>CM060918.1:467241468-467866468 GCA_030737875.1 Allium sativum
GTATCAGAGAGTGGTATTGCCGTGGACCCAGCAAAGGTGGCTACGGTACAGGATTGGCCTACGCCCAAGAATGCAGCAGATGTAAGAAGTTTCTTGGGATTAGCGGGATATTATCGTAAGTTTATCCAAGGCTTCTCCAAGATAGCAGCACCGTTGACTCAGTTGACAAAGAAGAATCAAGCTTTTGTCTGGAATGAAAGGTGCGAGAATGCATTCAAGAGTCTAAAGGACAAGTTGACAAGCGCACCAGTGTTAGTCATTCCTAAGGGGGATGAAGAGATGACGGCATACACGGATGCCTGTGGTACCGGACTGGGTGCTGTATTGATGCAAGGCGGTAGGGTTGTAGCTTACGCAAGTCGGCAGTTGAAACCACACGAGAGAAGATACCCTACCCATGATTTAGAATTGGCAGCGATCGTGTTCGCGTTAAAGATGTGGAGACACTATCTCTTGGGAGAAAGATTTGAGCTGTTTACAGATCATAAGTCGTTAAAGTATCTCTTCTCTCAGAAAGATCTGAATCTCCGTCAGCAGAGATGGTTAGAGTTCTTAGCTTCCTATGATTTTGACATCGCATACACACCAGGAAAGGGCAATGCGGTGGCTGATGCATTGAGTAGAAGACATGCCAGCTTAGGGGCTATGTTCCTTGAATGGAAGCAACTGGAGTTTATCGCGGGGTTTGATTTCAGACCAAAGTGCGAATTGGATCCAGGAATGTTAGCAAGTTTGACGATCAGACCCACTTTGATTGAACGGATCGGCTCTAGTCAGAGGGACGACCCTAACCTATTGGAGATCATCTCCAAGTTAGAGATGGGTATCGATGAGGAGATGAACAAGTATGGGCTTGATCGAGATAGATGGCTTAGAAGGAATGGAAAGCTTGTTGTACCCAATGTCAATGGACTGAGGGATGAAGTGCTTAGAGAATGTCATCACTCAAGGCTGACCATACACCCCGGTGGTAATAAGATGTATCGAGATATGAAGCAGACCTACTACTGGGAAGGGATGAAAAGAGACGTTGGGAAGTTTATATCCAAGTGCATGAATTGCCAGCTAGTTAAAGCCGAGCAAAAGAAGCCTAGTGGGTTGTTACAGCCCTTAGAAATTCCCGAATGGAAATGGGAGCAAGTCTCGATGGATTTCATCGATGGTTTACCAAGGACTAGATCGGGATATGACAGCATTTGGGTAATTTTAGATCGACTGACTAAAAGTGCAAGGTTTATACCAGTCAAATCGACCAGAACGGCAGCTAAGTTAGCAGAATTGTATATGAAGTGGGTAGTGAGATTTCATGGAATACCTAAAAGCATTGTGAGTGACCGAGACCCGTTGTTCACTAGTGGGTTTTGGAAGAGCTTACAAGAGGCTCTAGGGTCAGAGTTACATCTCAGTACCGCATATCATCCTCAGACCGACGGTCAGACGGAGAGGGTGAACCGTATTTTGGAAGATCTCTTGAGAGCATGTATATTGGATTTTGGTGGATCATGGGATGACCATTTGCATCTAGTAGAGTTTGCATATAATAATAGCTACCAATCCAGTATCGGTATGGCTCCATATGAAGCTTTGTACGGAAGACCGTGCAACTCACCATCATGTTGGATAGAGACTGGCGAGAAGTTTATGCTTGGACCAGATGTGGTGAGGGAAACTTCAGATAAAATCAAGACCATTCAACAACGAATGAAGGCTGCCCAAGATAGGCAGAAGAGTTATGCTGATAAGAGGAGAAGAGACTTAAAATTCTCCGTTGGCGACTTGGTGTTTGTCAAGATTTCTCCGTTGAAGAGCGTAATACGATTTGGCAGGAGAGGCAAGTTGGCACCAAGGTTTGTTGGCCCATTCCATGTTCTTGAACTAGTCGGGAGTTTGGCATATAGGATTGACTTACCAGAGAAGATGGCGGGAGTTCATAACGTATTTCATGTTTCCCAACTAAGGAAGTTCGTTCACGACTCAGATATGACTATTTCACCTGATCAGTTAGAGGACTTCGAAGTAGAACCCGAGGCAGTTGGGAACCGCAAGCCGGCCCGTATTGTCGAGCACGACATGAAGCAACTTCGAAGGAAGGCGGTGAAGCTAGTCAAGGTGCAGTGGAGCGAGGACGAGAAAGACTGTACTTGGGAGACAGAGGAGAACATTAGGAAGTCACACCCAGAACTCTTTGCCTGGTAAGATTTTGACTTCGACTTAGTTTTCCGCATGCTAGGATAGGCTTGTTCGCTTGTTTTGCATGATTGATTGTTGTATGTGGTTGTTAGGCATGCGGGATCCTTTGTATGTTTTGGGTTAAGGAATTTCGGGGACGAAATTTCTTAAGGGGGGAAGAGTGTAACGACCCGCATTCTACGCATCATAGAATCGTGGAATATTTATTTCTGTCACATACGAAGTCGTATGGTCATGTAACTTTGGCGAACGACTATTGGGGTCATTTCCCATGTTCATGATTTTTTCCGATTTTTAAATGACCATTTTACCCCTAGTTGGCACTGTTTTGGCCATAACTTTTGACTGGGAAGGAATTTTGACCTGAAACCACTTCCATTGGCTCCGGATGATGGTTTCTCTTTCCGTAGAGTGGTCACAATAGCCAAACGGACTCACCGTTTGGGAGATATGGCTGAAACAAGTTTCAGATGGCGAAAAACAGCTTAATTGGGCTTAAACGGGTGATTAGCAGCTAGACCCAAGGGGAATTTCGGGTTTAGGGGTATATAGGTGCTGATTAGGGTTAGAAAACATTTCTTTAGACATTTTCCAGCCGCCACTTTCATTCCTCTTAACCTAGTCATGGCCTCCACTCTCTAAATCTCTCTAAAACACCCAAAAATCACCTTCTAATTGAAGATTAGGCTTAACAAACATTAAATTAAGAAGAAAAAGCACCAAAGCAAGGTTGGAGCTGCTGTATAAGATTGGGAACAACGCCAAATCAGAGAATATTTCAGTTTTGGGGTTCTAGTTGTGGCAAAGGTGAGTGATAGCATCACTTTGACACTAATTACAGTTAATTAAGGGTAATTAGTGAAGATTAGCGAATTTATACACTAATGAATTCTGGAAAAATGTTTAGAAATTCTTAAATAATATTTCATGCCTCTGTTAGAAAATTTAGGCGATTTGATTAAGTTTTACTAAGTATGTGCTAAAACATGATTAAGAAGGATTATAGGAAAATAAGGGGTTTTGGGCACGTTTGATCCATTTTGACATATAAATTCATTGTTTTGGTGTTTGAGGTTAGTTTGCTATGTTGTTATGCCTATTTGACATGAATTGTGATTGATTAGAATAGTTAGATTTGTCAAAAACGTCGTCGAACGGCGTAAACAAGTTGCTGGAAAAGTTGCAGAAAGTTGTGCAGGGCTTCGGATCGGATCGGATGGGGGCTCGGATCGGATATGTGAACTGGGCAAGAAACCCGACCCGAACCGGAGTTTGGCACATAGAAGACTTGGCAAAAAGGAAGGCCGTTTCCTTAGAGTTGGAGTGGACAAGGGGATCGGATCGGAAGGGTAATGGAAGTCAGATCGGATCGGCTCAAGAATGGAAGGCTACGACTAGAGTAAGGTGAAGTGATCGGATCGGATCAGAGTAGATGAAAACGAGGGAGCTGATTGGAGAAGGAGCATGAGCTGGAGGAGGACAGCACCCCGACCCGACCCGGAGGAGGACACCGACCCGACCCGGAGTGAAGCACCCGACCCGAATCGAATGGAAGATGACAAGGATGGAGGACCGACCCGAACCGACGCTACCGAACCGAACCGAGTTCTAGGACTGTTACTGCACGTCAACTTTTCTGAAGACCCACTCCAATTCGATCAAAACCCGAGATGCAAAGGAAGTCCAGATGAGAAGTTAGAGCTCAAGATTTAGATGGGAATCAATGAGTTCGCTTCATGGTTGGGCTTTGCTGCGGGACGCGTGCCAAGGAGTTATCGACGTCTATAGCTTTGGACCACTATGGTAGGAGGTACGAAGGCGGATTCAGGGCCATTATGGCATCAGTAGAACCAAGGGCTACGACCAATGAAGTGGGTCATTGAAATGTTTGGTCATGACTCCAAGTGTTTGGCTTGGTCACAGCAGGGTTCCAAAGTGGTAGATGTCGTACGCTTTACGCACTAAGTGAGATATGTGAGGATGGTTGCTATGGATGATTTGTTTTCTATCATTGTGACATGCACACCCCACCCCCGTATTCTTACACTATTTATTATGGCACCTTAGAGCATTGTACGGTATGTGGTACTAACTCTTTGGTTGCAGGTCCAGGTTCAGGTATGGTTTAGTATACCTGTTATTGTTCTGTTTAGATGCTTATCGCTCATACCAGGCTTTATGTCTGACCCAGAGTTTTATGTCTCCTCTTATTACTCTGGGTGCTCACACGAGCAGACTAGAGACAGGTTAGCTGGTGATGCACGGATAGATGATCCGGAGACGAGCAGGAGGCTTCCACGTAAAATATATACATAATATTCTCCCTGTATTGTTGAAGATCACTGCTTGGGCATTGGTGGTGTATCTTCTACTTTAGCTTTCTTTTGTTTGGAGACAGTAAATTTGGAAAGTTGTAATAAGCTGTATTTGAATTTCCGCTGCTCTGAGATTGATGTTGATTTTAGTTATCAGCTTATGCACTGTCTCACCTGTTTTATGTCAAGTATGTTATTATTATATTTTATTCCATGCGCTATGAGACATTCTACAGGTCCCTTGATTAGTTCATTTCCTTCCTTCCTTTCTTTGGCGACCGTCCCGTGCTAGTCGGGCATGTGTACAGCGCACTTTCGGAGAAAATACAGGCTGGTGCGGGGCGGGCTGTCACATTTTTAATATCAACAAAGCGATATTAAAAAGATAATCTTTTTAATATGAACAAACAAAGACATTAAAAATCTTTCCAACAATTCAATAAACAAATATGATGAATTTGGTTTAATCTACTTCCCACATACACAAATGCAAATGTTAAACACACCAATTCTAAGGAACCATTCGTATATATGTATATAAATCTCAATAAAAATGAGATTTTGATCGCATTGACAAACGGAAACAATAGAACTGAAATAAGAAGTAAATAGCAGCGCAACATCAGATCTGAAACAATAGATCTGAAATTAATAATAAATTTCATCGCAAATTTAGAACATAAATTTGAATCTCAATAAACATGAGATTCAAATCGTATCAACCCAAACGAATATACCAAACACAACAGAAATGCCTAAACTGATAAATCCTAAATTACCATAGCGCAGAATAATATACATATAGCGATTCAGAGGCAAGAATAGTAATTAAAATATAATTATTTATAAAAACAGATAGGATTTCTCACCTTGCTTTAAATCAGATTTGAAAATCCAAACAATTTCAAAAACTGCCCCAATCAGTTCCAGCACAATCTACTCGGCGATACGGTTCCACAGGATCTGAAATTTTCAAATTCCGATGTCGTATGTGTGAAATATCAATTTTTAAAAATAAAATCAAGATTTGCGACGTTTAAAAGTGTTGTTTTCACCAATTCATACCTTGGCCATTTATTTTCAGTTTTGTTCAAAACTTTGAATCAAGTTTTCTCGGTCTATGGTTGATGGTTTTACGAATGGTTTGCGGCAAAAACGACCGGCTACGAGAGGGCTTTGGGCGCCCCAAATGGTGTAGGGTGCGGCTGTAGGATCAAGCTTAACCCTAGAGCGGGGTAAATAGGGTTTATCCAATATTTAGAACAGTCAAAGAATAATAAGGAATGAAATAAAAGAAACACACAAAAATTACCCAGATTCGGCAAACTGTGCCTAGTGCTGCATTACTAAGATATCTACTAGGATTTAAAACAGTCTCCCGCTTACAAACACTCAATAAACTTGCAAACCCTGCTACCGCCTAAAGAGTTTTTCAAACTTGCAACACCTGCTACTGATTTAAACCTACGCTTGATGTCTTAGACTGATCTAAAATCCCTAGACCAGATTTTCCCAGATCACAAAACCGTAATCTGTAAACCCTAGTTTTACGGACAACTAGTAAACCACAGATTGTTTTTCAAACCGAACTAAACAAAGTACATTAAAAATTAAAACAAAAACCCCTTAAATGAAAACACCCCCTTTGTAGCTTCAATTAGAAATCCGTCGTCCCCTTTTCTTTATTTCTTCAAGCAAATAAACAAGGCGGATGGGGTTTCTTCAGTTTGAGGTTCTGATGGCTTTGATTTTGTTCCAGATGATTTGCGATGCTTTCTAGCTTGACTCCGAATGTCTTTCTGCTCCAATCCAACACTGTAAGCTCTTTGATTCGACTGTAGGGTTTTAGTTGATTTCGAATGAGTTGGATGATTTTGCTTATGAGGAAACATGTGAATTTATAGCGGAAATTCGAACACTTATTCTCTGATTTCACTTATGACTTGCTTGATTTGGTTTGATGAATATTTGGAAGGATTTTTCGTGAATTTCCTCTTTTAATTGTTCTGAATTTTCCATAATTTCCCTTTCTGATTGAATTGATGAATATAGACATGAATTTGTCCATCGATGAATCTGAAAAAATGAATTGCCACCTGGAAACAAATATTGACATGCACGAATTGATCTTTCCATATATGAATGAACTAATTTATTCACTGCTTTTGTTTGTTGCCTGCGTGTATTGCTTGGTTGAATCCTAAAAAAAACATTGATTTGTCCCCATGAATAAATTGAATCATTTCTGGAAGATTTTGATTTCTTGCTTGCCCATTTAACTGTGTGTATTGATTTGCAGAGAAAATTTTCCTTGCCAAAAATGAGCTTGGGATTGATTGATTAGCATAAGAAACAATTACCCAAGAATGTATTAAACACTTGCCTAAAATTGTATTGCTGATTGATTGTTTTCAGAAATAACTCATTTTTGAAATTAGAAAAACTGATTAAGGAGTTCGTCCTATGTTTTCCTTTGAATGATGTATTGCCCACAAAGTCGTGTTGTAACATTTCCAATTTCAACTAATTCAAACCAGGAAACAAGATAAGTGGAAACTGATTATCTTGTCAACCATTATTCACAAAAAAATCTTCAGAAAACAAACTGCATGATTTTAGGCCCTCATTTTATTCTTTGATGTCGAATTTTTACACTGTATTAAATGCCATAACCACTTGATTATGTCCAGATAATTGTTGCATGTTAATTGTGTTCATTTCCAGTCTAGTAAATCAAATCTGCTTCATTTGCACATGCTTTAGTTTCATGTAAATAGAAACAGGATTTTTTTTATAATGCTGAACAATTTGCCATATATTTCCATCCTCCAATGTCATGTTGCATGTTTGCTGCCTTGTGCATGTCTGAATTTCCTGTATTGCATATGAAATCCATGTAGTTTGAATGCTTTCCATATGTAGCTCTGAAACCTTGTGCAATCTTGTGCACACTGCTTTAACCATTTCTCTTTGAATGCTGCTTGAACCTGAACTGATTTGTTATTGTTGCCATATATGCTTCTGTGACCCTGTAACACAAAAATGAATAGAACAGATACCATTCTTGATCGAACTTAAATGTGTTGATTTCGGTATACACAAGTATTTGGCTTTCTTGCTATACTTGATCATTTCTGATCTTGTATAGTATTGTGCCATACTTGTAAAATATGTGTCAGGCAAGTCAGAAAAAATGATGAGAAAAACACACAGAAAATCTAAGGCACATAAAAAATTATAAAATAAAATTTTAGTTTCAGTCTATTATGTGCATTCCCTTTTTTGTGACTGGTTTCAGGATGATGCAGCAGGAGCAAAACAGGATAAAGAGACAGTAAGAATGTATTAATGAGTGAGAGTGAAACATGTAGTGAGATTCATTTGTACTGAAATAATGAGTGAAAATTTGTATAGCTGAGAGTTTAGAAAGAATTGTACTGTTTTGATTATGAAATAAAAATATGATTTTTGAATAATAAATGCTTATGTAAATTTTCAATTTTTGTGTAGAAGCATTAATAGACAAAAATATTTTTATTCCAATATGATGTGAAGAGCAGTAAACGGTACAGTTTCAAACACATTAAAAAATGTTTGTTATCATCAAACAAAAAATCACGGGTTCAACAATCTCCCCCTTTTGATGATGACAAACATACTTAAGATTTTGAATACAGTAAAATGTGTTTGGTATTGAAAAAGAATGAGAACTCCCCTTATATATGTGCTCCCCCTATAACAGTAATCAGACATAGCAAAAAATTTGAAAAGAATAGAAAAATAATTAAACACTTGGCATTAATGGTAAAATAAAGTCTATAGATGTATGTATATGTATCAAAATCTTAGCTCTTTCTCCCCCTTTGTAATCATCAAAAGATGAACAGGGCTGGACATTTACAAAGGATATGGACCATATTAAGAGATCAAGTCATTTGACAGAATCAGAAACCGCAAACTCCAACCAATCAAACAAAAAATCATAATAATCCGTAAGATAGGAACACATTTCATAAACTAGAAGATGGAATGAAAAGTTAATATATACCAGGGAGCATTTTATATATTATATCTATATAATATTTTTTTTAAATATATATTTCAAGAGCACACTAACCACGCATAACCAGAGCTTGGATTTTTAAATGGGATTAGTTGCAGCATGAAATTAAATAAGTAATCTCATAACCATGCATGACCAGAGCATGGATTTTTAAATGAGGTCAGAGAATTTTTTTTTATTAATTATTATAAAAAATCCCCTTAATATATATAAAACAATAATAGATGATCAAAGGGTGGTAGAGATAGAGATGGATGTGAAAAAAATTCCTAAATTACTCATATTATAAAATATATTCAATCAAATCAGGGTTACAGAGAAGCTTTTATCCAACTCATATTCTGAAATCTAACACAGTCACAATTTTGTTACAAATGTCCATAATAAACTGTTCTTTTCTTGATGATTTGAAGATTGGATTGATTTGCCTGAAAATGAAATCAATAACAGAACATCTTAAGAAATTTTTTACCCAAAAATGCAGAGGGATTAATTAATTTCTATAATCCCCAAATCCAATCGTAATCTGCAAAATCTATCTTCAGAAAGAGGTTTAGTAAAAGTATCCGCAAGTTGGGATCCAGTTGGAATAAATTCAATACAAATGTCCTCACTAGCAATATGATCTCTAATGAGATGGTGTCTCACATCAATGTGTTATTTGCATGAATGATGTACAGGATTATTTGATAGATCTATTGCACTCTTACTGTCACATTTCAAAGGAACTTGTTTATAGAATAGGCCAAAGTCAGATAGAGTTTGCATCATCCATAAAATCTATGCACAATAACTTCCTAATGCAATATACTCAGCTTCAGTGGTGGATAATGCAACACAATTTTGTTTACGACTTGACCAAGAAACTAGAGAATGTCCTAGCATGAAACAAGTTCCACTAGTGCTCTTCCTATCAGTGAGTGAACCAGCATAATCAGCATCATTAAAACCAAATAAATCAAAATTATCACATGGATACCACAAGCCAAGTTTTGGTGTGTGCAACAAATACCTCAGAATTCGTTTTGTGGCTTTTAAATGAGATTCTTTTGGATTAGATTGAAAACGAGCACATAAACAGACAGAAAACATAATATCGGGTCTAGAAGCAGAGAGATAGAGAAGTGAGCTGATTATACCGCGATATTTTTTCTGATTAACAGCAATACCTTTTTCATCTTTGTCAAGCTTAGTTGTTGGGCTCATTGGTGTTCTCATTGGTTTTGCATCTTCAACTCCAAATTTCTTCAACAGCTCCATTACATACTTTGTTTGAGAAATGAAGATTCCTTTGTTGCTCTGTTTGATTTGAAATCCAAGAAAGTATTTTAGCCCTCCAACCAAGCTCATCTCAAATTTGTCCTGCATGACTTTTTCAAATTTCTCACACAAAATGTCATTAGTAGCACCATAAATGATATCATCAACATAAATTTGAACAATCAAGAAATCATTACCATCATGTAATAGAAATTGAGTAGTGTCAGCTCATCCCTTTTTAAAACCATTTTCCAAAAGATATGAACAGAGATAGTCATACCAAGCTCGAGGAGCCTGCTTAAGACCATATAATGCTTTTTCTAATTTGTACACATAATTTGGAAATTCATGACTCTCAAAACCAGGGGGTTGTTCAACAAAAACTTCTTCTTTCAGCTCACCATTCAAAAAGGCACTCTTCACATCCATTTGCTTAAGTTTAAAACCTTTAAAACATGCAAAACTTAGCAAAATTCTAATTGCTTCTAACCTAGCAACTGGAGCAAATGTTTCATCAAAATCAACGCCTTCAATTTGATTGTATCCTTTAGCAACCAACCCAGCTTTATTTCTAATTACATTTCCAGATTCGTCAAGTTTATTTTTAAACACCCATTTTGTTCCAAAAACTGGATAGTCTTTTGGCCTAGGCACCAAATTCCAGGCTTTATTCCTCTCAAACTGGTTAAGTTCCTCTTGCATAGATAAAATCCAAGATTCATCATTAAGAGAAATATCATACGAACTTGGTTCAATTTCAGAAATGAAAGCACTATGAATACAAGAAGCACAAACATTTTATTGAGAGAGGAACGTGTGCGAACACCAGCTGTTGGACTTCCAATAACCAAATCTGGAGGATGGTTGGGTTTGAATTTCAACCTTTCAGCTTCAGCTGTTGCTTCTGCGACTTCTTTGTTGTTTGCCTAAACTTTATTGCTTTCTTTTTCGTCTTCTTGCACACCACCTTCATCTTTATCATTTTCAGAAGCTATCTCCAAGTCTGATTCATTGAACTTCACATTAATGGTCTCCACAATTGTTCTTGATTGCTTATTGAAGATTCTATAAGCTTTGCTCCTTGAAGAATAACCCATGAAAATCCCATCAACTGTTTTTGGTTCAAACTTTCCAAGCTGATCTCCTATGTTCAGAATATAACAAGGGCATCCAAAAACTCTAAAATATGAGATGTTAGGCTTTTTGTCAGATCACAGTTCATAAAACGTTTTATTGAGTATTGGTCTAATCATGACTCTATTCATTACATAGCATGAAGTATTAACCGCCTCAGCCCAGAAGGTTTGAGGTAATTTATATTCACATAACATAGATCTAGCCATCTCTTGCAATGTACGATTTTTCCTTTCGACCACCCCATTTTGTTGAGGTGTTCGAGGAGCGGAAAATTCATGTTTAAAACCATTTTCTTCACAGAATTTTTCAAAATCTAAATTTTCAAATTCACCTCCATGATCACTTCTCAAAGATTTAATTGAAACACCTTTTTCATTTTGAACAAGTTTTGAAAACTTTGAAAAATAATCAAATGTTTCAGATTTTTTGGCTAGAAAATAAACCCATGTAAATCTAGAGTAATCATCAACCAATACATAACAATAACGTTTACCATTTAAGCTAGCAGTATCAGTTGGTCCAAACAAATCCATATGAATCAATTCAAGAACACGTGAAGTACTAACAACATTTTTTGGATGGAATGACGAGCGACCAAGTTTAGCCATGGAGCAAGCCTTACACACTTTGTTATCTTTATATTTCTGATGAGGTAAACTTCTGACAAGCTCATTTGTTTCTAGTTTTTCAAGGAGATGCATACTAGCATGTGCTAGCCTTCTATACCATAAAACTGCCTCTTCTTCAGTGGCAACCAAACATCTAGAAACAGTTACATCATCAAAAGAGAGTGTGTAGATATTTCCTTTTCTTTTGCCAGTAAAAACAACTTTTCCAGTGGATGTATCAATGATCTTGCAAATCTCACTGCAAAAAACTACATTCATTCCTTTGTCACACAGTTGGCTTATGGAAATAAGATTATGATACAAATTATCAACATATAAGACATCAGCTAAGGAAAAAATGTTGTTACCTACTTTTCCCTTACCAATAATCTTACATTTGTTGTTGTCACCCAATGTCACACTCCCACCTTTATATCTTTCTAGGCTAAGGAACAATCTCTTGTCTCCTGTCATATGTTTGGAGCAACCTGAATCCAAATACCATTTTTGTTGCTCCTTAGCCCGCTAACATACCTACACAAGAAGAGAGAAAGATGACCTAGAGATGTTCCTAGGTCCAAAAATATCAGTGACTGAAGTATGATGAAAGCAAGAATCTTTTGGAACCCACATTTGTTTTGTCCTCTTATTTGTGTTCCAAAATTTATGGTAATTGCGTGCCAAGTGCTTAGGAACCCAAACTCTAGTGGATTTTCTGATTTTATTCATATTCTTGCAATTTTCAAATTTATGGCCAATTTCCCCACACTTTACACACAAAGATGCTTCTACCTTTTGCATTGTCAGTCACAGTCACATCATTTTGAACTTTATCAAAACCTAATCCTTTTCCATTGTTAGCAAACAATTGGTTTCCTAGCAACATTTCGAAAGATGTTTGTCCAATTGAAAACTTATTTAAGGTGACTTCGAGATTCTGAACTTTGGTTCTTAGTGCTGTATTTTCGTCCACAAGTGAAGTGCATCTTTTAATAAAATTCTCTCTCTTAATCTCATCAGTTTCTCTCAAAGTCAAATTTTCTTTTTCAAGATTCTCAATGGTGGACTTGAGAGTCGATAGTTCTAAAATTTTTGCTTTAAGTTTTTCTACTTTTGCTTCTAGTGTATCAATGATTTCAGAAAGATGTTTACACATTAAAAACAAATCATCATAACTGTATACCTCAGTCGATTCCTCTCTACCATCTTCTGAATCTGATTTTGCCATGAAGCATAGGTTACTTTCTTCCTCGCTGCTATCTGAGTCTTCTTCTCCTTCCTCATCATCCCAAGTTATAGAAAAGGCTTTCTTTTTCTTCTTGTTCCTTTTGTGATGATGAAGGGGACAGTTTGGTTTCAGATGTCCAGGCTTCTGGCAGTTGTAGCAAAGTGGTTCCTCATCTGAATTGTCAGAGTTCTTCAGCTTGTTGGATTTTGGTTTGTTTCTTCAAGGTTTGAATTTGCTCCACTTTGCAATTTGTCTAACGGCCATTGCAAGTTGTTCGATGGGGTCTTCGCCATCGCTGTTGACAGTATTGGACAAAGCAATTGACTTCTTCTTTAGATCAGAGTTGTTGCGATCTTCTCGTGATTTTAGCTCCATTTCATACGTCATTAGATTTCCAACAAGCTCCTCCATGCTCAGCTTACTCAGATCCTTTGATTCTTGAATAGCTGTGACTTTTGCCTCGAAATTCATTGGCAAAACACGCAGAATCTTCCTCACAAGTTCAACTTTAGTAAAAACTTTTCCAAGGGCTCTAGCATTGTACACTAGCACAGAAAAACGTCCATACATGTCCTTGATACTCTCATCCTTCTGCATAGTGAAATTTTCATACTCATTGTTGAATAGAGCAAGACGAGATTCTTTCACTTGCGACGTTCCTTCGTGAGTGACCTCCAGTGTATGCCAGATTTCCTTAGCTGTTTTACAATGAGAAATTCTGTTATATTCAGTTTAATCTAAGGCACAGATCAAAGCATTCATGGCTTTAGAATCAATAGAGTATAGTTTCTTATCATTCGCATCCCACTTATCTTTTGGTTTAAGCATTTCAATTTCATTAACAATTATAGTGGGTGGTTTATAACCAGTTTCAATGATATCCCAGACATTATAGTCAACAGACACAAGATAGATATTCATTCTAGCTTTCCAATACGCATAATCACTACCATTAAACATGGGTGGTCTAGCAATAGATTGTCCCTCAGAAAAAGCATTATTCATTGATGTCAAGACTCTAGAGTTAAATAAATACAGGCTCTGATACCAATTGTAGGATCAAGATTAACCCTAGAGGGGGGGGGGGTGAATGGGGTTTATCCAATATTTAGAACAGTCACAGAATAATAAGGAATGCAATAAAAGAAACACACAAAAATTACCCAGCTTCAGCAAACTGTGCCTACTGCTGCATTACTAAGATATCTACTAGGATTTAAAACAGTCTCCCGCTTACAAACACTCAATAAACTTGCAAACCCTGCTACCGCCTAAAGAGTTTTGAAAACTTGCAACATCTGCTACTGATTTAAACCTACGCTCGAAGTCTTAGACTGATCTAAAATCCCTAGACCAGATTTTCCCAGATCACAAAACCGTAATCTGTAAACCCTAGTTTTACGGACGTAACTAGTTAACCATAGATTGTTTTTCAAACAGAACTAAACAAAGTACATTAAAAATTAAAACAAAAAGCCCTAAAATGAAAACACCCCCTTTGTAGCTTCAATTAGAAATCCGTCGTCCCTTTTTCTTTATTTCTTCAAGCAAATAAACAAGGCGGCTGGGGTTTCTTCAGTTTAAGGTTCTGATGGCTTTGATTTTGTTCCAGATGATTTGCGATGCTTTCTAGCTTGACTCCGAATGTCTTTCTGCTCCAATCAACACTGTAAGCTCTTTGATTTGACTGTAGGGTTTTAGTTGATTTCGAATGAGTTGGATGATTTTGCCTATGAGGAAACATGTGAATTTATAGGGGAAATTCGAACCCTTATTCTCTGATTTCACTTATGACTTGCTTGATTTGGTTTGATGAATATTTGGAAGGATTTTTCGTGAATTTCCTCTTTTAATTGTTCTGAATTTTCCATGATTTCCCTTTCTGATTGAATTGATGAATATAGAATGAATTTGTCCATCGATGAATCTGGAAAAATGAATTGCCACCTGGAAACAAATATTGACATGCACGAATTGATCTTTCCATATATGAATGAACTAATTTATTCACTGCTTTTGTTTGTTGCCTGCGTGTATTACTTGATTGAATCCTAAAAAAAAAATATTGATTTGTCCCCTTGAATAAATTGAATCATTTCTGGAAGATTTTGGTTTCTTGCTTGCCCACTTTACTGTGTGTATTGATTTCCAGAGAAAAATTTCCTTGCCAAAAATGAGCTTAGGATTGATTGATTAGCATAAGAAACAATTACCCAAGAATGTATTAAACACTTGCCTAAAATTGTATTGCTGATTGATTGTTTTTAAAAGTAACTCATTTTTGAAATTCGAAAAACTAATTAAGGAGTTCCTCCTATGTTTGATTTCCTTTGAATGTTGTATTGCCCACAAAGTCGTGTTGAAACATTTCCAATTTCAACAATTCAAACCAGGAAACAAGATAAGTGGAAACTGATTATCTTTTCAACCATTATTCACAAAAAAATCTTCAGAAAACAAACCGCATGATTTTAGGCCCTCATTTTATTCTTTGATGTCGAATTTTTCCACTGTATTAAATGCCATAACCACTTGATTATGTCCAGATAATTGTTGCATGTTAATTGTGTTCATTTCCAGTCTAGTAAATCAAATCTGCTTCATTTGCACATGCTTTAGTTTCATGTAAATAGAAACAGGATTTTTTTTATAATGCTGAACAATTTGCCATATATTTCCATCCTCCAATGTCATGTTGCATGTTTGATGCCTTGTGCATGTCTGAATTTCCTGTATTGCATATGAAATCCATGCAGTTTGAATGCTTTCCATATGTAGCTCTGAAACCTTATGCACACTGCTTTGACCATTTCTCTTTGAATGTTGCTTGAACCTGAACTGATTTGTTATTGTTGTTGTACATGCTTCTGTGACCCTGTAACACAAAAATGAAAAGAACAAATACCATTCTTGATCCAACTTGATTGTGTTGATTTCGGTATACACAAGTATTTGGCTTTCTTGCTATACTTGATCATTTCTGATCTTGTATAGTATTGTGCCATACTTGTAAAATATGTGTCAGGCAAGTCAGAAAAAATGATGAGAAAAACACACAGAAAATCTGAGGCACATAAAAAATTATAAAATAAAATTTTAGTTTTAGTCTACTGTGTGCATTCCCTTTATTTTTTGTGACAGGTTTCAGGATGATGCAGCAGGAGCAAAACAGGATAAAGAGACAGTAAGAATGTATTGATGAGTGAGAGTGAAACATGTAGTGAGATTCATTTGTACTGAAATAATGAGTGAAAATTTGTATAGCTGAGAGTTCAAAAAGTATTGTACTGTTTTGATTATGAAATAAAAATATGATTTTTGAATAATAAATGCTTATGTAAATTTTCAATTTCTGTGTAGAAGCATTATTAGACAAAAATATTTTTATTCCAATATGATGTGAAGAGCAGTAAACAGTACAGTTTCAAACACATTAAAAAATGTTTGTTATCATCAAACAAAAAATCATGGGTTCAACAGCGGCGGCCTATGTGGGGTGCGGTTTGGGTGCAAAGGCGGCGGGTTCGTGGGTTCGGGGAGGGAGCTAGAGGGCACGAGAGAGTTTGAGATTGGTATCAATGGAAAGAGGAGATCAAGAGCTTCAAAAAGTTTAACTGTGGCCAAGGCTAATTCTTCATGGATTGGGAGCTAAGGAGGAGAGAAGGTAGAAGGGTTTAGGCAGCTATGGGTTCTGTTGATTCGGGAAAAAGAAGAACGATGCCGTACTTTATATAATAAAATATTATTTTATTCCTTAATTTTCCAATAAAGGCCCGTTTGGCAACTTTATCTGATTTCAGCCCAACGACTGTCGTACTTACCCAACTACCCCTCTTCCGGACTCATCTGGCTATGTCCCGCTGGCCCAAACGATCATCTTGACCCCCATTTCTCAGTTTTAAAATTCAAGTCTTTTATTTTTAATTAAACTGTACAAATAAATTTACCGGGGTCACAAATTAACTCCAAAAATTCCCGAAAAATATATTTAGCTATGTTTTGACGATACGGTCCTAACGAAATTATTTCGCTCAATTTTGAGCCCATTTGAAAAATGGCAATTTTCAAGTTGATTAAAATCGACCGAAATTGACAAAACTGAACTCTTTTTGCCACGGCCACAAATCAATTCTAAAAATTATGAAAAATTAAACTTAACTATATTTTGACATTCCGAATCCAACAAAAGTGGTTTTGTCGAAAACAAAGTTAGTTTAAAAAATGGCTATTTTAAGGCGTATATATCTAATATTAAAAATACATTTTTAAACAAATAATTTCCGAAACTCGAAATATGTAAGTGTTTACTATTTTTCAATGTAGAAACATCATTCAGAACTCAATGGAAGTGGTTTCGAGTTCAAATTCCTTCGTATGCAAAAAGTAGCATTTTGACCTTTATAAATTTCATAGCGCCCTTTCTAAATTTTAAACTGGACATAACTTTTGATTCCCGCTATGAAATTTCGATTTTTTGGACTCGTTAGAAAGATATTTTTAAATAGATTCTAATATTTTTGGTTTCACTAAAATCCGTTAAATTTTGCATCCTGTACGATTAGTCAAAGTTCAATTTTGACTTTTCAAACTACCGGGTTGTTTCTAACCCTTTTTATAATTAAATTTAAATTATTCATTCTAACTTCGATTTAAATAAATTTTCAATCATTTTTATTTTAAATAAATTATTTTAAATATCAAAAACTCATTAAAATTAGTTAAAATAAATTTTAAATTTACCCCCAAAATTCAGGGTTGTTACTGTCTCCCCCACTTAAAAACTTTTCGTCCTCGAAAAGGAACGAAGCTAAAGTTGTTTAAGTATCCTATCTCATCTTTCATTCTTTAATTCATTTCTATAATTCTATTAGTTGAGCTAATAGTTACACTACACACCCATCAATCAATTAGTTGATTAACTTTTAAAATATATAACTTTTGTGTAGTCAAAAATCATATTTTCTAAAATAGATTATAATTACAAATACGTATATTATAGGCTTGCTACTCTCAACTCACCCTAGAGCATTACTAACCCCATCTCTAATGAGTTTTCTCATTCTAGGATACTGCTGATCCTATCTCTAATGAGTATTCTTATTGGATATTACTAATCCAATCTCTGATGAGTCTTTTGTTCAGTTCTGATGAGTTGTATCCCAAAGATTTGAGCTAACCAAAGCTCTGATACCAACTGTAAAGACTTGTAAATTCCCGCTCTTTGGATCGACCATAAACCACACAAGTCTGACCCAAAAGGTTGGAAATCTACGAATACTTTAACTTTGGGAATACAACACATTAGAACATTAACAACAGACTTTTATTACATTATAGTAATGTTGCATCAGAGTACAGAATATCAGAGTACATCGATTCAAATTACAGCGGAAGATAAATTACAATATTATAATACATTGCAGCGGAAACAATAAAATAGATACAGCGGAAGACAACTATGCTCTAGACACAACTTTAAGCTTCAATCAAGAATCCTGCTCGAGATAAGAACCTGTAGACAAACTACTCGACTGCCCGTGTGGAGAGAGGGCACCCGAGTTTGTAAAGGTGGAAACAAACAACAGGTCAGTCATGGGACTGGTGTGAGAATTCTTGACTAGTTTAACTAATAGTAATAAAGCAAATCCAAGGACCACGCTGCCAACACGGAACGGGTTTACTCCAATGGATTGCCGTGCATAACTTAAAGTAAATCGTTAAATAACGCAATGCTTTTTAGAAAAATGAAACCATCATAAGACCCAAGTCCCATCACACAATGCAACGCAAACCGGAGGATAGGGTTTTACCTTATAATGGTCAAAAATGCTTGATACGATAAAAACGAATTTGATATTATTATTAGTGTGTATATGTTTCAAAAAAATTTCAAAGTAAATGTATCAATCCTAGGACACATAGATACCATAATACTATGCTTCCATACTAGTAATACAATCAAATCCGCATGAGGTCGTATCGGAAATTGGGTTTCCATCATGAGTCAAGGCTAGGGAGGAGCTCCTTACCGATTCGAGACACTCTAGCTAACATCTCAGGATTTCCCGTAGTTAACCCTTGGATCCTGCAGGGCCGGTCCACCATACGAGTTGCGGATTAGTTATTCCTGAACACACGTTTCCCGGTCCTATAGGACCTATCATCCGAGGCGCCTCATTCCATCATCAACATAAGTAAAATGTCGGGTCGTGTTAAAACCCAAACACCACTTCTAGCTAGAAAGAAACGTGCTGCTCTCCCTACGTTCCCTTCTCCCGTTTTAGACTCCGCCGGTGTATGAGGCTCGCGAAGTCACGTTATACACAAAGCTATGCCTAAACAGGATATGCTTTGATCATCCCAGGTAACACCCTATAATTCTGTGACATTAAGATTCACAAATTAAAGTACAATTAATTTTTAAAAGAAAAAAAAAAGATCCATGAAGTTGTTTAATTTAAGTATCGTAACTAACATGAAAAAGAGAAGTAAGGAGAGAACAATAATTATTATTGTTCTAAGACTTATTAACAAAAGCCTCTGTAGCTCAGTTGGTTAAGGCATTGGATTTGTAGCATAGAGGTCGGGGGTTCGAACCCCGGCGGCGGCATAATTTTTTATCTTTGTTTTAGAGAGGGCCAACTGAACATGCAAATATATGTACGTATACAAATTCAAAATTTGAAAGGATAAGAACGTACATATAAGGAAATAAAGAAAATATATATATATACATATGAGAATATAAATATATATATGCAAAAATATATGTATACGAAAGATAAAATTCAAGATAAGGCTACAGTCAATGAAATATGGCAACATCATTTGAATTTTGAAAATAAAATGAAAGTTGTGCGTATATATATACACGTTAAATGGTCGTTAGAGGAATTGTATACATATAAGAATATTTCATGTGAATAAAACAGTTAAATAAATTCCAGAAATTCAAAAGTTCGAAAATCAAATTTCTACGCCAAAAACAATTCATTCGAAATTCAAATTTCTACGCCAAAATAGTGGGACCCAATGCTGACTCAGCACTGCGTGTATGATAAGGTTTGGCTAGATTCATCTACGTACCTGGACTATTTTCTTAACTAGGTTCAATGCTGACTCAGCACTGCGTGTACGATAAGGTCTTGAGCAGCTATATAAACAGCCCTAGTCTTCATTCTCTTTGCACCAATTCTCTTCTATCCTTATGCTGCTAAGATTCATGGCTTCTTCCCCTCCTCTAAATTTTCTTAAATAATTAAAATAAAATATAAATTCAAGACATGGAGATGCTGCTCAAATCTGTTCAAGAGAAGATTCAAATCAAAGTGAAGAATTCAAAGGCTAAATCAACAAACCTCGAGCAACGACATACGAATCTTAGCATCTCCATTCTTCTATTCTAGATCTAATTTCTGTAAGTCAGTTGTTTCTAGATTTGAACGTTTTTGCTTTATTTTGTGACACGAAATTAAAGGAATAAAAGAATATGCCAAATCTCTCTCTCTCTCTCTCTCTATTCGAATCTGTGTTTATACTCTTAGACTAAATTAAGAACTGTTATGATTCAAGGACAAATAAGACTTTGCCTAAGACCGTTGCCTATGACTATGGATTCTGAGATCATGTGCCTTTGGACTATGAACATAAGCCTTTGATTTTGGGACATAAAACATTGCCTATGACGGTGACTTATGACTGTGGGAATTATTTTCCCTTTTGACTATGAATATTGCCTATGACTATGGACATTTGCCTATGACTATGAACACAAGCCTTGGATTTGGACATAAAGTATTACCTATGACATAACAACGGTGATTTAAACACCTATGATTCATGACTAGGAAAATTGTTGCTTAGGTTTTGTGACTATGAAATTGGGTCTAAAACCCGATTTATCTATTCTGTCTGTTCTTGATTTTCTTTGGTTTTAGACTGTGGGAATTTACCTATTAAGTTAGGTCTACCCATGTTCTCGAACCTATTCTGTCTATTCTTGGTTTTAGACCGTGGGAATTTACCTATTAAGTTAGGTCTACCCATATTCTTGAACCTGCGTCGTTATTCAAAATCTTTTTATGCCAATTATTATGTCCACCCTTTTTCATAGCATCTTTGGTTCATTCCCTATTTTCTACGAATCTAGATTTATTTACAATCTAGGTTGAATCATGATTATACGAACGGTGGGAATGCGATTTGGGAAAAACACAAAAATAAACATAAATATAGTTGTAAGCTTGAAATTGGCATAGTTTGGAAGCGAACATGATTCTGATTTATACAATTTTAGAGCAAGTGTTAAGACATGTGAATTGGGTAGATTTGACATGGATTATAGGTTATGAAATTTAGATCTTGTATTGGCCTGTAAACTGAAAAACTAGAATAATAAATCTAGTTTGTATGTAGACTGTAAACTAGAAGAATAAATCTAGTTTTTGGGCATAAACAGTGAACTAGAATAGAAAATCTAGTTTGGCATATAAAATCTAGTTTAGCATAAACTGAAAATAAAGATGATAGATCTAAATTGCTATGAACTGTAGGTTAGGCAAATCAAGATTTGGGCCTATAATATAAGTCTGTTAGCGACAAATGAATATAGGCCAAATTCGTTTAAAAAGGGGGAAATGGGCTGTAAGATAAATTGTTAACAATTTATAAACAAAAGAAAGATATTTTGATAACACCCCTTTTTATAACTCGTACCAGAAAGTTCTAGGGTGACAGAGAGGATAGTGTCTAGGCTTGGGTTTGGAAAATATAAGTTTCCTGCCCTCCCTGGCTATCCCTAACTGATCCGACGAACGGGATGGTTGCTTTCAGAACCAGGTTTGGAAATTAATCAGAAAACCCTTTGAACTTAGAAAACATGAATATGCCTAACCCGAGGTTAGACTGAGTTGCGGTGTAAACCTGCCCGGAACCGACCGGCACATCCAGTAACGGCAGCAATATCTGTCTAATGTGAGAGGTTGCGGCTTTAATTTATTAATTAATGGTAGAACAAGAAGGGGAGGGTTAAGTCCATAGCAACACTTAACCAACACAGTTAAAGCTAGAATGGGAAGGTTAAGTCCATAGGAGCACTTAACCAACTTAACACTGTTAAGCTAGAATGGTAGGATTAAGCCCATAGAAACACTTAACCAACTTAGCACAGTTAAAGCTAGAATGGGAGGGTTAAGTCCATGGGAATACTTAGCCAAATTAACATGTTGACTAGACTAGAAGGTGGGGTTAAGTAAAGTTAATACACTTAGCCAATTTAACATGTTAATTAGACTAGGGGTTGGGGTTAAGTAATACACTTAGCCAATTTAATATGTTAGCTGGGTTGGACCGTAGGGTTAAGTAAACTTGAACACTTAACCATCAGAATATGATAAATGAATAGGGTTAAGTCTAAGACACGAAGAGATGATACTTAACCATTAATAACAGGTTTAGTTAAAACCGGTGGGAAAGGTTAAGTTAAAAAGGGAACACTTAACCAATACAGGATGAATGGGTAGGGTTAAGAAATACTTAACCAATATGACTTGGTTTGTGGTGGGGTTAAGTCAACATGAATACTGACAACACTTAACCAGTTTAACAGGATAAAGGAAGAGGGTTAAGTTAGCTTGAATCGACTAAAGACACTTAACCAATCCAACTTAACGGGAAAGAGAACTAAGTAGTAAAACTTAGTTAAGAAGACAATGATCCTGGAAAATAAGTGGTAAAACTTAGTTAGTAGAACTAAGTAGTAATTCTTAGTATAACACGAAGGAGCGGACGTCCATCTGATTTTAAAGAAGACTCCAACGAATTGGGATACGAAGCCCGAGGCTTCGAGGGGACGTGAGGGTACTCTTGGTATCCCTCTGTGAGGCTGCAGATGATCCGCCTGGGCGCACAGAGGTTAAGGTCTGCGGTAGAAGAGCCAAGGGTATGCCTTGGTTGCAATATATGGCAACCAAAAGACTAGGATGGACCAGCGTGATTCGGCGAGAAGACGGAAGCCCTGTGATAACAACTCGTCGTCTACCTACCATCTTCAGTCAAGTGAGACACGTGAAGCGGGAAGGCTGGAGGACTCATACGGACCACATACTTGCTATCTAGTTGTGGTTGCGGGGTGTTGTTGGCCATAGAATTAGTGGGGCAGATAGGGGCCTTCGTACAGTTCTCATTTTACAAGGGTGGCCTTCCATTAGTTGAGGGAGGGGTCGAGTGGGACCATAGCCACTGGAAAAACAGACCTTAGCATCTGCATCGGCAGATATTGAAAGCTCCCGACCGAGTTCCGTATTTCTAGAGTAGCCCTGACAGCGGAACTCGGACCGCACATTACTGGACATGTGCATCTAGACAAGCGATAACGATTCGCGATACATGCGTGGGAAAAGTCTAGGAACATGTACCACCCTAAGTGGTGTGTCCTAGACTAAAGGGCATCGTTCGACAGGTAGCATAATCCCTAGTTTGGAACTGGGTGGCATAAACCCTGAATCCAAGAAGCATTCAGAAAAAGAGCGTAAGTTCTAGTTGAATCTAGAAGACACTTGATAGAAAACCCTAGATTAGATCTAGGTAATTAAATAATAAATGGATGCCTGAAGGCGACGGAAACTACAGGGATTGGGATCACGTTATCGTTACTAGTAGGGACACTAGTTAGGCGGTGCAGAGATATAGAAACCAGAATAATAAGGTAATAGCGAAGCAGAGAAAGTATTAAAATATATCCAGTTTATCTTGCCTTAGTATATCTTGTGGTAATCTTATCTTATCCTGTTGACCCTATCATCATGGTATTCTCTTGTATTCAGTTAATTTATGTCATTTCATTTTTCCCTGTTCACAAGCTAGAAGTTACTGACTTACTCAGGCTTTATGTCGGACTCTGTTTTTCTTTCGCTTCTTTTCTTCCGTTTCACGCCTAGGTAGTTGAGGAGGGAATAGTATAACTCAGGATTAGATTGGACCGTTGCTCTTTCCCCAGCTTGAAGATTTGACGAAGTCGTCCTTGGATTCTCTTTCAGATGCTATGGCTGGCTCTTGCTACATTGGGGACTATAAAATGTTGTTTTATGCTTCTTTATTTTGTAAAGACAGATGATACTCTGATATTGTAAAAGAATCTTGTACAGACTATTTTATCAATAAAGCAAAGTTCTATTTTCCGCTGTTTAATATTTGTCTGTCTTGTAATTTATCTGCATCTTTTACCCAAAATGCTCCACAGAACTTAGTGCACTCCCTTTGTGAGTGACACTAACGGACGTGGGGTGTTACATCCCACAAGGTCTGCTTTTCAACAAAGCCTTGATCATATGCATCTTAGCATGCCACATCGTCACTCCATATCACACTACCATTCCTTTGCCGAAATATATGAAAGGGTGTTAAGCAAGAGAATAAATTCTCCGCCACCAAACATTCATACATTCGAAAGAAAATCAGTAATACAATATAAAGGAGTACAATGTCAGACACACATTCCATTCATAAGCTTATGCTCTGGGTCTAAGCGAAAGCCAAATCCGTACTAATCAACACTACGTCCGGATAACTACCATTTTAGCGCCGTCTTGGGAGCAAATCAATCAAGGGCCTCAACACTAGTTACCCATTCGATGTGAAGATCGTCGGTCTTCAATTGTCGTCTTCAATTCTTCGAACGTCGTATCATTATTTGGAATGAGAGTAAACTCGGACTTTCCAAATAACTCTCGCATATATAAATTTGAAAACCATTTCATATCGTTGTTAATAATTTATAACGATCTATCGCTGTTTTTACTTTACATACACATCCTAAACATAACAATGAATATTTTACTCTTCCATTTTTCAATTTACACCAAATGTATATTTGGTTTCATTATTTTTCTAATGAAAATCCATTCCTTAGAAATGTAAATTTCTAATCTTATTATTTACATTGAAAAATGTAAATTTCTATTCCTATTTTATTTACATTGAGAAATGTAAACTTATACTTCAATATATTATTATATTGAAAATGTAACCTTTATTTCATATTCTGTTTACATTGGAAAATATAAATTCCTAATCCTTCTTTTGTTTACATTGAAAAATGTAAACTCTTTTATTTGCATATAAAAATATAATTCCTATTTCATCCTTATTTACATTGAAAAATGTCGGTTTCTATATTACACCAATTACATATAAAAATGTAACTTCCTATTTTCCTTTTATTTACATTATGAAAAATGTAACTTTTCTAATTCTTATTTACATTAAGAAAAATGTAAAACTTTTATAATCCTTATCTTATTTTATTAAAAATGTAACTTTCTTTTGTAACAAACTTGGAGATGAAAATATGCATTTCATTATTAACACATAACGGTGTGAAAATAACGTCAATTTCTAAGTTATCCATTTATATTTTAATATGGGCCAGACCTCTCACATTAGGCCTACAACTGTGGATGCTGGATAGGCCGGTTGGTTCTGGGCAGACTTCTCCCACAAGTTGGGCTTAACCTCGTGTCTTGGCCCAATTTGTATTTGCGCACTTGGACCTCCCACATTAGGCCCAACATTTGTGGCTGCTGGATATGTCGGTCTGTTCCGGGCAGACTTCCACCACAAATGTGACCTAACCTCGTGTCCAAGTACAATTTTAATTAAACATTATAATTGTTCTACTAAAAATATTATTTTAAAATGTTTCACATTTCAAAATATCTTGATTTTGGAATATTCTATATTTCCAAAATAACTTGATTTCAGATACTATAACTTACCCTTTTCAAATCTTGATAAAACTTGGTACTTTCTCAATTTCTATACTTACATATAAAAAATGTGATTTTGATACATGTCAAATCTACTTTTTAATTACACTAGAGAACATAAATAAAAGATCGTTTATTTTTCTAAGTTATATTTTTGTTAAAGGACACAATTAAAAAGACATTCATTTTTATGTTAACACAATTCCATCCTGATTTAAATATTTTAATGAATTCCCTTTGTAATCTGACATAAATGTTCTTTCAAATTTTTATCATAAATGTTCTTGCTAATTTCACATAAATGTTCTTCAAATTTTTAACATAAATGTTCTTGCTAATTTCACATAAATGTTCTTCAAAATTTTAACGTGATGATGAAAATCTCTTCTTAAAATCTACCTTTTTGTTTAATATAAAAATATAAAACAAAAATGTAAATTTTAATACAATCTTTTTACCGCATCTCAAATGACAATAAAAATCATTATTTTAAATCTAACAGTAAAATATGAACCTCTATATACATGTGAAATGTAGATAAAAATACGGTCCTTAGTTCTGCCATTTTATTTACACATAATATGAAAATAAAAATAAGTTTAATAATCTTATCCTTTTATTTGTACATAAAATACATATAAAAATGTATTTTATAACTTTGCCTTTTTGTTTGTATATAATAATGTAATCTATAGCTTTGTCTCTTTATTTCAATGCAAATCTATTCTTAATTTACATAATAATAAAAATGTAATTTTTTTTATTTCAATGTGAATCCTACTTCTTTATTACATTATAAAAATGTAATTTTTTTCTATTTCAATGTAAATCCTCATTATTGACTTCATGTAATTTTAATTTACAATGTAATCTCTCATTCTTAACTTCATATAAAAATGTAATTTTAATTTACATTGTAAATCTCTCATTCTAAGTTTTATATAAAAATATAATTTTTAATTTACATTGTAAATTCATACTGTAATTACACATAAAAATGTAATTTTTATCTTACGTTGCAAATTCATACCTTAATTACATATAAAAATGTAATTTTTATTTTACGTTGCAAATTCGTACCTTAATTACATATAAAAATGTAATTTTTATTTTACGTTGCAAATTCATACCTTAATTACATATAAAAATGTAATTTTTATTTGTATTGCAAAATCTCATCCTTTAATTACATATAAAAATGTAAATTTTATACGCAATATAAATTTCATGTCTTTTCATTACATAAAATGTAATTTTTATATGCGATATAAATTTCATGTTTTTTGATTACATAAAAATGTAATTTTCTATTATTTCAACTAAAATCAATGTTAATGTCATTCATTTTTTTTAACAAAAATCAATGTTAATGCAAAATTTGTTCTTTTTATTCACATGACAAATGTAAATAAAGTTTCATAGCTAAATTTGTTTTTATTTTCATGCACATAGACATGACACTAAAATAATGTTCCATTTCTAATGTATTAACATGACACTAAAAATGTGTTTCTATTTTGTTGCGTCAAAATTATGCTCTTTTATAACGTCAAAAATATGTACTTTAATATGAACCAAAAATATGTCCTTTTAATACGAACAAAAATATGTTCTTTTTATAACGTACAAAAATGATACTTATGTTTGAAATGAAACGACGCTTTAAAATTTTGTTTGAACAGAATGACATAAAAAAAATCATTTTATTTTATTTTATTATAACAACACGATGCTAAAAATCAAATCTTTCATTTTAACAAAACGATGTTAAAAATCCAATCCTTTTATTTTAACAAAACGATATTTTTAATATCAACAAAGCGATATTAAAAAGATAATCTTTTTAAAATGAACAAACAAAGACATTAAAAATCTTTCCAACAATTCAATAAAAAATTATGATGAATTTGGTTTAATCTACTTCCCACATACACAAATGTAAATGTTAAACACATCAATTCTAAGGAACCATTCGTATACATGTATATAAATCTCAATAAAATTGAGATTTTGATCGCATTGACAAACTGAGACAATAGAACTGAAATAAGAAGTAAATAGCAGCGCAACATCAGATCTGAAATAATAGATCTGGAATAAACAATAAATTTCATCGCGAATTTAGAACATAAATTTGAATCTCAATAAACATGAGATTCAAATCGTATCAACCCAAATGAATATATCAAACACAACAGAAATGCATAAACAAATAAATCCTAAATTAACATAGCGTAGAATAATATACATATAGCGATTCAGAGGCAAGAATAGTAATTAAAATATAATTGTTTATAAAAATAGATAGGATTTCTCACCTTGCTTTTAATCAGATCTAAAAATCCAAACAATTTCAAAAACAGCCCCAATCAGTTCCAACACGATCTACTCGACGATACGGTTCCACAAGATCTGAAATTTTCAAATTCCGATGTCGTATGAGTGAAATATCAATTTTTAAAAATAAAATCAAGATTTGCGACGTTTAAAAGTGTTGTTTTCACCAATTCATACTTTGGCCATTTATTTTCAGTTTTGTTCAAAACTTTGAATCAAGTTTTCTCGGTCTGTGATTGATGGTTTTACGAACAGTTTGCGGCAAAACGACTGGCTACGGGAGGGCTTTGGGCGCCCCAAATGGTGTAGGGTGCGGCGGCCTATGTGGGGTGCGGTTTGGGTGCAAAGGCGGCGGGTTCGTGGGTTCAGGGAGGGAGCTAGAGGGCACGAGAGAGTTTGAGATTGGTATCAATGGAAAGAGGAGATCAAGAGCTTCAAAACGTTTAACTTTGGCCAAGGCTAATTCTTCATGGATTAGGAGCTAAAGAGGAGAGAAAGTAGAAGGGTTTAGGCGGCTGTGGGTTCGGTTGATTCGGGAAGAAGAAGAACGATGCCGTACTTTGTATAATAAAATATTATTTTATTCCTTAATTTTCCAATAAAGGCCCGTTTGGCAACTTTTTCTGATTTCAGCCCAAAGACTGTTGTAATTACCCAATTACCCCTATTCCGGACTCATCTGGCTATGTCCTGCAGGCCCAAACGATCATCTTGACCCCCATTTCTCAGTTTTAAAATTTAAGTCTTTTATTTTTAATTAAATCGTACAAATAAATTTACCGGGGTCACAAATTATCTCCAAAAATTCCCGAAAAATATATTTAGCTATGTTTTGACGATACGGCCCTAAAAAAATTAATTTCGCTCAATTCTGAGCCTGTTTGAAAAATGGCTATTTTCAAGTTGATTAAAATTGACCGAAATTGACAAAACTGAACTCTTTTTTCCACGGCTACAAATCAATTCTAAAAATTATGAAAAATTAAACTTAACTATATTTTGACATTCCGAATCCAACAAAAGTGGTTTTGTCGAAAACAGAGGTCATTTGAAAAATGGCTATTTTAAAGGCGTATATATAATATTAAAAATACATTTTTAAACAAATAATTTCCAAAACTCGAAATATGTAAGTGTTTACTGTTTTTCAATGTAGAAACATCATTCGGAACTCAATGAAAGTGGTTTCGAGTTCAAATTCCTTCCTATGCAAAAAGTAGCATTTTGACCTTTATAAATTTCATAGCGACCTTTCTAAATTTTAAACTGGGCATAACTTTTGATTCCCGCAATGAAATTTCGATTTTTCGGATTCATTAGAAAGATATTTTTAAATAGATTCTAATATTTTTGGTTTCACTAAAATCCGTTAAATTTTGCATCCTGTACGATCAGTCAAAGTTCAAGTTTGACTTTTCAAACTACCGCATTGTTTCTAACCCTTTTTATAATTAAAATTAAATTATTCATTCTAACTTCGATTTAAATAAATTTTCAATCATTATTATTTTAAATAAATTATTTTAAATATCAAAAACTCATTAAAACTAGTTAAAATAAATTTTAAATTTACCCCCAAAATTCAGGGTTGTTACAAAATTAGTGCTACCATGGCCAGCAATTGGAATTAGACGACCATTGCCAACAACAATGTTATGATAATTATTACTAGAATTAAAATAACAAGAAAGTATACCTTGATCCGCTGTCATGTGAGATGTGGCACTGGTATCCATGTAAAAAATTCCATCGGGTTGCGAGAATGATAGAGCCGGCATAGCAACTTCAATATCGGTTGGTGTGGAGCCAACGGGTAGAGCCATAATGTTGTACGCCTATGGACGAGACCCAAGAACTCCTTGCTCAATAACACATTGGGCTTGATTTACTTGCCTCGGTTGCCATGTTGATGGAGGATATGGGCAAGGAGGCAGAACGGTGCACCAAAAGTTCCAAGATCTAAACGGATTTTGCCATTGCTGCCAATTTGGTGGAGGGTGTGGGGACTATTGATGATGACTGGGTTGTCGAGCTGACATGTGATTGGATGCATCGGTTTGTTTTTCCTTCCCCTACCACTGGTTTTAGCATTATTGTTATTTCTTCTTTTGTTATTTTGGGAACTTTGGGTGGGGTTGGTGTTTGAATTCTATGGGTTTGTAAGGGTTCCTGCCAGCAGCGCAGCACCACCACTGGTGGTTTCACCAAGCGATTTTTAATTGTTCGTTCGGCCAACTTGAGGCGGGTTCGGCAGCTCTCAATTGGAGTTCATGGATCTTGGTTTTGATTGTAATCCACAATGCCGACATATGCTTTTGGCAAGGCTCATGTGAGACACAATACAAGCCTGCTATTAGTCACAGAGCCCCGACATTCGTCAATCTATCCGCCAATGATTTAAGGTAGGTACAAATTTTTTCAATTGAATTAAATTGTTGAAAATCAATTGTTGCAAGTTCTTCTTCAAGATGAGTTGCCCTTAAAGCTTTGTTGGCTTGGAACATGGCTTCAAGTCGTTTCCATGCAACCTCGGCTGTATCGTCGCAGATGAGAATGGCATGAAGGAGGTCGGAGGAGATTGTACTGTATATCCATTGAAGGACAATAACATCAAGTCGTTTCCACAGGACTGGGTCTGCGGGTTTTACAACCTCGTAGGAAGCCTGGGCATCCTGTTTGGTTGGTGGTACGATGTAAAGGTAGAGGCCGTGAACTCGAACAATAACAGTAAATAATGGTGACCAAGAATGGTACATATCATGTTCAATATCTAATGTGATTGGTATGAGGGATTTGACATTAGTAATGGTTAGAGCAAGGTACTATTTGGAGGATTCAGCCATTCGTGGTGATTTGAAAGGAAAAAAATGGTTGAAGAAGAAGAATAAAGAGAGGAGGACGGGAGAGCAAAGGTTTAGATATTCGAAACCTGCTCTGATACCATTAAGGAATTCAATTTACTGAGCATTTTATTATTCCCAACCCCTTTATATAGGAGTTTAGGGCTGCAAATGTTTACAAGAATTATTTCCATTAAATAAACGTTAACGTAAATAACACACACACACACACACATATATATATATATATATATATATATATATATATATATATCACCACATGTAGTATATATATTAACATAAATTATAGATATCAAATCTTCTATCGTTAATGTATATATTACCATATGTAATATATAATAATATAAATAACAGATATCAAATCTTCTATCATTAATATATATATATATATATATATATATATATATATATCACCATACGTAATATATATTAACATAAATAACAGATTTCAATTATTCTAACAGGTTACATTTAGATAAACCGAATACTTATTCATCCATTTAAACAATGGCAAGTGTTACATATAATTTTTGGAAGTGATTGTTCTGTAACAAAAGCATCACTAATGATAGAATTATTTTGTTTTTGAAATGAGTATAGTGCTAGGCAATAAACAATGTACTATGGACTCATCCAGTACTGTTGGGTGGGTATGCAAATACACACATTAAAGAACTAAACATGCAAATAAATGAATTATGTCAATTCATTATTTAATATATGTATTATCATATTGACATCATTTGTGCAGACTGACGACCTAACATGATGTTCAAAAAGGGTTGACGGTAGTCCACATAACTAACAAGACTTAAACTAATCAGTGACATGTAATATCGTTTGCTTCCCTTCCTAGATTTAGATGATTTAATATTTGCATGCACCAGGCGACCAGTTTGAAGATCATGATCATCAGAACATATATTTTTTCAATTTGCATTGGATACATAATATACGAAATGTGTTCCAAGCAATAAGAATTCTTAAAAGCAACATTTTCTTTTTTGATTCTCAAAAGTCAGATTGAATCTATATGCTACACTATAGTTTATGATTAAAAAGAAAAAGAAAAAGAAATAAGACCAATGATATGAAGTATTTGAGGATCTAGAGTAATGCTAGGCTGGCCGAAGATGAGTCAGTCAAATTATGTGAATCAACTGAAATATTTGAATTTAGGGGCATTACTTTAATTGTACAAGGATATAACAGTTGAAATCTCACAAACCATGCGGCTGTGAGAGATTCGTAATTTCTGACAAACTTTTTTTCGGGCAAAATAACATTTTTAGAGTACCTTATCTCTATTTATAGCTAAAAATAGAGCAAAAATGAAAGATACATCTTATTTTCAAACTCATTATCTCGGTTACGTTGAGTTGATCAATCAGTGTTGTGTTTGTAAATAGTTTTTAAACGACATTATTTTTATGAAAAGTGACAATCAGGCTAGTTGTAAAAGAAAAATACAAATACTAAATATTTAAGAATAAACAAACTATTACAAAAAAATGGAAAATTAATCAATTTAGGCTGATTTGCAGAAATTATAACACGTATGACTTTGTTCGCAAATATTTACAAATATATACCTGTTTTGTACAGGTGCCGGAGTAGGCGAATTTTGAAAATTCATCTTTGAACGAATTCTAAAATTTCATCAATGTATTTTCCTATTCTATAAATAATCACCTAGTTCTTCACAACTTATTCATTCATTAGTCTGATCCCATATTCCACTAGATCTCCATTACTAAATTTCTCTTAATAATGCCTACATGACCATCATCTCTTGACTTTGATTTTGGCATCCCCAACCACTCTGGTCCAATGTCTAGTGATCACATCGATGTAAATTGAAATATAAACTATCAAGAGCAACATTACAATTATGTCGTTCTTGAATAAACAATTATTTAGAAACTTGCAATTTAATTTTAACCACTAACAATCCTATTAATTACTATTGTAGTAGTATTTCAAATATGAGTTTGAATTATTGTGTAATGGCCCGCCCGCACCAATCGATATTTACTCCAAAAGTTCGCTGTGCACATGTCCAGTTAGCACGGAACGGTCGTCAGAAGGAAAGGAAAGGAGGAAATGAACTAACAAGGAACCTGTAGAATGTCTCACAGCGCATGGTACAAAATATAACAACAACATACTTGACATAAAACAGGTGAGACAGTGCATAAGCTGAAAACAATTAACATAGCAGCGGAAAATCCAAGTACAACTTATGATCCAAATTTAACACTATTACAACTTTTCAACTGTCTCAAAAAGCAAAAGTAAGATAGGGGAGGTACACTACTAATGCCCAAGTAGCGACCACCAACGACACAGGGAGAATATCTATATATCATACGTGGAAGCCTCCTGCTCGCCTCCAAATCAGCTACTCGCGCATCACCAGCTAACCTGTCTCTAGTCTGCTCGTGTGAGCACCCAGAGTAATAAGAAGAGACATAAAACTTTGGGTCAGACATAAAGCCTGGTATGAGCGATAAGCATCTAAACAGAACAATAATAGGTAGACTAAAACATACCTGAACCTGGACCTGCAACCAAAGAGTTAGCACTACATACTTTACAACACTCTAAGGTGCCATTTCAAATGGTGTAAAGATAACGCGGGTGGGGGTGTGCATATCATAGTGATGGCAAACAATCAAACATAGCATCCATCCTCACATCTCTCATTCAGTGCATAAAGCATACGATATTCACCACTTCGATCACCCAACATACTTTGCTATGATCACTTTGCCCCATGAAGTCATAAATGGCTTCACTGCATTGATACGTAGCCACTAATCCTTCGCTATGTCCACTTTGCCCCATGGAGTCGCAATGACCCCACTGCACTGGCTCATAGCCTTACTAATCCTTTACTATGTCCACTCTGCCCCATGGAGTCACAATGACCCCACTGCACTGGCTCATAGTCTTACTACGCATCACTTTGCCCCTCGAGTCATAATGACTCTACTGCACTGATAACGTAGTCTTGCTACCATCACCTTGCCCCTCGAGTCATAGTGACTCTACTGCACTGATAAGTAGCCCATTATCCATTTTCAGTGGTGAATCGAAGTTATGAACGTCGACAACTCCTTAGCACACGTCCCGCAGCAAAATCCAACCATGAAGTGAACTCATTGGTTCCCAACTGGATCCTGAGCTCTAACTTCCCATTTGGACTACCTTTGCATCTCGGGTTATTGGTCATCACCGGATCGGTTCAGATCTTCCCCTAATCACTAGTTCGGTTCAGATCAGAATGTTTCCCTTCACTGGATCGGGTCGGATATCTCGAGCTCCCTCCCAATATGTCGGTTCGGATCGGAAGACATTGCCTCTAGGGGATCGGGTCGGGTTCTTCAATTCCATTCACCACGCGTCGGTTCGGTTCGGGGGTGACCATGCGGGTCGGATCGGATGACGTATGCCACAAGAAATGCAAGTGGATAGAAGCTTCCCCAGTCCTTGTTGTCCTCCTTTGTTCCGATCGGGGTGTGGAGCGTAAGAGCGGATCGAAGCTTCTGAATTCGAGTGGGGGTCCGGATCGGGTCCTACTTACCGATCAGATCCGGTTCGGATGTCTTTCTGCACTTTTTCCAGCAAGCAATTTACGCCACTCGACGGCGTTTTTGACCATTCCAACTATTCTAATCAATCACAAAGTATACCATACAGTCATAGCAACATGTATAATCGACCACAAACATCAAAACAATAATCATAGCATGTAAAATGGATCAAACATACCCAAAACCCCATATTTTCCCCTAAGCATGTTTAGGTGAAACTAATGACATGATTAGCAAAACTAAACCAAATTAACCCAAACTCATATCAGAGGTCTAAAACATTATTTAAGAATTTATGAGTATTTTTCCAGAATTTATTAGTGTATAAATTCGCTAATTAACATAATTACCCTTAATTAGCCATGATTAGTGAGGAACTATGCAAATCACTCACCTTGGCCACAAATAAAACTTAAATCTGAAATAAATCCCTGATTTGGTGCGAATCCCAATGCTAAGCAGCAGCTCTAACATTGATTTGGTGTAGATCTCCCTTGATTTGATGTTGCTAAGCTTAATCCTTGATTAGAAGATGATTTGGAGGTGATTTAGAGGTTGGAGGCCATTTTTAGGGTTTCTAAGAGGTAAGTGGAGGCTACAAAACTGAAATGGAATGAATCTCTAACCCTTTTCAGCCTCCCCATATCCCTAATCCCGAAATGGGTTATGGGCCCATTGACTAATCACCCAATTTGGCCCGGTTAAGCAGTTTTTCACCTTCCAAACCTTATTTCAGCCATATCTCCCAAACGGTAAGTCCGTTTTTCATATGTGACCACTCTACGGAAAGGTAAACCATCAAACGAATCTAATGGAAGTGGTTTCAGGTCAAAATTCCTTTCCAATCAAAAGTTATGGCCGAAACAAGATCATCTAGGGACAAAACGGTCATTTAAAAATCGACAAAAATCATGAACATGGGAAATGAGTCTAATGGTTGTTTCCCAAAGTTACATGACCATACGACTTCATATGGAAAAGAAATAAATATTCTACGATACTCCTATGCGTAGAATGCAGGTTGTTACATATTGTTTGTGTGTTCGTATGATTGTAGAAATTGGAAGGTGAGTACGAAGTATTTTATGTTTGTTTATGTATTAGAAAATGGGTTTGTTTATTAAATTTGTATGATTATATCATTGCCTATAATTATATAATTGGAATAAACACTAAACCATTAGTATGTTAATATTAATTTATATCAACGTCTACAGCCAAAAACACAATGGTTGATTGAAGATGAAATGACGACTCACTGATTGAAGTTGTTTCAAATGGTAGAACTGACCACATTCAGTCGTAGTACACTGAATAAAGATGGTTCGGAACATTAGATTAAAACAAGCTCTGTGTAACAACCCGGATTTTCAGAACCAATTTAAAATTTTAATTTTAGCTATTTTTATGGATTTTGAATATTTAAAATGATTTATTTTAAATAATAACAATTAAAAAATTTATTTTAAATGAAGTTATAACGTATAAATTTATTTTAATTATAAAATGAGCCTGAAATGGCGTGGTAGTTTGAAAATTCGATTTTAAATTTCTAATGAATGTACAAAATTCAATATAAATCGAATTTCAGTAAAGCCAGAAATATTTGAATCTAGTTAATAATATTTTCCTAACGAATGTAAGAAACTGAGATTTCGTAATAAAAATTAAAAGTTATGTCCAGTTTAAAAATTTAAAATAGTCGCTATGGAATTTATATATATTTTAAATAAAATATAGCCTTTAAAATAGCCATTTTGCAAACGACCTCCGTTTTCGACGAAGCCACTTTTGTTGGGTCCGGAATGTCATATTATTGTTTTATTCCAATTTTCACAATTTTTGGAATCGATATGTGAGCGTGGTGAATTTAAACGTGTTTGGCAATTTCAGTTGAATTTAATCGACTGGAAAATGGTCATTTTTCAAACGCCCTCCAAATTCTACGAAATTAGTTTTGCTAGGATCGTATCGTCAAAATATAACTAGAAATAATTTTTCTATAGTTTTTGGAGTCAGTATGTGGCCTCCATAAATTAAAATGTACGTTTAAACTCAATATATATTTTAATCTAAAGAAAAACTGGTCGAAACAGTCGAATTGGCTTACGAAACATATCCCATTGTGTTCGGAATGGGAGAAATTAGCTAGGGTCGACAGTTGGTGGGTTCGATTTGGAGTTCAAATGAAAATTTTACTTTTTATGGAAAAAATAATAATAAAATATAAATACCCCGTACCTAACCCTATTCACCCAAAACAGAAAAACACATCGTTCAGCTTCCTTCCCCCATCTCGATTTCCGTCGCCACACCTGTCGCCCTCCCCAGTGCCTGTCGCCACCCCTCCGGCCTCCCCAAGCCGCCGCCACCACCCTCTCATCCTTCCCCATCTCCAAACCCCCAAAACCGCACCCAATCCGCTGCCACAGACCCCACAGCGCCGCCACCTCATCGCCGCGCCACCCCACCACCACCAGAAACCCCGCCGCTCCCTCTGGCCAACCACCTCTGACCGTGGACCCCCTCCTTAACTAAAAATTCAATTTTTATATTTTTAGTGCGTGTGTTTAACACCCTGAGCTTCCACAGTTAATATCTCTCAAACCGGTCCCCTGTGGCCAAGACTCCACAATGCCATAATCGAAGAGCACAATTTTCTCTTCGATTTGGGTATATGGAAGTCATATTTTAGTTTGCGGAGTCGCTCGGAAAATGCGTCCAAAGTCTGCTATCCAATTTATGTCATTTTGCAAATTCTGGCCAATTGGATCATTTTCGGAAGAAAGGCTCCTAGGGGAAGTTGTCAGGAATGGTGCGTTTAGGCTAGATAAAAAGACGACGTGAAGATTGGAGCTCATTTGCAAATTTTGGGATCCGAACAATAACTTAGAACGCTAGAAAACAATGGCGGAGTGGATCCCAATGTGAGAACACCTTCTCACTTAAATTAATTTACAGTAAGATATATACTAGGTTGCAGACGAGGCTTAGCATCCCCTGACACTATTTTATTTTACGAACCATGATTATTTGGTTGTATGGATTGAATTGTGGTTGTAAATTGGATTATGTTGAGAAACGATTGGATTGTCGTTTTGTTGATTGTGTACGGCGCGAGCCAGTATCAAGAGAGAGGTAATGCTAGACATTACTCTGGTTCTAATATCACGCCGTTATAATGCTGAAATTTTCTGAAATGAAATGTATACAATAAAAAAACCATTTTTATTGAATGTATGAACTAGTAAAAATAGTCATGTGTTGAATTAAATATTTAATTGCCAAAAATATAATTTTTAACGTATATAAGAATGACATAAAATTCTCCTGAAATGAAAATGAATATTCGTTTACAAATCAGACGATTTGTTTACGTACACCCATTTAACTGATATTGATTTGGACGAAAATTTTTACACATCATCCGTGTTTGTTGATTGAAACCCCACACGGGTATTGGGATGATATTTGACATATGCTAATCCCAATTGTTTGGTTATATGTCAATCGATTTGTTGACAAGCTGTTATAAGCGTTAATTATTTATATTTAATGCTTATGCAGTTTTGTATTGCACTTTGGATGATGGATGATTGTTTATCATTGTGGTTGAGTACGTGTGTGTGTATGAAATTCATATAAATAAAATTATATGGTAATTGACTGTATCTGATTCCAATTCAGGAATAACGAATATTTTAAAATAATGAATACTTTAAAATAATATTCAGTAAAGGATTAAAATGTGAATTTGATGTCCAATTTTGGATGGACATGAAAATATTAAGACGCGTGAAGTCGTATTGATTAGTTATGTGCCATTTTAACGCGAACGATTTTTATATCGATTTTATTCATTTTTATAATGAATATCGAAAAGGAAATGAGTTCAAAATTTGATATTCTGAAAATATTATCAATTATATAATGATATGGAATATTCAATTTTGATTTAAAATTGAAATGAAGGTGGGAATCGTTTTAAGACGAATTTATAAAATACGATTTGAACGAAATATATTATATATATATTAATGGCTTGAACAGAACGCACCGCACGGCGACCGTTCGCGAATTTCAACCAGTGACTTCGAATTGACATTACGGGAGATCCGACCATCGGATTCTACTAAAATAGCTGGTGCATATCAAAAAGAGCTTTCCAACGGATATAAGAGATTTGAAATCTAACGCTTGGATTTGGAATTATGTTCAAATCAAATTTAGAAAAGGTCGTTATGGATGCAGTTTGATGGCCGTTATTGGAAACCGACTGTATGAGCCTTGATAAAACTATTAAAAATATTAAAAATTTATGTAAAATCATAATTAATGATTTGGAAAGAATTTGGATCAAAAATTCCATATTTGAGAAGATAAAGATATTCAAAATGGACTAGTTATTTACTAGAGAGATAATCAACGTTTTTAAATGAATAAATTGGATTTGTGAATGGTTTTAATCTAACCAGAATTTTCCAATGTATTAATTGGAATGATTTGAATAGAAATCATCTTTGGGATATTTCGATGCTGGATTCCGTGACTATATGGATATTGTGGAGGAATTTGAAAGATAGATGCATATCGTTATTCCCTATATGATATGTGTTGGTTTCATAATTTGATATTGAAAGTAAGCCGATATAATTTCTGTTTAAAGCCTTATATGATATATCAAATTGGATTTTGGGTTTGTCGTGAATGATGTCTTCAGTAACACTGTTCTTAAACCCCGTGTGAAAAGAATAAGTCTTTTAATTAAGATTATTAGAGTTTCCAGTTATATTTAGTAATTGGAATAAAATGGAAGTGATTTTGGGTTTATCGTGAACTGTGTTTTAAATGACATTCGTTCTTTAACCCGATTAACAGTGAAATGTGATTTGGAATATATATATCTTTTTATTAAGATTTAATGGAATTTTCCAAAGTAAAGTTTTCCAATTTAATATATTAAATTGGAATTGAATGGAATTCGATTTGGTAATAATCGAAGTGATCTTCTATGAGGAAGACCGTTAATATATATGGAATTTTAAAGGCTTTTTCATTATTCCATTTATATTATAAGTCGGATACCGGAATTGATATCGATTATATATAGACCTGTTTTTCAAGTAGATTCCATAACTAATGGAATGTGATTTTGGGTCTATGGTGAACTGTGTTTCAAATGACATTGGTTCTTCAACCCAGCTAAAAACAGGATTTGTTTCCTAAATTTGAATAATCATTAGGTCTTTATTTTTGAGATTAAAGTTGAATTACAGTTTTAATAAATCTTTAATTAGATCGGAATGTGAATGGGATAATTAAATTTATAAAATTCATGAAATAATCGAGAATGGAGTACCACTAGTTTTACTCCGGACGATAATTAAATCTTTAATTAGATTTGAACATGAAATGGTAATTAAATTTACCGATAACACCGTGGGTGTTAGATATGGGGTACTACCAGTTTTGCTCTATGGGATGAGTTGGTTGGGATTGGATTAATAAATAAAATATTACTTTGATATGGCTCGATAATCTCGACTAGTTTTATAAAACGTAATTTGGTTTAGAATTGTTAAAGGATAAAATAAAATCTTTTGAAACCGATATCAAAAGGAAGATTAAAGAGAAAATTTAAAAGAATTTATCTTTGATAAAATTAATGGGAATCTTTCCCTAATGATGAGAATATTTGAATAAAGGAATATTCTGGATTGGAATGAGGCATATGTTGTGTTTTTATAGCACTTGATTATAAGATCTGCGAGCTATTCGGAAAGACCAGGTTTATCCTATTCTGAATAATTGATCAGACAATAAGTCGATGATGAAGACGGTGATTTAAGACCGGAGATCTTCGCATCGTTTGGATGATTATTGATGTCTTGATTGGGATGTATACCCGAGACAAGATAATAAGTGGTGATTGTCTAGACGTACTTGGAGATCGACGTGATATGCGATGACCTCTCTCCTATATTGGACATATGGGACGAGGAATAAGGTGCCTCCGGTTTCGTTCAGACCCAGAACGGACTTGTAAATGGATAGTGTAACGACCAGCGATTTTCGACCCGAAAATCGACACAAAACACTGCGTCGAAAATTCAAGCATCGAAAACACCGGAACGTTATTAGAAAGAAATGAGAGGGTGAGAAAAGAAAGAAAGATATATTAGAATAGAAGAATAAGAAAATACATTAGAATCTCACAGTGGAACGAACAAAATATATTATATCAATTCTCTTTATACAAAAAGAAACTATATACATACCAACCATCAGAGTACATCATATATCAGACACAGCGGAAATAAACCTTGAATAACTATATAACGTTGAAGCCTCCTGCTTTCAGCTCTCGAAACTCCAGCGATACCTAACCTGTTAATATACTCGGTCTGACCCGAGCACATTTGATTTAAAACAAAATTCACCGGGTCAGTCTGCAATACTTTCAGTGGTAAATTCATAGGACAACAAATTGTTTAACTTTGAAAATCCTTTCTGAAGGAAAAGGATAATAGTAAGACCAACCCACACATAAATACGGACGGTTTTTACCTTATTATAACCCAAAACACTTTTAAATTCAATATCTTTTCTGATATTATGATAGTGTCTATCAAATCACAAATAAATAATCATCTAGTAGAACGCTTGCATCTCACGCCCTACATATATAGTATACAATCAAACCCACGGGCTCTTGTTGGGGATTGGATTCCAATTATGACAAGGTACGGAGCCACCTACCGATAGTGTATCTCTAGATAAGAATACACTGGGTTCAACAAGAACGTCTTGCAACCCGGCCACACTTGACCGACCACTCATTTCTCTTGAGTATATCGAATATATTATCACCTACGGCTGCGCAGCTACCGTTTTCCCGAGAGATACAGAAATGGAAAGAAGTAACAAATATGAATTTTCTCTAGATGGTGACAATACACCTTAATGGGTGCGACCCACATATCCATGATGCCTGCCCGATTTTTGTCATTTCCCGATTTGATGAGGCTTGAGGTTATAATCGACTTTTGAATCATCTGGCCACCATTTGCCTTAAATTCCACATTGTCACGTCATCCGGGAACAGGATGAACTGAAGGTACTCTCCTACTGCATCCTTATATAGGAATCACCCCAAGGATCAGTAGCGAGAAGTCCTTGCAGTCCATAGATTCCAACCACAACAGAACCACAGTGTATCTCTGGGAGCTAACCAGAGATTATAAGTAGTTCTTCCGTTTCATGAAGATCTACGGTCTTTAATGCTTCGTCTTCGTTTGTTGCCTGTAGTTTCGTACGTAACGTTGGATAGAAGTGGTTTTGGGTTGTCCCCATCCCGGTCTCTTCGAAACAACACGACAAAAGGTCCAATAATATATTTATTGATAGTCGGGTTTTTAACTATCAATTCACATAGTACGGTTAAGTATATTAGCAGCTCTGATTCACTTATTAAAACTATTTTATCGATCATTAAAAATCAATTTCATATCCTCTTGTCTCGAATCTCATTATTCGCTATATTGAAATAAATATCATATCGTTGTTTACCAAACTCCCTTTCATTTCTTTATTCCAAAACACCACTATATATCCGTCAATCTCTTACGTTATCCTTTGCCTTGCGAAAATCACTATATTCTTATCTCAAAAATTTACCCTTCAAAATTGATCGAACGATGTTAAATTTATACATAATTTACTTTTAAACTTACTAGTTAAAGATCTTGCAATTTCAATATTCTCTCGTAACAATAATAAACCAATCTAACCGTTACAAACTAATATCATTCCTCGATAATAGTGAAGCCGTTCAAGATGGGGTATTTTAATTACCTCTCAGACCTTGATTGACAACGTTCTTATCTTAGAATAAATATAAGTTTGAAACATAACCTATCATTCCACTTACTATCAATTCAATTTAACCTTTTATTTAAAACATGGTTTTAATAACCATTTCCTTAATTTGGCATATTATTCTCAAACTAGATCTCTTTTACTTTTTATTCAAGTATACTTACTTAATGCAACTCCTTTTTTTTGCGAACCTCCTTTCAATTTATAATCATTTTATTTAACCTAATTCCTTAAACAAAACTTATTTAAGTTTATCGCCTTAGTTTAATTTCTTTTTATAAACCTTCTTTATGAAACTTGGATTCTATTTTAAAGCCTTCTTATAGAATCCATAAATCCTTCCCTTTTAGAATCGTATTTCAATATAGCTTTATTTAACTCAAAACTTATTTAGAACTTGGTACTCGCCTAGCAAATCCCCTCTTCGATTTATTAAATTGAATTCAAATCCTAAATCTTCTTTATAAACATTGTTTCAAAATTCGGATTCAATTCTAACATCTACTTATATACCATTTTTATATGAACTAGTCCATCTTCTTCCTTTGTAAATCATTTTCCATTTACCTTTTGTTTATTAGTTTAAACAGAAATCTTATTTTAATCCTTTACAACATTTCCTTTCTATTTGAAAACTTCTTTCAATTTGTTCGCTTTAATTTAACCATTTAGTAACATTTTCTTAAAATGATATATTAACTTCACGACTTGTTCATACTTCTGGTATAACCTTGCTCTTAACAAGATTTGCTTTAAAAGTCGATCACTTCTCAATTTACTTCTATTTTACAAAGTAAATTACTTTAATTACTATTAATTACAATAATTAATTAATGAAGTGAAATAGTTTACTTTATTCAAAATAGATCAGCAAATCACTTATCGATATTATTAAACGATAAATACTTCATTAACGATTTATTAATCGATAAGCAACTTTAAATATCGTTAAATAAACAGATAATTAATATTTTAGAAATATTATTAAAATAAATAATTATTTGTTAAATCATTTCTATTGGGTTAATCATCACCGATCAAACTCAAATTTTCAACTTTAATTTAACAGTTGACTTCGTCAACTTAAACCTCAGTTATTTACTAACTGATTACGATTACTCCTCTCATTAGATTAATATAATTAATCTAATTATATTGGTTAACTACTTTATTTAAGCATTTATTTTTCAAAACAATAACCCGTAGGTTAAATTCTACTTCTATGCTGATAAACTTATTACAATTTCTACAAAACATTATATAACTATTTTTATAAAATCCATTCATAAATATCGTCTTACTTTAAAGATCCTAATTTAAATAGAAATAATTTTTAAAACTTCACTCCAGTTTTAACACCCCACATCATTCAGTGTCACTCACAAAGGGAATGCACTAAGTTCCGTGGAACATTTAGGGTAAAAGATGCAGATAAATTACAAGACAGACAAAATTAAAATAGCGGAAAATAAAACTTTACTTTATTGATAAAATAGTTTGTCCAACAATTGTTTTCCAATATCAGAGTATCATCTGTCTTACAAAATAAAGAAGCATAAAATAACATTTATATTCCCCAATGTAGCATAAGCTAGCCATAGCAGCAGAAAAAGAGAGTCCAAAGCACTTTGTCAAAGAATCTTCGAGCTTGGGAAGAGTGACGGGCCAATCTAACCTGAGCTGTACTATTCCCTCCTTAACTACCTTGGGGGGGGGGGGGGGGAACGGAAGAAAAGAAGACAAAAGAAAACTGGGTCAGACATAAAGTCTGGAAAGTTCAGTTACTTCTAGCATGTGAACAAGGAAAAACAAAACGACATGAATTAACTGAATACAAGACAATACCATGATGATAGGGCCAACAAGATAAGATAAGATTAACACAAGATAGCTAAGATAAGATAAACTGGATATGCTTTAATACTTTCTTCGCTTTGCTATTAATCTGTTATTATGGTTTCTATGTCTCTGCACCACCTATCTAGTGTCCCAACTAGTAATCTGTCTAAAATGATAACGCGATCCCAATCCCAGTAATTGTGGTTGCCTTTAGGCGTACATCTATTATTTATTACCTAGATCTAATATACGGTTCTCTTATCGAGCGCTTCCTAGATTCGACTAGGGTTTATGCGACTTATCTAATACTTCTCGGATTCAGGGTTTATGCCACCTAGGTCCAACTAGGGATTATGCTACCTGTCGAACGGTGCCCCTAATCTAGGACACACTACCCAGAGCGATAAGTTTCCCTAGACTTTACGTCCCAATCGTATCGTAAACGTGCTAGATATCTAGTTGCACATGTCCTATATATGTGCGGCCCAAGTCCCGTGGCAGGGCTAATCAAGAAACACGGGACTCGGTCGGGAGCTTTAAGTTATCTGCCGATGCAGATGCTAAGGTCTGTTTTTCCAGTGGCTATGGTCCCACTCGACCCCTCCCTCAACTAATGAAAAGCACACCTTGAAAAATGAGAACTATACGCTGGCCCTCTATGCCCCACTAACCTATGGCCATCCTCACCCATAACTAGATAGCAAGTATATGGTCTTTTGGAGTTCTCCGCCTTTCCACTTTACGTATTCGACTGACTCAAGATGGTAGGTAGACGACGAGTCGCTATCACAGGGCTACTGGTCTCGCCGAATCACGCTGGTCCATCCTAGTCTTTAGGTTGCCATATATTGCAACCAAGGCATACCCTTGGTTCTTCTCATGCAGACCTTAACCTCTGTGAGCCCAGGCAGATCATCTGTATTCTCACAGAGGGATACCAATAGTACCCTTATGTCCCTTTGAAGCCTCGGGCTTCGTAACCCAATTCATTGGAGCCTTCTTTAAGATCGTTCGCTCCTCCTCATGTTATACTAAGGATTACTACTAAGTTTTCCTAACTAAGGTTTACCACTTGGTTTCCTGAATCATCGTTTTCTTAACTAAGGTTTACCACTTAGTCCTTTTAACTAAGATTTACTACTTAGTTCTCTTTGGATAGGTATTGTTGTGATCACTAGACAGCCGGGCGGGTCCGGGCAGGTTTACATCACAACCCAATCCAACCTTGGGTTAAGCATGTTCGTATTGTCTAAATTTACTTTTCTCATTTAGGATAAATTCTATAAGTAAATTTTCCCTAATTTACTTATTCCATTATTACTCTTTTAATGTACATTGTCAACATTTATTATTATGGCCCATTTTCCCTATATATCATATTTATAGTTTTTGGTATGTGAATTATACCAAATTAAGTGTCACTAACCATGATTATTCTAAACATGACAATTACTCACAATTATGACTAAATTCAAAATTTGTGCTAATATACTTATTATGCCAAATTAACTTTAATTGACCCAATTCTGATTTAACATCCTAATTTACAGTTTATGGCAAGACTAGAATTATTATTCTAGTTTACCGTTTACGCCTAAAACTTAGCTTACTTGCCAATACTATATTTAATATGTCAAATTACATATTCCATAATTCATGTCAAATTTTCAAATTTTCGTTCTAATAAACATCCCATAATACATGTTCTAAATTATGTCAATCATAATTATGTTAATGTTCCACATTATGCCAATTTCCAAGTTCACAACCATGTTTAAGTCAAATTTATGATTTGCCTAAATCGTATTCCCATCGTTCGTGTAATCGTGATTTCATCCTAGATTATAGATAAATCTAGATTCGTGGATAAAAAGGGAATGAACCAAAATACCATGAAAAGATAGACAAAATGACTAGCAGAAGATGATAATTCACTAATCATAGATCTAACAAATTACACTGAATAAATTGATTAAAGCATCGAAGGCCTATAGATTTGATAATATTATGACATAAAAAGGGTTGAACAAATAACATAGGTTCAAGTATATGGGTAGATCTAACTTAATAGATAAATTCCCATAATCAAGATCCAAGGATAATTAAGACTAAACTGAATAGATAATCAAGTTTAGATCCAATCTCACAGTCATAATCCTAGGCAATAATATCATGTTCATGAATCATAGGTAATTATCCACTATTGTCCTTGTCATAGTCTTAGGCATTGGTTTATGCTCCTAGTCAAAGTCTTATGTTCATAGTCAAAGGTTTATGTTCATAGTCAAAGGCTTATGTTCATAGTCAAAGACATACGGTTTCAAAGGCCAAAGTTCCATAGTCATAATCTTAAGCATTGGCAATTTAGTCACAATGTGTTCTAGGCCATAATCAAGAATCAGATCCAAAGTCATAAACAAGCACAGATTCAATGAAATGATAAGGCATATTTCTTATATTCTTTTAATTTCATGTCACACATAGAAAAGGCGTTCAAATCTGAAATGTAACCGATTTACATTGATTGGATCTAGAATAGAATAGAAAGATAGCGTTGCTTGAAGCCGTTGAATCTTTACTTGAATCCTAACTTGTTTTGAATCTTCTCTTGAAATACTTGAGCAGCATATCCTCGTCTTGATTTATATTTTATTTTAATCTATTTATTTAGATTTAAAGGAAGAAGAAGAAGCCATGTCCATCAAGAATTTGTGCAGCATAAGGTTAGAGAAGAATGGTGCAAAGAGAAGGAGACTAGGGGGCTGTTTATATAGGATTGCAAGTTAATTTGAGTCGTCGATGAAGCCAAGGTTAATCAAAGCCATCCGTTCTAAAGAGAAGCCAATTATGTTCACAATTACTTTCTTAATGTACATTATTAACATTTATTATTAAATTTGTATGCACATTAGATACATCCCCCCTTTACACATTTATTATTAAATTTGTATGCACACTAGATACATCTCCCCTTTACACATTTATTATTAAATTTGTATACACATTAGATACATCTCCCCTTTACACATTTATTATTAAATTTGTATGCACATTAAATACATCTCCCCTTTACACATTTATTATTAAATTAGTAACTTTAGTGTTAACTGAAATATGGGGTGTTACATTCTCCCCTCCTTAAAGGATTTCGACCTCGAAATCTTCAAGTCAAGAAGAATGTAAATCCTACCATCCATCTACTCAACCATCAAACACAGGCATCCATTGTCCTTTAAGACTTCTAATGCTTGTATGTTCATATGCATAGTGTGTGTACATGTCTTTATCTAATGCAAAATCAGGCGGTCTACTGATTCAGTTGACCTCCTTAATGCAAATCATGTCAATGCCATGCGTCCAATATGTATGCAAATCCTGATGATACATATAATTTCTATATGAGTGCACAATCATTCACTCAAATGCGACATCCATATGATAACACATTAAGTTCAATTCATAAACAAATACATATATGTAAATGAAATATGAAGGCGTCTGAGCTGATCTAGTGCCTAATACGTGTGTATACGCATTCACGAGCAACCACTAGCAACCATTTGCAACCATCAACCACAACATGTTTCAATACATGTTTACATCCAAAAGGGTTTCTACCTAAGGATCGATGATACGTCCTAGAGGATATACCTTAAAAGCTAGAAATTAGTATGCATAGAATTCCTATAAAAAAAGGAATCAAGGATGTACCCTTAAGGAAAAAGGGTATGAGGAGCGTATGCCTTATCTTCAATCTCCCGTATCACGTCTTCTTGAGCTTTACTCAACTATACCTTAACAGATTCAACTTCACGATTGCAAAGTTTCTTGACCTCCATTTCCAAAATAAACAAATGTCAACCATGATACTGAGTGTATATACTAGGATGATCAGAGGTCTCTCCTCTTAGCTTATCCATCATGCCATAACTATGAGGGTCAAAAGGTCACTACGTACTTTTTACCTCTCTTAAGGTTAGTCCTTCTCTATATAGAGCGCCTGCCACAACTATTCATCTCTCAAGCAGACCATCCTAGTCGAACTCGACATCCCTCAAGTACAAGCCCCAAAGGCCTAAACCAATATCAGACAAGCACACGAGGAATGTATCCTCCGAATTTGGACGATCTACGTGAGATGATCTAAGCAAAAACAACCAAACACTTGAGCACTAGTTGGGATCTTTTACTATACAAGTATTAAGGTGCAGAGACTCAACTATGGAAGCAAATATGAACAAATGCGAAGTGCTAAAACCAAAAGAAAGAGTACAAACAGAAAAGCTAGACTCTTCCAACAGAACTTTACTACCTTTCTCCTAGGTAAGCTTAGTGGTGAAAGCATGTACTTGCCCTTCTGAAAATCTTGTCCTTTGTTCTTAATTATATGCCCTATTCTGCCATAGTAAAGATACTTCCTCTTGTCTTAGGTCTTATAATCCCTTCCTCCTTCGTGAGCCAAGTCTACATCCATGAATTCCTCATCCTTGGGTTGTGCTCCTTAGCCAAACTCCTCATCCTCTTTCGAGTGTAATCATGTTGACAAATCTCTCGAAAGCTGCCTCCATTGTACAGAAAACCTTACTAAGCTTGAAAGAAAACTTGCCGCAGGTGAAACTACTACGGTTATAGATGGAAGTCGGGCACTACTTCGCCCTTCGATGAGGTTACCTCCCAGAAAGCCAAGAGCCCCAGAGACTCAAGAAAGAAGGGGACAAGAATTCAAACAGGGAATCAGAAGATAGTGCGTATGGCTTTTGGGGAATATGCCTTTAAATCAAAACTTTTCTTTTGAAAATGCTTCTTTTAAAACTGTTTGATAATAATAATTTTTTTCAAATCTTTTATCTGATCCGGTAACCTTCAGCTCTGATACCAAGTGTAACACCCCACATCCTTTAATGTCACTCACAAAGGGAATGCACTAAGTTCTATGGAGCATTTAGGGTAAAAGATGCAGATAAATTACAAGACAGACAAAATTAAAACAGCGGAAAATAAAACTTTACTTTATTGATAAAATAGTTTGTACAACAATTGTTTTCCAATATCAGAGTATCATCTATCTTACAAAATAAAGAAGCATAAAATAACATTTATATTCCCCAATGTAGCATAAGCCATCCATAACAGCAGAAAAAGAGAGTCCAAAGAACTTTGTCAAAGAATCTTCGAGCTTGGGAAGAGTAACGGTCCAATCTAACCTGAGCTATACTATTCCCTCCTTAACTACCTTGGGGGGGGGGGGGGGAGAACGGAAGAAAAGAAGACGAAAGAAAACTGGGTCAGACATAAAGTCTGGTAAGTTCAATTACTTCTAGCATGTGAACAAGGAAAAACAAAACGACATGAATTAACTGAATACAAGACAATACCATGATGATAGGGCCAACAAGATAGGATAAGATTAACACAAGATATGCTAAGACAAGATAAACTGGATATGCTTTAATACTTTCTCCGCTTCGCTATTAACCTGTTATTATGGTTTCTATGTCTCTGCACCACCTATCTAGTGTCCCAACTAGTAATCTGTCTAAAATGATAACGCGATCCCAATCCCATTAATTGTGGTTGCCTTTAGGCGTACATCTATTATTTATTACCTTGATCTAATCTAGGGTTTTCTTATCGAGCGCTTCCTAGATTCGATTAGGGTTTATGCGACTTATCTAATACTTCTCGGATTCAGGGTTTATGCCACCTAGGTCCAACTAGGGATTATGCTACCTGTCGAACGGTTCCCCTAGTCTAGGACACACTACCTAGAGCGATAAGTGTCCCTAGACTTTACGTCCCAATCGTATCATAAACGTGCTAGATATCTAGTTGCACATGTCCTCTATATGTGCGGCCCGAGTCCCGTGGTAGGGCTATTCAAGAAACACGGAACTCGGTCGGGAGCTTTAAGTTATCTGCCGATGCAGATGCTAAGGTCTGTTTTTCCAGTGGCTATGGTCCCACTCGACCCCTCCCTCAACTAATGAAAGGCACACCTTGAAAAATGAGAACTATACGCAGGCCCTCTATGCCCCCACTAACCTATGGCCATCCTCAACCATAACTAGATAGCAAGTATATGGTCTTTTGGAGTTCTCCGCCTTTCCGCTTTATGTATCTCGACTGACTCAAGATGGTAGGTAGATGACGAGTCGCTATCACAGGGCTATTGGTCTTGCCGAATCACGCTGGTCCATCCTAGTCTTTAGGTTGCCGTATATTGCAACCAAGGCATACCCTTGGTTCTTCTCACGCAGACCTTAACCTCTATGAGCCCAGCCGGATCATCTGCATTCTCACAGAGGGATACCGAGAGTACCCTTACGTCCCCTCGAAGCCTCGGGCTTCGTAACCCAATTCGTTGGAGCCTTCTTTAAGATCGTTCGCTCCTCCTCGTGTTATACTAAGGATTACTACTTAGTTTTCCTAACTAAGGTTTACTATTTGGTTTCCTGAATCGTCGTTTTCTTAACTAAGGTTTACCACTTAGTCCTTTTAACTAAGATTTACTACTTAGTTCTCTTTCTCGTCAAGTTGGGTTGGTTAAGTGTCATTAGTCGATACAAGTTAACTTAACCTATTCATTTGTCATGTTAAACTGGTTAAGTGTTACCAGTAATTCACGTTGACTTAACCCTACCAGCATCAAGTTATATTGGTTAAGTATTTACTTAACCCTACCCATTCATCTTGTATTGGTTAAGTGTTCCTTTTTAACTTAACCTTGCCTATCTGTTTTAACTAACATGTTATAACGGTTAAGTGTCCCCTTAGTTAACTTAACCCTAACATTGGTTTGATTAACATGTTCTAATGGTTAAGTATTGTCCCTTCATGTTTTTAACTTAACCCTATTCATTTATCATACTCTGATGGTTAAGTGTTCAAGCTTACTTAACCCTACGGTCTAGTCCAGCTAACATATTAAATTGGCTAAGTGTATTAAATTTACTTAACCCCAACCTATAGTCTAATTAGCATGTTAAATTGGCTAAGTGTATTAACTTTACTTATCCCCAACCTCTAGTCTAGTTAACATGTTAAATTGGCTAAGTGTATTGAATTTACCTAACCCCCACTTTCTTGTCTGGTTAACATATTAAATTGGCTAAGTGTTTTTCTTAGTTACTTAACCCTACAAATCTTGTCTTGTTACCATGTTAAGTTGGTTAAGTGTACTAGTTAACTTAACCCTATCGTTCTAACTTAACTGTGTTAAGTTGGTTAAGTGTTCTTATGGACTTAACCCTCCCATTCTAGCTTAACTTTAATTGTCTTATTAAAGCACCAACCACTCACATTAGACAGGTATTGTTGTGGCTGTCGGTATGCCGGTTGGTTCCGGGCAGTCTTACGCCACAACTCAGTATAACCTCGGGCCTTTATCGGGCTCAATGCCTTAACCTCCCACATTGGATAGGTATTGTTGTGATCACTGGACAGCCGGGCGGGTCCGGGCAGGTTTACATCACAACTCAATCCAACCTCGGGTTAAGCATGTTCGTATTGTCTAAATTTACTTTTCTCATTTAGGATAAATTCTATAAGTAAATTTTCCCTAATTTACTTATTCCATTATTACTCTTTTAATGTACATTGTCAACATTTATTATTATGGCCCATTTTCCCTATATATCATATTTATAGTTTTTGGTATGTGAATTATACCAAATTAAGTGTCACTAACCATGATTATTCTAAACATGAAAATTACTCACAATTATGAATAAATTAAAAATTTGTGCTAATATACTTATTATGCCAAATTAACTTTAATTGACCCAATTCTGATTTAACATCCTAATTTACAGTTTATGGCAAGACTAGAATTATTATTCTAGTTTACCGTTTATGCCTAAAACTTAGCTTACTTGCCAATAATAAATTTAATATGTCAAATTACATATTCCATAATCCATGTCAAATTTTCAAATTTGCGTTCTAATAAACATGCCATAATACATGTTCTAACTTATGTCAATCATAATTATGTTAATGTTCCACATTATGCCAATTTCCAAGTTTACAACCATGTTTAAGTAAAATTTATGATTTGCCCAAATCGTATTCCCATAGTTCATGTCATCGTGATTTCATCCTAGATTATAGATAAATCTAGATTCGTGGATAAAAAAGGAATGAACCAAAATACCATGAAAAGAAAGACAAAATGACTGGCAGAAGATGATAATTCACTAATAACAGATCCAACAAATTACACTGAATAAATTGATTAAAGCATCGAAGGCCTATAGATCTGATAATATTATGACATAAAAAGGGTTGAACAAATAACATAGGTTCAAGTATATGGGTAGATCGAACTTAATAGATAAATTCCCATAATCAAGATCCAAGGATAATTAAGAATAAACTGAATAGATAATCAAGTTTAGATCCAATCTCACAGTCATAATCCTAGGCAATAATATCATGTTCATGAATCATAGGTAATTATCCACTATTGTCCTTGTCATAGTCATAGGCATTGGTTTATGCTCCTAGTCAAAGGTTTATGTTCATAGTCAAAGGCTTATGTTCATAGTCAAAGGCTTATGTTCATAGTCAAAGGCTTATGGTTTCAAAGGCCACAGTTCCATAGTCATAATCTTAAGCATTGGCAATTTAGTCACAATGTGTTCTTGGCCATAATCAAGAATCAGATCCAAAGTCATAAACAAGCACAGATTCAATGAAATGATAAGGCATATTTCTTATATTCTTTTAATTTCATGTCACACATAGAAAAGGCATTCAAATCTAAAAAGTAACCGACTTACATTGATTGGATCTAGAAAAGAATAGAAAGATAGCGTTGCTTGAAGCCGTTGAATCTTTACTTGAATCCTAACTTGTTTTGAATCTTCTCTTGAAAGACTTGAGCAGCATATCCTCGTCTTGATTTATATTTTATTTTAATCTATTTATTTAGATTTAGGGGAAGACGAAGCCATCTCCATCAAGAATTTGTGCAGCATGATGTTAGAGAAGAATGGTGCAAAGAGAAGGAGACTAGGGGCTGTTTATATGGGATTGCAAGTTAATTTGAGTCGTTGATGAAGCCAAGGTTAATCAAAGCCATCCATTCTAAAGAGAAGCCAATTATGTTCACAATTACTTTCTTAATGTACATTATTAACATTTATTATTAAATTTGTATGCACATTAGATACATCCCCCTTTACACATTTATTATTAAATTTGTGTGCACATTAGATACATCTCCCCTTTACACGTTTATTATTAAATTTGTATGCACATTAGATACATCTCCCCTTTACACATTTATTATTAAATTTGTATGCACATTAGAGACATCTCCCCTTTACACATTTATTATTAAATTAGTAACTTTAGTGTTAACAGAAATACGGGGTGTTACACCAGTTATAAAATAAATTTTATTACTTCAATTACGTCAGTTCGCCTAACGACGTATTAACGTCTTAAAACAGTGTTTCAGATCATTTGCTGTCAATATCTTAATCAATACTGTTTATTGATTAAAAATATCACACAATGTTGAATTTCAATTCAATGTTCAATATCCAATCAATTATCAACATTCAAATAGAATGTAATGTTGTTTGGGGTAAATAGTTCATATTTGGGTGATATGAAAAATATATAACAATATAAAATATTTGAGGAATCCGGTCGGATCCCTCCAACCTGTTCTACCCTGCATTACCGGTAATATTTGATAATAACAATTATCTAAACTAAATCAACCATTTAACACACTAAGCAATCAAGGCATTCAATCATCCAATTTTTATCATTAACGATAAATTATATTTTTAATATCAATTTAACATATCATAGTAATCCAGGAAGCGTGAGATATAACTCACCTGTTTAATATTGATGAACGATGGCCATGTTATTTCATATATTTTCAAATAAGTGTTTAAAAATGTATGAAATTCCAGTTGCCTCTGAATTACTCCATTCCATCTTGTACGCATAATGCTCGCTGTCACAAATTCCAATGACACCCGTTTTGCTGAATTCTCCTAAAACTTAGATTAACTTTCCTAACCCACGCGCTGTCTCCATGTATAATACTTCTGCATCCTCCTTTCATATTTCCAACGTCCTCTTTATTCATTTCCTTCCATTGTTTAATCACTAGACATGCCAAGCTCCATGCATCTCCTGGCCCTTTTAACTTTCATTTTATTTTAAATAAGGCCGCGTAGCCCAAGCCTGGTTCTTCCATCAGATTTGGCGTTGGCCCTTTTCTTTCCTTTTTTTTATTTTTCAGAAGTCCACACATTAATCACGACCCATCTCTACACACATTCCTTCTTCACCAAATTACACTACTGCTTCTCCTCAATATTTTTCTCTTCTGTTTTCCTCCCTAACAGCCGCTTCTGCACTTCACTTGACAACCCCATAACACCAGCGCCTCCTCTCCATTGTCAATATATATTAATATATTATTTTTCCCGCTTCTCCCCTTTTACTGGTTTTAAATCCAACAACTCCTCCATATATCCACATCTGCACGAAAGTCCTCACCATCAACACATAGCTCGCTCCACCCGATTCAGGAACTTTATCATCAACAACCCATACGGTGCCTCCTATAACACTTCTGGACTGACGCCGACCCCACCGCAACTTCATACCTTCAACCCAACTACAACCATCTTCCATCCTCCTCCCATAACGTCTAACTTTTCACCATTTTAAACTTGCTGCAGGTTCTTCCTCCATTCCTTTTTGTGCCATGCGAACTCTCCATCTTCCCACTTGTTGACGTGAACAAGGTCACCGTCCCCCATAGAACGTGCTACAGGCTTTCGTAATCATCACGTCACCATTTGTTTTATTAATACTTTCGAAAATCCTAATCTTCCTTTCAAAGCCCATCCTTACGCGCCCTTCCCCATTCGTAAGGAAGCTCCTGGAAATCTTCCTCATGCCGACACATACACGAGAAGCTTCCTTCCACTTCATCAAGATGGTGCCCCACTGGCAACCAGACCCACAGCAGCCCCACCACTGAACTTTGAATTGCGCTTCCCCAGGAGCACCGCCTCGCATGGCCATGCACCCATACTTCTCCGCTTGCCAGTTTGTAATGTTTGGGAAGCTTCAGATTTTAGCTCGCGAGGCGCATTGCGGTTATTAGGTAGGTTTCGGTAGTTTAATAAGAAAGAGAGGAGGTTGAGTTATTTTCTTGCTTGCTGGAGAAAACTAAATTAGGCGTGGTGTTTATATAGAGAGAACACAGTGTGGGTGGCAAGGAAAATTTTAGGTCTAGTTTTGCAGTAATTATAGCTAGGTACCTGTTAATGATGGGATTATACAAAAAGAAATATATATAATATATATCCTTGGTATGCACGGCATTTAGATAGATTGGCTGTGAAGGAACTGAATGGTTTGAGGCGCAAGTAAACAGAAAATTTGGGGTGCAAGACAACAAAATATTGGATGCAAGGAAAAGTTTTGGAACGCAAGAAAGTGAAAGTTTGGGGAACACAGAATTCAGAAAGTTTGGAATGTACGCAAGAAAAAGATAGTGCGGGAAATTATTATTATTTTTATAGATTAAAGATAAATATTATATTCATTATTGTGCGACCGAAGTTTAATTTTATATGATCACACATGAACCCCAAAAATATCGAAACTTGTTACACTGCTATGTGTCAATATTTCAGATTCAATGAAATTAATTTTTATTGAATTCGGACAACATTTGCACCAATGCGTTCTTTAATTTCAATATATCTATCAGTTCACATTTAAATTCCGTCTACTGACAAAACAACTCCGATTGGCTTCAAACTGGAAATTTAGCAATAATTAATTATACGCATTCCTATAAAATTCGTTTCGCTGGAAACAGAGATCACTGGAAAAACAGTTTATTTTCAACGCTTACATAACATCGTTAAAATATTAAATATAATATTTAAAACAGATTTAAATATCAAATTCAAATAGCTGGAAAATCCAGGTCGTTACATTCTTCCCCCCTTAAAAGAATTTCGTCCCCGAAATTGCTAAGTAAGAGAATGCTTTAAATCTGATAATATATTTAACTAATTATTTCAATAATCATTGTTAAAAATTCTAAGTTTAAAATTTAAGAAAAATTCGACACTATTTCCCCTATATGACTTGATCAGAACAACTACAATTCGCCACTCCGGGCCTCACATCGACCAAAAGAAAATAGAAACCAAACTGCTATCCAAATCAGAGGTATAAATCAACCATCCAGTCAATAATATCAAGGCGTACCTCTTTGTCGGGCATCATACACCAATAACTAAGCAAAGCAACAACCAGCTTTTCCAACCTGTTCTTAACTTTATTTTCAACATAACAACTAATACATGATCTCATCATTATTACGTATTTGAATTTTATTCAAATTCTTTAAAATTAGAATTAAATTTCTCGGTTTCTAATTCATTCAGCTTCTTTAAGTGTTGGTGAATTTTATTTAAATGAATATAGCATCCAAACAACAAGCAATACACATTTATCCACTAAGTTCGATTTCAATTCCATATTCAAATTACTATTGATCTTTCAATTATTTCATTTTCAACTTATAATTCATTTAAACCCCAATCAAATCAATTTAATAACCAATATCTCAATAATTTGGAAATGTACTTCCTTTTTCCTTATAAGAATATAGTTTAGGTAAAATTATTTTATTTACCCTCTTTCAAAATATAAAACATTTTTATTAAATATAAAAATACGCTCTCATATATACACTCAATCTCGATCTAGGGTATTATTAACCCCATCTCTATCGACTTACACCACAGAGCCAAGGATATTACTAAACCAATAGATCTGATACCACTGTAACGACTAGGGATTTTCGACCCGAAAATTGATACAAAACACTATGTTGAACATTCAAGCATCGAAAACACCGGAACGTTATTAGAAAGAAATGAGAGGGTGAGAAAAGAAAGAAAGAGATATTAGAATAGAAGAATAAGAAAATACATTAGAATCTCAAGCGGAACGAACAAATTATAATATATCAATTCTCTTTATATAAAAAGAAACTGTATACATACCAACCATCAGAGTACGTCATATATCAGACACAGCGGAAATAAACCCTGAATAACTATATAACGGTGAAGCACCCTGCTTTCAGCTCTCGAAACTCCAGCGATACCTAACCTGTTAATATACTCGGTCTGACCCGAGAACATTTGATTTAAAACAAAATTCACCGGGTCAGTCTGGAATACTTTCAGTGGTAAATTCATAGCACAACTTGTTTAACTTTGAAAATCCTTTCTAAAGGAAAAGGATAATATTAAGACCAGCCCACACATAAATACGGATGGTTTTTACCTTACTATAACCCAAAACACTTTTAAAATCAATATCTTTTCTGATATTATGATAGCGTCTATCAAATCACAAATAAATAATCATCAAGTAGAACACTTGCATCTAACGCTTTATATATATATATATAGTATACAATCAAAATCTTGAGCTCTTATTGGGGTTTGGATTCCAATTATGACAAGGTATGGAACCACATGCTGATAGTGTATCTCTAGATAGGAATACACTGGGTTCAACAAGAATGTCTTGCAACCCGGCCACACATGACCGACCACTCATTTTCCTGAGTGTATCGAATATATTGTCACCTACGGCTATGCAGCTACCGTTTTCCTGGGAGATACAGAAATGGAAAGAAGTAACAAATATGAATGTTCTCAAGATGGTGACAATACACCCTAATGGGTGCGACCCACATAGCCATGCTGCCTGCCCGATTTTTGTCATTTCCCGATTTGATGAGGCTTGAGGTTATAATCGACTTTTGAATCATCTGGCCACCATTCACTTTAAATTCCACATCATCATTTCATCTAAGAATAGGATGAACTGAAGGTACTCTCCTACTACATCCTTATATAGGAATCACCCCAAGGATCAGTAGCGAGAAGTCCTTGCAATCCATAGATTCCAACCACGACAGAACCACAGTGTATCTCTGGGAGCTAACCAGAGATTATAAGTAGTTCTTCCGTTTCATGAAGATCTACGGTCTTCTATGCTCCATCTTCATTTGCTGCCAGTAGTTTCGTATGTAATGTTGGATCGAAGTGGTTTTGGGTTGTCCGCATCCCGGTCCCTTCGAAACAACACGTCAAAAAGTCCAATAATATATTTATTGATAGTCGGGTTTTTAACTATCAATTCACACAGTACAGTTAAGTATATTGGCAGCTCTGATTCACTTATTAAAACTATTTTATCGATCATTAAATATCAATTTCATATCCTCTTGTCTCGAATCTCATTATTCGCTATATTGAAATTAATATCATATCGTTGTTTACCAAACGCCATTTCATTTCTTTATTCCAAAACACCACTATATATCTGCCAATCTCTTACGTTATCCTTTGCCTTGCGAAAATCACTATATTCTTATCTCAAAGATTTACCCTTCAAAATTGATCAGACGATGTTAAATTTATACATCGTTTACTTTTAAACTTACTAGTTAAAGATCTTGCAATTTCAATATTTTCTCGTAACAATAATAAACCTATCTAATCGTTACAAACTAAAATCATTCCTCGATAATAGTGAAGTCGTTCAAGTTGGGGTATTTTAATTACCTCTCAGACCTTGATTGACAACGTTCTTATCTTAGAATAAGTAGAAGTTTGAAATATAACCTATCATTCCACTTACTATCAATTCAATTTACCCTTTTATTTAAAACATGGTTTTGATAACCATTTCCTTAACTTGGCGTATTATTCTCAAACTAGATCTCTTTTACTTTTTATTCAAGTATACTTACTTAATGCAACTCCTTTTGTTTTTGCAAACCTCCTATCAATTTATAATCATTTTATTTAACCTAATTCCTTAAACAAAACTTATTTAAGTTTATCTCCTTAGTTTAAATTCTTTTTATAAACCTTCTTTAAGAAACTTGGATTCTATTTTAAAGCCTTCTTATAGAATCCATAAATCCTTCCCTTTTAGAATCGTATTTCAATATAGCTTTATTTACCTCAGAAATTGTTTAGAAATTGGTACTCGCCTATCAAATCCCCTCTTCGATTTATTAACTTGAATTCAAATCCTAAATCTTCTTTATAAACATTGTTTCAAAACTCGGATTCAATTCTAACATCTACTTATATAACTTCTTATATGAATCATACCATCTTCTTCCTTTGTAAATCACTTTCCATTTACCTTTTGTTTATTAGTTTAAACAGAAATTTTGTTTCAATCCTTTACAACATTTCCTTTCTATTTTGAAAACTTCTTTCAATTTCTTCACTTTAATTCAACCATTTGGTAACATTTTCTTAAAACGATATATTAACTTCACAACTTGTTTATACTTCTGGTATAACCTTGCTCTTAAGACGATTCGCTTTACAAGTCGATCAATTCTCAATTTACTTCTATTTTACGAAGTAAATTACTTTAATTATTATTAATTACAATAATTAATTACTGAAGTGAATAGTTTATTTTATTCAAAATAGATCAGCAAATCACTAATCGATATTATTAAACGATAAATACTTCATTAACGATTTATTTATCGGTATGCAACTTTAAATATCATTAAATAAACAGATAATTAATATTTTAGAAATATTATTAAAATAAATAATTATTCGTTAAACCATTTCCATTGGGTTAATCATCACCGATCAAACTCAAATTTTCAACTTTAAATTAACAGTTGACTTCATCGACTTAAACCTCAATTATTTACTAACTGGTTATGATTACTCCTCTCATTAGATTAATATAATTTATCTAATTATATTGCTTAACTATTTTATTTAAGCATTTATTTTTCAAAAAAATAACTCGTAGGTTAAAATCTACTTCTATGCTGATAAACTTATTACAATTGCTACAAAACATTATATAACTATTTTTATAAAACCATTCATAAATATCATCTTGCTTTAAAGATCCTAATTTAAATAGAAATAAATTTTAAAACTTCACTCTAGTTATAAAATAAATTTTATAACTTCAATTACGTCAGTTCGCCTAACGGCGTATTAACGTCTTAAAACAGTGTTTCAGATCATTTGCTTCCAATATCTTAATCAATACTGTTTATTGATTAAAAACATCACACAACGTTGAATTTTAATTCAATGTTCAATATGCAATCAATAATAAACATTCAAACAGAATGTAATGTTGTTTTGGGGTAAATAGTTCATATTTGGGTGATATGAAAAATAAATAACAATATAAAGTATTTGAGGAATCCGGTCGGATCCCTCCAATCTGTTCTTCCCTGCATTACCAATAATACTTGATAATAACAATTATCTAAACTAATCAACCAATTAACACACTAAGAAATCAAGGCATTCAATCATCCAATTGTTATCATTAACGATAAATTATATTTTTAATATGAATTTAACACATCATAGTAATCCAGGAAGTGTGAGAATTAACTCACCTGTTTAATTTTGATGAACGATGATCGTGTTATTTCATATATTTTCAAACAAGTGTTTAAAAATGTATGAAATTCATGTTGCCTCTGAACTACTCCATTCCATCATGTACGCATAGTGCTCGCTATCACAAATCCAACGACACCCGTTTTGTTGAATTCTTCTAAATCTTGGATTAACTTGCCTAACCCACGCGCTGTCACCATGTATAATACTTCTGTATCCTCCTTTAATATTTCCAACGTACTCTTTATTCATTTCCTCCCATTGTTTAGTCACTAGACATGCCAAGCTCCATGCATCTCCTGGCCCTTTTAACTTTCTTTTCGTTTTTTTTAAAGAAGGCCGCGTAGCCCAAGCCCGGTTCTTCCATCAGATTTGGCATCGGCCCTTTTCTTTCCTTTTTTTAATAGTCGGATGTCCACACGGTAATCACGGCCCATCTCAACACACATTCCTTCTTCACCAAATTACACTACTGCTTCTCCTCAATATTTTTCTCTTCTGTTTTCCTCCCTAACAGCCGCTTCTGCACTTCACTCGACAACCCCATAACACCAGCGCCTCTTCTCCAATGTTAATATATATTAGTATATTATTTTTCCCGCTTCTCCCCTTTGACTGGTTTTAAACCCAACAACTCCTTCGTATATGCCCATCTGCATGAAAGTCCTCACCATCAACACAAAGCTCGCTCCACCCGATTCAGCAACTTCATCATCAACAACCCGTACGACGCCTCCTATAACACTTCTGGACTTACGCCGACCCCACCGCAACTTCATACCTTCAACCCAACTACAACCATCTTCCATCCTCCTCCCAGTATGTCTAACTTTTCACCATTTTAAGCTTGCTGCTGGTTCTTCCTCCATTCCTTTTTGTGCCATGCAAACTCTCCATCTTCCCACTTGTTGACGTGAACAAGGTCACCGTCCTCCATAGAACGTGCTACAGGCTTTCGTAATCATCATGTCACCATTTGTTTTATTAATACTTTCGAAAATCCTAATCGTCCTTTCAAAGCCCATCCTTACGCGCCCTTCCCCATTCGTAATGAAGCTCCATGCAATCTCCCTCATGCCGACACATACACGAGAAGCTTCCTTCCACTTCATCATGGATGGTGCCCCACTGGCAACCTGACCCACAACGGCCCCACCACTGAACTTCGAACCACACTTCGCCCGGAGCATCGCCTCGCATGGCCATGCACCCATACTTCTTCGCTTGCCAGTTCGTAATGTTTGGGAAGCTTCAGATTTTAGCTCGCGAGGTGCGTTACGGTTATTAGGAAGGTTTCGGTAGTTTGATAAGAAAGAGAGGAGGCTGAGTTCTTTTCTTTCTTACTAGAGAAAACTAAATGAGGCGTGGTGTTTATATAGAAAGAACGCAGTGTGGGTGGCAAGGAAAATTTTAGGTCTAGTTTTGCAGTAATTATAGCTAGGTACCTGTTGATGATGGGATTCCACAAAAAGAAATATATATAATATATATCCTTAGTATGCACGACATTTAGATAGATTGGCGGTGAAGGAACTGAATGGTTTGAGCCGTAAGTAAACAGAAAATTTGGGGTGCAAGACAACAAAATATTGGATGCAAGGAAAAGTTTTGAAACGCAAGAAAGTGAAAGTTTGGGGAACACAGAATTGAGAAAGTTTGGAATGTACGCAAGAAAAAGATAGTGCGAGAAATTATTATAATTTTTATAGGTTAAAAATAAATATTATATTCATTATTGTGGTACTAATGTTTAATTTTATACGATCACACACCCCAAAAATATCGAAACTTGTCACACTGCTATGTGTCAATATTCCAGATTCAATGAAATTGATTTTTGTTGAATTCTGACATTGTTTGCACCACTGCGTTCTTTAATTTCAATATATATATCGGTTCACATTTAAATTCCGTCTACTGGCAAAACAACTCCGATTGGCTTCAAACTGGAAATTTGGCAATAATTAATTATACGCATTCCTGTAAAATTCGTTTCGCTGAAAACAGAGATCATTGGAAAAACAGTTTATTTTCAATGCTTATATGACATCGTTAAAATATTAAATATAATATTTAAAACAGATTTAAATATCCAATTCAAATAGCTGGAAAATCCGGCTCGTTATAGATAGTATGTCTGACATTGTATTCCTTTATACTGTATTCGTTGATCTTTTCTAAATATATATCTGTTTGGTGGAGGAGAATTTATTCTCTTGCTTAACACCCTTCTCTAAGACATATGAACTTAGAGGTTATATATTGGCAGAAATCAGTGGTACGGCATGGAGTGACAGTGTGGCATGCTGAGTGGCATGTGATTAAGGCTTTTGTTGAAAAGAAGGGCCTTGTGGTTGATGATCGAAGCACGACCTTAAATAGCATAGCTTTGTGTATAGCGTTAATTCGCGAGCCTCACACCTCGGTGTGAACCAGAAACGGGAGAGGACCACAGGGAGCACACGCGTTTCTTTCTAGCAAGGAGTGGTGTCATGGTATGGAGCCCAGACATTTTACTCATGTGGATGTTGCGTATTATTTGATGGATAGCGAGGCGCCTCAGATATATCAGTCACTACGGGGCCGATGGATGTTATGGTCGACATACTAACCAGATTTACGCCCCATAGGGATGGGAAACGTATTGTTCCGGAATTACAATCCACAAACGTAAGGGTGGACCGGCTCTGATGCTTCAGGTGCAGTTGCGACTGATCCCGAGACATGGTAGGCTAGATTGTCTCAAATTCGGTAAGGACGATCCCTTGCCTTGGTTCATAGATGGAATCCAATTTCCAATACGAGACTTTTCGGTTTTAGTTGTAGAACTAGTATGGCGACATGAAATATGGTACCCATGCCGTCTATGATTGATACATTTATATTTGAAGTGATTTTGAAACTATGCCCTTATAATAATATCAAATGATTTGTTTTAAATCATGCCAAGCATGTTTGGCTATTATAAGGGAAAACCCTATCCTTTGACTTGCGTTGCATTGTGTGATGCGACCTACGTCTTATAATAGCTTCATTTTTCAAAAAACGTTGCGCTGTTTATTTTTATGCACTGGTACTTATGGGGGTAAACCATTCCGTGTTATACGGAGTGGTCCCTTGATATATCTAACTTCAAAGTAGTTTAAATAACTATTCTAGTTCTCACACCAGTCTCATGACTAACCTGGAGTTTATTGTCTTTACCTAAACTCTGGGTGTCCCATGTTCTAGTTCTCACACCAGTCCCTTGGTTTTCGCAGATATTTCTTTTCCCAGGATCCTGGATTTGCAGCTGGAGCTATATTCGGAAAGCTTTGTATCCATGTATCTCTTTCAGTTGTGTTATGTATTATTTTTCCACTGCTATGTAATGTATTTAATCTCTGATTTTTTTTGTGATGTATATTATTTATTCATACTCTAGTATATTCTTGTGCTCTGGTGTAATTGTTGTAATATCAATGAAATGTTCTATCGTTTGCATTCTGATTTATCGTGTTCGCAACTCAATCCGGCCTTTTCCGTCTCTTCAGAGATTAGGGGATTTCAAACCTTTATACACTATCATAAAGCTGATGTGGAAAAGCTGGTTGAGTGAATAATAGACCATGCTTTGCCAAAAACATTTTGGATGAGTGAAATATGAAATGGCCATTCACTGATTAAGTCGTTCCAAACAGTATGAAATGACCACATTGATTAAAGATGTTCCAAAGCTGTGCCAAATAGTATAAAGAGTTCGAAATAACCACATTAAGTAAAGCTGTTCCAAAGCTGTGTCAAAGTTGTTACAAACAGTACGAAGTGACTACACTCTGCCATAAAACATGTGACTTGACTACACTCTGCCAAAGTTGATCCAAAACTTGTCCAATATGATAAATCTAGCCAAAGGAACCATTATTTCGAACCATATGGCTTAACTACACTCCGCCAAAGCTTATGAAAAACTTGTGCAGTGCCATAAAAAAGGTGACCTAACTACACTCAAGCATAATTCAGAGTACGAAATGATTAAAGGTTGCTTGAAAATGTCATTGCTGAGATTTTTTTCCTATTTCAAATCTCTTCAATATGTTAATTTTCATTTCATAAACTCTTCTATACCTACTTCAAATATCTTCAAAACCAAACTCACTCAACAATGGTTTGAAGTTTTATTCCTACATTTTGTTACTATGGCAATGAATTGGTCGTGGGCTAGCAGCAAAATGAAAAGTACGTTGGAGGATTTGCAACTGGCCATGTTTTCTTCTCGGTTGGGACAATAAGATATGAGCCAAAAGTATGTTCTGCACAATAGTTTAGTTTGCAAATTACTCAAATAAATGTAAGATGTGACTAAAATACATTTATTAACAGATGACTGAAGAAACCAAATTAAAGTGGGGTGCTGGACCTTCAGAGCGGACAAATGATCAAAATGTAGACATAGATATGGAAGTAAATGACTCTATTGCTAGAATGGTGGTTGGCACGAGAACTACAGATGAAGCATGTTGGATTCAGCGAATGCAAGTCAACAATGAACCATTGGACTTCTACTTTCCAAACGTGGACGATCATGAAGACGATGGCGCTGAGGCTTAAGTGGAAGTACCATTGGATGATGATCTCTGTACGACGCAAATGATGGCCTGATTAATAGTTGTTGATATAGAGTTTCAAGGGAAAAACTCTACACTTCTTGTGTACAGAATGGTTTTGTTATTGGGAAAGTATTCAAAAGTAAAGAAAAGTTTCTACACCAACTAATAGAATGGTTTATTCTGCACGGAGTTTCGTACAAGCCAATCAAGTCAAATAAAACAATAGATATTGTTGTATGTAATGTTGACGCTACCTATCGATGGAGAATACGTATTATAGCGTCCAAGAAATCTCAAACTAGATGGTTGGAAATCAAAAAGCTTCCTCATGAACATAACTGTGTCAATCATACGATTAATTCCAACCACAATCAAGCCACTTTTGGATTTATTGTGTCAAAAATCATGTCTTTTATCAAGGCTGTTTTGGATATCTCAGCTGGTACGATCCAGGTGCTTGTCGACAACCATCTCGTCATTAAAATCAGTTGCATGAAAGCTTGGAGAATGTTGAATAAAACATTGGAAAAAAAATTATGGCAATTGGGCCGAATCGTATATGAATTTGCTGCAATATTTTGAAGAAATGAAGAGAAGCAATCCGAGTATATTTGGACATATAACACACGATGATATTGGGGTATTTGAGCATGCATTTTTGCCATTTTGTCATTTCATTGCAGGTTTTCTACATTTTCGTCCATCACTATGTATTGATGGTACACATCTGTACGGTAAATACAAAGGGACACTGCTTATTGCAACTACTGTAGATGCCGACAACTTCCTTTTTCCATTAGCTTATGTAGTTGTCGAATCTGAGTCATATGATAGTTGGGCCTAGTTATTTTCATGCATGCGTGAGTTCATTCATAGTGTGCAAATAGTCACATTACTTTTATATCAGATACAATGAAAGGGATCCCGAAAGCTTTGCAGGAAAGATGGCGAGTACCACACACATAGGTTCTGTGCAAGACATCTTAAAGATAGTTTTCAAGCTGTGGCTTATCAAGAGAAGCGATTAACAAGCTTGTTTTATTCCACTACATGTGCTTTAGAAGTAGTTGAGGACACTAAAATCAGATAAGAAATCAAGGAAACTAATCCGCGGGTGCATGACTAGATTGAATGAAGCTTAGGGTATTTTGAAGAAAATTGGAAACTTTGCAGAGATGACGTTGGATGCTTCCATGTTATGACAACCAATGCATCTGAAAGTTTTCTTGGTGTACTAAAAGGCGCGATGTCGTTTCCTGTAAAGATGTTGGTTGCAAGGATGTTATTTCGATCTGATGAATATTTTTATATGAGGCGGGAAAAGGCGAGGCTCTAAAAACATGTCTTACTCCAAAACAAGAGCTAAAATTGAAGATCGTGCTATTGAAGCACGTCACTGTAGACTTGTTCGATTTGGTCGAATAAAATGGCAAGTAATTCATTGTTATGGAGATGAATATAAAGTTAGGATCAAAGGTTCTCATTGCTCTTGTACATGCAACATCCCACTATTGTATAAGATACGATGTGCTCGATACGATGTGCTCATGTAATGGAGGCTTGCTCAACATATTATTTTGGTGTAAATAGAGGACATCACTATTTTCCATCTGAGTGGTACTCTTTCTGAAGTTATAAAGCTTTGTATATGCCAAAGTTTCATCCCGTACATGATAAGAAATACTGGGCACCGTACAATGGTCCATGTATGTTGCCTCCACCTACAATAAGATAACCTAGATGACCTAAATCTAGGAGAAACAAAAATATTGTAACAACCCGGAAATGCGAGCCAATTTAAAATTTTTATTCTGGCAATTTTAGTGATTTTTGAATATTTAAAATGAATTATTTTAAATAATAGCGACGAGAAAATTATTTTTGATAGAATTAGAATGTATATATTTATATAGATCGTCATTAGAATACAAATATTTATTTTAAATTATAAAAGGAATTGAAAATGGTGCCGTAGTTCGATAATTCGATTTCAAATTTCAAATGAATGTACCAGGTGCAAAATAAACCAGATTTTAACGAAACCAAAAATATTTGAATCTAATTGAGAATATCTTTCCAACGAATCCGAAAAATCGAAATTTCATAACGGGAATAAAAAGATGTGTCCAGTTGAAATTTCAGAATAGTCGCTATGGAATTTCAGCCCTTAAAAATAGCCATTTTGCAAACGACCTCGGATTTCGACGAAACCACTTTTGTTGGATCCGTGATGTCAAAAGATTGCAAGGTTTCAAATTTCGTAATTTTTCGAATCAATATGTGAGCGTGGCAAAGGAAAACGCGTTTGACCAGTTTTAGTTGATTTTTATCGACTGGAAAATGACCATTTTTCTAACGGTCTCAGAATTCGACGAAATTAGTTTTATTAGGACTGTATCATCAATACAAAGTTAGAAAATAATTTCGGGAATTTTTAAAGTCCTTACGTGGGCCCAGTAAATTGAAATGTACGTTCAAATTGAATATATACTGATTTATATTTTGATTTGAATAGAAACTGATCGTAATGATCGAATTGGGTTACGAAGCATATCCCATTGTGTTCGGAATGGGGGTATTTAGCTAGGGTCGACAGTCGTTGGGTTTGATTTGAAGTTCGTGATGTTAAACAACTAATTTTCGAATTAAATAAAATTATAAAATTAATATATAATCCCTAGTCTAACCCTACCTTCTCATTACACGCGGTTAAACCCCTTCCTTGGTCAAAATCCCGCCTCCTTCCATTCAGTACATGGCGAAACTAGCTCGATCCTTTCCCCTCTCTTTTTTTTGAACCCATTCAATAAAAATCAAAGCCTTCAAAGGGAAATCGAAGGGATTTGTGTGAGCTCCAGATCCAGACAAGTTTGATCACTCATCGTCGTGTATCCAGCGAGAGCCGTCGCTCCGAACAGTCGTCGTTCGAACCCGATTTGGCGCCTCCATGGAGCACCGAAGGTGACGTCGTTCATGGAGGGTGGCGGTCTCGAGGCCGCGTCGCGTGGTGGTGTCTGATCCTCTCCACGGTGATCGGAGCGACGCCGAGCTGAAGCCCTAGCGGCTGACCTATTTCGTAAAACCCAACAGAAGAAGAACGACAACATAAAAGGTTTAACAACTTATCTGTTTTCAGTTTTTGTTTTGTTTTAACAGTTTAAATAAAATCAGTTTTTGGGAAAGAAAATATATGTCGGAAAAAAATATTAATATTGATTTTTTTTTTTAAATATGAAAAACAAAGAGGAGAAAAATATGATTTTTATGTATTATAGCATAGAATAAAAATCTATGATATATATATATATATAAATAGAAAGTTTTAAAAATATATATAAAGTTAGCCTTGTTTCTTTAAAATAGAAAGAAAATAATAATATGATTTTTGATATGAATAGCAAGAAATAAGATTGAATTTTTATATAGAATGAAAACGAGGTTTTTATATAAAGGACATTGTTTCAAAGAAGTGATTTTAAAGAATGTATACATCGTATGGGAAATGTGATTTTTATTTTCTAGAGAGCAAAGTAAAAATATGATTTTTATTTTAGAAAATATATGATTTTTATATATGAAGAAACGAGATATAAAAATGTGATTTTTTATATATGTAGTGGCTACGGACAATGAAATAGACAAAAGGGAAGCACGACGAGGATTTCTACATATGAAGAGTCGCGGCATTTGGATTAGCTAGTCTGTGAGAACTTCTCACCTTTTAATTATGTTTTCTAGTTAAAATATATACTAGGATGCAGACAATGCTTAGTAGCACCCGACACCCGTCGTCCACAGACCATGGACGGCTTGTATGCTTGTTTGATGTGTTGTGAAATTTGTTTGTGATTTTGATATGAAATCGATAATAAATAGTAGATGGTTGAAATAAATATTTTATCGTTAAAAATATAATTTTTAACGTGAATATGAATATAGGGAATATGAATAAATAAATATTCATTTACAAACCGGACGGTTTGTTTATGTACACCTATTTGAAGGACATTGATTGGAACGATAAATTTTACACATCGCCCAACTACACAAATAATATTCAGTGTTTGTTGATCTGAAACCCCACATGGGTGTTGAGATGATATTTGGCGTACACTAATCCCAATTATTTAGCTGTATGTCGATCGATTGGTCGATAGGCCGGGTAAGCGTTAATTATTTATATTTAATGCTTATGCAGTTGTGTGGTGCACTTTGGATGATGATTGACTGTTTATCGTTGCTATTATATACATGTGTTGTATGGAATCCATATAATTAACATTATATGGTAATTGATTGGGCCTCATTACAATTGGGAAAATAAAGAATATTATAAAATAATGGTTCATGTGTTGACAGTACTCATCCGTTGAGATTAATCATGTGTTGAACGAAATATTTTAACAATAAAATTTACATCTTTATCATATATAAAATTAGAAACTAACTGGAAAATAGATAAGATGAGTGGTCTCCTGGATATTGATCTGATATTGGTTTCGGCCTTCGGGGTTAATATTTAGGGAATCGTTCTCTTACTAATTTACGGTTGGACTCTGATTTGAAATCAAACGATAGATACCATAATTTTTATAAAATATATTAAATAAAAAAAATGGTCGCGTGTTGACAGTACTCTTTTGTTGAGATTAGTCATGTATTGAAAGAAATATAGATTCATTTGTTGAATAGAATAACGAAGTAATTGAAAAATATAAAGCCGTGTTGATTAGAGATGCGCTATTTTGACGCGAATGATATTTACATCGATTATATTCGTTTCTACAATGGATATTGAAAAGAGATAAAAATTGAATAATAAAAGAAATTCGAATCGAATCGAATATAAAATGAATTCGATTTGAATTGAAAAGAAAATGAATTCAAATTGAATTGAATATAAAATGAATTCGAATTGAATATAAAACGAATTCGAATTGAATTGAATATAAAACGAATTCGATTTGAATTGAAAAGAAAATGAATTCGAATTGAAATGAATTCAAATCGAATAGTAATCGAATTGAAATCGATTTGAATTGAAATCAAATAGAAATGAATGTAAAAAGAATTTATAATGGAAAATTCAATTTTGATTTGAATTTGAAATGAAGGTTGAAATTGTTTTTGAAACAAATTTGAAATGATTTATAAAATTCATTTTAAAAGGAAATCGACGAAATATATATTATATATATATATATATATATATATATATATAATATAATGGCCTGAATAGAACGCCCTGCGCCGCGGCAGTTCGTGAATTTCGACCATTAACTTGAAATGGATATTACGGGAGATCCAACCATCGGATTCTCCTAAAACCGGAACCGTTGGGTTCATATCGAAAAGAGATTTCTAACGAATATCAAATATTTGAAATCTAACGGTTGGATTTGGAATTATGTCCAAATCAAATTTGGAAAAGGTCGTTGTAAGTGCAGTTCGATGGCCGTTGATGGAAATCGACTGTACGGGCCTTGATAAAATTATTAAAAATATCAATAATTTGTGTAAAATCATAAGAAATGATTTGTGAAGAACTAGGATGAAAAATCCCATATTTGTAAAGATAAAAATAGATTGTTATCGAAATGAACTAGTTTTGAACTAGAATTAAAATCCAATTATTTTTAAATAAATAAATTGAATTAGAAACGATTTGTGGGTTTATCGTGAACGTTGTTTTAAATAACACTTGTTCTTTAGCTCGACAATAAATAGGATGTGATTTGGGTTTATCGTGAACTGTGTTTTAATAGTTCTTTAACCCAGTAAAAGGAGTTTTAATGAATATGAAATTAGATTGAAATGTGAATTGATAATGAAAATTATCAAATTTGGAAAGTGAGTGAGAATGGAGTATTACCAGTTTTTCTCCAAAGCGATAGTTAAATCTTTAATTAGATTTGAACGTGAAATGGTAATTAATTTTACCGATAACACCATGGTGTTAGATATGGAGTATGACTAGTTTTGCTTCATGGGATAAATAGGTTGGGATTAGGAAATAAAATAAATAATTACTTCGGTGTGGTTCGCTAATCCCGACTAGTTTGGAAAACCATTATATGGGTTGAAATGATATCCAAAGGAAGATTAAAGAATAAATTTTAAAGAATTTATCTTCGATAAAATTAATGGGAACCATTCCCAAAGAATGTGAATATTTAGAATTGGAATGAGGCGTATGTTGGGTTTTATAGCATTTGCCTATTAAATACGCGGGTTGTTCGGAAAGGCCGGGTTTATACCCATTCTGAATAACCGATTCGACAATAAGTCGAAGATGAAGACGGTGGTTGAAGACCGGAAGTCTTCACATCGTTTGGATAATTACTGATGATCTTGATTGGGCTGTACGACCAAGAGGATGGAAATAGTTGGTGATCGTCCAGATGCACTTGGAGATCGATGGATATGCGAGGAAAGTGCCTCCGGTTTCGTTCAGACCCAGAACGAACTTGTTAATTGATTGTGTGATTGACATTGGATTTTATTCTGTGTTGATTGATTTCTGTTAAATATATATCTATTTGGCGGCGGAGAATTTATTCTCTTGCTTAACGCCCTTCTCTGAGACGTACGAGCTTAGAGGTTATATATCGATAGATATCAATCGCATGAATTGCCTGTGTGGCACGCTGAGATGCAATGATCAAGGCTTTTGTTGAAAAGCAGAGTCTTATGGTTGATGATCAAAGCACGACCTACGTGGCCTAGCTTTGTGTATAACGTGAATTCGCGAGCCTTACACCTCAGTATGAGTTAAAAACGGGAGAGTGACCGCTGGGAGAACACGACGTTTCTTTCTAGCTATGGGTGATTTCAGTGACCTACCAGCCCTGACATTTATATACTTTTTACCCGAGTGGTTGTTGGATGCGAGGCGCCTTGATTATAGTTCTGTAAGGACCGGGAAACGTGTGTTCACGAAATTGCCAATCCTCAAACGTAAGAGAGGACCGGCCCAGCCGATTCCAAGGGTTGCCCAGAGTGTGTTGTCCTGAGGCATTTGCTAGAGTGTCTCGAAGCGGAGTGGAGCTTGCCCCTTGCCTCGACTCATGACGAAAATCCAATTTCCAATACGTGACATTTTGGTTTTAATTGTAGAGCCTAGTATGGCGACATGATATATGGTACCCATGCCATCTATGATTGATATTTAGGATTGAAATTGTTTTGACACTATACACTTATAATAGTATCAAATGATTTATTTTAAACGTACCAAGCATGTTTAGCTATTATAAGGGAAAACCCTATCCTCCGGCTTGCGTTGCATTGTGTGATGGGACCTGGGTCTTATAATAGCTTCATTTTTCGAAAAAGCATTGCGTTGCTTATTCTATACACTGGTGTTCTTGGGAGGAAACCCATTCTGTGTTATACGGCGTGGTCCCTTGAATTACTCTTTTTTAAAGTAAAGTTTTAAATAACTGTTTTAGTTCTCACACCAGTCACATGACTGACCTGGAGTTTATTGTTTTAACCTAAACTCTGGGAGCCCTTATTTTCGACACGGGCAGCTAGTAGTTTTGGTTTTGCAGATTTATATTCACAGGATCCAGATTTACAGCTGGAACGGTGCTCGGAAAGCTCTGTATCCGTGTATTACTTTCAGTTGTGTATTGTATTATTTTTCCGCTGCGATGTATTTAAATGTAAATAAAACCTCTGATATTTTCTATATAATATTTGTTCATACTCTGTATATTCTTGTATTCTGATGCAATTGTTGTAATATACAATGAAATGTTCTTCCGTTTGCGTTCTATTTTGTCATGTTCTCAAGGTAATCCGGTCTTTCCTTTCGGGGGAAGTTACGGGCTATCACAAATATTATGGACGATCATCAAACGCCTAAAACAAACTGGTGCAGCAAATGTTGATCACAGGGCCATAACAAAAAGTGGTGTACTTCAGCAATCAAAATGGAGACGTATGCATGTCAATGGGATTTCAGTGTGTTGAATTTAGTGTAACTATAATTTTTATGTTTGAATTTATTTTTATGTATCGAACTTTGTGTGTCTCTAATGTTCGGATATTTGGATTTGTCATTTGGTTTATGTAGTTTAGTTGGGCTTTTGATGCTATTTGGATGTATAATTTATAATATAAATAAAAACGAGCTCGTAATGTCGTGGTATTTCATAGTTTTACGTTCTGAACTTCAACTGATTATATAGGATTCATTATAAGTCAGATTTCTTTGAAACTAGAAAGTTCGAATCTACTAAACTATAAATTTCTAATAGAAGAGAAAAATGGAGATTTCATATCATAGATTTTGAGTTATATCCAAATCAAATTTTTAGAAATCACTACAGAATCGTTTATAAAACATAATGATTTATTAAATAAATAAAAAGGGTTTTAATATAAACTGAATATTGTTTTTAATATAAAAAGGGTTAATTGACATTGTGTTACAACGTTTTGTTATTTAGAAATCACCAGGTAATGAACAATGTTTTTCTATTGTGTTTAAACTTGTTTATAATGTGTTGTAAACAACCTTTGTAGGAGGAAATGTGTTGGCCAAAGAAAACCTGGCCAAAACAGTCCTATTCCTGTAAATATTTCCAAAACATGTCTAAACTTGTTATACTTATGCAAAATACGGCTAAGCCTAAATTTTTTCCGAAAGATGATGGGAGAAACGGAACACTATGCACTATTCTCGCATCTTCCCCTATCTACTTCACCTTCAATTCTTCCATCAAATTTGCATTGATTCCCCTTTAAAATGACACAAAGAATAATGGCTTCATACAAGCAATATCTAAAAGGGATTAAAAGAATTTTTGGGTAACGTGCTTAGACCAGCTTGCTGGTTTTTCATTGCAAAAGAAAAATGAAATTTCATAATTTCCCTTTAAAATTCAAAACCTAAAATCAAATGCCATAGATTTGCGACATAATAAGCCAAAGCAGACTCTTATCTTGATAGAAGCAATGTCAACAAATCCAAATGATACATAAATCATAAATTTCTTTTAAAAACTCATTCTCAAACGTGGTAGAAGGAAGAGATAATTGACATTATAAGTTGAACACTAGTTTTCGACGGCTACAAGCCATTAGCCGCCATTGAAAAGCAGTTGGTATATGTATCAACATTTCATAACGCTTTCCAACCGCATTAACTAGGTTTTTCCAATGGTTTGTATGGACACGGCTTATCTTGTTGACAAAATGGCCATTGGAATCTATTCAAAACTATTGGAAAAATTCGTTGCTTGCCATTGGAAGCCTTTGCTAATCAATGACCTGAAAGTCATTGGAAATCTTTTTTTTTTTTTTGAATTTAACACTGCTTGCTTCTAGCCGCCCACAATTACATACATAACACGATGAATCCATTTTGAACATATATAAATAAACACAATATTCAACCCAAACCGTACACATACAATCCAATGTACGCAACATAATTCAGTATATACAACATCCAACAAAACGTAACAAATCAACATTATCTAAACCAACATATAAATCATCATCCAAATCAATGTCTAACCCAACATAAACCAATTACAATGTATAGTCCATCGCAATGTACCAATCAAATCCCCATGCACTCAAAGCGTATACGTACATACAACAAACATAACAAAAATACCTCAAATCACACATCACCCCCTCCAGAACCACCAGGCGAAGAAAAACTACAATACCACTCTGTGAACTCCGCCAAACACTAGTTCATCTACTCTATCTGCACATCAAGGCAACGATTATGCTCCTCATGCTCGATGATCTGGGTTCATAACTGAGCAATCTCTGCTTTCTCTTGATCCCTCTGATGCACCCTCTTAGCTGTCTTAAGCTGCAATTAAATAAAAATTGTCATCGTATTTGCAATATTATAATCGTATTGCACATAAATTTAATTTAAAATTATCGCTTGGTTCTCTAAACCATAGAACCTATTGCAGGTCGGTGGATCCATGACAACCTCAGAATGGTATCCTCCTCGTCAGCAGTTAAATCAGCTCGCCTAGTGTCCTCTAGTTTCTATGTCCATGCTTGTTGGAACTTTTTTATAATGCAAAAGATAGCTGAGTTTTACACAATATTATTTAATTAATTGATAACTTTTAAGTTAATCTATTATACTTACATATACAACTTTTGCTTTATCATCATGATTCCAAGAGTATGAAACTATGCCTGAATCGTCGGTCTGACTCATCGCATGAGTATAAATGAAAACATCATCATGGGACACAAGATCACTGCACTCACTTTCTTGAAATATGCACATATAAATATATATTATATATTGTTGTATTATCAATTTTTTAACAACTTAGAACTTAAAATATAAAAATGTAATAACTGTTTGTAATCTTTATTAATAAATTTACCAACTCTACGCGGTGATGCTAGATTGACTTGGAACCACCGCAATGTGTACCGGAGTTCTTGCTTCTATTTATCGAGTTCCTTTTTGACTCTCTCAAGAAATTTAAATTGAAAATAATGGTTTACATTTCTAATTTATGTATTAAATGCACAAAATGTTAGATCCTCTGTTTGAGCTTTTAATGACAACAACTATACGACCATAGAAAGTATATATAGCATATCATATAACCTTGCAAGATTTATTCAAGAAGGAGATGAAAGCATGAACAAGACCACAAGACATACTCAACAGTTTCATTGGAAGAATATATCAGGTATTAAGTATTAAATTTATGTAAAATTTCCTTAGGTTTATATAAGCACTTTCATATATATACACACACACACACGTATACATACATACATATTTTTTTGAAAATTATATACATATATATATATATATATATATAACAGTCAATGCTTGTACGGATGTCTGTCTATACATGATAGACGTCTGGTACTAGGTTCAGGGAATATTCCTAGACTCAACCCATACTTCTATAATATATAAACAACGTCTATTCATGGTCTTGGTAATTTATTTCCTAAAACCACGAACATCTGTCACCATATGGACAGACGTCTGTCTTTGTGTCTGGAACATATCTAGTATACATGGCAGACGTTTTACCATATGGACAGATGTCTGTCCTAGCAACGACTATTTTATTCCAACAGGGTTTATCTTTATTTTCAAAGGTTGCAACTTTTCTTTTAAACCCTAAACTAGTTCTTTAATTGATATACTATTTCAAACGAAGAATTTTAATTTCAAAGGTTAAATCCCTTCATAAAAGCTTTTCAATTGCTATAAATATATCTACGATTGAAAGTTTCAATTACCTAATTTCTTTGAATCTATTCTATACTTTCTGAGCTTTCAAAATTCATTATCTTACTCTAAATATTTCAATCAAGCACAAAAACTCTTCTATATTTCCAAGCTATCCAATTCTCATATTTATACAAGGAGATTATAGGAGAACTTGTACTATTCGGTCAAAATCTGTGTTGTAGAGAAAACACCGTTGTTAAAAGTATCTTTCTTATCTGTGAGCCTGTTCATCCGGGCTAAGAGAAGGAAGTTTGTGATAGTAAGAAAGCCGAAGTGGAGCTTCGGGACTAGACGTAGGACGATAGATCTAAACCAGGACAAAATGCTAGTGTGGTTGCTTCTTCTTTATTTACTAATTGTTTATTACTTGTTACTTCATTACTTGTTATTGCTAGTTACATATACGATCTACATAGACTTTCAATTTGTATCAGAGCAAGGTTAGATCAAATTACAGTAACTTGTATTTGAATCATTTTAATATGGAAAATAATAGCATATTTCAAGAGGATCAGTGCACACAACGTCCCCCACTTTTTAATGGATTTAATTAGGCTTATTGGTCAACTCGCATGAGAATTTTATGGAAGCAAATGGTTTAGAATTTCGGGTTGCCACTCAAAATAAATATGAAGCACCAACTATTGAATTGATTGCGTGGACCGATGCTCAAAAGTCGCAGCTTATAATAATTCAAAAGCTGTGAATATTTTGTTTAGGGCATTAGGTAAGAATGATTTTTCCAATGTCATGATGTCCGTTACTGCCTATGATATATGGCGCACTTTACAAGTCACTCACGAAGGCACTAATAAAGTTAAACAAACTGAAATATCAATTTTGCAGAATATATTTTCATCTTTTAAAATGAAAGCTAGTGAGACTATTAGTGATATGTATTCTAGATTCAAACTATTCAACATGATCTCTGTAACGACCCGAAAAATCTGAACCAATTTAAAAATTTTAAATTGGATAAAATAATGGATATTAAATATTTAAAATAAATATTTTAAATAATAGCAATGAGAAGTGAGTTTGAATCGACGTTTGAAAACGAATATAATTAATTCTAATTATAAACAAGGCCTGAAATGGCGCTGCAGTTGCAAAAATTGAATTCAAACTTTGTCGGACTGTACCAGGTGCAAAACAAAACGGATTTGAGTTAAACCAAAAATATTTAAATCTGTTAGTGAATACCTTTCTAACGAATCTGAAAAATCGAAGTTCCATAGCGAAAAGCAAAAGTTATGGCCAAATGAATTTTCAGAAAGGTCGCTATGGAATTTAAATAGCCCGTGAAATTGGCCATTTTGCGTACGACCTCGGAATTCGACGAAACCACTTTTGTTGGATCCGGGATGAGAAGTTATTGCTAGGTTTCAAATTTCATAATTTTTGAAGCTAGTATGTGAGCGTGGCAAAGGAAAACGTGTTTTGGTCAATTATAGTTAAATTGGATCGACCAGAAATGGGCCTTTTTGCAAACGGTCTCAGAATTCAACGAAACTAGTTTTGTTGGGACCGTATCGTCAAAACATAGCCAGATTTATTTTTCTAGAATTTTTCGAATCATTTTGTGGCCCTGGCAAATTGAAATTTACGTTCAAATCAAATATTGAATGTTATATATTTTAATTTGAAGGAAAACTGACTGAAACAGTCGAATGGGCCTACGAAACATATCCCATTGTGTTCGGAATGTGGGTAAAACGCTAGGGACGACAGTCGTTGGGTTTGGATTGGAGGTCGTGTTAGAAAACCCCTTTTTAAAACCATCGGCCAATAGAATTATTTCTTTCATAAATTAAATAAAATCAAAAAATCAAAAAAACCCCTAGCCCATCGCGATCGACGACGACGAGCGCCCCTCCTTACCCGTCCATTTGCTGGCGAATCCACGCCGAATTAGCACCCCCTCCTTTGGAGCTTTTTGAAGACCTCGCCTCCCTCTTCAAATCCATACCCGTCTGGACCTTCCTGGTGGCGCCGTTCTCGAGAATCGAGTCCGAGAAGTTCGCCGGCGTCGAAGCAGTTTTCTCCTCCCCACGGCGATCGCACCTGATGCAGTTGGCACCCCCTGGAGCGGGCTTCGAAGCTCTACACCGTGGTGCGACTGGATCTTAAAATCATTGCACGGATTGATCGAAAAACTAGAACCTAATTTTGAAGAAATCAGACAGGTAACGACTATATTTATTTTCAACAGTTTTAACACCTTTAAACCGTTGCAAACTTTGAAAAATCATATCTTTTTCGTGTGTGATCGAAATTCAGTGAAACAAGAAACAGTGGACTCGTGTGGACGTCTTCTACATTCTAGAAGAGACCGCGTATTTTTTTGAGCCTTCTGCTATTTTTGGTGGAGTGGAACCCAATGTGAGATTTCTAATTTATAAACGATATGGAAAACGACGATGTATAAATTATATAGTCGATGTATGAGTTATATAAGCGTTGTACACCTCTTGTATAAGCGTTGTATAAGTTGTACGTTCGATGTATAAGTTGTATATGCGTTGTAAAAATTATATATGTGTTGAAGTAGAAGTTAATTGCTATATATAAATATATATATACGCCCCTCGTCCACAAACCATGGACGATATTTATTGGTTGTGATTGGTGTGAAAATTGATTGATAGCGAATGGTTGGTTGGAATTGTTTGTGGTTGATATTGATTGATTGTGTTTGAAAAATACCCATTTGTGGTTGAGAAATATTTGGTTGAAACCACATAGGATTAGTTTGTGTAAATGAAAAAATATATACATGTTGCCTACATGCGAACTAGATGCATAATTCCCCATTGTCAAAAACCACGAGGTTTAAGGTAGAGCGAGCAGCCGTACTAGGGACGGTCCCAGTTTTAACTACCCTGCCGTTATGCGGCCGAAATTTTGAATAATATTCATGTGTTTGAATTATTTTCATTTGTTGAAACTATATTTATTCGTTGAATAGAAAGCCTTCATGTGTTGAGTCGATATTCATTCGTTGGATAGAAATTCATGTGTTGAATGGTATTCGTGTTTTAAATATAAAAATCACATTTTTATCTTTATATATAAACTATAAAAAACCTTCATGTGTTGAATCGATATTCATTCGTTGAATTGAAATTCATGTGTTGAATGGTATTCGTGCTTTAAATATAAAAATCACATGTTTATCTATATATATAAACTATAGAAAACCTTCATGTGTTGAATCGATATTCATTCGTTGAATTGAAATTCATGTGTTGAATGGCATTCAAATTTTGAAATAAATTTTTTTATTATAAAAATCACATTTTTATCTATATATAAAACTATAGAAAACCTTCATGTGTTGAATCGATATTCATTCGTTGAATTGAAATTCATGTGTTGAATGGTATTCATATTTTGAAATAAATTGTTTTATAATAAAAATCACATTTTTATCATCTATATGAACTATATAAAATAATCTTGTTTTGAAATAAATTGTTTTATAATAAAAATCCTATTTTTATTACCTATATGAACTATATAAAATAATAGTGTTTTGAAATGAATTGTTTTACAATAAAAATCACATTTTTATTATATACATGAATTGTTAAATATAGTGAAGTGTTGAAATAGAAGACAGTTAGATAAAAATATCATTTTTACCAAATGTATGAAAAGAATATAGCTTTGAAATCGAAGAATCAATATATATATATATATATATATATATATATATATATATATAGAATTAAAATATATCGAATAACGAAGCTGCAGTTCGTATTTTGAAACCGTGATTTCAAACGATTATACCAAGAGATCCGACCAACGGATTTTCTAGAAATCGCAACCGTTGGGTTTGCTTTGGAAATATCTTTCCAACGGCACCAACTTTGTAAAAATCCAACGGTTGGATTGTCTGGAATGTTTAATTCAAATATGAAGAAAAACAGCGCCAGAATCGATTATATTTATATATATATAAATATAATTATATTAAATCGAATAACGATGCTGCAATTCGTATTTTGAAATCGAAACTTCAAACGATTATACCGGGAGATCCGACGGTCGGATTTTCTCGAAACTGGAACCGTTGGATTCGTTTTGAAAAGATCTTTCTAATGATGTAAATTTTGTGAAGATCCAACGGTTAGATTTTCAGATATGTGTAAATCAAATCTGAAGAAAAACAGCGCCACGGCCGCGTTATGGCCCGAAGCGTCGTTTTGAATAAATTGGCTATTTTAAAATAATTAAAAATAGTGATAAATCGTTATAAAATATTACAAACGATATGGATGTGATTTAGAAATTAACTGAAGGTTAGCTAAGTCGAATGGTTTCCTGGATGTTGATTTGATGTTGGTTTCGGCCTTCGGGGTTAATATTTGGGAAATCGTTCTCTTATTGATTGACGGTTAGTGACTAATGAATTGAAATGATGTGTATGTATGTTAGTGTTGCACTTGTTTATTATATACGCGAGTTGCTCCGAAGGACCGGGTTTATCCCATTCTGAATAATGGAATCGACGATTGGTAATCGAAGATGAAGACGGTGGTCGAAGACCGGAGATCTTCACCTCGTTTGGATGGTAACCAAGGTCCTGATTGGGAGGCATCCCGAAATATGGATAATGAGTGGGGATCGTCCAGACGTACGTGGTGATCGATGGGTTTGCGAGGTATATAGTGCCTCCGCTTTCGTTCAGACCCAGAACGGACTTGCAAATGGACAGTGTGTCTGACATTGGGATTTATTCTGTGTGATTGATAGCCATCAGTTGCACGGTGTGAATTGCCTGCGTGGCATGCTAAGATGCAGTGATCAGGGCTTCTGTTGAAAAGCAAAGTCTTGTTGTGATGATCAAAGCGCCGCCTGTGTGGCATAGCTTTGTATATAACGTGAATTCGCGAGCCTCACACCCCGGTATGAACCAGAAACGGGAGAGGACATCAGGGAGGGCCTGTGTTTCTTCCTAGCTAGAAGTGGCGTCAGTGGTTTTACACGCCCTGACGTGTTTGACTTATGTGGTTGTTGCTGTTGCGAGGCGCCTCGGTTAGATCGGTCGATCCGGGACCGATGGAGTCATTCGTTGGCTCACTTACGCCCCAAAGGGCGGAGAAACGTAATGTTCATGCATTTTAATCCACTCTGTGTGGACCGGCCCTGACGATCCAAGGGTCGATGCGTTCTGATCCTGAGACTCGGGCTAGGCAGTCTCGAATTCGGTAAGGACTATCTTTTGCCTTGGTTCATGACGGAAATCCAAATTCCAAATGCGTGAGTGTGCGATTTTGATTGTATACGTATATATGGCGACATAGTGGTATGGGGCATTAATGTCGTCTATGATTGATAGTTATGATTTGAAATTGTTTTCAAAACATATAAACACTAGCAATAATATCAAATGCCTTTGTTTTATTCATATCAAGCATATTTTGGCCGTTATAAGGTAAAAACTCTATCCTCCGATTTGCGTTGCATTGTGTGATGGGAACTGAGTCTTATAATGGCTTCATTTTTATAAAAAAAGCATAACGATGTTTAAAAGAATCATTTGTTTTAAAAGCACTGGCAATCCAATGGAGTAAACCCGTTCCACGAAAGTGGCGTGGTCCTGTGATTAGCCATATTTTAAATGTGTTGAGTAGATTTTTCATACCAGTCCCACGACTGACTCGTAGTTTGTTTCACTTTCAAACTCGGGTGCCCCTTTTTCTACACGGGCAGCCTTGTATTCAGGTTTTAGCTGGCTTTCTCTGGATAGCTGGAGCTGAAGATGGATTCTATCATTTATCTCTTTTTATGCTGTTCAGCTCCTATTGTATGTTATGTTTGTTTTCCGCTATAGACATTTATGTATATTTGAACTGTACTTTTACTAAGTATGATCCTGTATACTGTGTAACTCTGATGATTACGTTTATCCAGCATACTCTATTGTTCATTATCTGGTGTATTTATTTATTTCTGTTCTGCTATTATCTGTTTCTGTGTTATATTCCAAGGATTACCCTTGCCACCGTCAGTACGGGGTTTGGGGTCGTCTCATTTGGTGTCAGAGCTTTGGTTAAGCTTAGTTCTGGAATATAACATATTAACGAACTCGTCAGAGATAGAACCAGTAGTGTTCTAGGATGGGTAACTCAATACAGATAGGATCAGCAATATCCTAGTATGAGTACAGCAGAATCAGAACAACTCGTTAGAGATGGGGTCAGAAGTGCCTCAGAACGAGTCGAGGGTAATATGTTTTTAAATAATGTATTTGAGATAATATATAAAGCCTGGTTTTAGAAATATGATTTTTGAATATATAAAAGCTATATATTTGAAAAGTAAAAGAATATAGAAAATGATTTGTATGATTTTGAAAAGTTAAAAACAATTTGATTGTTGTTTGTGTTGTGTGATAGTAGATTTGATTAATTAAAATTATTAAAACGATAGTTAATTTAATCAATAATAGAATGAATGGTAGAGTTTATTCAATTATATCACACATTGAACTGATTAGAAAATATATAGAAATATATCCTTGTGCATTATATATGTTTGAACAGGTAAATGGATAGCTGTTGAGTAAAGATTTTATTTGCGTGCCTGACAAATAGGTAAACCTTAATGAGTTGGATGCGAAATATTATTATATCAACTCCTGTGAATGCCATTGGATGCGGAGTGCTGGTTATTCTGTGTGTAAAAATAAACGTCGCCATAGGGTAGTAACAATTAATTTTGAATGACATTACATGGCATACTTCTGAAGATAGGCATACTTCATCATATACCACATAAGCATTTGGAGCTTGTGTGACAAGGTGGAAGATTTACCATACGAGCGAGAGGCATGTATGGCGATGACTATATTTTACAGGTTGAACTGATGACTGATATGGACTATTTAAATTGTAACGATAAATTTGCCAGATTAATAAAAACCCCACATGGGTCTGGAGATGACAATAATCACGTCTCTCTAGTTATTAGATACGGCACATGGACTATTTATTTCCCACACGGGACGAGGTGACGAGGATTTATCCTCTGAAGCATTTAAAATACACACTCCCTCATGCTTTGACAGGGTGACAAGAATTTATTCTCTGGAGTTATTATCTATACATGCTCCCCTGTAAACACTAGAATATATCAATATAAATATGTGTATTCTTATTAGGATTTATTGAGTACCTAATACGGCCCAATAAATTTCCAAACATCTCCCCGTACAAATGAGGCTATGGCGAAATTTTTCGAAAATTCCGGGTATTAGCCAAATTTTTGAAGAATTTGAAAATTCTCAGAAACTGAAAAGTTGGAGAATGGAAACCAGATTGAACATAGAATTGATTAATCAAACCACTTTCGACTTTGTTCCTTTTCGGGGATGAAAAGTTTTAAGTGGGGGAGATTGTAACGACCCGGAAAATTTGAACCAATTAAAAAAATTTTAAATTGGCTAAAATAATGGATATTAAATATTTAAACTAAATATTTTAAATAATAGCAATGAGAAGTGAGTTTGAATCGACGTTTGAAAACGAATATAATTAATTCTAATCATAAACAAGGCCTAAAATGGCGCTGTAGTTTCAAAAATTGAATTCAAACTTTGTCGGACTGTACCGGGTGCAAATCAAAACGGATTTGAGTGAAACCAAAAATATTTAAATCTGTTAGTGAATACCTTTCTAGCGAATCTGAAAAATCGAAGTTTCATAGCGGAAAGCAAAAGTTATGGCCAAATGAATTTTCAGAAAGTTCGCTATGGAATTTACATAGCCCGTGAAATTGGCCATTTTGCATACGACCTCGGAATTCGATGAAACCACTTTTGTTGGATCCTGGATGAGAAGTTATTGCTAGGTTTCAAATTTCATAATTTTTGAAGCTAGTATGTGAGCGTGGCAACGGAAAACGTGTTTTGGTCAATTACAGTTAAATTGGATCGACCAGAAATGGGCCTTTTTGCAAACGGTGTCAGAATTTGACGAAACTAGTTTTATTGGGACCGTATCGTCAAAACATAGCCAGATTTATTTTTCTGGAATTTTTCGAATCAGTTTGTGGCCTTGGCAAATTGAAATGTACGTTCAAATCAAATATTGAATGTTATATATTTTAATTTGAAGGAAAACTGACTGAAACAGTCGAATGGGCCTACGAAACATATCCCATTGTGTTCGGAATGGGGATAAAACGCTATGGACGACAGTCATTGGGTTTGGATTGGAGGTCGTGTCAGAAACCCCTTTTTAAAACCATCGGCCAATATAATTATTTCTTTCATAAATTAAATAAAATCAAAAAATCAAAAAAAAAAACCCTAGCCCATCGCGATCGACGACGGCGAGCGCTCCTCCTTTCCCGTCCATTTTCTGGCGAATCCACGCCGAATTAGCACCCCCTCCTTTGGAGCTTTTTGAAGACCTCGCCTCCTTCGAATCCATACCCGTTTGGACCTTCCTGGTGGCGCCGTTCTTGAGAATCGAGCCCGAGAAGATCGCCGGCGTCGATGCAGTTTTCTCCTCCCCACGGCTATCGCACCTGATGCGGTTGGCACCCCCTGGAGCGGGCTTTGAAGCTCTACACCGTGGTGCGACTGGATCTTAACATCGTTGCACGGATTGATCGAAAAACTAAAACCTAGTTTTGAAGAAATCAGACAGGTAACGGCTATATTTATTTTCAACTGTTTTAACACCTTTAAACCATTGCAAACTTTGAAAAATCATATCTTTTTCGTGTGTGATCGAAATTCAGTGAAACAAGAAACAGTGGACTCGTGTGGACGTCTTCTACATTCTAGAAGAGACCGCATATTTTTCTGAGCCTTCTGCTATTTTTGGTGGAGTGGAACCCAATGTGAGATTTCAAATTTATAAACGATATGGAAAACAACGATGTATAAATTATATATTCGATGTATGAGTTATATAAGCGTTGTACACCTCTTGTATAAGCATTGTATAAGCTGTACGTTCGATGTATAAGTTGTATATACGTTGTAAAAATTATATATGTGTTGAAATAGAAGTGAATTGCTATATATATATATATATATATATATATATATATATGTATATACGCCCCTCGTCCACAAACCATGGACGATATTTATTGGTTGTGATTGGTGTGAAAATTGATTGATAGCGAATAGTTGGTTGGAATTGTTTGTGGTTGATATTGATTGATTGTGGTTGAAAAATACCCATTTGTGGTTGAGAAATATTTGGTTGAAACCACATAGGATTAGTTTGTGGAAATGAAAAAAAAATATACATGTCGCCTGCGTGCGAACTAGATGCATGATTCCCCATTGTCAAAAACCGCGAGGTTTTAAGGTAGAGCGAGCAGCCGTACTAGGGACGGTCCTGGTTTTAACTACCCTGCCGTTATGCTGCCGAAATTTTGAATAATATTCATGTGTTTGAATTATTTTCATTTGTTGAAACTATATTTATTCGTTGAATAGAAAGCCTTCATGTGTTGAGTCGATATTCACTCGTTGGATAGAAATTCATGTGTTGAATGGTATTCATGTTTTAAATATAAAAATCACATTTTTATCTATATATATATAAACTATAGAAAACCTTCATGTGTTGAATCGATATTCATTCGTTGAATTGAAATTCGTGTGTTGAATGGTATTCAGTGTTTTAAATATAAAAATCACATTTTTATCTATATATATAAACCATAGAAAACCTTTATGTATTGAATCGATATTCATTCATTGAATTGAAATTCATGTGTTGAATGGTATTCATATTTTGAAATAAATTGTTTTATAATAAAAATCACATTTTTATCTATATATATAAACTATAAAAACCTTCATGCGTTGAATCGATATTCATTCGTTGAATTGAAATTCATGTGTTGAATGGTATTCATATTTTGAAATAAATTGTTTTATAATAAAAATCACATTTTTATCATCTATATGAACTATATAAAATAATCTTGTTTTGAAAGAAATTGTTTTATAATAAAAATCCTATTTTTATTACCTATATGAACTATATAAAATAATAGTGTTTTGAAATGAATTGTTTTACAATAAAAATCCCAATTTTATTATATACATGAATTGTTAAATATAGTGAAGTATTGAAATAGAAGACAGTTAGATAAAAATATCATTTTTATCAAATGTATGAAAAGAATATAGCTTTGAAATCGAAGAATCGATATATATATATATATATATATATATATAAATAAATAGAATTAAAATATATCGAATAACGAAGCTGCAGTTCGTATTTTGAAACCGTGATTTCAAACGATTATACCGAGAGATCCGACCATCGGATTTTACCGAAACCGCAACCGTTGGGTTCGCTTTGGAAATATCTTTCCAACGGCACCAACTTTGTAAAAATCCAACGGTTGGATTGTCTGGAATGTTTAATTCAAATCTGAAGAAAAACAGCGCCAGAATCGATTATATATATATATATATATATATATATATAATTATATTAAATCGAATAACGACGCTGCAGTTCGTATTTTGAAATCGAAACTTCAAACGATTATACCAGGAGATCCGACCGTCGGATTTTCCCAAAACTAGATCCGTTGGATTCGTTTTGAAAAGATCTTTCTAATGATGTAAATTTTGTGAAGATCCAATGGTTAGATTTTCAGATATGTGTAAATCAAATCTGAAGAAAAACAGCGCCACGGCCGCATTATGGCCCGAAGCGTCGTTTTGAATAAATTGGCTATTTTAAAATAAATAAAAATAGCGATAAATCGTTATAAAATATTACCAACGATATGGATGTGAATTAGAAATTAACTGAAGGTTAGCTAAGTCGAATGGTTTCCTGGATGTTGACCTGATGTTGGTTTCGGCCTTCGGGGTTAATATTTGGGAAATCATTCTCTTACTGATTGACGGTTAGTGACTAATGAATTGAAATGATGCGTATGTATGTTTGTGTTGCACTTGTTTATAATATATGCGAGTTGCTCAAAAAGAACGAGTTTATCCCATTTTGAATAACGGAATCGACGATAGGTAATCGAAGATGAAGACGGTGGTCGAAGACCGGAGATCTTCACCTCGTTTGGATGGTAACCGAGGTCCTGATTGGGAGGCATCCCGAAATATGGATAATGAGTGGGGATCGTCCAGACGTACATGGTGATCGATGGGTTTGCGAGGTATATAGTGTCTCCGGTTTCGTTCAGACCCAGAACGGACTTGCAAATGGACAGTGTGTCTGACATTGGGATTTATTATGTGTGATTGATAGCCATCAGTTGCACAGTTCGAATTGCCTGTATGGCATGCTAAGATGCAGTGATCAGGGCTTCTGTTGAAAAGCAAAGTCTTGTGGTGATGATCAAAGCACCGCCTGTGTGGCATAGCTTTGTATATAACGTGAATTCGCGAGCCTCACACCCCGGTATGAACCAGAAACGGGAGAGGACATCAGGGAGGGCCTGCGTTTCTTCCTAGCTAGAAGTGGTGTCAGTGGTTTTATACGCCCTGATGAGTTTGACTTATGTGGTTGTTGCTGTTGCGAGGCGCCTCGGTTAGATCGGTCGATCCGGGACCGATGGAGTCATTTGTTGGCTCACTTACGCCCCAAAGGGCGGAGAAACGTAGTGTTCAGGCATTTTAATCCACTCCGTGTGGACCGGCCCTGACGATCCAAGGGTCGGTGTGTTCTGATCCTGAGACTCAGGCTAGGCAGTCTCGAATTCGGTAAGGACTATCTTTTGCCTTGGTTCATGATGGAAATCCAATTTCCAAATACGTGACTGTGCGATTTTGATTGTATACGTATATATGACGACATAGTGGTATGGGGCATTAATGGCGTCTATGATTGATAGTTATGATTTGAAATTGTTTTCAAAACATATAAACACTAGCAATAATATCAAATGCCTTTGTTTTATTCGTATCAAGCATATTTTGGCCGTTATAAGGTAAAAAATCTATCCTCCGGTTTGCGTTGCATTGTGTGATGGGAACTGAGTCTTATAATGGCTTCATTTTTATATAAAGCATAACGATGTTTAAAAGAATGATTTGTTTTAAAAGCACTGGAAATCCAATGGAGTAGACCCGTTCCACGAAAGTGGCATGGTCCTATGATTAGCCATATTTTAAATGTGTTGAGTAGATTTCTCATACCAGTCCCATGACTGACTCGTAGTTTGTTTCACTTTCAAACTCGGGTGCCCCTTTTTCTACACGGGCAGCCTTGTATTCAGGTTTTAGCTGGCTTTCTCTGGATAGCTGGAGCTAAAGATGGATTCTATCATTTATCTCTTTTTATGCTGTTCAGCTCCTATTGTACATTATGTTTGTTTTCCGCTGTAGACATTTATGTATAGTTGAACTGTACTTTTACTAAGTATGATCCTGTATACTGTGTAACTCGGATGATTACGTTTATCCAGCATATTCTATTGTTCATTATCTGGTGTATTTATTTATTTCTGTTCGGCTATTATCTGTTTCTGTGTTATATTCCAAGGATTACCCTTGCCACCGTCAGTACGGGGTTTGGGTTCGTCTCAATCTCATGGCACACAGAGTAAAATTTACTGATTTCGATTTAGTTACACGCATTTTAAATTCTTCAACTAATAAGGGGTAAAGAAATTTTTTAGACAAAGAAGAGGCGAATGATCTTTCTCAACTCAAATTTGAATATTTAATTGGAAATTTGTTGTCCTACGAAGCTAACTTGCAGGCTAGAAAAGAACAAAATACAGAAAAGAAAAACATAATTTTTCCAGCAAATATTGAAGATTCTGACTTAGACGAACAAGAAATAGTTTTTACAGCAAAGAACTACAACAAGTTCAAGAAATTGAGAAAAATGACCAAATTTCAGAAGAATTGAAAACCAAGTTCAACAAATCAGACAACCATCAAGTTCTTCGAATGCAACGAATTCGGTTATATGAAGAAAAATTGTCCAAAGATCCTCAGTGAAAAGAAGAAATAGAAAATTGAAAATTTTAAGAAAAAAAGAAGAGCTTTTCCAGTTACTTGGGATGACTCTGACTCTTCCTCATCTGATAGTGATAGTGATAACGACACAGAACCGGCAATTGTGTGCATTATGGCAGACACGGACGAGGTATGTCCTGAACTCACTTATAATGAGATTTTGTAAATTAGTATGGAGCTAAATGATAAATTTAGAGAACAAAAGAAATTAAATAAAGAATATATTTCTAGAATAAATGAATGGAAAAGGAATTTGGTTAATTAAAAGATGAGAAAACCATTCTAGAAGAAGAAATAGAAAATGCACAAAGTAAATGTAAAAAGCTAACTCTGGAAAATGTTTCTTTATCTAAAGGATAAGGAAAAACTAAACTAGAAAATAATGATATTTTAGATAAAAAACATAAACTTAAGTAGTAATCTTGAGGTCCCATTATCTGAAATTTCTAAACTCAAAAGTGAGTTGGAAAAGATAAGTACTAATGTTTTGAAATTTAATAAAGGAAAACAAAGTTTAGACCATTTGATCAAAACTTCAACGCCTTCGGGAAATAGAAACGGATTCGGTTTAAAAAAGGATTCATTTTTTTTATAGTTTTTTTATAAAAAGGTGAAAAAGAGAAATGTCAATAAAAATGTTGATATACCTAAGTAAGTAAAGATATGGATACCTAAGACCAATAATAAACTTATTAGACAAAGGCATATTAGAAGTTTCTTGCAAAATGTAGTTCATAATTCAAATTATGTTTACAAAGGCCCCAAACCCACATAGGTGTGGATGCCTTCTCCGCCTAACATTTAGGACCTTAAAGGGGGAAGTAGGTATCATTAAAATTTCTTATCTTGTAGGTACACAAACAAGGGCAAAAAGAGAAGTGGACTTTAGATAGTGGGTTCTCCAAGCACATGACGGGGAACAAAGACATGCTATCAAATATAACATATATTGATGGCAGCACAGTAACATTTGACGACAATTTAAAAGGTTACGTCATTGGCATTGGTGAAGGCATCAATATCGGTATATCCAATTCTCCCATTATTACTAATGTTTTGTTAGTCAAAAATTTGAAGCGTAACCTTTTAAGCATAAGTCAACTTTGCGATAAAGGATTTCAAATTAGTTTTAAAATAGATAAATGTATTATTTTTGATAGTCATAAAAATTTAATTTTTGAAGGATTCCAAAATAGAAATTTTGAAGGATTCCAAAATAGAAATATATATGTTTTAAACATGAAAATAAAATAAAATTCATATTTATGTCTAACTGCAAATCATGAAGATCCATGTCTATGGCATAAACGATTTTGTCGCATAAACTTTAAGTATGTTAACAAATTAGCAAAACATGATCTAGTTAGAAGATTACCGAAAATTAATTTTAAAGTAAATAATTTATGTGATGCATGCCAAGTTGTTAAACTGAAAAGGAGTTCTTTTAAGTCAAAGAATAACATTTGTACAAAACAACCATTATAATTGTTACATTAAGACTTATTTGGACCTACCCTAACACAATCACTAAATCATAATAAATATGTATTTGTAATAGTAAACGATTTTTCAAGATATACATGGATTTTGTTCTTAAAACATAAGAGTGATACTTTTGGTATATTTAAGACCTTTGCAAAGCGTACAATGAATTTATTAGATCTAAAAATCAAAAATATTCATTGTGATCGTGGGGGTGAATTTGAAATTGAGTTATTTAACGATTTTTGTAACAAAAAGGAATACGTAACAATTTTTTATTCCACAAACACCACAACAAAATAGTATTGCAGAAATAAAGAATAGAACTTTACAAGAGTGCGCTAGAACTTTATTAAATTGTGGTGGATTACCTAAACAATTTTGGGCTGAAGTAGGAGCAAAAGCTTGTTATGTCCTAAATAGAGTAACACTACGACTAATGACAAAAAATACTTGTTATGAAATGTTTTATGGAAAGAAACCTAAAGTTTCTTACTTTAAATGTTTGGTACAAAATGTTTTATTCTAAACATAAAAGATAACTTAGAAAAATTTGACTCAAAAGCCAATGAAGGAATTTTCGTTGGTTATTCAGAATGAAGTAAGGCACATAGAATGTTTAATAAAAGAATTAAAACAATTAAGGAAAGATTACACGTTTCATTTGATGAAAATTTCCAAATAAGTAAAACTCATGATTAAGATAATGTTGAAATTCAAAATACTGTAAATAATACAATTTCAAATAATAAAGAATCTTCAACAAATTCTAAGATCATCTCCTCAGAATTTAAGAGATCATCCTACTAACAACATGATAAGTGACATCACTTCAAGAGTTTCTACTAGACATCAACTAAATCAAATGAGTCACGTTGCTTTTATTTCGTCTTTAGAACCTAAAAATAATAAAGAAGCTGCAAACAACAAATCATGGATTTTAGCAATGCAGGAAGAACTCAATCAATTTGAAAGAAATGAAGTTTGGAAACTAGTACTAGGACCGGCAGATCAATCAGTTATTGGAACAAAATAGGTCTATAAGAATAAGGTAGACGAAACTGGAAATATAGTTCGTAATAAATCTCGATTAGTAGCTCAAGGTTATAACCCAGAGGAGGGCATTTATTAGAAAGAAACTGTTACTCCAGTGGCTCATCTTGAAGCAATCCATACTTTACTCTATTTTGTTGTTCACCACAATATGAAACCTTTTCAAATGGGTGTAAAAAGCGCCTTCTTAAACGATTTTATAAAAGAGCAAGTATATGTCGAACAACCTCCACTTTTTGCTCATGAAAAATTCCCTAGTCACGTTTACAAATTAAAGAAATATTTGTGTGGTCCAAAACAAGCACCTCGTGCTTAGTATGAAAGATTATAATCACACTTAATTAACTCTGGTTTTGAATTTGGAAAAGTAGATACAACATTATTAATAAAAAGAATACAAAAAAACATTTTGGTTGTACAAACATATGTTAATGATATAATTTTTGGATCAACTAATGAAAATCTTTGTGATGATTTTTCAAATATAATGAAAAATAAATTTAAAATTCTCGTATGGAGAATTAAATTTCTTCTTGGGATTAGAAACTAAACAATTAAAGATTAGTATTTGTGTAAACTAAGAAAAATATTGTAATGATTTATTAAAATGTTTTAGTATAGAGAAAACTTCCCGAAAGCCAATGCTAATGAGTACAATTGTTCACTTAGATAACGATGAAAAAGAAAAAGATTTTGATCAAAAACTTTATCGAAGTATTATAGGATCTCTTTTATATTTAACTGCTAACAGACCAGATATTATGATGAGTGTCTGTCTTTGTGCAAGATTTTAGGCACAACCGAAAGAATCAATTTTTAAAGCAGTAAAACATATTTTGAGATACTTAACCAATACAAGAGATTACAGGATTTTTTATCCAAAAGGCAGTCCCTTCGAACTTGTATCATATAGTGATGCCGATTCGGAGCATGCAAATCAACTAGAAAAAAGCACAAGTGGTACTTACCACTTTATCGGTCAATCTCTTGGTTCATGGATTAGTAAGAAACAAAATTCGGTTTCATCTCAACATGTGAAGCGGAATATATATCTGCTGCTCTGTGCTCAAGTAATTTATATGCAACACACATTAAGAGACTTTGGAAAGTTTTGTAACGAACATGAATTTTTGACAATGAAAATCGACATAACAAACCTTGTCGACTATTCAAGCATCAGAAATACTAGACCATTAATAGAAAGAAGTTAGAGGGTGAGAAACAGAAAGAAAGAAAATTAGAATAGAAGAAGAAGATCACAAAAGAACAAAATCAAATGGTTTAACTTTTCCAAATCCTTTTCAAAAGTAATGATTATCGTAAGACCGATCCATACATAAATACGGACGGTTTTTACCTTACAATAACTCAAAATATTTCATAAGATCAATATTTTCTGATATTATATTAATGTCTAAATCATGTAGATAACAACCTAGTAGAATGCTTTCATCTCACGCCCTACATATATATAATATATAAGTCAAAACCGTGAGCTTTTATTGGGTAATGGATTTCCAGCTATAACAAGGTATGGAACCACCTTCCGATCAGTGTACTCTAGAAGCGATACATTGGAGTTCAACAATAACATCTTGCAACTCAGCCACACGTGACCGACCATTCATTTCGCCTGAATGTTCCGAATATATTATCACCTTGCGGTTGGTATACCAACATATCCGTTCTCGGGAGATACAAATGAGAAAGAAGTAAAAAAAAATGAATATTCTCTAAATGATGACTATATAACCCAATTGGGTGCGACCCACTTAGCCATGCTGCCTACCCAATTTTTGTCATTTCTGGTTGATGAGGCTTGAGGTCATAACGTACTATTATACATATCGCAACTATATTTACTTTGAATGCCACATCGTCATACTCGCCAAATCACAAATTGGTTGCCCCAAAAATATCATGGGTATAAAGCTAGGAGAAACGAATTTCTCAAGCCACCTACGTAAATACGTTTGAAGAGATCAACTTACGTGATCTATTGGATATACTCTATCAGACATTTGTCCATATATGTTGTCCTAGGAGTGGACGAACCGAAGGCACTGTCCCGTAAATCCATCTTAGGCAATTTCTACCTAGGAGTGCCAGAAGGCCCTTGCACAAACTCCGTCTTCAAATATCTTCATCATATTTGATTCACAACGCTAATGCCCATACAGAGTGGTTTCAGATAATAAATCTGATACTGGTCTCTCCGTATTGACAACAGAAAAAGGGTCACCAACTTTGATAGTCGGTTATTTAACTATCAAAGGAAATGTACATACAAAAAACGATTCTATTTCCAAATGGAAATTATATCGAGCAACCATCAATCAACACTGAGCCCCTTTAAATAGATTTATCATTAAATTACCCATTTCCACTTTCTCTTTAATACTTTTACTCAAATATTTCCTTAACTCATTTAGCCACTTACGATTTTCAGAAAACGTTTCCATATATTATCAACTTCTTATTTTCTAAATTTAGAAAATATACTATATTAACATTGGAAAACATTTCCATTTATGATATTTACGCATCACTATTCTTTCACATCCATTAGTCCCTAACTGTAAACTAGTAAGAGAATAACTCCCTTAAGTATCAACCTCGAAAGCCGAAACCAACATTAGATCGATACTCAGATAGCTATTCAACTTAACTAATTTCCATTCAGTTTCTAGTTTTCTTATCTCCATTCCTTAATTTCTTATTTACAAAACTGTATACAAAATTTCCTGTTCAGTTTACGAATCCACTTCTTTACGGAAATCTTTGATTATAACGATAACGTTATAATCTCTACTTTTGAAATATTTAATTTCAAAAATATAACTTTTATTTAAATAAATAAACAATTATTAATTAGATAAATAAATAAATCTTGGTTATAACTGAAAAGTAAATGGTACTTTCCTAAATTCAATAGAATCGAATTCCAACGTATAAAACTCTTTTGAATAATCTCCATTCAATTATCGTTCTGATCATTGAAATAGTATACCATTTCAGGTTAACTCCATTTCTAAATTCACTTTTGAATTTATCACTTACAAAACATCACCAAATCCTTTTATAATCATTCCAATTTGCAAAACGTTTTCTACTAAATCATTATTCACTTTAAAACGTGAATTCTACTTCTTTACAGGAATATGGAGTCGTTTTATTAAATCAAATGTTGATTTAAATAATAAATACCATTACAGTTTTAAAATTACACCTACCTAGTTATTTTATTAATTCATATTAATATCCCACTTTGTAACCTCTATTTATGAGTCGACTCCTTGCTAAGTATATATCAAGTTTATAACATCATCTCGCTTACATATTCTATTGTAAATTATCTGTTTTATACCAATATCAATTATCTTGTACATCTCCAAATTATATAATATATATTTTCTAAAAATAAATTATTTTAATAACATTCGACATTTTTTAATTATGATTACAAACCCTTATAGTTTTATTCAATTCATATTCACATTTCGAACCTCGAAATAAATTCAGCAATTCCCCTTTACATTACCCGTTTCTAAATTTACATTCACGGGTTATTTAATAATAATTATTTAGAAATAATTATTTTATTCCATTTAAAAATATCGTTCAATAAATCAAACTACTTTTTTATTATAATTAAAACAATTTATTTAAATTTAATTTCTATTTAAACATAGATTATTCTTTTTAAAACTTGACTTCCTTTCCGATATATTCGAATATATTTTACGGTATTTATATACCGATTATTTAGATCAATGTTGTTCAAACATCCCAAACACACAATAATCAACCACAGAATAATTGTGACATCATATAATACAATATATGAAAAACAACAATATAATTGTTGAGAAATCCAGTTGGATCACTCCAACCTATTTCCTTGCATCCACAGAAGTTAATCAACACAAATAACACTAATTTCATATCAATATGGAATATTATAATAAATAGAATCAATATTTAAGCAACGTTATATAATGGTATCTATAATTCCAAACAATTAACTAGCAAATCATCCAAACATCCATCACACACAACATTCAGTCATTTTTATCAGTACTAAATAAAGTTTATAAAATTATAAAACTGGACAGAGTTAGTGAGCTTACTCACCTTGTTCGTTAATCGTTAAATAACGGATAACATTCAGTTGATCATGTCAGGCATTTAATTCCACCATAAATTAAGACGATCTCCAAATCTCTCCAGACTAGTTCCGTGTTGTAGCCTACGGTCATTCAATCCTAACGGATCCTATTTTATTGAATTTCAATAATGTAAGAGAAATATTCTACGATTATAAGTTAATATGAGATTTAATTAAACTAAAACTTTAATGTATTCTATGTAAACCATCTGGCTATACCTTATTAAAATCCGGCTCACCTGCACTTTTGTTCCATGCAAATACGTCTCCCCCTACAATCAGAAAATCCACTCCAGTCATAAGTAATTCATCTTCCTCGTGACAAATATTCTAACTCGCAAGCTCCATGTTAATTCACATACAACCCCCTCCTTTTTCTTTTTTTGCTTTATTATTTTATTTTATTACTTTTTGATTATTGGGCCTTACTGTTGTATTTACATATATCGGCCCAATCATCTGATATGTGATCTGCTTAACAAAACTGCTTCTTCCCCATGTTTAAAAATACGTGAGCTCCACTGGTTTAGGTCGTGTCTCACATGGCCATATTGGATTTTGTTTTTCTCATTCTCACTTATTCCTTCATGTTCAAGTGCCCACCTGCACCTAACCCCTTCATCAAGCCCAACGTGTTCTTCCCATTTTTCCATTGCTATATTTCCGTCCCGCTTCCTTTTTCTTCACATAAAAACAAAGGACTTTTTACGTACTTAAGCTTTTTTTTGTATACTATAGCACTAATGGACCTGTTTCAAACGTAATAACACAAATAGGCCTGTTTTGCTCTACTGGATATCCGAAGGCGAGTTTTGGAAACTCGCCTTCAGAAAAATACGAAGGCGAGTTTCCAAAACTCGCCTTCGTTATTTTCCTACACACAAAACTCCCCAACCCGAGACCATCTTCCCCAATTTCATTTCACTATCCACTTTTCTCTTTTCATTTCAGCTGCGAAAAAAAACTAAAATCAACTCCATTTTCGCTCATTTTTCATCTAATCCATTCGTAAAAGACAACAATGGCTAGCACATCCGGCGTACAACACGAAATCGGTAAGATTCTAAACCCTAATTTTCAAATTTGGTTGGTTGGTTATACATGTTCAATTTTGTGTTTGGTTATGTTTGGGTATGGGTGTCATACATGTTCAATTTTGTGTACACAACATTGAAATTAGGTCATACATGTTCAATTTTGTGTACATAATTCGCGTTTACGATTTGGGGGTGACATTATTGAATTTGGTCATGCAGAGTATGTGGAGATGGAGCCCGGACCAGTAGATCCGAGCGTGTTATATTTGCAGCCGCAACACAGGACATCGAATACTACTCGGACGCAGGTAATAATTTGTTAATATTTTCATATTATGATCTTCAGTTTTTTAGACATCAAACCCCAATTTTTGTTATCTATTAAATTTGCAGAGTGTCAGTGCTGATTATGTCATAGACCACTCGTCGTCACTTTCGAAAGTGACGTCCGAGGATGCTCGTGTACTTTTAGAGATACAGAGGGTTGGATTCCTGCATATTTTTCGCTTAGGTTACATCCAGCTAGATCATAGCCTTGTCGGTGCTTTACTGGATAGGTGGAGGCCTGAGACATCCACGTTTCACCTACCAGTCGGTGAGATGACTATCACATTGGCAGATGTTGCGATTTTACTAGGACTGCCTATTGGCGGCAATGCTGTTGCGTTCGATGGTGCGGTACATGATTATATGCAGCTAAGTCACGACCTACTAGGGCTGGATCCACCATCCAATCAAGTAAGGGGTGACCACATGGTTAATATCAGATGGTACCGTAATCAGTTGGCAGGTGATATTTCTGCAGATGCCACCCAGATAGAGGTTGAGCAACGGGCTCATTGCATTTTACTACATATTATTTTCTGCAGAATGATGGTCGACCATGCCAAGACCCACATAGATTTGAGATGGCTACCTTTTTTAGCTGACATCGGGCAGTGAGCTACATATTCGTGGGGTAGTGCAGTGTTGGCCTATGCATATCAGGAACTGTCTAAGTCCGCGCTGCAACAGTATAACTGTGTTGCCGGTTGCTCGACACTACTTCAGGTATGAACCGAATTTCTATAATTTACTGTTATACAATGTGATATGCATCATTCTCATGTATTAATAGTATATTCTTATGTACTTAGCTTTGGTCCTGGACTTATCTTCCCGTCGTAAGATTAGTAGTGACTCCTGATCCCATCGACGCATCGATGCCGCTTGGAGCTAGGTATACTTATGTAACGATACGAATTTCGCCCGGACCTAATCGATCGCTAAATCGACCAAGACCGTACGAATCCTGTATACGCTATCTTTGAGTATACAACACGTCAGAACAAATAACAGAAGACTTTATAAACATCATAATAATGTTACATCAGAGCACAGAATATCAGAGTATATCGAAAATAATACACAGCGGAAGATAAATTTACATAAATGTAATATAATGCACAGCGGAAATATAACTACACAACGGAAGACTGTAAATGCCTGGACACAGCTTAAAGCTTCAATCCAGAATCCTGCTCAATACATCTGCAAAATAAAACTACTCGATTGCCCGTGTGGAAAATAGGGGCACCCGAGTTCGCAAGGGAAAAGCAAATTACAGGTCAGTCATGGGACTGGTGTGAGAAACTCTAAACAGTTATAATTAACTTATTTAATCATAGGACATATCACAGGACCACGCCGCTAACGCGGAATGGGTTCACCCACAAGAATGCCAGTGTATAAACAACAATCAATATAAATATGTGGATCTACTATGCATCAATCAACATGCAATATCCCAATCTACCCACTTAGATTAATCACTACACTTAGATTTTCCAAATCCAATTCAATTTACAGAAATTATTCCTTTGGATTATATTCTCGATTTCTTATTTCAAATCATTTGAAATACATATCTTACATTCTATATCAAAGTAGATTTCACTTCGGGACCTCAAATCAAATCGTTTGGAAATATGAATTTCAAAACATAACAATGCATACAAACAAGTATGCAACCAAATATTGTGCTCCCCATCGACAAGGCAAAGGGTACGCACCTCGCAACTCGATATATAAATGTGCACCTACCCCACATAGGAGTAGGCTACACTGACGATGCACCTCCCACACATGGAGAGCATACACCGCCCTCTCACCCATACTTTTAGTCTCAGGGTTACCCGACTCTTTAGCCACATACTAAATCATTTCATATCCCGAAGTAGGGAAAATCATTTCACAACATAATAATCACAAGTACTTTCAAAATATAGTACTTCACATCAGTAATTCACACATATGATCAGTCACCATTAATCACATAACCTTTGAGCTCGTACGTCTCAAAGAAGGGTGTTAAGCAAGAGAATAAATTCTCCGCCACCAAAAAGATACATCATTAATAGCAACTAATCAGTACGCGATGAAATACAATGTAAAACCATAATACATTTCTAAATCATTTTTGAAATCATCGGGTTTTGGGCCTCGAAATCCTTTCTGTTTTATAAAACATTTTTATAAAACATTCCCTGTCCAAAATCGGGAATACATTTCTTTTCACGTAAGAAAAATATCATTTCACAATCATTCATTAAATTTGAAATGAACACAACATCGCTAAACACCTTATCGTCAAATCGTGAAGTGTTTCACAAGGCGTTATCACACAGATATTTTCAAACCAACCCAATGCTAAATGTAAAAGCATATTTTGCTCATTAACTGGTCGAGCACAATCCAAACAATCAATCAATCAAATTTGACATTAAATATAAGGTTTTGAATAGAGATAGTATCGACTTATATTCAACATCAAATCCTGAAACCAACAGATATCATATCGGGAATAACGATATCGATATCTTCCAAATTCCCATCACGATATCTGTATAATCACGGAGTCCATTATCGAAAATATCCAAAGATAATTTCAATTCAAATCCATTCCAATTCATATATTGGAAATTCTGGTTATTTTCAAAACCATTTCAAATCCACTTTATTTATTTTAAAAATAAATAGAATTATAATTCTAGTTCAAAACTAGTTCATTTCGATAAAAATCTATTTTTATCTTTTCAAATATGGGATTTTTCATCCCAATTCTTCACAAATCATTTCTTATGATTTTACACAAATTATCGATATTTTTAATAATTTTATCAAGGCCCGTACAGTCGATTTCCATCAACGGCCATCGAACTGCACTTACAACGACCTTTTCCAAATTTGATTTGGACATAATTCCAAATCCAACTGTTAGATTTCAAATTTCAAATATTCGTGAGAAAGCTCTTTTCGATACGAACCCAACGGTTCCGGTTTCAGGAGAATCCGACTATCGGATCACCCGTAATGTCCGTTCGAAGTCAATGGTCTAAATTCGCGAACTGCTGCAGCGCGGCGCGTTCTATTCAGGCCATTATATTATATATACAATATATATAATATATTTCATCGATTTCCTTTTAAGACGTATTTTATAAATCGTTTTAAATTCGTTTTCAAAACGATTTCAACTTCATATTCAAATTCAAATCCAAATTGAATTTTTCCTTATAAATTCGTTTTAAATTCATTTCAATTCAATTCAAATTTCATACTCAATTCAATTCGAATTCATTTTCTATTCAATTCAATTCAAATTCATTTTCTATTCAGTTCAATTCGAATTCATTTTCTATTCAGTTCAATTCGAATTCATTTTCTATTCAGTTCAATTCGAATTCATTTTCTATTCAGTTCAATTCGAATTCATTTTCTATTCAGTTCAATTCAAATTCATTTTCTATTTAATTCAATTCGAATATTTCATATACATCGTTTTCATTTCATATATATATATATATATATATATATATATATATGATATTTTCACTTTCAATATATATGATATTTTCACTATACGATATTTTCACTTTCAATATATATGATATTTTCACTTTCAATATATACGATATTTTCACTATACGATATATACAATATTTTCACTTTCAATATATATACGATAATTTCACTTTTCATATATACGGTATTTTCACTTTCAATATATATGATATTTCACATCAATTTTCACACAGAATACAACCAAACAAACAAGTCGTCCATGGTCTGTGGACAACGGGGAACAGTTCATATATGCAGTTATGAAATAAATAACTGAACAGAAAATTTAAAGTGAGATAATTCTCACTTTGGGATCCACTCCGTCAGTTTTATCTGAATTTCCGTTCTGTTTCGATTTGAAATTGACTGAAATTCTGATTGGCTCTAAATTGGACCCAGTCAGTTTTGTTGCGAAGCTCTCGTCTCCACGATCGCAACGGATCCAGTTTCGTTGAATTTCACCCACGTATGCAAAAGTTATCACATTGGATAATTTACGATATAATTAAGGAATTAATTAAAATTTAAATACCCTTTTAATTCATCTTCCCCCTTTCAAAACCGTCACACCCATCAGCTTCAAAACCTTCCTCTGTCGCCATCGCCAATCCAGATCATCGGAGGATGATCCGCTCCTCCCCTGCCACGCGCGTACGTGGCGCGCACCTCCACCCTGAACCGCACGCAACCCGATTCCCAGTCGGATCCCAGAATCCCATCTGAAGCCGACCACTTCGAGCTCCAAATTCGATCAGTACATTAAACGAGAGAAGATCAAACTTTTTTCATTTAGAAGATCAGGAAATTCTCTTCAAATTTCCCTTCTAAACCCTATTTTAATTAGCTCGATATTGGGAGAAATCAAACGATACATTTTAGTGCTTTTTTGGGCCGTTAATTCTGAAGAACGGCGGCTGGGTAATTGTGTTAGGGTTTTGCTAGGGTTAGGCCTTCTGAAGGATATGTATAATAAATTATGTTATTATTTTATTCAAAAATTACTTGTTAATCATCCCGACCACCAAATCAAGCCCAACGAGTGTCGCCGCCAGCTAAATACCCTCATTTCGAACGCAATGGGATATGTATCGTAAGCTGATTTGATCGTTTCGATCAGTTTTCGTCAAAACCAACATATAACTCTATATATGGAATTTGAACGCGCATTTCAATTTTCCGAGGCCGCATACTAACTCGAAAAATTTCAGAAAAATATTTTCTAGCTTTGTATTGACGATACGGTCTTAACAAAACTAATTTCATCGAATTCTGAGACCGTTTGAAAAATGGCCAATTTCCAGTCGATTCAAATCAACTACAACTGGTCAAACACGTTTTCCTTTGCCACACTCACATATTGATTCGAAAAATTATGAAATTTGAAACATAGCAATAACTTGTCATCACGGATCCAACAAAAGTGGTTTCGTCGAAATCCGAGGTCGTTTGCAAAATGGCTATTTTTAAGGGCTAGAATTCCATAGTGACTATTTTGAATTTTCAATTGGGCATACCTTTTGATTCCCGCTATGAAATTTTGATTTTTCGGATTCGTTGGAAAGATATTATCAGTTAGATTCTATTATTTTTGGTTTCACTAAAATCCGGTTTATTTTGCACCCGGTACATTCAATTGAAGTTTGAAATCGAATTATCGAACTACCGCGCCATTTTCAATTCCTTTTATAATTTAAAATAAATATTTATATTCTAACGACGAACTATATAAATATATTCATTCGAATTCTATTGAAAATAAATTTCTCGTCGTTATTATTTAAAATAATCTATTTTATATATGCAAAATTCATTAAAATTGCCAATTTAAAAATTTTAAACTGGCCCAGATTTCCGGGTTGTTACAATCTCCCCCACTTAAAACTTTTCATCCCCGAAAAGGAACAAAGCCGAAAGTGGTTTGATTAACCAACTCTACTTTCATTATTTTAACTACGACCTAAGTTCTTCAACTTTTTAGTTTCTAAGAACTTTTCAAATTTTTCAAAAATTTGGCTAACACCCTAAATTTTCGAAATTTTTTGCCATAACCTCCCCTGCACCGGGAGCACGGGAAAATCCCGAAATTGCCATACAGGCCTTCTGATCTCAAAAAGAAAAAGAAAAAGCCAAGCGGCTAGCCAATCGGCTCATAAAATCATCATCACCCAAACAAAACAGTAAATTATGGTAAACATGTACCTATTTGTCGGGCAAACAAATTCTATTCTCTGCTCTAGCCTCCTTGCTATGACCTGTTCAATGTAAGTACATGTATATGCAAGCAAATTCGACCAATTTTCAATACAGTTTACTATTTGGTTCAATTTGTATACATTGGCCTAATTGGTTCAAAATTCTAATTAATCAACCAAAAATCAAACAACACAACCAACAATCAATTTATTGATTAAATTTTCAAATATATAGAACTTTTATATATTCCAAAAATCATATTTTCTAAGACCGGATTATATATATAATCACAAATACGTTATTTATAAACATATAACATTCAACTCATTCTAGGGCATGTCTAACCCCATCTCTAACGAGTCACTCATTCTAGAATGCTACTGATTCTATCTCTAATGAGGATTCTAATTGGATATTACTAATCCAATATCTGATGAATTGTTTCATATGGTTCTAATGTGTCTTGCTCTCGAGCTCTGTAAACCAAAGCTCTGATACCAAATGTAACGATACGAATTTCGCCCGGACCTAATCGATCGCTAAATCGACCAAGACCGTACGAATCCCGTATACGCTAACTTTGGGTATACAACACATCAGAACAAATAATAGAAGACTTTATAAACATCATAATAATGTTACATCAGAGCACAAAATATCAGAGTATATCGAAAATAATACACAGCGGAAGATAAATTTACATAAATGTAATACAATGCACATCGGAAATATAAACTACACAGCAGAAGACTGTAAATGCCTGGACACAGCTTAAAGCTTCAATCCAGAATCCTGCTCAATACATCTGCAAAATAAAACTACTCGACTGCCCGTGTGGAAAATAGGGGCACCCGAGTTCGCAATGGAAAAGCAAACTACAGGTCAGTCATGGGACTGGTGTGAGAAACTCTAAATAGTTATAATTAACTTATTTAATCATAGGACAAATCACAGGACCACGCCGCTAACGCGGAATGGGTTCACCCCCATGAATGCCAGTGTATAAACAACAATCAATATAGATATATGGATCTACTATGCATCATTCAACATGCAATATCCTAATCTACCCACTTAGATTAATCACTACACTTAGATTTTCCAAATCCAATTCAGTTTACAGAAATTATTCCTTTGGACTATATTCCCGATTTTTTATTTCAAATCATTTGAAATACATATCTTACATTCTATATCAAAGTAGATTTCACTTCGGGATCTCAAATCAAATCGTTTAGAAATATGAATTTCAAAACATAACAATGCATACAAACAAGTATGCAACCAAATATCGTGCTCCCCTTCGACAAGGCAAAGAGTACGCACCTCGCAACTCGATATATAAATGTGCACCTACCCTACATAGGAGCAGGCTACACCGACGATGCACCTCCCACACATGGAGAGCATACACCGCCCTCTCACCCATACTTTTAGTCTCAGGGTTACCTGACTCTTTAGCCACATACTAAATCATTTCATATCCCGAAGTAGGGAAAATCATTTCACAACATAATAATCACAAGTACTTTCAAAATATAGTACTTCACATCAGTAATTCACACATATGATCAATCACTATTAATCACATAACCTTTGAGCTCGTACGTCTCAAAGAAGGGTGTTAAGTAAGAGAATAAATTCTCCGCCACCAAACAGATACATCATTAATAGCAACTAATCAGTACGCGATGAAATACAATGTAAAACCATAATACATTTCTAAATCATTTTTGAAATCATCGGGTTTTGGGCCTCAAAATCCTTTCTGTTTTATAAAACATTTTTATAAAACATTCCCTGTCCAAAATCGGGAATACATTTCTTTTCACGTAAGAAAAATATCATTTCACAATCATTCATTAAATTTGAAATGAACACAACATCGCTAAACACCTTATCGTCAAATCGTGAAGTGTTTCACAAGGCGTTATCACACAGATATTTTCAAACCAACCCAATGCTAAATGTAAAAGCATATTTTGCTCATTAACTGGTCGAGCACAATCCAAACAATCAATCAATCAAATTTGACATTAAATATAAGGTTTTGAATAGAGATATTATCGACTTATATTCAACATCAAATCCTGAAACCAACAGATATCATATCGGGAATAACGATATCGATATCTTCCAAATTCCCATCACGATATCTGTATAATCACGGAGTCCAATATTGAAAATATCCAAAGATAATTTCAATTCAAATCCATTCCAATTCATATATTGGAAATTCTGGTTATTTTCAAAACCATTTCAAATCCACTTTATTTATTTTAAAAGTAAATAGAATTATAATTCTAGTTCAAAACTAGTTCATTTCGATAAAAATCTATTTTTATCTTTTCAAATATGGGATTTTTCATCCCAATTCTTCACAAATCATTTCTTATGATTTTACACAAATTATCGATATTTTTAATAATTTTATCAAGGCCCGTACAGTCGATTTCCATCAACGGCCATCGAACTGCTCTTACAGCGACCTTTTCTAAATTTGATTTGGACATAATTCCAAATCCAACCGTTAGATTTCATATTTCTAATATTCGCTAGAAAGCTCTTTTCGATACGAACCCAACGGTTCCGGTTTCAGGAGAATCCGACGATCGGATCTCCCGTAATGTCTGTTCGAAGTCAATGGGCGAAATTCGCGAACTGCCGCAGTGCGGCGCGTTCTATTCAGGCCATTATATAATATATATAATATATATAATATATATAATATATATTTCGTCGATTTCCTTTTAAAACGTATTTTATAAATCGTTTTAAATTCGTTTTCAAAACGATTTCAACTTCATATTCAAATCCAAATTGAATTTTTCCTTATAAATTCGTTTTAAATTCATTTCAATTCAATTCAAATTTCAAATTCAATTCAATTCGAATTCATTTTCTATTCAATTCAATTCAAATTCATTTTCTATTCAGTTCAATTCGAATTCATTTTCTATTCAGTTCAATTCGAATTCATTTTCTATTCAGTTCAATTCGAATTCATTTTCTATTCAGTTCAATTCGAATTCATTTTCTATTTAATTCAATTCGAATATTTCATATACATTGTTTTCATTTCATATATATATATATATATGATATTTTCACTTTCAATATATACGATATTTTCACTATACGATATTTTCACTTTCAATATATATGATATTTTCACTTTCAATATATACGATATTTTCACTATACGATATATACAATATTTTCACTTTATATATATATTTTCACTTTCAATATATATTTGATAATTTCACTTTTCATATATACGGTATTTTCACTTTCAATATATATGATATTTCACATCAATTTTCACACATAATATAGCCAAACAAACAAGTCGTCCATGGTCTGTGGACGACGGGGAACAGTTCATATATGCAGTTATGAACTGAACAGAAAATTTAAAGTGAGAGAATTCTAACTTTGGGATCCACTCCATCAGTTTTATCTGAATTTCCGTTCTGTTTCGATTTGAAATTGACTGAAATTCTGATTGGCTCTAAATTGGACCCGGTCAGTTTTGTTGCAAAGCTCTCGTCTCCACGATCGCAACGGATCTAGTTTCGTTGAATTTCACCCTCGTATGCAAAAGTTATCGCATTAAATACATTGGATAATTTACGATATAATTAAGGAATTAATTAAAATTTAAATACCCTTTTAATTCATCTTCCCCCTTTCAAAACCGTCACCCCCATCAGCATCAAAACCTTCCTCCGTCGCCATCGCCAATCCAGATCATCGGAGGATGATCCGCTCCTCCCATGCCACGCGCGTACGTGGCGCGCACCTCCACCCTGAACCGCACACAACCCGATTCCAAATCGGATCCCCGAATCCCATCTGAAGCCGACCACTTCGAGCTCCTAATTCGATCAGTACATTAAACGAGAGAAGATCAAACTGGTTTCATTTAGAATATTAGGAAATTCTCTTCAAATTTCCCTTCTAAACCCTATTTTAATTCGTTCGATATTGGGAGAAATCAAACGATACATTTTCGTGCTTTTTGGGCCGTTAATTCTGAAGAACGGCGGCTGGGTAATTGTGTTAGGGTTTTGCTAGGGTTAGGCCTTCTAAAGGATATATATAATAAATTATATTATTATTTTATTCAAAAATTACTTGTTAATCGTCCCAAACTCCAAATCAAGCCCTACGAGTGTCGCCGCCAGCTAAATACCCCCATTTCGAACGCAATGGGATATGTATCGTAAGCTGATTTGATCGTTTCGATCAGTTTACGTCAAAACCAACATATAACTCTATATATGGAATTTGAACGCGCATTTCAATTTACCGGGGCCGCATACTAACTCGAAAAATTTCAGAAAAATATTTTCTAGCTTCGTATTGATGATACGGTCCTAACAAAACTAATTTCGTCGAATTCTGAGACCGTTTGAAAAATGGCCAATTTCCGGTCGATTAAAATCAACTGAAACTGGTCAAACGCGTTTTCCTTTTCCACACTCACATATTGATTCTAAAAATTATGAAATTTGAAACCTAGCAATAACTTGTCATCACGGATCCAACAAAAGTGGTTTCGTCGAAATCCGAGGTCGTTTGCAAAATGGCTATTTTTAAGGGCTAGAATTCCATAGCGACTATTCTGAATTTTCAATTGGGCATACCTTTTGATTCCCGCTATAAAATTTTGATTTTTCGGATTCGTTGGAAAGATATTATCAATTAGATTCTATTATTTTTGGTTTCACTAAAATCCGGTTTATTTTGCACCCGGTACATTCAATTGAAGTTTGAAATCGAATTATCGAACTACCTCGCCATTTTCAATTCCTTTTATAATTTAAAATAAATATTTATATTCTAACGACGAACTATATAAATATATTCGTTCGAATTCTATTGAAAATAAATTTCTTGTCGTAATTATTTGAAATAATCTATTTTATATATGCAAAATTCATTAAAATTGCCGATTTAAAAATTTTAAACTGGCCCAAATTTCCGAGTTGTTACAACTTATTTGAAGGATTTTTGTATTAAACATAACACATACCATTTCCAATATATGTACCTTTTATTATCTTGTAACAGGTGGGTTGGAAAAAAGGATACGCGACATACACCAAGACGAGAGCTGGTTTTTACCGCAATGAGTTGGACGTCATTACGGACGAAAAGGTTACATGGTATCCGTACTCTCAGGAGCTACTTGCCATGCTACCAGCCATGTGCAGAGCTCATAGGTTAATATGGACGGCGAGAGTACCTATGATAGCCTACAAATTCACCGCTTGGCACCTTCCCGATAAGGTTATGAGGCAGTTCCGCATGAGGCAGCATATACCGGATGATGCACCGCCTTACATTGAGGGCTACAGTGCGCAAGACTTTCACATGCATCATGTTATGTGGAATTCCCACGATGAATATATTCAGTTCGAGAGGGAGCCCCCCATATCCACGGCGAAGTACATGAGGTGGTACTGGAACATTACACGATGTTACATCCTTAATGCCAGAGTAGATACTGCATTAGCACCGTATGTTCCTAGAGCACCACTAGAGAGGAACGTGGTTAGTTGATATGTGCACTATTAAATACAATCAGTTTTATTAATTCACTCTATCTAATATTCTTTTAAATTTGCATGTTGCCGGTATTAACTGTGCGTGGGAGGAGGCAGAAAAGCTTAGAGAGAGGCAGACTGGCGACAAGGGAAGGACGATGTGCATGAACATACAGAAGATTTTAGACGTGATTTTGTGCAAAAACAAGCTAGATCGGCCGAAACCACCTAGATCGGCCGAAACCACCGTCTCCTCCACCTCCTCCTCCACCTCCTCCTCCTCCTGCAGGTCCTCCTTCTCCTCCTCCTCAGCCAGTAGTACATGAGGAGATTATGCATGGCCCATCACAACCAGCACCCACATTTCCTCGTTCTATCAGTGCATGACACACTAGAAGCAGCAGCGCAGTGGTTCGTCTTCAACTTTCCACACCGATACTCAGGCGGCCGAGGCGAGACTAGTGCATGTTTGATTGGTCTAACTATTAGTGCATGTTTTGGAAACGCGCCTTCGTAATTTTATGTGGGTGTTTAACTAGTAGTGTGTGTCTAATTAATTTGATAACAGACTTTGTGTACGAATTTGCTATGTTATGGTCTGTGTGCAACTATGTGCAACTATGTGCAACTATGGCATGTTGTAAGGCATGTTTGATTTGTTGATTATAGCACTATGTGCAACTATGGCATGTTGTAAGGCATGTTGCAACTATTTGCAACTATGTTTGATTGGTCTGTGTGCAGCTATGTAAGGCACTTATGTGCAGGTGCACTTATGTGCAGGTCTGTGTGCAAGTATGTGCAGGTTACAGGTACATTGAAGGCGCGTTTTGGAAACGCGCCTTCGTAATTTTATGAAGGCGAGTTTCCAAAACTCGCCTTCAGTGTTCCTGTAAACTAAAACAGGCCTATATCTGTTATTTCTTTTGGAAGATGGCTAAACCTGTGGTACTTTTCAAAAACAGGCTCAAGTACGTAAAAAGTCCAAAAACAAATGCCGCAAGCTCCTTCCCAGCCATTCTCTCACTTGCTGAAACTAAACTCTGCTCTCGCATGTATTCATTCACGCGCAAAACAAATGGCCACTTCGAAGCCAAGTTCCTCCCCATTTCAATCTCTCCGACCTTGTCACTACCAGCTAGGAGTCCGAACTCCTCCTACAATTCGCGTGTACACTGTACAGGACCCTTCTTCCCGAGTGAACAAATGTCGCTCGCCGCTCTAGTAAATGTCAAATGAAAGACCACCATGAACCACTCGCGTCAACCACCCCTAATCAGAACTCCAGACAAACTCCCATCCTTCAGCAAGAAAAAGAGCGTCTCAACACCCACATTTAACGGCATCTCGTTGTTGCAGTCCATCCTCATGCTTTTGAGACTCACAGCTTCGATATATATTTATTTTCTTGATCGGACATTTCCTTTGTTTGGAACTGATAATATTTTGGGTGCAGAGAGAAGGAACAAAATTGTTTTTTCGCTACAACAAACGGAAGCGAAGGCCCGCGTGGTGTTTATATAGAGGGAAATCCGAAGATAAGATCAATGTCGAACTCAACGGGTACAGGCTACAGTGAAGTCTAGTTGTTTACGTCTAGTAACTGTGCTTTCACTTTGTAGGAGGTTCATTTCAATAGGGTAGCCACTGTCTGAGAGGACGGGTTTGGTTAGTTACTTCGACATGAAGATTTAGGGAGAAGGGCATAGGTCTGGGTAAAAAGTAAGGTAACATGTGCAATTGCGATATTATCATGACGTTTGTATATGTTTTGAGGGAAGAAAACAATACAATACTTTGCTGCCAAGTAATGGTAATATAATATATTTTTATTTTGACATGGAGACATTGGATATAGTTATGCGTGAAAAGTCACTGAACATTAGTTTGATTTTAAGTTATAAAATATAGTGTGCCCTATTACACAAAATTTATCATTTAAGGGGCGCTATCGACAAAAATAAAAATACCATTGTGTTCAGAAATGTGCCACGATTCCAAACATTTAATAATATAGACAAGTTAGCTTATTCTGTGAAGTTCTACAAATGTTGATATAGGGTGTAAAACACTTCAAATAAAAAGTTGTTTATTTTCCAAAATAAAAATTACAAAAAATTCTATAGATTAAACTATAACCACGTTTCAAATATCTTGTCCAAATTTGAAACCAATATTTTATTATAACTAAATAATCGTTATGGTTTATAAACGGTTCCATAGCGACTATTTGAAAATTTGATCTGGACATAACTTACAATCTATAAGACGAAATCTCGATTTTTCACTTCCATTAAAAAAATACAACTAAACAGATTCGAACGTTTCTTGTTTCAAAAAATCCCACTTAAAACGAATCCTGCATAATCGTTTGAAGTTCAAAACTCAATATTACGAACTACCGCGACGTTACGAGCTCGATTATTATAATTAATGCGTTCAATGATCGTTTATATAAATATATTCGTTATTATAATTCAATTTTAAACTAAGTTAAATCTCATATATTATCCAATTCATACACTACTGCGAATTCGACTCATTTCCGATCATTTCAGAAATTAATTATATTATCACATGTTTATATTAAAATTATATATTCAAAAAAATTTAAATTCAAACCATATAAATTGCCGAATCAATATTCAAACAATTAAATAGATTAATTATTAAATCGCTATAAATTCCGGGTACAAGTTGATTTATAGATCACCTATATGCTATGACAATACAAGTGCATCAGTTTATCCAAAAATCCTATAAATCACTCTAGAACAAAACATATAGATATTAAACATCACTTTCTCAGAGATCACGTCGAAAAATGAAATATAACATTATAATTTGTTACTACAAATAAGAAAATTGCAGACATTTTTACAAAACCCATAAATGAAACCTCTTTTATAAATCTAACAATAGAGGTAGGTATATGTTCTTTTTTCAAAATTATAAACTATGTCTCACAAATTTTTTTCCTTCATCTCTCCTTTCTTTAATTTTTTGTGGTATATGATAAAATAATTAAAAAATTCTCTATAATCAAGGACTTAAATATAGTACTAATATAACTACAAATAAGCAGCATTCTAACAAGAAAAATTATTTCAAACATAATAATATTTCTATACTAAAAAAGCTCAAAGTCGTGTCGAACAAATCAACTTCATCCTTCAACATAACAGTTTTTACCGATAGCTCAGCAGCGACACCGCATCTTCCTACACCAACATCAAATCACGGGCCTGTCTATAAATGGGAAAATTATAGAATCGGGTACACACTAGAATCTATAAAAGACAAACGTGCTTTATTTATCTCTTCATACATGAAAAAGAAGATAAATGAAGTTCGTCATTATCAACGACATCAGATAGACAATCAACGAGAGTTGTATTTTGAACAGATGGTCATGGCTAAACGTTTGAGCTTTCTTGAAAAAATTGGTTTAAAATTTTGCAGCTCAAAGAAAAAAGATGTATGTGAACCTATACCATGTCCTTTTAATCCTCTTGATCTATCTTCTTCTTATTGTACACCATCGGACCCAATAAATCCTTGGCTCTCACCTCAAAGACCCCATTATAGTCCAAACTCATGGGATAAGAACTATGAAACAAACGAAGGATCTAAGAAGGTTTCTCCCAAGAAGAAATCACCATCATCAAATAAAGAATAATTTCGTTTTACAGTTGTTTATATATTCTTGCATCTATTAATGATTGCATTGATATAATGCAACATGAACGTTATGCTTTTCTCAAGTTTTAACAATAAACTAAAATGCTTTGTCATTTATCTTGTTGTCTATAACACTTTAAAATATATAATATAATAAAAATATGCAACATAAATATGTGTATATATATACACACACACTTATCTTGAATAAGACTAAATAGTTATATTCTTAAAATTTCTAAATTTGCAGAATAAATTCCGTAGTCTCAGAAATCTAATGTATAAGACAAAAGACATTTGACATCTAATTTATAAGTAATATACTAGTTCTTTTAGCGCAGATGTCTGTTGCTTGTTCACCAGACGTCTGTTTGTGCTCCCGGGAATAAAAACTCTGTAATTACATACGTCTGATTTAACTCGTTCAGACATCTGATCATAAGTTAAAAAATTCATCACTCACTCGGCACAAACGTATGTTGTCCAACCAACAAATGCTTACACCTCTTCATGGGAAAATTTTCCTATAAAGACTGGCATCTATCATAAAAACAACATAAGTTTGTTTGTTTTTATCGGAAGCGATTTTTATATATACCCTTCTCATGTTCTCCACTTACTTTTTACCATTTTATTTTTAACCCTAACCCTAAATCCCCAATTCACAAAATCTCAAATTTTAATATAATGTCTCCAAAACACCCAGTTCCAAAGAGAAAGAAGGTTAATGAAGCAACTATATCTCAAGAGGAAATCGAAAACTATGCCACAGAAGAGAAAATCAAAAAATGGATTCAAGCAAGAGATGGTCCAAAACTTCTTGAATGGACTTCCCTAATATATAGGGTTGAAGTGAGGGAAGTGCCTTTATTTACTAATCTAATTTAGGACCGGGTAAGGGAAGGGTACGACCAATCCATCTGCATCTGCTCCTCCTCTTCCATTCGTTGATCGAACTGCGAAGAAACTCATTCTCATGCTCATGTGGTGAATTCAACCTACCCTTTTATCTATCTTCATATACTGGATGTTTATTGGACCACTTTCCCTCGTTATAGTATGATGAAAAAGCTCGTAAGCCGTACCCGGAAACGAAAAATTGAAGAAAACTATTCACTCAAATCCTTTTTACCCTCTTTGTCAATTATCACAATGCGATGTTAATAATTTTCTTACTATAGCAAAATTTAAATACTTGGTTAACTATGAAGATAACAAAGGGAAGACAGACCCTCTTGCCATTCACTTGTTTTTCATTAATCTGTGTTTGCTAGCGGTGTGTTCACCATCTGAGCCTGAAAATTGGGTATGGTTAAGTATATACGGGCAAGTGGTTAAGTTCAACATTGAAATTTTAGGGCAAATTTTACGTTGTTCTTACTCTGGGGTTTGGTTGCAAGAAATACCGGGTATGCATTATAAACCAAGAGATCATATTACTCATAAATTTTTGGAAGACAAGTTTATTAGAATGACTCCTTTGCAATTTCGTTCAAGACCAAGACTGGTTAACAGAATGCTCATTGATACGGTATTTCCTATACTTGGGAGTCATGAACAGTTTTATGATCATGATCAAAAAACACTCTATGCTATTTTTGGTCATACTGGAATAAACTGGTCTCAATACATATTTGATCAAATTAAGAGTTTATGGACCCCACAAAACATATTATTCCATATGCTGCTTATCTTGTGCGAATATTTCAATCATAAGAAATTATCCTCTACTTGTCAAAATTTCAAGAAATCGAGAATCAAAGTAGTGGAATACGTTTTTCTTCTTTAACGCACTTACCAGGAAGACCTTTACAGGTTATTCCATTTGAACAATGGAAAGAGCAAAAACAATCTTCCACAAGAACCAATTCTACTATCGTAATCCCAACTTCAACGGCGGCATGGAGGTTAATCTCAAGCTGAACATAGCGAACCAACTGAATATTATTCCGACCCAGACATACAAGAAGCTTAGATTATTATTGAAACTGGTGAAAGTATTCACGACGTTACCTTGCAAAATTTGCGAATTCTTTCCTAAATCAACAAGTTTTAGGTAAGAAGGTTACACGACTTGCACGTTCATTTTCAACTAGAATGACTAAAGTTGAAAAGATTTTAGACAAAGTTGTAACCACTTTTGGAAAGATAACAAGGTCCACGGTCGTTCTTCCTCCAGATCCTCTTTCGCATCTCCTACCCCGGCTCCTCCACAACCTATACTACGAGATCTTCCTCGAGGACCAAGTGATCGCATTGCATTTCCTGAACATCATGCACCAGGAAAAAGTCCAATGCTTGAAGAAGAGGAGTAGGATAGTTCTTGGCCACCTGAAGATGCTGCTCACTCTGGACAACATGCTTTTCAAGGCCTCTATATTCAAGAAAATGTTACATACAATGATGAATCTCAGTGGCAGCAGTATAATGATTAATCAACCAATCTTTTGGGTTATTTTATTGGTTCCTAGGCTTATCGCCTAATCATCTATGGTGTTTTACTTATCTATGTTTACGATACTATTCAAAACTTTGGTCAGTATTGATACTCTGTGGCTTTTGTGTGTTTGACGTTTTGTGTTATTGACATTTTTAAACTATAACTTTGATATATGCTTTTAGATAATGCCAAAGGGGGAGATAATATGGGATCACTAATTCAGAGAGAGCTTTAGTAGTAGTCGTATAGTTGTCATCATCAAAACGGGGGAGAATGTTAGATCCTTTATTTGAGCTTTTAATGACAACAACTATACAACCATATAATGTATATATAACATATCCTATAATCTTGCAAGATTTATTCAAGAAGGAAATTAAAGCATGAACAAGACCACAAGACATACTTAACAGCTTCATTGGAAGAATATATTTGGTATTGAGTATAAGATTTATGTAAAATCTCCATGGGTTAATATGAGCATTTTCACACACACACACACACACACACACACACACACACACACACACACATATATATATATATATATATATAAATATATATAACAGTTTATACATGTATAGACACCTATCTATATATGACAGATGTCTGGTACAAGGTTCAGGAAATTTTCCTGGACTCTGCACAGACGTCTGTCACCATATGGATAGCCGTCTGTATTTGTATCTAGAACATATCCAGTATACATGGATAGACGTCTGATCATATGGATAGATGTCTGTCCATGCAACGACTGTTTTATTCTGAAAGGGTTTCTCTTTATTTTCAAAGGTCACAACTTTTCTTTTATACCCTGTGTTATTTCTTTAATGGATATACTATTTCAAATGAAGAGTTTTAATTTCAAAGGTTAAATCCCTTCATAAAATCTTTGCAATTGCTATAAATATATCTAAGATTGAAGATTTCAATTACCTAATTTCTCTGAATCTATTTTGTACTTCCTGAGCTTTCTTTATCTGTCTCAAAAGATTTCAATTAAGCACAAAAACTCTTCTATATTTCCAAGATATCCAATTCTCATATTTATAAAAGGAGATTATAGGAGAACTTTATACTATTCAGTCAAAATGTACCAACCCGGAATATCTGAACCAATTTAAAAATTTTAAATTGGCTATTTTTGTGGATTTTAAATATTTTAAATAAATATTTTAAATAATAACGACGAAAATTAAGTTTGAATCGATGTTTGAAAATAGATATAATTAATTCTAATTATAAACAAGGCTTGAAATGGCGAGGTAGTTTCAAAATTTGAATTCAAAATTTGACTGACTGTACCGGGTGCAAAACAAAACGGATTAGAGTGAAACCATAAATATTTAATTCTGTTAGTAAATACCTTTCTAACGAATCTGAAAAATCAAAGTTTCATAGCAGGAAGCAAAAGTTATGGCCAAACGAATTTTCAGAAAGGTCACTATAGAGTTTATATAGCCCGTGAAAATGGCCATTTTGCAAACGACCTCGGAATTCAACGAAACCACTTTTGTTGGATCTGGGATGTCAAATTATTGCTAGATTTCAAATTTCATAATTTTTGAAGCTAGTATGTGAGCGTGGCAAAGGAAAATGTGTTTGGTTGATTTTTATTAAATTGGATCGACCAGAAAAGGGCCATTTTTCAAACGGTCTCAGAATTCGACGAAACTAGTTTTGTTGGGACCGTATCGTCAAAACATAGCTAGATTTATTTTTCGGGAATTTTTAGGATCAGTATGTGACCCCGGCAAATTGAAATGTACGTTCAAATTAAATATTGAATGTTTTGTATTTTAATTTGAAGAAAAACTGACTAAAAAAGTCGAATGGGCCTACGAAACATATCCCATTGTGTTCGGAATATGGGCATTTAGCTAGGGACGACAGTCGTTGGGTTTGGATTGGACGTCGTGTTGGAAAACCCTCTTTTAAAAGCTCCCGGCCAATCAGAATTTTATAAAAAAAAATCTCTCCCCCCCCCCCCCCCCCCGATCGACGACGGAAAGCGTTCAAAAGCTTCCCGATCATTTTCTGACCAAACCACAAAGAATCAGTCCCTCCTCAGTTGAAGATTTTGTTGATCTCCTCTCCACCTTCAAATCCATATATAGTTTGTATTTTTTCGTTCAGGATTGGGAGAGATATCGAGCTCGAAAGTTACGAGCTTCCAACCACCGCCGCACCCTCCTCTGACCGTCGAACTGGCCAACTCCTTCAGGCGCAGGTGCGCCGCTCCTCCCCCTCCTACGCTGCAAAGGCCGATCGACGAATAGCTACACAGATTCGAAGAAAAATCGAAACCTAGTTTTGAACAAATCAGCTGAGGTACGGCCTATTTTAAATAAACTATATTATAGCACTTTAAAGCGCTACAGTTTTTGATTTCACTGTAAAAATCATATCTTTTTCGTTTGTTGACGAAATTCAGTGAAACAAGAGATACTGAACTCGTGCGGACGTCTTCTACATTCTAGAAGAGATCGCATGTTTTTCTGAGCCTTCTGCTATTTTTGGTGGAGTGGAACCCAATGTGAGATTTCTGAATTATAAACGATATGGAAAACGACGATGTATAAATTATATAGTCTATGTATGAGTTATATAAGTGTTGTCACCACATGTATATGCGTTGTATAAGTTGTACGGTCGATGTATAAGTTATATATGCGTTGTAAAAATTATAAATGTGTTGAATAGAAGTAAAATTTACTTTTATATATATATATATATATATATATATATATATATATATATATATATATACGCCCCTCGTCCACAAACCATGGACGATATTTATTGGTTGTGATTGGTGTGAAAATTGGTTGACAATGAATGGTTGATTAGAATTGTTTGTGGTTGAAATTGATTGATTATGGTTGAAAAAAATACCCATTTGTGGTTGAGAATTATTTGGTTGAAACCACATAGGATTAGTTTGTGGAAATGAAAAAAAAAATATACATGCCGCCTACATGCGAACTAGATGCATGAAATCCCCATTGTCAAAAGCTGCGAGGCTTTAAGGTTGAGCGAGGAGCCGTACTAGGGACAGCCCCGGTTTTAACTACCCTGCCGTTATGCTGCCGAAATTTTGAGTAATATTCATGTGTTAGAATTATTTTCATATGTTGAAACTATATTCGTGTGTTGAATAGAAATTCATGTGTTGAATAGAAATTCATTCGTTGAATAGAAATTCATGTGCTGAACGACATTCATATTTGAAATAAATTGTTTTAACAATAAAAATCACAATTTTATTTTATATATACGAACTATAGAAAACATTCATGTGTTGAATAGAAATTCATTCGTTGAATAGAAATTCATGTGTTGAATGGTATTCGTGTTTGAAATAAATTGTTTTGTAATAAAAATCATATTTTTATCATCTATATAAAATATACAAAATATTCGTGTTTTGAAATAAATTGTTTTATAATAAAAATCATATTTTTACCATCTATATGAACTATATAAAATAGTTGTGTTCTGAAATAAATTGTTTTACAATAAAAATCACATTTTATTTATATACATGAATTGTTAAAAATAGTGAAGTGTCGAAATAAATGTCTATTGGATAAAAATATCATTTTTATCAAATGTATGAAAAGAATATGGTTTTGAAATCGAAGAATCGATTATATGTCTATATATATAAATAAAATATATCGAATAACGAAGCTGCAGTTCTTGTTTTGAAACCGTGATTTCAAACGATTAGTGCGGGAGATCCGACCATCGGATTTACCCGAAACCGAAACCGTTGGGTTCGCCTTGGAAATATCTTTCCAACGACACCCACTTTGTGATAATCCAACGGTTGGATTGTCTGGAATGTTTCATTCAAATCTGAAGAAAAACAGCGCCAGAATCGATTATATATATATAATTAAATTAAATCGAATAACGACGCTGCAGTTCGTATTTCGAAATCGAAACTTCATACGAGTGTACCGGGAGATCCGACCGTCAGATTTTCCCAAAACTGGAACCGTTGGATTCGTTTTGAAAAGATCTTTCTAATGATATAAAATTTGTAAAGATCCAATGGTTAGATTTCCAGATATGTGTAAATCAAATCTGAAGAAAAACTGCGCAACGGCCGCGTTATGGCCCGAAGCGTTGTTTGAAAAAATTAGCTATAAATAAATGAATAAAAATAGCAATAAATCGTTATAAAATATTATAAACGATATGGAATGTGAAATTTAGAAACTAACTGAAGGTTATCTAAGTCGAATGGTTTCCTGGGTTTTGATCTGTTGTTGGTTTCGGCCTTCGGGGTTAATATTTGGGGAATCATTCTCTTACTGATTTACGGTTAGTGAACAATGAATTAGAATGAAGCGTATGTTGTGTTTGTGTAGAACCTGTTAATTATATACGCGAGTTGCTCAAAAAGACTGGGTTTAACCCATTTTGAATAACTGAATCGACGATAAGAAATCGAAGATGAAGGCGGTGGTTGAAGACCGGAGATCTTCACCTCGGTTGGACGGTAACTGATTCCTGATTGGGAGGCATCCAGAAATATGGATAATGAGTGGTGATCGTCTTGACCTACGTGGAAATCGATGGGTATGCGAGGTATATAGTGCCTCCGGTTTCGTTCAGACCCAGAACGGACTTTTAAATGGACTGTGTGTCTGACATTGGAATTCATTTTGTGTGATTGATAGCCATCAGTTGCATGGTGGGAATTGCCTGTGTGGCATGCTAAGATGCAGTGATCAAGGCTTCTATTGTAAAGCAAATTCTTGTGGTTGATGATCAAAGCACTACCTGTGTGGCGTGGCTTTGTGTGTAACGTGAATTCGCGAGCCTCACACCCCGGTATGAACCAGAAACGGGAGGGGACATCAGGGAGGGCTTGCATTTCCTTTTAGCTAGAGGTGGTGTTGGTGCTTAAACTGGCTGACATTTATATTACTTTCACCTATGGTTGTTGCTGTTGCGAGGCGCCTCGGATATACCGGTGACTATGTGAAGCCGAAGGAGCCATTCGTTGGCTCATTTACGCCCCCAAAAGGCGGGGAAACACAGTGTTCAGACATTTTAATCCACATTGGTGGACCGGCCCTGACGATCCAAAGGCTTGAATGAGTACTTGCTTGAGGGGCGGGCTAGAGCGTCTCGAATTCGGTGAGGACGATCCCTTATCTCGGTTCATGAAGGAAATCCAATTTCCAAATACGTGACTGTGCAGTTTTGATTGTATACCTATATATCGCGACATAGTGGTATGGGGCATTAATGCCGTCTATAATTGATACTTTTGATTTGAAATTGTTTTTGAAACATATAAACACTAGTAATAATATCAAATGCTTTTGTTTTATTCGTATCAAGCATATTTTGGCCGTTATAGGGTAAAAACTCTATGCTCCGGTTTGCATTGCATTATGTGATGGGAACTGAGTCTTATAATGGCTTCATTTTTATAAAAAGCATTGCGATGTTTAAAAGATTTACTTGTTTTAAAGCACTGGCAATCCAATGGAGTAAACCCTTTCCACGAAAGTGGCGTGGTCCTGTGATTAGCCATATTATAAATGTGATAAGTAGATTTCTCATACCATTCCTAAGACTGACTCATAGTTTGTTTCACTTGCAAACTCGGGTGCCCCTTTTTCTACACGGGCAGCCTTGTGTTCAGGTTTTAGCTGGCTCTTTCTGGATGGCTGGAGCTGAAGATGAATTCTATCATTTATCTCTTTTTATGTTGTTCAGCTCCTATTGTACATATTATGTTTGTTTTCTGCTGTAGACATTTATGTATAGCTGAACTGTATTTGTACTAAGTATGATCCTGTATACTGTATAACTCTGATGATTACGTTTATCCAGTGTATTCGATTGTACATTATTTGGTGTATTTATTTATTTCTGTTCTGCTATTATCTGTTTATGTGTTATATTCCAAAGATTACCCTTGCCACCGTCAGTACGGGGTTTGGGATCGTCTCAACGTGGTATCAAAGCTTTGGTTAAGCTTAGCTCTGGTGTATAACACATTAACGAACTCGTCAGAGATAGAACCAGTAGTGTTCTAGGAAGGGTAACTCAATACAGATAGGATAAGTAATATCCTAGTACGAGTATAGCAGAATCCAAATAACTCGTTAGAGATGGGGTCAGAAATGCCCTAGAACGAGTTGAGAGTTATATGTTTATAAATAACATATTTGTGATTATATATATAGTCTGGTTTTAGAAATATGATTTTTGAATATATAGAAGATATATACTTGAAAAGTAAAAGAGTATAAGAATCAGTTTGCATGGTTTTGAAAAGTTAAAAACAAATTGATTGTTGTTTGTGTTGTGTGATGGTGAATTTGATTAATTAAATTATTAGAATGACAGTTAATTTAATTAATAAGAGAATGAATGGTAGAATTTATTCGATTAAATCACACATTGAACGAATATAAAAATAGATAGAAATATATACATGTGTATTATATATGTTTCAACAGGTAAATGGATTAGCTGTTGAGTAAAGATTTTATTTGCGTGCCCGACAAATAGGTAAACCTTAATGAGCTGGATGCGCAATTTTATTATTATATCAACTCCTGTGAATGTCATTGGATGCGGAGTGCTGGTTGTTCTGTGTGTAATAATAAACGTCGCCATAGGATAATAACAATTAATTTTGAACTACACTACATGGCATACTTCTTGAAGATAGGCATACTTCATCATATACCACATAAGCATTTGGAGCTTGTGTGACGAGGTTGAAGATTTACCATACGAGCGAGAGGCTTGTATGGCGATGATTATATTTTACAGGTTGAACTGATGACTGATATGGACTATATAAAATATAACGGTAAATTGCCAGATTAATAAAAACTCCACACGGGTCTGGAGTTGACAATAATCACGTCTCTCTAGTTATTAGATACGACACATGGATTATATAATTCCCACACGGGACGAGGTGATGAGAATTTATTCTCTGGAGTAATTAAAAATACACACTCCCTCAGGCTTAGACAGGGTGATGAGAATTTATTCTCTGGAGTTATTATCTATACACGCTCCCCTGTAAACACCAGAATATATCACTTTAAATATATGTATGCTTTATAGGATTTATTGGGTACCTAATATGGCCCAATAAATTTCCAAACCCCTCCCCGTACAAAGGAGGTTATGGCGAAATTTTTCGAAAATTCCGGGGGTTAGCCAAATTTTTGAAGAATTTGAAAATTCTCATAAACTGAAAAGTTGGAGAATGGAAGCTAGATTGGAAGTAGAGTTGATTAATCAAACCACTTTCGACTTTGTTCCTTTTCGGGGATGAAAAATTTTAAGTGGGGGAGATTGTAACAACCCGAAAAATCTGAACCAAATTAATAAATTTAAATTGGCAATTTTAGAGGATTTTAAATATTTAAAATAAATGTTTTAAATAATAACGACGAAAATCAAGTTTGAATCGATGTTTGAAAATAGATATAATTAATTCTAATTATAAACAAGACCTGAAATGGCGCAGTAGTTTCAAAATTTGAATTCAAACTTTGATTGACTGTACCGGGTGCAAAACAAAACGGATTTGAGTGAAACCAAAAATATTTAAATCTGTGAGTAAATAGCTTTCTAATGAATCTGAAAAATCAAAGTTTCATAGTAGGAAGCAAAAGTTATGTCCAAACGAATTTTCACAAAGGTCGCTATAGAGTTTATATAGCCCGTGAAAATGGCCATTTTGCAAACGACCTCGGAATTCGACGAAACCACTTTTTTTGGATCCGAGATGTCAAATTATTGTTAGGTTTCAAATTTCATAATTTTTAAAGCTAGTATGTGAGTGTGGCAAAGGAAAATGTGTTTGGTCGATTTCTATTAAATTGGATCGACCAGAAAAGGGCCATTTTTCAAATGGTCTCAGAATTCGAGAAACTAGTTTTGTTGGGACCGTATCGTCCAAAAATAGCTAGAATTATTTTTCGGGAATTTTTAGAATCAGTATGTGGCCCCGGCAAATTGAAATGTAGGTTCAAATTAAATATTGAATGTTTTATATTTTAATTTGAAGAAAAACTGACTGAAACAGTCGAATGGGCCTACGAAACATATCCCATTGTGTTCGGAATGGGGGTATTTAGCTAGGGACGACAGTCGTTGGGTTTGGATTGGAGGTCGTGTTGGAAACCCCTCTTTTAAAAGCTCCTGGCCAATCAGAATTTTATATAAAAAAAAATCTCTCCCCCCCACCCCGATCGACGACGAAAAGCGTTCAAAAGCTTCCCGATCATTTTCCGACCAAACCACGAAGAATCAGTCCCTCCTCCAGTTGAAGATTTTGTAGATCTCCTCTCCACCTTCAAATCCATACATAGTTTGTATTTTTTCGTTCAGGATTGGGGGAGATATCGAGCTCGAAAGTTATGAGCTTCCAACCACCGCCGCACCCTCCTCAGGCCGTTGAACTGGCCAACTCCTCCAGGCGCAGGTGCACCGCTCCTCCCCCTCCGACGCTGCAAAGGCCGATCGACGAATAGATACACGGATTCGAAGAAAAATCGAAACCTAGTTTTGAACAAATCAGTTGAGGTATGACCTATTTTAAATAAACTATATTATAGCACTTTAAAGCGCCACAGTTTTTGATTTCATTGTAAAAATCATATCTTTTTCGTTTGTTGACGAAATTCAGTGAAACAAGAGATAGTGAACTCGTGTGGACGTCTTCTACATTCTAGAAGAGACCGCATATTTTTCTGAGCCTTCTGCTATTTTGGTGGAGTGGAACCCCATGTGAGATTTCTGAATTATAAACGATATGGAAAACGACGATGTATAAATTACATAGTCGATGTATGAATTATATAAGCATTGTACACCACATGTATAAGCGTTGCATAAGTTGTACGGTCGATGTATAAGTTATATATGCACTGTAAAATTTATATTTGTGTTGAACAGAAGTGAAATTTACTTATATAAATATATATATATACGCCCCTCGTCCATAAACCATGGATGATATTTATTGGTTGTGATTGGTGTGAAAATTGGTTGATAACGAATGGTTGATTAAAATTGTTTGTGGTTGAAATTAACTGATTGTGGTTGAAAAAAATACCCGTTTATGTTTGAGAATTATTTGGTTGAAACCACATAGGATTAGTTTGTGGAAATGAAAAAAAAATACATGCCGCCTGCGTGCGAACTAGATGCATGAAATCCCCATTGTCAAAAGCTGTGAGGCTTTAAGGTAGAGCGAGGAGCCGTACTAGGGACGACCCCGGTTTTAACTACCCTGCCGTTATGGTGCCGAAATTTTGTATAATATTCATGTGTTAGAATTATTTTCATATGTTGAAACTATATTCGTGTGTTGAATAGAAATTCATGTGTTGAATAGAAATTCATTCGTGGAATAGAAATTCATGTGTTGAACGACATTCATGTTTGAAATAAATTGTTTTAACAATAAAAATCACATTTTTATTTTATATATACGAACTATGGAAAACATTCATGTGTTGAATAGAAATTCATACGTTGAATAGAAATTCATATGTTGAATGGTATTCGTGTTTGAAATAAATTGTTTTATAATAAAAATCATATTTTTATCATCTATATAAACTATATAAAATATTCGTGTTTTGAAATAAATTGTTTTATAATAAAAATCATATTTTTACCATCTATAAGAACTATATAAAATAGTCGTGTTTTGAAATAAATTGTTTTACAATAAAAATCACATTTTATTTATATACATGAATTGTTAAAAATAGTGAAGTGTCAAAATAAATGTCTGTTGGATAAAAATATCATTTTTATCAAATGTATGAAAAGAATATGGTTTTGAAATCAAAGAATCGATTATATTTATATATATATATATATATATAATTAAAATATATCGAATAACGAAGCTGTAGTTCGTGTTTTGAAACCGTGATTTCAAACGATTAGTGCGGGAGATCCGACCATCAGATTTACCTGAAACCGTTGGGTTCACCTTGGAAATATCTTTCCAACGACACCCACTTGTGAAGATCCAACGGTTGGATTGTCTGGAATGTTTAATTCAAATCTGAAGAAAAATAGCACCAGAATCGATTATATTTATATATATACATAAATAAATATAATTAAATTAAATCGAATAACGACGCTGCAGTTCATATTTCGAAATCGAAACTTCAAACGAGTGTACCGGGAGATCCGACCGTCGGATTTTCCCAAAACTAGAACCGTTGGATTCGTTTTGAAAAGATCTTTCTAATGATATAAAATTTGTGAAGATCCAACAATTAGATTTTCATATATGTGTAAATCAAATCTGAAGAAAAACAGCGCGATGCCCACGTTATGGCCCGAAGCGTCATTTGAATAAATTGTCTATAAATAAATGAATAAAAATAGCAATAAATCATTATAAAATATTATAAACGATATGGAATGTGAAATTTAGAAACTAACTGAAGGTTAGCTAAGTCGAATGGTTTCCTGGGTTTTGATCTGATGTTGGTTTCGGCCTTCGGGGTTAATATTTGGGGAATCGTTCTCTTACTGATTTACGGTTAGTGAACATTGAATTAGAATGAAGCGTATGTTGTGTTTGTGTAGCACTTGTTAATTATATACGCAAATTTCTCAGAAAGACCGGGTTTATCCCATTCTGAATAACTGAATCGACGATAAGAAATCGAAGATGAAGGCGGTGGTTGAAGACCGGAGATCTTCACCTCGGTTGGATGATAACTGATGTCCTGATTGGGATGCATCCCGAAATATGGATAATGAGTGGTGATCGTCCAGACATATGTGGAAATCGATGGGTATGCGAGGTATATAGTGCCTCCAGTTTCGTTCAGACCCAGAACGGACTTTTAAACGGACTGTGTGTCTGACATTGGAATTCATTCTGTGTGATAGATAGCCATCAGTTGCATGGTGGGAATTGCCTGTGTGGCATGCTAAGATGCATTGATCAAGGCTTTTATTGAAAAGCAAAGTCTTGTGGTTGATGATCAAAGCACCGCCTGTGTGGCGTGGCTTTGTGTATAACGTGAATTCGCGAGCCTCACAATCCGGTATGAACCAGAAACAGGAGAGGACATCAGGGAGGGAATGCGTTTCCTTCTAGCTAGAGGTGGTGTCGGTGCTTAAACTGGCTGACATTTATATTACTTTCACCTTGTTGCTGTTGTGAGGCGCTATACCGGTGACTGTTTGAAGTCGAAGTAGCCATTCGTTGGCTCATATACCGGTGACTGTGCGGTTTTGATTGTATACCTATATATGGCGACATAGTGGTATGGGGCATTAATGCCGTCTATGATTGATACTTATGATTTGAAATTGTTTTGAAACATATAAACACTAGTAATAATATCAAATGCTTTTGTTTTATTCGTATCAAGCATATTATGGCCGTTATAGGGTAAAAACTCTATGCTCCGGTTTACGTTGCATTGTGTGATGGGAACTGAGTCTTATAATGGCTTCATTTTTATAAAAAGCTTTGCGATGCTTAAAAGATTTACTTGTTTTAAAGCATTGGCAATCCAATGGAGTAAACCTGTTCCATGAAAGTGGCGTGGTCCTATGATTAGCCATATTATAAATGTGATAAGTAGATTTCTCATACCAGTCCCATGACTGACTCGTAGTTTGTTTCACTTGCAAACTCGGGTACCCCTTTTTCTACATGGGCAGCCTTGTGTTTAGGTTTTAGCAGACTCTTTCTGATGGCTGGAGCTGAAGATGGATTCTATCATTTATCTCTTTTTATGTTGTTCAGCTCCTATTGTACATATTATGTTTGTTTTCCGCTGTAGACATTTATGTATAGCTGAACTGTATTTGTACTAAGTATGATCCTGTATACTGTGTAACTCTGATGATTACGTTTATCTAGTGTATTCTATTGTACATTATTTGGTGTATTTATTTATTTTTGTTCTGCTATTATCTGTTTGTGTGTTATATTCCAAAGATTACCCTTGCCACCGTCAGTACGGGGTTTGGGGTCGTCTCACAAAATCTTTGTTGTAGGGAACATAATATTGTCAAAAGTATCTTTCTTCTTTATAAGCCTATTCCTCCGGGAAAGGAGAGGGAAGTTTGTGATAGCAAGAAAGCCGAAGGGAAGCTTCGAGCCTAGACGTAGGACGGTAGATCCGAACTAGGATAAAATACTAGTATGCTTGCTTCTTCTTTATTTACTTTATGGGTTTATTTGTTGTTACTTCATTACTTGCTATAGCTAGTTACATAAATGATCCACAAAGACTTTCATGGAATAATTTAAACTAAATATGTGGTAAATTTACCTGAAAGTAGAAACCCCTCATTGCCCCCACTGTTTGACTCGATCGTCCCACACATCAAGGCCCATCCAATTTGGATTCTTCCCCAATTTTTTGAAGTCGGCTACCGTTTTCCTATAATTCTTGTTGATTTTGTCTATTCCTGTGACATTGTGCAAAGGTAAGATCATTCTTTTGAAGGTCCAATGCACCTTGCATGTTCGAGAAAATAAAAGTTATACATTTTTATAAATAGTATAAACATGAAAGTGTTTCATAAGAAACATGACAATATATAAAGTGTTCTATTAATAATATGGGAATATATAAAGTGTTCCTTATAAACAATAATTAATATTTAAACTAAAGAAGTAGGATATACAACAAATCAGTGTGCACGCCTATCTAATGCAATAAATTATATGCAATAACTTAAGGAAGAATTTCTCACATATTGTAAGTAGCATGCATTTCTATTAAATATAAGTTGTTAATTAACAATGTAAATTTGCACTTATCAAAAACTCTTACCAAATGGTCTCTTTCACAATCTAGAATTTTCGGCCGCTTAGGCCGACATGTTGTCATGCGGCTCAGATATGTCTGTCGTGAGATACCAAGAACTATACTTAGACGGCTTAAGCTCGAAACCACGGTATTAAAAATACATTTAATATTTTGTGACTACTATACTAAGAACTTTTCTTTTTGGTCCCATTAATAAATCCAACAGCTCTTGTTCTACCACACAATTTATCTATCGATCGTAATTAGAAAACCAAGTAGCTAAATCTTTGTCGATATCGCTATTTGAATGTTGTGATCTGTAAGCACTGCGATTATTGAAATAATATATCATTATAATTAAGGCACACATGTGCATATTTCTATATACACATATGTAGATGATATCGTTGAATTTGCCGATTCAAATATTTTTTGAGTAGGAATGTAATCAATTAATTGATGTGATTGATTGATCTAACAATTATGATAAATTAATCAATTAATTGATTTGGTTAATTGATTTGATTGACTGATTGATTTAATCATATAAGGAAATTAGTAAAAGATTATATTTTGTAGATATTTTGAAGGGGCAATTTGGATATTTATCTAGGTCTTCTGTTCTCCTATATATCAGGTCCTCTTATTTAGATTAAAACATCAAAAACCATATGAGAACATCAGGAGAGGCTGTGTGCTTCGAGGGATTGTCCTTATAGAGGAAAATGAAGGAACTAAAGCAGAGGAAAGCTATTTCTATTTACTGTTTATAGACACAGTTAGTGCCTCCTGGTTGACTGAAGGGTTTGTCATCGTTCTTCGTTGCTTTTCTTCTCCAACAATACTTATAGTCATCTACATATTTTCTCCCTTTCTTAATCTGGTTATTAATTCAATTATATTTTGTTTTTTGGCTTTATTCCATTAAGTGTAAACAAAATTTTGGTGAATCGATAAAGGGTGTAGTTAAATGGAATATTTTTGTATTTCTATTACTTTCGATCTATTGCATTGATTTTTTCCAATTAAATTCATCTTTAAGTTAAAAAATATATCATATTTTGTATTTTGTCTTTTCCACTACGCACAAAATCCCAACAGATTGGTATTAAAGCTCAGATCATTGTATAGCTTGGACTGATTTGGGATTTAAGATTGTAGAAGTCGGAGATGACGTTATTTTCGAAGATGGCTATTTTTGATGGAAGAAATTATGGTAAGTACGAAGCCTGTGATGGTGGACATTCCACAGATTAATGGCCTGTCCTCTGATATAGATGAGGGAAGATTGAAGAAAGCGAAGAAAAAGGCAATTGTTTTGGTTCGCCGATACCTTAAGGTTTCGGTTTATATTTCATACAAGGGTCTCCACGTTGATGATTCTCGAAGGATCCAGGGTGATCGAGCAAGGAGCTTAGGTCAAGTGGCATATGGCTGTCGATTTGGAAAATCCACAAAACAGACATCTTTATGGTTTTACAAACACTTTTGAGACCGTTAGTTTTGTATGGTGAACCTCAGGTGAAAGTTGCATCTTTTACAGACAGTGGGTTGAGTTTATAATGAGAAGGTGTGGTTTTAGCCTGCTTAAATCAATTGGGTGTAATTGTAGCTCGAAAATCAACCGAGTCTCACTATACTCCTCAAACAGGCAGGGTGTACCTCGTAGCCTTGAAATCTAGGGTTTTAAATTTGGAGATGAGAAAGAGCTAGTGATGACTTTTTTTGTGATTGTTGGAGATATGTAATAATTGAATCGAGGTGAAGTGTTGAATTTGTTGATTCAAATATTTTTTTGAAATGAATGTAATCAGTTAATTGATTTGATATCATAGAAGGAAAGAAATAAAAGATTATATTATGGAGATATTTTGAAGAGGCAATTTGGATATTTGCTCAGGTTTTCTATTCTACTATATATGAAGTGCAACACCCCAAATGTTAATAAACAATAATTATACAAAGAAGATTAATAAATCAATAATTAATTAAAATAATATTCATAATTAGGTAAAATGGATTTCACCTTGCGCTCGTTACGAAATTTTGATTCGGATACACTTCTGTTTGGCGTAAATTGGACTAAAAATGAACAACTTATGGTTAATCATAGTTTGAAATTAAATTAAATAATTTAATTAATAAAACAGAAAAAAGCAACGGCCAAGAGACCCAACCTATATATGGATCGATCCCTATGTCGACCCATGGGTCGACACACGTGTTGACCCACATATAAGGTAGGTCAACCCACTTTGAGCCAGGCACGAGCCTATGTATGGCTAATGACACCTGTTTCTAGATTATTCTTTTGCTGATGCATTTTTATCTTCTATGATTTAGATTAAAACCTAATATCATATGGACCAAATTATACTTCCATACCTATAAATAGACTACTACTCTTCACTTCTTCTCCACACCTATTCTTCTTCAACTTCTTAGCCTTCACTGCATAATGCTCTGAAATAAAAATAAATTTAGGGAAAATTCTGGGTGTTGTCAAATTATAAGAATTGAAAGAATATTCTACTTCTTCTTCTTGAAAGGCCTTTGTCTGGATCTACAACAATTCTCTATGAGTTCTATGTTATTTTTAGATTAGCAATCTAAATAAAAAGGATTAAGACAATAAAATACATTGGATCTGAAAGTTTGACAATTACAGTGTTTATAAGCTTACTTTTTACATGTTGTTATTCATTTTATTTACTTCAATTAATTATTCCTTTTCAGTTGTTATTTATTTATAAATAATTCCATTTCTTTATCCCCATCTCTTTCATTGTTTTATTTACAGTCTTGTAATGTTAGTTTATTCATTTTGTTTATTTCTAAGCCTAGACCTATTTCTACATCTTTTCCTTTGTTTTGCGTTGATCCTTGGCAAACGAGAGCCTAGGTATTTACTTTTTAATTTGCGTAAAAACAGGAATAATATGAAATAATGTAAAAAAGGGGAATTTTGGGCATATTGAGAAATGGTGAATTATGGACTGCAAATTTGGAGTAAATTCTAGTGGAAGAATATGCAAACTTGCGAATTGGAATAAGTTGTACTTAATTATACATTATTTAAACAAGTTATTAGAAAACATGTGAATTGGAATAAAATATACATAATTGAACATTAAGTAACTTGTATCTGTAAAACATTTGAGCAGTGATGAACTGGACCTGTCTAACTTGGGGAAGGGTTGTATACAAATATTACATTTGATTGGAAATGTTAACTACAACTTAGAAATATAACACAAGGTTATATTAAGCTTATTAGTGAACCTAAATCTAATAAGTTAAACATGTTTGATTAATAAGCTAAGGAGTCCATTCTAGTAAAATATAATGCGACTCGTAGAAATCCTAGTCAACTTGCGGACCAAGTCTGAGGGTGAATTGTGTCAAATATTTGTTTACTTATTTGGAACCCGTATCAGTCAGTAACCTTGATATTATCATCTGATTCTCGAACTAAGAAGAGGCTAGGGCACGCTTTGCTGATCATGATTGTAAGAGGTTAAATGCAAGATGGGGTACGGGGCACGTTCCGACGGAACCATGATCGTGCATTGTTCTGAACAGGGAAGATATGACGCTGTAATGCCTGTGATTAAGGTTGTGCCTTTTTTGTTGATGGGTTCGGGACTGATAACCCCGAATGCCATAGTTGGCACAGGTTATTCATATTCTGTTTAATGAGCCGATCATTAGGTAGAAATTAGATAAAACCTAATCTTGATATTCTGATAGTTGTTGAAGAAATTCTGGGATATAAATGAGAAGCTTATCTTGTTTCGTGTCTTCTACTTTACTTTATTTTCATGTCCATTAGACTTGGACCATTTCTTACTTCATGTATGTCTTTAGTACTTGCTATATGACTATTGTAATGCCTTATGAGGGAGATGACTTTTGAGGTTTTATTCTTGTACTTTGATGTTTTAATTTCCATAAGACAATTTGCTTTATGATGACAAAATGCTATGATTGATTTAATAATATTAAACATTTTGAAATGTTTCTGCTGTGTTTTACATGATGTCTTGTGAATTTTAGTCTTTGTATTATTACGTCATACCAATTTCGCTTCTCAAAACTTAATGCATCCTCATATGGGTGACACTAAGAAATGCGGGGTGTCACATTTGGTATAAGAACCTAAGGTTTCAAGATCAGAGATTTCTGTTGGAAAAGTGTTTTCAAAGCAAAGAATTTTCAAGCATAATCTATTTTTGGAAAATATATCCCCTTAAGTCAATTACATATTCCTTTGATATCTTTTTTAATCCTTGTCTCTTCTCTTTTCAGCATGTCTGGGGCTCCCAATTTCCCTAAGTACATTTCCATTCCGACATGGTTTCGTAGTTAAGTAGAAGCTACGACACATGCCGAAGTGCAAGGAAATGCTCCACCCCCAATTGCAGCCGCGATAGTTCCTCCTAATCAATAGTTAACTTCTCTAAGCTTTGTTAGTATCTCTATGCGATGGACGACAAGCCATTTCTTGGAAAGGAGAGTTATGTAGAGGCTCGCAACCGGCTTAGGGAGACAGAACATGTGTTTAGATTGTAGGAGCTAGATGATAGGAGGAGGATTTAGTTGGTCGCCTGACAGTTGAAAGAGGAATCATCATATTGTTGGGGGGAAGCTCAGGCAGAGTGGTTGGTAGCAACATGAGATGAGTTGAAGGATATGTTTGAGATGAAGTTCTTATCACAAGCTGAGGAAGGAATGCAATTGGAAAAGTTCTTAAGTCTGAAGCAAGGAAGCATGTTACTGAAAGGGTATGTGAATAGCTTTAATGAATTGGCAAGGTTTGGTTTGGATCAAGTTAAAACTACTCACATGAAAGCTTTGAGATTTGGGAAAGGGCTGAACCAACCCCTCGAAGGACTAGCGATGACACATATCCCTATGGGAGCTACATTAGAGAGGCTAGTGGATATGTCCCTGGTGAATGAGGATGGGAAAGTGGGCTAGCAAGAGGAAAAGGCCAAGTCCTAAACTGAAAAGAAAAAGTGGCCGCTTAAGATGGGTGCAGCGGAGAAGGGAGAGAAACCCGAGAAGGAAAAATCAAGATGGATGTTTGGCGTCATGGTTGTGAAAAGGAGGGACACTTTGTCAAAGACTATACAAAGACTAAGAATGCTTGTTTCAGTTGCGGACAGATTGGACATTATACCAGGAGTGCCCTAAGAGGCAGGGTTAGGGAGCAGGACCATCTGGAGCACAAGTTCATGTGCTTGAGACGACTCAAACTAGTAGTCAGGACCAAGGAAGGAAAGTCACCATAGAAGGTTTGATTTCTCTTTTTGAATATCCTATTAGGACTTTGTTCGATTCTGATGCTTCTTATTCTTTCATATCCAGTTCGGATTTTGATAGTCTGCACCTATATACTAGTATGGTTTCTGATCCTGTAATTGTATCAAACCTCGTAGGAGGTATGGCTCACCTGTCTATTATATGTAGGGGTTTGTGGATTCCTATCCTGGGTGTCGAGTTTGAGTGTGACTCATATATTATGGGTTTTATGGGTTACGGGCTTATTCTAGGGATGGATTAGCTAGTCATGTATGATGCCATCTTTCATTGCTAGAGGAGAGTTATTAGGCTGCTGATATTCCATAGAAGAACTCTCGATATTTCTTTTGACCCGCGAGGGTCAGTTTTGCATAGTTTATTAGATTACCTAAACGCTTCTGTTGACGATCTCAGTTTGCTACCCATAGTTGGGGACTTTCCAAACGTATTCGATGAGGTGAGAGGATTAACAACCAAACGAGAGATAGTTTTCCGGATATACTTAGCAGAGAATGCTAAGCTTATTGCCAGACCAGTGGAGATCAGTAAGTAAGTGGGTGAGTAGATGGGTGTAGATAATGGTTGGTAATATTCATAACATTCTTCTAACCTTGGTGATTTTGGGGATGAAATCCTTTAACGAGGGGAGAATGTAATACCCCAAATTTTAATAAACAATAATTATATGAAGAAGATTAATAAATCAAATATTAATTAAAATAATATTCAAAATTAGGTAAAATTGATTTCACTGTTGCATTCGTTATGAAATTCTGATTCGGATAGACTTTTACTCTGTGTAAATTGGACTAAAAATGAACAAGTTATGATCAATCAAAGTTTAAAATAAAATAAAATAATTTAATTAATAAATCAGAATATAGCAACGGTAAGTAGGCGACCTAGCCTATATATGGATTGACCCATGAGTCAACACACGTGTTGACCCACATATATGGTGGGTCGACCCACTTCGAGCCTGACACGAGCTTGTGTCAGGCCAATAACGCATGTTTCTAGATTATTCTATTGTTGATGCATTGCTGAGGTGACTTCTATTGTTTAGATTAAAAACCTAATACCCTATGGCCGAAATTATCCTCCCACACTTATAAACAGACTACAACTCTTCACTTCTTCTCCACAACTATTCTTCTTCATCTTCTTAGCCTCCACCATATAATGCTCTGAAACAAAAATAAATTTGGGGAAAAGTCAGGGTGCTATCAAATTATAGATCTAAAAGGATATTCTGCTTATTCTTTTTCAAAGGCCTTTTTATGGATCTACAACAATTCACTGTGAGTTATATGCTATTTTTGATTAGAAATCTAAATAAGAAGGATTAAGACAGTAAAATAGATTGGATCTGAAAGTTTGACAATTCTATTGTTTACAAGTTTATCTTTTACATGTTATTGTTAATTTTATATACTGTCTATTACTTATTTCTTTTCAGTTGTTATTTAATTATAAGTAAATTCTTCTTTTTTGTCCCCTTATTAGTCTTTGTTTTATTTACAGTCTTGTAATGCCTATTTATTCATTTTGTTTATTTCTGAGCCTAGACCTATTTCCCCTTTTTTCCTTTGTTTTTACGTTGATCCTGGGCCAACAAGAGCCAAGGCCTTTACTGTTTAATTTGTGTAAAAATTGGAAAAATGTGAAATAATGTAAAAAGGGGCATATTGGGCATATTAAGAATTGGTGAATTATGGACTGTAAATTTAGGGTAAATTCTAGTGGAGGAATATGCAAACTTGTGAATTGGAATAAGCATACTTATATATACATTAAGTAAACATGTTATTAAAAAATATGTGAATTGGAATAAAATATACTTAATTGAACATTAAGTAACTTTTAACTATAAAACATTTGAGCGGTGACGCATTGGATCCGCAAGACTTAGGGAAGGGTTGTATTAAAAGATTACATTTGTTTAGAAATGTTAATTACAAACTAGGAATATAACACAAGGTTATATAGAGCTTACGAATGAACTTAAACCTGCTAAGTTAAACCTGTATAATTAATAAGCTAAGGTGTCTATTCTTGTAAAACATTAGGAGGCTCGTAGAAATCATGGTTAACTTGAGGATCAAGTCTAAGGGTGACTTGTGTCAAATATTTGCTTGCTTATCTGGAACCCGTATCAGTCAGTACCCTTGTTATTATCATCTGAGTCTCCCACTAGGTAGAGGGTAGGACACGCTTTACAAATCGTGATTGTAATAGGTTCAAAAAGAGGTGGGTATGGGCGCGTTTCGGCGGAACCATGAGCGTGCATTATTCCAAACAGGGAAGACAAAACAATGTAACGTCTGTGATTAAGACTGTGCCTTTTTAGTTGATGGGTTCGGGACTGATAATCCCAAATGCCATAGCTGGCATAGGTTATTCACGTTATATTTAATGAGTCGATCACTAGGTAGAAATTTGGTAAAACATAATCTTGATATTCTGATAGTTGGTGCAGAAATTCTGGGGATATGAATGAGAACCTTATTTTGTTTCGTGTTTTCTACTTTACTGTATTTTCGTGTCCATTGCTATTTATCTATCTGAATACTTCTTTATCTTATGCTTATGCTAAAAATCACTGGAACTCGCTTGACTTATGTTTGACCTAGTTTGTTTTTTCTCTCTTCCTTCTAGTTTTCAGGATGGAGGATCGCAGCAGTGACTTTTTTGATATTTTGATTTAGCTTGGACTTGGACCATTTCTTACTTCTCGTATTGCTTCAGTACTTGCTTTGTGACTATTGTAGTGACTTATGAGGGAGATGACTTTTGTGGTTTATTCTTGTACTATGATGTTTTTGTTTCCACAAGACAGTTTGCTTTATGATAATGAAATGTTGTGACTGATTTAATAATAATAAATGCTTTTAAAAAAGTTCTTCTATGTTTTACATTATATCTTATGAATTTTAGTCTCCATATTATTACTTTACACCTATTGCGCTTCACAGAACTTAATGCATTCTCATATGGGTGAAATTAATGAATGTGGGGTGTCGCATGTAGGCTTCTTGTTTAGATCAAAATATTTGTAACCATGAGAGGACAACTACAGAGGTTATGTGCCTCGAGGGCTTGTGCCCTGGAGGGGAAGATGAAAGAATTAGGGCTGAGAGAAGCTATTCTTATTTACTGCGGGTAGACGTGGTTGGTTCCTGTAGGTTGATTTAAGGGTTTGTCATCGTTCTTCATTGCTCTTCTTCTCCAAAAATATTTACAGTCATCTAGATATTCTCTCCCTTTCTCAATATGGATATTGATTGAATTTTATTTTGTTTATTTTGGCTTCTTGTCATTAAGTATAAACAAAATTTTGGTGAATCAATTAAAACAGTGGTTGGTTGGAATATTCGTGTATTCCTATTATTTCCATCTACTGTGCTGGTTTTTTCAATCGTCAAGTGATTCGGTGAAAAAGATCCTTTTTATGTTTTGTCCTTTCCGTTGCGTACAAAACTCCGACGGGTATAATGCATTATGACGAATACAAATATGTTACTATAACGAATCGCCTGTTTGACCGCTTTAAGTTGGTAATTAAACCAACTCATACCGTTCGCAAAGACAGACTGTTACTAGGGTAATAACATATCAAAACAGAAGCAAAATGAAACTTTTATTACTTCAATAATTTACATCATTTTACATGGGTTCATTAGAGTACATAACAGAGTACAAAGCGAAATAACTACATCTATAGAGGGTCCAAAGTGTTCCAATCCAGTTCTATCTCCAATCAGTATTGCTCCAAAATAGCTCTAGTCTACAACCACCTAACTAACAGGCTGCCCCGGTGGAAAATAAGGGAATCCAGAGTTTAATGGGAAAAATTATGAACTCCGAGTCAATCATGAAACTAGTATGAGAAACTTAAAATAGTTAAAACTGAGTTAACTCATAAGACCATGTTGTATAAACATGGAACGAGTTCCCCCTTATGAATACCAGTGCATATAATTCGCAATGCTTTTTTAGAAAATGAAGCTATCATAAGACTCATCCTACATCACACAATGCAGGTGCAAACTAGTGGGCGAGTTTTGTCCTTATGATAACAAAAAATGCTTGATACGTGAAAACCACTTGATATTATTATTACCGCATAGTGATGAAAATTACTTCACAAATAAACGTATCAATATTAGCCAACATAATACCCAATCCTGTTTGTTGACATATAAGTATACAACTAAAACCATAAGGGTAGTTGAAAATTGGAGGACAAAAATTACCAAGGCAAAGGATCTTCCTTATACGATGGGAACACCTATAGAGGGATGTACCTAGTAAGAAAACAACTCATGCTTTCTTACCTAAACAAAGTCATACCATCTCTATATGCTGACGGTGCAAGATGGCAACACGAGTATGACATTCCCCGGCCGTAACCAACCTTTAAGCGAGTGCACATTTGTAACATTCACATAAAGTAGATTTCAAAATAGCTAAATACCTGGGCTCCACACCATGGTATCACTTTTTATCTAGAAGGAAATGATCATACCCTAATGGGCGCAACCCACATAGCCTTGCTACCATAATCCTATTTTCGGCCATTACCAGGGTGCGAGGCCTGACGAAGTCCCGTTACACAAAGCTACGCTTTACCAAGCCTTGATTTGATCATCAATAGCTCATCAGTTGGTATAGAAGACTGTCATTTCATAACATATAATTGATAATCACTAATCATGTAACTTTAAGCTCGTACGTCTCAAAGAAAGGTGTTAAGCTAAGAGAATAAATTCTCTGCCACTAATCATAAATATGTTTAATAAAGATCAATCACACATTACAAAATACAGTGTCATACACACATCCATATAAGTATGTTCTAGGTCTGAACGAAATCTGAGGCACTTTATTCTTTGTCCAATAAAGGAGAGTGGTCTTTGCAAATCCGAGAAAACTTCAAGTAGATCGGACCACTGTCATAATAGAACCTCATAATAGGTAGCCGCCTGTTTGAGACATCAACAAACAGTCTTACGATGTGAAGATTCTCGGTCTCCTATCACCATCTTCAAATATCTCTTCTTCATCACGTTGTACTATTATCCGGAATGGTTTTCAGATGTAAGTCCTGATCCCGGATTTCCCGAATAACAAGCGCCACTTAAAAACAATATGGATATACCAAATTTTGGTTAAGTCTGAACCCATATTTACTTTTGAAACTTATATTCATCATCAAAACCTTTCATTAGTCCTTCGAAATGGTTTAATAGAGGTTGGATATCGGTTGCTAAGTTTAGACCTTGCAAAATCAATTACTAAGTAAATAACGTTTCAAAATGTTACTAAAAGCGTTTAAAATAGGCTATTTATACTAGTTTGATGAAAATAACTTTAAAACTTGATAAATTTAATCCAAAACATTTGGAAATCATTTATCATAGTTTTTCCGTACTTTTAATAATCATTATAAATCCATTTCAGTTGATTTCCATATTTGGTCACCAAAGACATAACTTGAAATTTATTCATTGAAATTGAAAAAACATTTTTCCATTTGAAAACTATCATTATAAGCTTGCAAACGTTTTTCGTTTGAGGAAAGTCCGACTTAAAATGAGTCTGTTATGACAGTTTAAAGTCTACGGTCAAAATTTGTGAATTGTCGCTACGCAGCAAGTTCTAACCATATTTTAATAAAAATAACCCAATTTACTTCAAAATTGTTTAGTAAACCATTTAAAACATATATAAGACTATTTCGAAACAATATTTCATGTTTTCAAATTAATATTAAAATATTCATTTTTAATTTATATTAAAGTATTATTTAATTAATAAAATATTATATTTTTTCAAAAATTAATCTTTTGAAAACCAAACATTATAGAACTCAATTTAAATAATATATAAGCTATATGAAACCATCGGTTTGAGTTAAAATACTTTATATGTTGCCAAACTGAACTTTACTTTCAAAATCGCCTTCGATTTTTATTGATTAAACTTAAACACACCGTTTAATGTCAAAATTTTATTTAACAAAATTCCAACCTTTACAAAAGTTTCTCAAAACCATTTCAATATCATTTCAATCCAATCTTGGATATCAGATTCCAACTTTTATTTTTCCACTATAATTAAATGAACAAAATATTCATTTACATAATTTGATAAGCACGATACTTAACCAATATCCAAATATCTCCACATGGGTGTGTGTAACATGTGTAGAATGAACTAGTATCACTAATAACAAACGTTATAACATTCATATCATCCATTCATCCATCACATAACATGTATATCATAGTATCTACGTATAAGCATTCAGTAATCAATGTTTATACTATGTTTAACAACTAATTGACAATTAATTAACATCCATCAACATAGCATACATACTAAAAAAATTAAGTGCAGAGTTTCTCACTGTGGGATCCACTACACTAGTCTTTACGATAGGATTTCCTGGCTAACCGTTACTATTTTGGACCAACAGTATTTTCGCACCGACTTCTTTATAATATTGTATATATTTATATAATAAATAATTTCACTCTTTTTTATTTAATATAAACGGAGGCTAGGGGTGATAAGGTAACGCGGGGGTGGTTATTAGGTGGTCGCGTAAGGGGTGATGGAGGGGCTGAGCTAAAGAGAGATAGAGGTGGCAGGGTGTAGTGTTAGGAGGGGAGGAGGTAGGGTCGTAAGTGGTGAATGGGGAAGGCCGAATTTAGGTGGCACGAGGAGGTGGTTAGAGGCACAAATAGGAGGGAGGAGGTAGGGTCGTAAGTGGTGAAGGGGGAAGGCCAAATTTAGGTGGAACAAGGAGGTGGTTAGAGGAACAAATAGAATGGAGGAGTGTTTCTGTCGGATTTTAAGGTGGAGGTGGTGGCAATGGCCAAAATGATGGATGGGGAGGAGAAAAAGAAAGGGGGGAGGAAGAGTGTTTTCATGCCATGGAAGCCATGGCTTCAAGCTTTTAGAAGAAGATAGATAAGAAAAGAGGGGAAGGAATGAAGTTTAAGGGAGGAAGGAGGTCCTTATATAGTTGTAAAGGAGGCTTAAGGAGTGGACACCTCATCGGACATGCGTAATTCACACATGAAAGGGTGCATGCAAAAATACAAGCATCTTAACACTTGTTATAAGGAGGGAGGCATTTTTAATAGCATTTCCCCTTAAAATGCTATGGAAAACTATACGCAACACTTAACAAAATTATATTTTCATGTTGTTAATTAATTACTTAACTCGTCTGAAATTCTAGAACGTTACATTTACCCCTCTCCTCCATAAAATAATTTCGTCCTCGAAATTGAATAAAAGAGGGAACAACTTATATAATTAGAATAAGGTCTTATCGGAACTAAGCTGGAATATCGATCCTGCAATCAGGATAAAGCTTATGCATGCTTTCTTCTGTCTTCTAAGTGCAATCATTAGGATCTCCGCTCCACTAAAATTTAACTAGCTTTACAATCTTCCTTCTTAATCTCTTTTCATCCAGATTAGTTATCTTTGATGGTTGTCTTTTTACTGCCAATCTATAAATCATGTTGAGCTGCTTCTTCAATAATTTGATTAGGATCGTGAACATCCTTCCGCAGATGGGATACATAGGAAACATCATGAGCACCAAACAACCATTCAACAATTGCACTCTATAAGCTAATGGCTCAATTTCTCGAGGATGGTAAATGGACAAATATATATCTAGGTGCTAGCTTACTAGTTTTTCCAAACCTCAAGACTCCTCTCGTAGGAGATACCTTCGAAAGTACCTCGTCTCCAACTGAAAACTCCAAACCTCTCCCTTGATTATCTGCATAACTCTTTTGGCGACTTTAAGAAACTTTAACTTCTTTAAAATTAGCTTAACTTTTTCTGCAGCATCAAGAATATTGTCTAGACCCAACACTAGTTTATCACCAGATTCAACTGAACAACCAGGCAATTTGCATGGGCGACCATACAAAGCTTCAAAAGTCACGATTTCTATTCTTCCTTGATAACTGTTATTATAGGAGAATTTAGCCAATTATAAATGGTCTTCCCATGATTCGCTAATGTCCAGAATGCAAGCTCGCAACATATCTTCAATAATTTGATTAACTCTTTTCGTTTGCCCATCAGATTGAGGATGGTACGCGGTGCTAAAATTTAACTTGGTACCTAAAGTCCCTTGAAATGCTTCACAGAAATGACTAGTAAAGATCAGATCACATTTACTTACTGCACTACTGGGAATTATATGCAGATGAACAATTTCCTCACCTAAATTTCAGCGAGACTTGCCCTGTCCTAGTGGCCTTATCTGGAATAAAATGTGCACTCTTGGTTAGTCGATTGACTATAACCCAAATACCTTAATTTCCTTTCCTAGTCCATGGCAAGCCATTGATGAAGTCCATAGATATCTGATCCCATTTCCAATTTGGAACTTTCAATGGTTGAAGCAATCCTAGCACCTTCTGCTGATCATTCTTGACCTATTGACATGTTGCACATTTATTGACATATTTAGATATATCCCTCTTAAAAGACATCCACTAAAATGTTTACTTAACATCTTGGTACATTTTGACTCAATTTTTATTTATGGCATTCATCGAGGACTTTCCATTGAAATTCTTCTATATCCTGAACATAAACCCATCCATTTGGCCATAGAATTCCCTGACCTTCAACTTTAAAACTACAATCCTCACCTTATTGAATCTTTTGAAATATTTCTTGGAGAAATTTATCTTCTTTCTGCTTACTAGTGATCTTGTCAATGACGGTAGGAGTGATTACTATGTAAGAAATCATAGCATGCTTCCTACTTAATGCATCGGTAACAACATTGGCTTTTCCTAGAGTATATATAATATATAAATCATAGGATGCTAGAAATTCTAACCAATGTTGTTGTCTTAAATTCAAATCCTTTTGAGTAAATAAATACTTAAGGGGTTAATGATTCATACACAATTCAAACTTCTCAGGTAATCGGTAATGTCACCAAATATTCAAAGCAAACACTACTGCCACCAACTCCAAGCCATGAGTTGGATAATTTATTTCATGGGGTTTTAATTTCTACCAGCATAAGTAACTACTTTCCCTTCTTGCATCAAAACTGCACCAATTCCTTCTTTACTTATTAATCCTTTATTCCCATTTATGATTGTCTAAATTGAAGCAGTAGTTAACCTCATTTTCAATTCTTGGAAAGCTTTTTCACACTCGGAAGACCATACAAACTTAGTATTCTTCTTTATTAGTCTAGTTAAAGGATAGGCTATCTTAGAGAAAAATCTTTAACCAATTTCCTGTAATAGCCAGCCAACCCTAGAAAACTCCGGACTTCCTTAGGGGTTGTACGTTTCTTCCAAATCTTATTAGGATCTACTGATATTCCATGAGACTACACGGCCAAGAAACCTAACTTCCTTTTCCCTAAAACAACATTTTGAGAATTTTCCTTCAACACATTACTGCTTAATATTTCCAAATGTTCTTCTTTAGTTTTAGAATATATAAGGATATCTTCAATAAAAACCAGTACAAATTTATTCAATACTTCTTTAATTACTCTATTCATTAGATCTACAAAGTAAGCGGGAGCATTGGTCAACCCGAAAGGCATAACTAACCTTTAATAAAAAGTACCAGGTCTCCTTAAAGTAGTTAAGTGAATGCAATCTTCATCAAATCTTAACTGATGGAAACCTATAGCTAAATCCATTTTAGAGAAGACTTCTCTCCACTTAATTGGTCGAATAAGTTAGTTTTCTTTTTCAAATCGCGATAATCTGCACACAACTTGATGCTCTATCTGACTTTGAAACAAATACCACTGCAGGACCCTAGTTTGAGCGGCTTGGTCAGATCAGTCCCTTTTTCAACAATTCTTAGGTTTGCTTCCTTAGCTATTCCTTTTCTCTGGGAGCTATCTTCTTGTTTGGGTGAACCATCGGTCTTGCATTTGGAATAAGATCAATTCTGAATTCGATTTCTCTGTGCGAGGAATGTACATTACTTTTGGAAAATCCTTGACTATAGGAATAGCTTTAAATTTTGACTCAGAAGAATCCAAGGCATATAGAAAACTATCCTTTCTTGAACTGGTTTTTTCATAAGATATGTAGCGTCCTTCCTTTTTGACCATTTCAGACCGGTAATTTAACCAATTTAAAATGTCCAAATTGATGGATCGTTATTTAACTTATAAAGTTTAAACACGGAATCAACACAAAAGACACACAATATTTAACAACAAAATAAATTTTATATATAATTAGAGTTTTTATACAAGATTTTCTATACAGCGGAATTTAGAAACAATTTGGATACAAATAAAAATCTTTACTGTTTAAACTTCTGAGTGCGCCCTCTCTTGGAATCCCCAGCTTCGACAGTCTCTGAATCCTAAGATGAAATCTTTAAATCTGTATTGCTCGGATCTGACCCCTGCGTTCCATGCAAAAACATAAAAACACTCAAGTCAGGATTAATCATAGTTCAAGTAAATTAATTTGATGTAAAATGAAATATAATAGTTAATTCTCATATCAGTCTTATGCCAAATCCAGTTATGCAGTACTTGTTCTATATCAGCTCTTATTCCAGGGACAGACGGTCACGGGAGCCTACATATACACATATGCACAAGTACATATGTGCACTGCCTCAGCATCCCGTATACTAGGGAAGTAACAAGGTGACACATACCCATACATGTCGACATAGGTCATCAAGGGTCTTAAATCAGCGTGACTAAGAACTCAATAGAAAACAAGAGACATGGCACCATAACTAGTACGTGACTATAGTCCAATAAAGCAACAGGAAATCCGCAATTTACATGCAGCATGGAATGCTACACTTCACCCTGGGCAAATACTGCATAAGCATTATTCATATGATGCTATGTATAAAACCAAATAATGTTTCTACTCAACGCAGGGCCAAACCCAAAAGCAAATAAGGGGTGTTTCAGTATCAACCAAAAAGATTATTTCGAGCAGGGTGGCTACCAACATCATATTAAATATCACCACGTTCATGCTCTGTACTTAACAATTTTGGGTCCCCACTGGTTATATAGCCAGGCAAAGAAGGGTATACACACACACACACACACACACACATATATATATATATACATACATAAACAAGGTAAGCATGTGAAAAACTTTTGCAAACAATGGACATGGCAGTAAGATTGATTTATTACAACAGAGAGGGTACATAAGCCAAATTTTCAAGATATGGTGGTATATAATAATGAAACACTATATTCAAGTGAAACCCCAAGAAAATAAAATGATAAACCTGACTAATCTATACATGTTTCCCAAATTCAAGATGTAAGTCATATGTAGGAGGAAAGGGAATTATGAAGGCCAGCGTCAAGAATGGGTTGTTCAGTATATCTATTTATAAGGTCAGGCTTTAACATGGTTGTCCCCTTCCAAAAGATGAGTATTTTAATTATACAAATGCCATATAGCCAGGTCTCAAGTGCCATTTAATTCTATATGCATGACATGAACATAAGAAGCATTTGGATTTTTCCTCTTGTACGCTGAATGTATTCGAAGTGTCAAAAACAGTTTATGCTCATGTATTCAAAGTGACACAACAAGAAATTTAAGGAATAAATAAAAGAATCGCTAAGTGTTAGAAGAGCGGTCATCCGTAAATCCTTGGTCAAATTATCTTCTCTAATCTCTTTTCAACTTCAAATATTTGCTATGAGTCTATAGATATAACAACAACATGAATAGCTATGACAATGCAACTAATTTTTATCATGGATGCATTCTAATAAAAATTACAGTTTACTCCACACGAACTCCACTGACTAAAGTATCAAAGATGACGATAAATGACGCATAATACACATTAACAGCACATGCCATGTATTTATCTCCATCACACCTATTCTTTAGGTCACGGTTTTGTTGATTACTATCCTTAGCCACGACAATTGTGAATTGGGACATAAGTTACAAATATTGTACCCAGAGCATAAGATTTACAGTATTAGGATGTTTATAGCAATAGGAAAGAACAGTAAAACTTGAATGGTGATGATACATGGAAAAAACTTAAAGGCCACTTAAAATATGTATCAACTTATTTTTCAGTTTTCATAATCTAGCAACCCCAAGAGTTTATGGTATGTCAAACATGCGTGCCAAAGCCAAATTACAATTTCACATACATTAACATATTATACTAATATTAAAAACCAGTGACAGGAGTAACATACAAAGAAAAAGCACGACTATCACATATACATAATTTCTAAAAATAGCTAATTTATATACTATTCACAGTGAGATCCTGTTAAAAAAACATTGATGGGGAAATGCATTATAGTGGCATGTTAACAACAAACAAGGGTGGATGGAAATAAATTGCAATGACATGCCAACAAACAAACAAGGATGATTGGAAATAAATTACAATTCAAAACCCTTGTAGTATTCATGCAATATTACAATGTTAAGGGGATTTCAGGTATGAATCAAAAATTTCTTTTCGGGTAGCAGATTTTTAAATACATTTTAATCTCAAGGATGATTTTATGTATGATTGAACTTATCTTTGAAAATACATGGTACCAAAAATATATAAAATGTTATTGGGTTATTTTCAATTCAGAGTCAAGTGTTGCAAGTTGGCGGCGGGACAGACAATCACCCAGTAATATACATGCTATAGTCAGGGCATATATAACAAACATGCAAAATCTGGGATGCAATTATGTTAAGTAAGCCAAAAATGTTCCAAGTTCCAAACAGCAAGTTTCAATGAAATCTATCGGGTATGCACAGATAAAAGCCAACAGGGCAACTCAACTACAATCGACAATACAGTTTAAGGGCTGTCTAGTTACAAAACAACGCCGGTGACGTACCAACATGGTGCTACAGGAATCACAAATGAATTAAGCTACCCGTGTACTTAACATGATAAATGATGCAAGTGTTGCTTCATAAATATACTTATCTAAAGATATCTATACATACGAGTATTTCAGCCGCACAGTTACAGAAACGATAAAGTATAGTTCCACTAGTCATGGCCAATCAAAGTGCAGTATCAATCGAGCACTATTCCTATCAAGATAGGGGTATAGGCGCGAGGTGATTACAATAAGAGTGTAACAAAACCCAAAATCAAGTGAATGTTAACAAGGCAGCAAATACAGAGTGGAGTAATCTAACCCAAGCAACACAAATTAACTATTTTATTTAAGCTAATTACCAAAGTTAAAGAACTTGAATCAATGCTTAATCGTGAGTGAATGCTCATCTTGAAACAACAAAGAAATGGTGCAGGTGATGACTTCAACGCGAGTCACGAGGCGACGGTGACGAGATGGAAAAACGCAGGTGAACTTGACGATGGCAGCAAAGGACAAGCTTCGATTAAATGAGTTCTACTTTAGGGTTTTTGGGGGAAACAATCGGCAGTGATGCTTCCAATGATGGTGACGGTGGTGGTTTCAGTTAGCGATGCTCGCTGAGGGAGAAGTGGCGAAATCAATTGGAGGCAGCTATTGTTTCAATTTTTGGGGTGGACGATTTAGGCTGAGGCCACTATTTCTGGATTTGGGAGCAAAATCCGATTTTGGTGGAAAAACAAATGGCCTACGGCAATTAAAACTTGTAAAGAAGAAGTCGGTTTTTTTTCTGAAGAAAAATTGTGAACAAGGTATGATTTATAAAGTTGGGAAAAGAGGGGATAAGCATGAAGTTAAATCATAGGTGAGGAGGTCTTCGCGTTAATAAGAAATAGGTCGGCTGAAATTCATTTGGGGGAGGTAATGATCGTTTTAAATTTAATAATCAATATTATTGTGAATTTGTACATTGTGTTCTACTTCGTACCGCAAACACGTTCTCTAAACGCAACAAAGATTATATGTATCACTACGTCTTCGCATACCGACTCAAATAAAATTAATGTGATTGTAATCCGACTCTGATTTTATACAACGTTATTTTAATTACAAAATATTTATTCGTTCACTGCTTATTCACAACTTTGTTCAATTCATAATTTTGAAACGTTAGGTTTTCGATTCCTATATATACCAATACACACATACTTGTAACACCCCGCCTCCGCTAGGGTCACTCGCAAAGGAATGCACTAGCTTTAGAGGGGCATTATTGGTAAACATGCACAGAAATATCACAAGACAGAACATATAAAATAGCGGAAGTAAAATCGAACTTTCATAAATTCAATAATTAAGTCTAAAGCCTTTTACATCAGAGTACATCAAAACCTGTCTTGCAGTAGTAAAGAAGCATAAAGACTTTTTAATAAATTATTCCCCAAATAAAACAGTAAAGTAGCCATAGCCAAGAAAGTCCAAGCCATCCATGATGACCTTCAAGCAGAAGAAGTCCGAACTAAACAGCATTGTTTCCTCCCTGTAACCTTGGGGGGGGGGGGGGGGGGACGGAAGAAAAGAGGCGAAACAAAACGGGTCAGTCAAAAAGACTGAGTAAGTCCTATCTACTTCCAGTACAAAAACAGGTAAAGGTAACATGACATGCATAAACTGAAAGTAAACATAAGGATAACTACAAGATAGATAAACTAAACCAGGGTAGCCGGTTGGACTACTGTGGCAAGGTGAACTAAGGTATCATGATAAACTACGGTGTTATGATAAGTCAAGGTATCACATCGTCAGATTTCTATCGAGTACATTATCCCAAGGTATCTACCCCGTCTAACATCCCACGGTATCTATTGTGTATATACTTCCTAGTTCTAACATGTATATTTGCTCTGCACCTCTCGTACTAGTCTCCCTACCCGCGTCATGTGTTAACCATGAATGTCCCTTGCTCAAGGTCGTGTAATGGTCCATGTCAACCTAATATATCGCATATATAGGTTACTCAAATCATATGTTTCTTTCCATGTATATAAGTTCAGTCCTTTGTCGTACCTCGTACGGGCTTCCTTATGTCGTATTATCCTTGAAATCGTTTGGACTGTCACCCTTGTTCTAGCTAGGCCCTTCCATATGAATCATCGTTTGAACTACTAAGACTTACGCCACCTAGTTACACTAGGGATTACGCTTACCTATTGCACGCTTTCGTATTTCGGTTTGGGTTAAACCACCTAGGCCACTAGGGATTACGCTAACCCTCAACTGCGCCCTTTTTCCCACGCATTCATCGTGAATCGTTTTTCTATTACTGTATGCACATGTATCACATCGTGCCACCCGAGTCCTGTCACAGGGCAAACCAAGAAATACAGGACTCGGTCGGGAGCTTTAGATTTATCTGCCGATGCAGATACTAAGGTCTGCTTTTCTACACGTGGCTATGGTCCCACGAGACCCCTCCCTCAACTAGTGAAAGGCAACACAAGGGAAAATCTTGCATGAGAACTACACTCCGGCCAGCCCACATCCTACGGCCTACCTCACCCATAATTAGATAGCAAATTATGGTCTGTTGGGTGTTCCCTGCCTTTCCGTACGTACACGCTTGACTCAAGATGGTAGATGATCGACGAACTTGCTATCTCGGGCACCTTATGTATTCGTCGACTCACTGCTATCCACCCCAGTCTTTAGGTCGCTCGCATAGCAACCAAGGCATATTCTTGGTTCTTCTACCGCAGACCTCAACCTCTCGTGAGCCTAGTATAATGACCTGGCAGCTCACAGAGGGATCCCAAGAATATCCTCACGTTCCCCGAAGCCGCTGCTTCGTTACCCAGTTCGTTGGAGCCCTTATCTAAATCAGATAGCCTGCTCCTACACGCATACTTAAACGTTGACCTAACGTATCGGGTTACTAATCTATCTAAGAAATGGTCCAAATTTCCTTGACTAAGAATTATTACTTAGTTTCCCTTAACTAAGGTTTACCACTTAGCCTTATTTCCATAATCCTTATTAACTATGGTTATTTACCTAATCCTCCGAATTAGGGTTTATCTAATGGGTTAAGTGTCACTTAAGTTCATAACTTAGCCCGTCTACAAACCATGTCAAAATTGGCTAAGTATACAAGTCCAAGACTTAACCCTACAAACCATGTGTCAAGTTGGTTAAGTATATCAAGGAATCCATGACTTAACCTCGTCTAATTATCATTTTAGATTGGTTAATTATATAGATTAACTTGACCTTGTCATCACATCGGTCAAGCGTATTCAAGTGATTCGTGACTTAGCCTTATCATGTTTTCACGTTAGATTGGTTAAGTATAGATTAACTTAACCTCATCAAATTAACGAGTTAGATTGGTTAAGTATAGGTCACTTAACCTCATCAAATCATCGTGTTAAATTAGTTAAGTGTTTAACTTAACCCCATTAAATTACCAAGTTGGATTAATTAAGTCTAGGCTAACTTAACCCCGTCCGATTACCATGTTTAGATTAGTTAAGCCTAATCTTAACCCCATCCATTAACTGTATCATACGGTTAAGTGTCATTAAGAAAATTTACTTAACCTTATCACATTATCGTGTTGGATTGATTAAGTGTTGGTTAACTTAATCCCGTCCACTAGTCGTATAAAAATGGTCAAGGGTCATTAGGCAAATCAAATTACTTAACCTACCCAAGCTTATCATGTTTTGTTAAGTATCATTAGCCTAATCAAATTACTTAACCCCTTTGTCCATATCATATTTGGTTAAGCCTCATTAATCAAATTAACTTAACCCTATTATGTGGCATTAATTTAATTAATGCACCCTCAACCTCTCACATTAGACCTTGTTGTGGTTACTAGTTAAGCCGGGCGGGTCCGGGTAGATTTACACCACAACCTAGTCTAACCTCGGGTCTTAAGCGCGACATGACCAACTTCTCACATTGGGTCCTATTGTTTGCAACTACTAGTTAGGCCGGTCGGTTCCGGGTAGTTTTACGTTGCAAACTCAACCCAACCTCGAGTTGGCCATAGTTATATTATCTAAGTTCATCATGTTTCCAAAACATGTTACAAGTTTTCAAGCATTTGGGTAGACCTAACTTAATAGGTAAATTCCCAAAGGGTAGACCTAACTTAATAGGTAAATTCCCAAGCTCATGTTTTTATGCATACTTACATGTCATCTTCCATGTTATCTTTCAAGTCATATTTTCAAGTATAAACACATGTCATATTCAAGTTAAGATTTTGCGACATGTTCATGTTTATCTAACTACCCAAAATCGTGTTTTCCCAATGCAAGCAAAGCGAGTCAACATAGTAAGGATACTATGTCACATATTGGTCTCAAAACATGCATGATGCCAAAAAGGACTTGGCTTCCACATGCATAACATCATAAAGGGATTGGCCATAAACATGCATAGTGTCATAAGGTAATTTGGCCACAAACATGCATATTATCAAAAAGGGTTTGGCCTTAAACATGCACAACTTAAAAGAGGGGATTGGCCACGAGCATGCATAATCCCATAAAGGATTTGGCCACAAACTTGCATGTTAGCACAAGGGGTTTGGGTTCATAAACATGCATAAGCCCCAAAATCTTGTCTTAGCCAATGTAAGTAAAGTGGTTCCTAAAGATTCATGCTAGCATTTCATGCATAAAGATCCAAACTTGCAAGTTAAACTAGGTTATGCATAGCATGAGAGGCATGATTAAGTCACTCACATGGCCTAAAATCATAAACATGAACACAAGAGGCAAGGTAAGGTTCATATAGGTTCGCATAATCATGTTTAGCCTCATTTTATCCCATGTCAACATTAAAAATACCGTTTTGATCCAAAAGTAGTTAGAACTTACATAGTTAGGCCTAGGGAAAGGAGCATGAATCGTCTTGGCTAAGAAAGGTGCCTCCTTTGTTGAAGATCCTTCATGAAACTCGCATAGCAACGTTGATTTGGCCTCCATTTGGTGTAGCAAGCTTGCATATTTTGATTTGAACCCGATTTGAATGCATAGGCTTTAGGAAAGGGGGATGGAGGCCATGATCACTTGGCATTTGGGCAGCACTTCGTGGAGAGGGTGAGTTATGAGGGTTTAGGGGGGGGGGGCTTAGGGGTGTTTTTATAGAGATTAGGAGTGTTTTAGGCCCTTAGATTAACCCTAGGATAGATTAGGACCATCAGATCTCGGAAGCTTCCAGAACCAGCCCAAGAACAAGACCAGGTGAGACAAGCAGGTGCGCCAGGCAGCTTGCCCCCGGCCACCCCCTGTCGACAGGCAAGTCGACAGGGCTGTCGACTTGGTCTGGGCCCAAGTCGACAGGCCTGTCGACAGCCCTGTCGACATGGCCTAGGCGGGGAAACTTCCCGCCTAGCCCCAGATCTGATTTCCAAAACTTTTTTCCGAAATTCAAATTCCCAGAAATCTTCTTTGGGCCTTTAACGGGTCATACGGACTCCGATTCTCGAAAACTCGGACTCTATTTCGCGTATTTTTCCGAGACGAACGCAATGGCACAGACCGTTTCACTTGATTCAGAATTTATAATTTAATTCTGTCTTGATTCTTGATTTAACGTGTTGTAAAAATTCGGGTTGTTACATTCTCCCCACCTTTTAGGATTTCGTCCCCGAAATCTCTAAGTTAGGAAGAGCATATCCTACCATCCATCATCCATCTACTCAAAACATCATCCACAAGCAACCATTGTCCTTAGATGATTTCTAATGCTTTATGAATGTATGCAAAACGTGTGTGTACATGTTCCTTAGCTAATGCTAATGATCAGGCCTGAAAAATCTTTTGAATGCAAAAATATGTTTAGTGCTATGAATCCATTATGTATGCAAATAGTCCTAGTCATATACACTATATGCGTGCACAAACATCCAACCATATGCAACATCCGCATGATAACACATTCAATTTCATCCATAAACAAGTATAAATACTCATGCATATGCAATATGAAATGTGACCGAGTCGAGCTAATATCTAATGTAAATTCGCGCATCCACGAGCAACCACTTGCAACCATTTGCAACCATATCAATCATAACATGTTTCAAATACATGTTTACATCCATAGGGTTCTACCTAAGATTCCCTGAAACAGGGTCGAGAAGATAAACAAAACAAACTCCGTACGGGGTTTGTAACAGGACCGAGAGGATATCCATAAAAGATAGCCTACAAGCAAGCTCAACAGAAAAACAGGGATCGAGGATATATTCCCCAAAAGAGATATCATGCACGTATTTAGTCTTCAGTCTCCTGAGTCGCATTTCCTTGAGCTTAGTTCCATCGTGCCTTGACTGCCTTTGACTTCATGATTTCGTAGCTCCTTGATTCCTGTTTCCAAGGTGCGAGTGAAACTCATTTCACTTCCGCCTCTCGTTTTACTTTCACTTATTCTTTCCCTAGTATACTTGGCTCAACCATATCTACGTACTCAAGCCAGCTCCCCAAAATTCACTAGTGAATTCTGGATCTCGTTTTCCGATGCCAATCCAAATTGCCAAGAGTCCCATAACTCATGCATAATCGAAACGAACCATCCGCCTTAACGGCGAATTCTATTCAAACGGATTACCAAAAACTGCGTCCTGGGATTCTAGGTAACGAGCCATGACAGAACCCAAGAGGTTACACGAGATTTCGAGGGTATCACCAAGATGAGTCGAGAATCTAACTACCCTCTTTCCAAAACCGAGAATGGCACCCCTTGCTGGATAACCACTTCATCCCTAGAATCCATCCATAGCTTATAAACATAAGCATTATTTCCAAGCTCAATACTTGGCATAGACATTCTCAAATCCAAACAAGTCATGAATAAATGGACCGATCCTCCAATAGGACTTGAGACAAAAACGGGATCCTCTATTATACTAGTACTAAGGTGCAGAGGCTCAACTATCTAAGCGGACTTAAAAGATGCGATGATCAAAACAAAGTCCCGACGGGATGATAGAGAAGAAAAGCTAAACCTTTAACAAGATCGTTACCCTCCTTCTGAGGTACCCTAGAAATGAGAGCATACTATTGCCCTTCGAATGATCTTGTCCTTGTTCCATGATACTTAACTATCCGTCCCGTTTCACCATGCCAAAGGTACTCTCTCGTCATGGGTTTCATTGTTCATCTTTCTCCCTCCTTTTAGGACTCAGCCATACCAACATGTTGCTTATCCCTGAGCTCGTATCCTTTATCCTTGTTCTTACTATCCTTTCATGCATAACTCTGCAACGGTCTCTCGAGAACCACCTCCATCGTACGGGAAACACTCACGCAGCTAGAAAGACTAGTCGCAGTCAAAACCACTGTGACTACAGATGGAGGAAAGAAAGGGAAAGAGATTCAATCAAGGAAACAAGGATAATGCTAATGGCCTTTGAGGAATAGCCTTTTTCTTTTTAAAAGAAAATTTTCTTGAAAAATGCTTCTTTGTAAACGGTTTTTCAAATAATTTTCAGAAGGTCTTTAAAAACTTTTGCCCAGCCTGGTAACCTTCTGCTCTGATACCAAATGTAACACCCCGCCTCCGCTAGGGTCACTCGCAAAGGAATGCACTAGCTTTAGAGGGGCATTATTGGTAAACATGCACAGAAATATCACAAGACAGAACATATAAAATAGCGGAAGTAAAATCGAATTTTCATAAATTCAATAATTAAGGTCTAAAGCCTTTTACATCAGAGTACATCAAAACCTGTCTTGCAGTAGTAAAGAAGCATAAAGACTTTTTAATAAATTATTCTCCAAATAAAACAGTAAAGTAGCCATAGCCAAGAAAGTCCGAGCCATCCATGATGACCTTCAAGCAGAAGAAGTCCGAAGTAAACAACATTGTTTCCTCCCTGTAACCTGGGGGGGGGGGGGGAACGGAAGAAAAGAGGCGAAACAAAACGGGTCAGTCAAAAAGACTGAGTAAGTCCTATCTACTTCCAGTATAAAAACAGGTAAAGGTAACATGACATGCATAAACTGAAAGTAAACATAAGGATAACTACAAGATAGATAAACTAAACCAGGGTAGCCGGTTGGACTACTGTGGCAAGGTGAACTAAGGTATCATGATAAACTACGGTGTTATGATGAGTCAAGGTATCACATCGTCAGATTTCTATCGAGTACATTATCCCAAGGTATCTACCCCGTCTAACATCCCACGGTATCTATTGTGTATATTCTTCCTAGTTCTAACATGTATATTTGCTCTGCACCTCTCGTACTAGTCTCCCTACCCGCGTCATGTGTTAACCATGAATGTCCCTTGCTCAAGGTCGTGTAATGGTCCATGTCAACCTAATATATCGCATATATAGGTTACTCAAATCATATGTTTCTTTCCATGTATATAAGTTCAGTCCTTTGCCGTACCTCGTACGGGCTTCCTTATGTCGTATTATCCTTGAAATCGTTTGGACTGTCACCCTTGTTCTAGCTAGGCCCTTCCATATGAATCATCGTTTGAACTACTAAGACTTACGCCACCTAGCACCACTAGGGATTACGCTTACCTATTGCACGCTTTCGTATTTCGGTTTGGGTTAAACCACCTAGGCCACTAGGGATTACGCTAACCCTCAACCGCGCCCTTTTTCCCACGCATTCATCGTGAATCGTTTTTCTATTACTGTATGCACATGTATCACATCGTGCCACCCGAGTCCTGTCACAGGGCAAACCAAGAAATACAGGACTCGGTCGGGAGCTTTAGATTTATCTGCCGATGCAGATACTAAGGTCTTCTTTTCTACGCGTGGCTATGGTCCCACGAGACCCCTCCCTCAACTAGTGAAAGGCAACACAAGGGAAAATCTTGCATGAGAACTACACTCCGGCCAGCCCACATCCTACGGCCTACCTCACCCATAATTAGATAGCAAATTATGGTCTGTTGGGTGTTCCCTGCCTTTCCGTACGTACACGCTTGACTCAAGATGGTAGATGATCGACGAACTTGCTATCTCGGGCACCTTATGTATTCGTCGACTCACTGCTATCCACCCCAGTCTTTAGGTCGCTCGCATAGCAACCAAGGCATATTCTTGGTTCTTCTACCGCAGACCTCAACCTCTCGTGAGCCTAGTATAATGACCTGGCAGCTCACAGAGGGATCCCAAGAATATCCTCACGTTCCCCGAAGCCGCTGCTTCGTTACCCAGTTCGTTGGAGCCCTTATCTAAATCAGATAGCCTGCTCCTACACGCATACTTAAACGTTGACCTAACGTATCGGGTTACTAATCTATCTAAGAAATGGTCCAAATTTCCTTGACTAAGAATTATTACTTAGTTTCCCTTAACTAAGGTTTACCACTTAGCCTTATTTCCATAATCCTTATTAACTATGGTTATTTACCTAATCCTCCGAATTAGGGTTTATCTAATGGGTTAAGTGTCACTTAAGTTCATAACTTAGCCCGTCTACAAACCATGTCAAAATTGGCTAAGTATACAAGTCCAAGACTTAACCCTACAAACCATGTGTCAAGTTGGTTAAGTATATCAAGGAATCCATGACTTAACCTCGTCTAATTATCATTTTAGATTGGTTAATTATATAGATTAACTTGACCTTGTCATCACATCGGTCAAGCGTATTCAAGTGATTCGTGACTTAGCCTTATCATGTTTTCACGTTAGATTGGTTAAGTATAGATTAACTTAACCTCATCAAATTAACGAGTTAGATTGGTTAAGTATAGGTCACTTAACCTCATCAAATCATCGTGTTAAATTAGTTAAGTGTTTAACTTAACCCCATTAAATTACCAAGTTGGATTAATTAAGTCTAGGCTAACTTAACCCCGTCCGATTACCATGTTTAGATTAGTTAAGCCTAATCTTAACCCCATCCATTAACTGTATCATACGTTTAAGTGTCATTAAGAAAATTTACTTAACCTTATCACGTTATCGTGTTGGATTGATTAAGTGTTGGTTAACTTAATCCCGTCCACTAGTCGTATAAAAATGGTCAAGGGTCATTAGGCAAATCAAATTACTTAACCAACCCAAGCTTATCATGTTTTGTTAAGTATCATTAGCCTAATCAAATTACTTAACCCCTTTGTCCATATCATATTTGGTTAAGCCTCATTAATCAAATTAACTTAACCCTATTATGTGGCATTAATTTAATTAATGCACCCTCAACCTCTCACATTAGACCTTGTTGTGGTTACTAGTTAAGCCGGGCCGGTCCGGGTAGATTTACTCCACAACCTAGTCTAACCTCGGGTCTTAAGCGCGACATGACCAACTTCTCACATTGGGTCCTATTGTTTGCAACTACTAGTTAGGCCGGTCGGTTCCGGGTAGTTTTACGTTGCAAACTCAACCCAACCTCGAGTTGGCCATACTTATATTATCTAAGTTCATCATGTTTCCAAAACATGTTACAAGTTTTCAAGCATTTGGGTAGACCTAACTTAATAGGTAAATTCCCAAAGGGTAGACCTAACTTAATAGGTAAATTCCCACGCTCATGTTTTTATGCATACTTACATGTCATCTTCCATGTTATCTTTCAAGTCATATTTTCAAGTATAAACACATGTCATATTCAAGTTAAGATTTTGCGACATGTTCATGTTTATCTAACTTCCCAAAATCGTGTTTTCCCAACGCAAGCAAAGCGAGTCAACATAGTAAGGATACTATGTCACATATTGGTCTCAAAACATGCATGATGCCAAAAAGGACTTGGCTTCCACATGCATAACATCATAAAGGGATTGGCCATAAACATTCATAGTGTCATAAGGTAATTTGGCCACAAACATGCATATTATCAAAAAGGGTTTGGCCATAAACATGCACAACTTAAAAGAGGGGATTGGCCACGAGCATGCATAATCCCATAAAGGATTTGGCCACAAACTTACATGTTAGCACAAGGGGTTTGGGTTCATAAACATGCATAAGCCCCAAAATCTTGTCTTAGCCAATGTAAGTAAAGTGGTTCCTAAAGGTTCATGCTAGCATTTCATGCATAAAGATCCAAACTTGCAAGTTAAACTAGGTTATGCATAGCATGAGAGGCATGATTAAGTCACTCACATGGCCTAAAATCATAAACATGAACACAAGAGGCAAGGTAAGGTTCATATAGGTTCGCATAATCATGTTTAGCCTCATTTTATCCCATGTCAACATTAAAAATACCGTTTTGATCCAAAAGTAGCTAGAACTTACATAGTTAGGCCTAGGGAAAGGAGCATGAATCATCTTGGCTAAGAAAGGTGCCTCCTTTGTTGAAGATCCTTCATGAAACTTGCATAGCAACGTTGATTTGGCCTCCATTTGGTGTAGCAAGCTTGCATATTTTGATTTGAACCCGATTTGAATGCATAGGCTTTAGGAAAGGGGGATGGAGGCCATGATCACTTGGCATTTGGGCAGCACTTCGTGGAGAGGGTGAGTTATGAGGGTTTAGGGGGGGCTTAGGGGTGTTTTTATAGAGATTAGGAGTGTTTTAGGCCCTTAGATTAACCCTAGGATAGATTAGGACCATCAGATCTCGGAAGCTTCCAGAACCAGCCCAAGAACAAGACCAGGTGAGACAAGCAGGTGCGCCAGGCAGCTTGCCCCCGGCCACCCCCTGTCGACAGGCAAGTCGACAGGGCTGTCGACTTGGTCTGGGCCCAAGTCGACAGGCCTGTCGACAGCCCTGTCGACATGGCCTAGGCGGGGAAACTTCCCGCCTAGCCCCAGATCTGATTTCCAAAACTGTTTTCCGAAATTCAAATTCCCAGAAATCTTCTTTGGGCCTTTAACGGGTCATACGGACTCCGATTCTCGAAAACTCGGACTCTATTTCGCGTATTTTTCCGAGACGAACGCAATGGCAAAGACCGTTTCACTTGATTCAGAATTTATAATTTAATTCTGTCTTGATTCTTGATTTAACGTGTTGTAAAAATTCGGGTAGTTACAATACTCATGCCAAAACTCCATATTTTTTTACAAATAAAAAATTCTAATTTATTCAACGATAACAAAATTTATTTTAGTTTTAACCATTTACATTTTTCAATCAAATTTCAATCCAATTCAAATATCCAACCAAATTTAATTCAAATATTCAATAATAAATATTTGATTGCCAACCAACCACAAACAATATATTTTTGATTCTAAATTTCTAACACCGACATCAATATAAAAATGATCATCAATAATTAAATTTTCAATTAATTTAACATTATGGTTGTCAAAATTTCTGGGACGTTACAAGATATTTCTACGAAATCTCCGACCTCTTTTTTTACTAATACAGTTCCTTTTTCACAATCCAAAATAACACCATATTTTTTCAACCAATTCATCCCAAGTAAGACATCAAGCCCAGCACAATCTAAGATAAAAAAGTGTGACGCCCCACGTCCGTTAATATCACTCATAAGAGAACGTATTAAGTTCTGTTAAGCGCAATAGGTAATCATTGCATAGAATTTACAAGACAGATAAAATAAGCAGTGGAAGATATTAACTTCATTATTAAAAATAAAGCATAATTTTAAAATTACATCAAAAAAAGTTATAATTAACCAAATGTCTCAAATCTGTCTTATAAAACATCTCATATAATAAAATATCAGAGTACATGAAATCATATCCCTCGCTACAAGCTATACTAAAGTAGAGAGTAAGTCAAAACGATACATCTCAAGAAATCCAAGTCCAAGATGTAAGAGAAGTCCTAGTCATTGTTGAGTGCTTCCACTCTAAGGACCTGGGGGGAAGGAAGAAAGAGGCAAAAGAAAAAGGGTGAGACATAACGTCTGGCGAGCTCCAGTGATTTACAAATGTGCATAGAATAGAAATGCCAAGATAAGTAAATAAGACTAGATGAGAAAGGTACAGTGTCGTATAAGATAAACTAAACTTAAACAGAGCAGCAGGATAAAAATGAATAACATGAATAAGCTATGGTCGAGTAATGATTCACATTTATATCTTAAACAGGTATGTCTGCACCAATACCAGTTTAACAAGTTCAACATGATTACACATCAGCAGGATTAACAACAGAATTAAACAGCCGGATTAGGCGTACCCGGATTAGATAACCATATTAGGTGTTAATTTAACTACACAACAGCAGGATTAGGTGTACCCTAATTACTACCCAAGAGATCGGCTCCCTACTACGTAAATACCATGTGTCATCCCCAGCAGTAGGGTGTATCACTCCCTAACCTATCAACTATATAATACAGACCTATTTACTGTTGTTACAACATCTTATCTTCCCTAGTAGGACCCATGCGCGCTCATGACTCGTCCGGAACGCGCCCGTACCCACCCCCATGTGAACCTCTTACTACCAAGTTCAGTTAAGTGTGCCTTGGCCGCTACCTAGTGCGAGGCCCCCTTTAATAAAATACCAATAGGGATAATGACTTATATGGGTTCTAAACAACAGATTGACACAAGCCAAACCCACTAAGCTTATGCCCCCAAAACTATGATTTAAGAGTCCTCAAAACCCGATACAACAACAAAACGAGGGACCACTTAGCTTATTCATACTCATGTTTAACTTAGCAGGTTTAGGTTTAATAATAAGAGTGGTTGTAATTATTACACGTCATTATGTGTGTACAACCCTACCTAGAAACACCTGCCCATATGTATACAATTTCAACAACATTCAATTTATTAACCTACATCTCGTGCTTACCCTATTCTTAACATGCCATTTACTTAATGCATATTTTAAGTCAAATCTAACATGTCCAATTCATATGCATATTATTCATCAACTATGTTCCCAAATTACAACATATATTCATATTATATATTTCTACCAATTTACATCAAATATACACATTATCCTTTTATCAGTTTACGGCAAGTCTAAACATGTGTATATTATCCCTTTTTCTCAAATTATGGTTAATCAGTCCCAATTTAATAACGAGCCTAAGTTTCTCTTTTTATATCATTCATTATTGCCCAAATTATACGCATACTCTAATCAGGTATAGCCTAGGCTTCCAAAGGCCTAGGCTAAGCGTTAAATAAAAAGGGAAAAACAGAGGAAGAAGAATAGAATCAAATCACATAGCATATAGGCAAGACTGTAAATAAACATAAAGCATAGAAAATGAGAAAAGGAAGATAGATATATATAACTTGTTAATTATCTAACATCAAAGGCATATGTTTTACTAATCATAACGACATAGGTGATTAACAGTGAAAACATGTATAACTTTTATCTTACCAACACTATATATCCTAACCCAATCATATTTAACTGTCATGTTTAAAGTTTAAGAAATCAGATCAGTAAATGACAGGAACTCACAGTCGGTCTTTGTAACAACCCGAAAATCTGGGCCAGTTTAAAATTTTTATTTTGGCAATTTTAGCGAATTTTGAATATTTAAAATGAATTATTTTAAATAATATCGACGAGAAATTTATTTTGAATAATTCGAACATATATATTTATACGCGTCGTCGTTAGAATATAAATATTTATATATAATTATAAATAGAATTGAAAATGGAGCGGTAGTTCGATAATTCGATTTCAAACTTCAATTGAATGTACCGGGTGCAAAACAATCCGGATTTTAGTGAAACCAAAAATGATAGGATCTAATTGAGGATAACTTTCCAACGAATCCGAAAAGTCGAAATTTCATAGCGGGAACCAAAAGATATGTCCAGTTGAAAATTTTGAATAGTCGCTATGGAATTCAGGCACTTAAAAATGGACATTTTGCAAACGACCTCGGATTTCGACGAAACCAGTTTTGTTGGGTCCGTGATGTTAAATTATTGCTAGGTTCCAAATTTCATAATTTTTCGAATCAATATTTGAGCGTGGCGAAGGAAAACGCGTTTGACCAGTTTCAGTTGATTTTAATCGACTGGAAAATGGCCATTTTTCAAACGGTCTCAGAATTCGATGAAACTAGTTTTGTTAGGACCGTATCGTCAATACGAAGGTAGAAAATATTTTTCTGGAATTTATTGGGTCCGTATGTGGCCCCGGTAAATGGAAATGCGCGTTCAAATTCAATATATAGATTTATATGTTGATTTTGACAAAAACTGAACGAAATGATCGAACCAGCCTGCGATACATATCCCATTGTGTCCGGAATGGGGGTGAAACGCTAGGGACGTCAGGCGGTGGGTCTCGTTTCGAGGTCGAAAATAAAAGTTGCTTTTTAGTGATAAATAAAATAATTAAATAATAAAAAAATATAATCCCTCCCTCTCTTAACCCCTCCAGCCCCCCCCCCCCCCCCCGATTCATAATCGGAAATCAAAAGAAAAAAAAGAAAAAAAAAACGAAGCCACGATCGATCGTGACCTCCACCGCCACCGCCACTTCGTCGCCCCCTCCTCCTTCCCCACCGCCCCGCTTCCCTCTCTCCTCCGCAACAGCCTTCCCCTCCCCTCCTTCTCCATCGAAACCCAGCCCTAAACCCCTCACCCGATCGTCGGAATCCGCCACCGCCACTCCAGGCTTCACCGCCGGCCACCTGAGGCCGCGACTCCAGTAGCCCCACCACCTGCGACGCTCCAGACAGACGGAGTGAGTTTTTTTTGATTTATTTATTTATTTTATTTTATATTCATTTTAAATCCGATTTTATTGTATATGGCTGAAAAAAAGGGATTTTTAATTAGTTAAAACTGAGATTTTTAAATTAAGGTTTTGATTTTTTATTTAAAATAAAGATTAGATTTTTGGATATGATAAATATACGATTTTTATATTGTTTACATCGAAATAAAGATAGGGTTTTTATCATATGAATAACAACTACAAGATTTGATTTTATTAGGATTTTTAATTATGAAAAGAACGGATTTTTTATATTATAGGAAGCTATGATTTTTAAAGGGATAAAGTTTGAATTTTTATATAGAGGAAGACGATGTTCTTATAAAGAGGAAAACGATATTTTTATAAAGAGAAAAACGATATTTTTATATCATAGCAAAGAAACGATTTTTAATAAGGTAAAGATAGGATTTTTAACACTGTAAAAATATATTCTTTTCATATTGAATAGCATAGTAAAAATTCGATTTTTATATATTAGATAGCATAGTAAAAATTCGATTTTTATATATTGAATAGCAAAGTAAAAATTCGATTTTTTTTACATATGTAGTGATTACGGGCAACGAAGATGACAAAAAGGCGAGAGCGACGAAGGTTTCTGCAAATGAAAGTGCCGTGGAGCTAGGATAGCTATCTGTGAAAATTTCTCACCTTTCAATTTCTTTTCTAGTTATATATATATATACTAGGATGCAGACGGTGCTTAGTAGCACCCGACACAATCGTCCACAGACCATGGACTTGTTTGTTTGGTTGCAAAAATTAATTTGATGACTTGATTTGAATTGGTTGTTTGGTGAATTTGATTGATGTGTGAATGGCGTGGGCCTTCACTAGACGGGGGATAAGGCTAGGCCTCGTCCCGTTTCTAGTATCGTGCCGTTATGCCGCCGAAATTTTCTAAAATATGTTAGGAAAATAAAAATATCATTTTATTGAATAAATGAACCGAATAGAATATTCATAGGTTGAATAAAATGTTTTATCGTTAAAAATATAATTTTTAACGTGAATGTGAATAAATAAATATTCATTTACAAACCAGACGGTTTGTTTATGTACACCTATTTGAAGGACATTGATTGGGTCGATAAATTTTACACATCGCCCAACTGCACAGATAAAATATGCGTTTGATTATTTGAAACCCCACACGGGTGTTGGGATGAAATTTGAAGTTCACTCATCCTGATTGATTAAATATGTCGATCGATTGATTGACAGGCTGTTATAAGCGTTAGATATCTATATTTGATGCTTATACAGTGTAGTGCACTTTGGTTGATGGTTGATTATTTTTCAATGCTATTATATACATGTGTTGTATGGAATCCATATAATTAACTTTATATGGTGATTGATTGGGCCTCATTCCAATTTAGAAAATAAAGAATAATATAAAATAAAGGTTCATGTGTTGACAGTACTCATCCATTGAGATTGGTCATGTGTTGAACGAAATATTTTAGTAATAAAATTTACATCTTTATCAATATAAAATAAAGGTTCATGTGTTGACAATACTCATCCATTGAGATTGGTCATGTGTTGAAAGAAATATTTTAGTAATAAAATTTACATCTTTATCAATATAAAATAAAGGTTCATGTGTTGACAGTACTCATCCATTGAGATTGGTCATGTGTTGAACGAAATATTTTAGTAATAAAATTTACATCTTTATCAATATAAAATAAAGGTTCATGTGTTGACAGTACTCATCCATTGAGATTGGTCATGTGTTGAACGAAATATTTTGATAATAACAACTATTTTGAAAAAGAAATATTTGAAATAGAATATTTGAAAATAGAAATTTATGAAGCCGTGTTGATTAGATTGACGCCATTTTGACGTGAACGATATTTATATCGATTTTATTCATTTTGAAATGAATTGAATTGAAAACGATTTCGAAATGAATTGAATTGAAAACGATTTCGAAATGAATTGAATTGAAAACGATTTCGAAATGAATTGAATTGAAAACGATTTCGAAATGAATTGAATTGAAAACGATTTCGAAATGAATTGAATTGAAAACGATTTCGAAATGAATTGAATTGAAAACGAATTCAAATTGAAATGAAAGCGAATTGAAATGAATTCAAATTGAATTGAAATTTGAATTGAATAGAAATGAATATTAAAACGAATTTATAAAGAAGAATTCACTTTTGATTTGAATTGAAAAGGAAGTTGAAATTGCTTTTGAAATGAATTTTAAACTATTTATATAATTCGTTTTAAATAGAAATCGACGAAATATATATTATATATATTACATATATAATATAATGGCCTGAATAGAACGCGCCGCGCCGCGGCAGTTCGTGAATTTCGACCATTTATTTCGAACGGACATTACGGGAGATCCCACTGTCGGATTCTCCTAAAACCGGAACCGTTGGGTTCGTATCGAAAAGAGCTTTCTAAAGAATATTATAGATTTGAAATCTAACGGTTGGATTTGGAATTATGTCCAAATCAAATTTGAAAAAGGTCGCTGTAAGTGCAGTTCGATGACCGATGATGGAAATCGACTGTACAGGCCTCGATAAAATTATTAAAAATAGTAATAGTTTGTGTAAAATCATAAGAAATGATTTAGAAAGGATTGAGATGAAAAACTCCATATTTGAAAAGATAAAAACAGTTTTTTATCGAAATGAACTAGTTTTGAACTAGAATTATAATTCTATTTATTTTTAAATAGATAAATTGAATTTAAAAAGGGTTTTAAAAATAACCAGAATATCCAATGATTGCATTGGAGTGGATTTGAATCGAAATTGTCTTCGGAATATTTCGATGTTGGAATTCGTGATTATGCAGATGTTGTTATGGAAATTTGAAAGATATATATTTATATCATTATTTCCAATACGACATTTGTTAATTGTAGAATTTGATATTGAATATAAGCCGATATATTTTCTATTCAGAGCCTTGTATTGAATATCAAATGTGATTTGGGTTTGTCGTGAATGGTGTCTTCACTAACACTGTTCTTGAACCCAGTTGAGAAAAGATTAGATCTTTTTATTTAGATTTAATGAAGTGTACCAATTAAATAATATTTAATTGGAATTGAATTGATATTGATTTTTGGGTTTATCGTGGACAGTGTTTTAAATAACACTCGTTCTTTAACCCGATAATTAATGGAATGATTTTTTGGGTTTATCGTGAACAGTGTTTTAAATAACACTTGTTCTTTAACCCGATAATTAATGGAATGATTTTTGGGTTTATCGTGAACAGTGTTTTAAATAACACTCGTTCTTTAACCCGATAATTAATGAATGTGATTTTGGGTTTATCGTGAACCGTGTTTTAAATGACACTGATTCTTTAACCCAGTCGAAGATTAAAACTAAGTGGAGTTTTAATGAATCTTTAATTAGATTGAAATGATCGAAAATGGAGTATCACCAGTTTTGCTCCAGGCGATAGTTAAATCTTTAATTAGATTTGAACGTGAAATGGTAATTGAATTTACCGATAACACTATGGTGTTAAATATGAAGTATTACCAGTTTTACTTCATGGGATGAATAGGTTGGGATGGGGAAATTAAAATAAATAACTACTTCGGTAAGGTTCGCTAATCCCGACTAGTTTGAATTGATATTCAAAAATAGATTAAAGAATAAATTCAAGGAATTTATCTTGGATAAAATTAATGGGAACTCTTCCCTATGAATGTGAAATTTAGAAACTAACTGTCGGTTAGCCAAGCAGAATGGTTTTCTGGATATTGATCTGATGTTGGTTTCGGCCTTCGGGGTTAATATTTGGGGAATTATTCTCTTGATTAATTTACGGTTAGTGACTGATGAATTGGAATGAGGCGTATGTTGTATTTGTGTAACACTTATTTAAAATATATGCGAGTTATTCGGAAAGACCGGGTTTATCCCATTCTGAATAACTGATACGACGATAAGTCGAAGATGAAGACGATGGTCGAAGACCGGAGGTCTTCACGCCGTTTGGGTGAATACTGATGATCTTGATTGGGCTGTACACCCAAGAAGATGGAAACAGTTATTGATCGTCCAGACGTACTTGGAGATCGATGGATATGCGTGGTACTAGGTGCCTCCGGTTTCGTTCAGACCCAGAACGGACTTGTAAATGGACTATGTGTCTGACATTGGATTTTAGTCCGTGTGATTGATCTCTATTAAATATATATCTATTTGGCGGCGGAGAATTTATTCTCTTGCTTAACGCTCTTCTCTGAGACGTACGAGCTCAGGGGTTATATATTGATGGATATCAAACGCATGGAGTGAATTGCCTATGTGGCATGCCTAAGTGGCAAATGATCAAGGCTTCTGTTGAAAAGCAAAGTCTTGTGGTTGATGATCGAAGCAAGGCCTTTGTGGCATAGCTTTGTGTAACGTTTGCTTCGCGAGTTTCACACCCGGTATGAACCAAAAACGGGAGACGGACCTCAGGGAGGACTTGCGTTTCTTTCTAGCTAGAAGTGGCGTCAGTGGTTTTACACGCCCTGACGAGTTTGACTTATGTGGTTGTTGCTGTTGCGAGGCGCCTCGGTTATATCGGTTTCGGCCGATGCATTCTGGTCGGCAGACGGACCAGACTTACACCCCATAGGGTGGGGAAACGTAGTGTTCAGGCATAATAATCCACATCAGTGGACCGGCCCTGACGATCCAAGGCTTGCCTGCGCGCTTGCCTGAGGGGCGGGCTAGAGCGTCTCGAATCGGTAGAGGACTATCTTTTGCCTCGGTTCATAGACGGAAATCCAATTTCCAAATACGTGACATTTGCGGTTTTATTTGTAGAGCCTAGTATGGCGACATAGTGGGATGGGGCACTTATGCCGTCTATGATTGATACTTATGATTTGAAGTTGTTTTATACACTATGCGCTTATAATAGTATCAAACGATTTGTTTTAAACGTATAAAGCATTCTTTGGCTGTTATAAGGGAAAACCCTATCCTCGGTTGCGTTGCATTGTGTGATGGGACCTGGGTCTTATAATGGCTTCATTTTTCGAAAAAGCATTGCGTTGTTTATTCTATGCACTGGTATTCTTGGGAGGAAACCCGTTCCGTGTTATACGGCGTGGTCCCTTGAATTACTCTCTTTTAAAGTAAAGTTTTAAATAACTGTTTTAGTTCTCACACCAGTCCCATGACTGACCTGGAGTTTATTGTTTTAACCTAAACTCTGGGTGCCCTTATTTTGACACGGGCAGCTAGTAGTTTTGGTTTTGCAGATTTATATTCACAGGATCCTGGTTTACAGCTGGAACGATATCCGGAAAGCTTTGTATACGTGTATCTCTTCTAGTTGTGTATTGTATTATTTTCCGCTGCTATGTATTTAAATGTAATTTAAATCTCTGATATTTCTGTGTAATATTCATTCGTACTCTGTATATTCTTGTAATCTGATGCATTGTTGTAATATACAATGAAATGTTCTCTGTATGCGTTCTGTTTTGGTTTGTTCTCGAACTATCCGACACTTTCCTTTACGGGGAAGTTACGGGTCTTTACAGTTGGTATCAGAGCTTTGGTTTACAAAGCAGAGAACAAGGCACATTAGAACCATACAAAAGAATTCATCAGATATTGGGTTAGTAATATCCAATGAGAATGACTCGTTGGAGATGGGATCAGTAGTATCCTAGAACGAGAGTGGAGAGTATATTTTTCAAATGAAAACAATTCTATTTTGAAATTTAGATCGTTTTACACGTATTTGAATAATTAATTTATATTGATTTTGGACAATTCAGTATATAAAGAATTTGCATATACGCCTTGCAAACGTATATTCAAAGTTTTAATATATTGGATAGATATAGCATCACACTCTAGTCGCCCGAAGATGATATTGATGATAGCGATCGCATCATCAACATTTATGTTCGAGTTTCGAAGGTGTGATTTTCTATATATTTCCATTAGACTGGTGTGAGAACCAAAACTAATATAACTAGAATACATTGTTGTGATTTGGCATCAAAACATGATTTTTTGTATATATATCAAATTATGAATTTGAAACGTTAATCCACTAATTGATTGATGTTTGTGTTGTTTGTTTGAAAATTTTGAACCATTTTTGCCTAATTGCGTCAAATATTGAATTGTATTGAAAATTGGTCGCATTTGCATACATATACTTGCACTTACATTGAACAGGTCATAGCAAGGAGGCTAGAGCAGAGAATAAAATTTGTTTGCCCGACAAATAGGTACATGTTTGCTAGATAATTTACTGTTTTGTTTGGGTGATGATGATTTTATGAGCCTATTGGCTAGCCGATTGGCTTTTTCTTTTTCTTTTTGAGATCTGAAGGACCGGGGAAGCTATTTGAGATTTCCCGATGCTCCCATTGCAGGGGAGGTTATGGCGAAATTTTTCAAAAATTTAGGGTGTTTGCCAAATTTTTGAAATTTTGAAAATTCTCAGAAACTAAAGAGTTGGAGAATGGAAGCCAGATCGAACGTAGAGTTGATTAATCAAACCACTTTCGACTTTGTTCCTTTTCGGGGACGAAAAGTTTTAAGTGGGGGAGATTGTAACAACCCGAAAATCTGGGCCAGTTTAAAATTTTTATTTTGGCAATTTTAGCGAATTTGGAATATTTAAAATGAATTATTTTAAATAATATCGACGAGAAATTTATTTTGAATAATTCGAACGTATATATTTATACGCGTCGTCGTTAGAATATAAATATTTATATATAATTATAAATAGAATTGAAAATGGCGCGGTAGTTCGATAATTCGATTTCAAACTTCAATTGAATGTACCGGGTGCAAAACAATCCGGATTTTAGTGAAACCAAAAATGATAGGATCTAATTGAGGATACCTTTCCAACGAATCCGAAAAGTCGAAATTTCATAGCGGGAATCAAAGGATATGTCCAGTTGAAAATTTTGAATAGTCGCTATGGAATTCAGGCCCTTAAAAATGGACATTTTGCAAACGACCTCGGATTTCGACGAAACCAGTTTTGTTGGGTCCGTGATGTTAAATTATTGCTAGGTTCCAAATTTCATAATTTTTCGAATCAATATGTGAGCGTGGCGAAGGAAAACGCGTTTGACCAGTTTCAGTTGATTTTAATCGACTGGAAAATGGCCATTTTTCGAACGGTCTCAGAATTCGATGAAACTAGTTTTGTTAGGACCGTATCGTCAATAGGAAGCTAGAAAATATTTTTCTGGAATTTATTGGGTCCGTATGTGGCCCCGGTAAATGGAAATGCGCGTTCAAATTCAATATATAGATTTATATGTTGATTTTGACAAAAACTGATCGAAATGATCGAACCAGCCTGCGATACATATCCCATTGTGTTCGGAATGGGGGTGAAACGCTAGGGACGTCAGGCGGTGGGTCTTGTTTCGAGGTCGAAAATAAAAGTTGCTTTTTAGTGATAAATAAAATAATTAAATAATAAAAAAAATATAATCCCTTCCTCTCTTAACCCCTCCAGGCCCCCCCCCCCCCCGATTCATAATCGGAAATCAAAAGAAAAAAAAGAAAAAAAAAACGAAGCCACGATCGATCGTGACCTCCACCGCCACTTCGTCGCCCCCTCCTCCTTCCCCACCGCCCCGCTTCCCTCTCTCCTCCGCAACAGCCTTCCCCTCCCCTCCTTCTCCATCGAAACCCAGCACTAAACCCCTCACCCGATCGTCGGAATCCGCCACCGCCACTCCAGGCTTCACCGCCGGCCACCTGAGGCCGCGACTCCGGTAGCCCCACCACCTGCGACGCTCCAGACAGACGGAGTGAGTTTTTTTTGATTTATTTATTTATTTTATTTTATATTCATTTTAAATCCGATTTTATTGTATATGGCTGAATAAAAGGGATTTTTAATTAGTTAAAACTGAGATTTTTAAATTAAGGTTTTGATTTTTTATTTAAAATAAAATTAGATTTTTGGATATGATAAAAATACGATTTTTATATTGTTTACATCGAAATAAAGATAGGGTTTTTATCATATGAATAACAACTACAAGATTTGATTTTATTAGGATTTTTAATTATGAAAAGAACGGATTTTTTATATTATAGGAAGCTATGATTTTTAAAGGGATAAAGTTTGAATTTTTATATAGAGGAAGACGATGTTCTTATAAAGAGGAAAACGATATTTTTATAAAGAGAAAAACGTTATTTTTATATCATAGCAAAGAAACGATTTTTAATAAGGTAAAGATAGGATTTTTAACACTGTAAAAATATATTCTTTTCATATTGAATAGCATAGTAAAAATTCGATTTTTATATATTAGATAGCATAGTAAAAATTCGATTTTTATATATTGAATAGCAAAGTAAAAATTCGATTTTTTTTACATATGTAGTGATTACGGGCAACGAAGATGACAAAAAGGCGAGAGCGACGAAGGTTTCTGCAAATGAAAGTGCCGTGGAGCTAGGATAGCTATCTGTGAGAATTTCTCACCTTTCAATTTCTTTTCTAGTTATATATATATACTAGGATGCAGACGGTGCTTAGTAGCACCCGACACAATCGTCCACAGACCATGGACTTGTTTGTTTGGTTGCAAAAATTAATTTGATGACTTGATTTGAATTGGTTGTTTGGTGAATTTGATTGATGTGTGAATGGCGTGGGCCTTCACTAGACGGGGGATAAGGCTAGGCCTCGTCCCGTTTCTAGTATCGTGCCGTTATGCCGCCGAAATTTTCTAAAATATGTTAGGAAAATAAAAATATCATTTTATTGAATAAATGAACCGAATAGAATATTCATAGGTTGAATAAAATGTTTTATCGTTAAAAATATAATTTTTAACGTGAATGTGAATAAATAAATATTCATTTACAAACCAGACGGTTTGTTTATGTACACCTATTTGAAGGACATTGATTGGGTCGATAAATTTTACACATCGCCCAACTGCACAGATAAAATATGCGTTTGATTATTTGAAACCCCACACGGGTGTTGGGATGAAATTTGAAGTTCACTCATCCTGATTGATTAAATATGTCGATCGATTGATTGACAGGCTGTTATAAGCGTTAGATATCTATATTTGATGCTTATACAGTGTAGTGCACTTTGGTTGATGGTTGATTATTTTTCAATGCTATTATATACATGTGTTGTATGGAATCCATATAATTAACTTTATATGGTGATTGATTGGGCCTAATTCCAATTTAGAAAATAAAGAATAATATAAAATAAAGGTTCATGTGTTGACAGTACTCATCCATTGAGATTGGTCATGTGTTGAACGAAATATTTTAGTAATAAAATTTACATCTTTATCAATATAAAATAAAGGTTCATGTGTTGACAGTACTCATCCATTGAGATTGGTCATGTGTTGAACGAAATATTTTAGTAATAAAATTTACATCTTTATCAATATAAAATAAAGGTTCATGTGTTGACAGTACTCATCCATTGAGATTGGTCATGTGTTGAACGAAATATTTTGATAATAACAACTATTTTGAAAAAGAAATATTTGAAATAAAATATTTGAAAATAGAAATTTATGAAGCCGTGTTGATTAGATTGACGCCATTTTGACCTGAACGATATTTATATCGATTTTATTCATTTTGAAATGAATTGAATTGAAAACGATTTCGAAATGAATTGAATTGAAAACGATTTCGAAATGAATTGAATTGAAAACGATTTCGAAATGAATTGAATTGAAAACGATTTCGAAATGAATTGAATTGAAAACGATTTCGAAATGAATTGAATTGAAAACGATTTCGAAATGAATTGAATTGAAAACGATTTCGAAATGAATTGAATTGAAAACGATTTCGAAATGAATTGAATTGAAAACGATTTCGAAATGAATTGAATTGAAAACGAATTCAAATTGAATTGAAAGCGAATTGAAATGAATTCAAATTGAATTGAAATTTGAATTGAATAGAAATGAATATTAAAACGAATTTATAAAGAAGAATTCAATTTTGATTTGAATTGAAAAGGAAGTTGAAATTGCTTTTGAAATGAATTTTAAACTATTTATATAATTCGTTTTAAATAGATATCGACGAAATATATAATATATATATTATATATATAATATAATGGCCTGAATAGAACGCGCCGCGCCGCGGCAGTTCGTGAATTTCGACCATTTATTTCGAACGGACATTACGGGAGATCCGACCGTCGGATTCTCCTAAAACCGAAACCGTTGGGTTCGTATCGAAAAGAGCTTTCTAACGAATATTAGAGATTTGAAATCTAACGGTTGGATTTGGAATTATGTCCAAATCAAATTTGAAAAAGGTCGCTGTAAGTGCAGTTCGATGACCGTTGATGGAAATCGACTGTACAGGCCTCGATAAAATTATTAAAAATAGTAATAGTTTGTGTAAAATCATAAGAAATGATTTAGAAAGGATTGGGATGAAAAACTCCATATTTGAATAGATAAAAATGAATTTTTATCGAAATGAACTAGTTTTGAACTAGAATTATAATTCTATTTATTTCTAAATAAATAAATTGAATTTAAAAAGGGTTTTAAAAATAACCAGAATATCCAATGATTGCATTGGAGTGGATTTGAATCGAAATTGTCTTCGGAATATTTCGATGTTGGAATTCGTGATTATGCAGATGTTGTTATGGAAATTTGAAAGATATATATTTATATCGTTATTTCCAATATGACATTTGTTAATCGTAGAATTTGATATTGAATATAAGCCGATATATTTTCTATTCAGAGCCTTGTATTGAATATCAAATGTGATTTGGGTTTGTCGTGAATGGTGTCTTCACTAACACTGTTCTTGAACCCAGTTGAGAAAAGATTAGATCTTTTTATTTAGATTTAATGAAGTGTACCAATTAAATAATATTTAATTGGAATTGAATTGATATTGATTTTTGGGTTTATCGTGGACAGTGTTTTAAATAACACTCGTTCTTTAACCCGATAATTAATGGAATGATTTTTTGGGTTTATCGTGAACAGTGTTTTAAATAACACTTGTTCTTTAACCCGATAATTAATGGAATGATTTTTGGGTTTATCGTGAACAGTGTTTTAAATAACACTCGTTCTTTAACCCGATAATTAATGAATGTGATTTTGGGTTTATCGTGAACCGTGTTTTAAATGACACTGATTCTTTAACCCAGTCGAAGATTAAAACTAAGTGGAGTTTTAATGAATCTTTAATTAGATTGAAATGATCGAAAATGGAGTATCACCAGTTTTGCTCCAGGCGATAGTTAAATCTTTAATTAGATTTGAACGTGAAATGGTAATTGAATTTACCGATAACACTATGGTGTTAAATATGAAGTATTACCAGTTTTACTTCATGGGATGAATAGGTTGGGATGGGGAAATTAAAATAAATATCTACTTCGGTAAGGTTCGCTAATCCCGACTAGTTTGAATTGATATTCAAAAATAGATTAAAGAATAAATTCAAGGAATTTATCTTGGATAAAATTAATGGGAACTCTTCCCTATGAATGTGAAATTTAGAAACTAACTGTCGGTTAGCCAAGCAGAATGGTTTTCTGGATGTTGATCTGATGTTGGTTTCGGCCTTCGGGGTTAATATTTGGGGAATTATTCTCTTGATTAATTTACGGTTAGTGACTGATGAATTGGAATGAGGCGTATGTTGTATTTGTGTAACACTTATTTAAAATATATGCGAGTTATTCGGAAAGACCGGGTTTATCCCATTCTGAATAACTGATACGACGATAAGTCGAAGATGAAGACGATGGTCGAAGACCGGAGGTCTTCACGACGTTTGGGTGATTACTGATGATCTTGATTGGGCTGTACACCCAAGAAGATGGAAACAGTTAGTGATCGTCCAGACGTACTTGGAGATTGATGGATATGCGGGGTACTAGGTGCCTCCGGTTTCGTTCAGACCCAGAACCGACTTGTAAATGGACTGTGTGTCTGACATTGGATTTTAGTCCGTGTGATTGATCTCTATTAAATATATATCTGTTTGGCGGCGGAGAATTTATTCTCTTGCTTAACGCCCTTCTCTGAGACGTACGAGCTCAGGGGTTATATATTGATGGATATCAAACGCATGGAGTGAATTGCCTGTGTGGCATGCCTAAGTGACAAATGATCAAGGCTTCTGTTGAAAAGCAAAGTCTTGTGGTTGATGATCGAAGCAAGGCCTTTGTGGCGTAGCTTTGTGTAACGTTTGCTTCGCGAGTTTCACACCCGGTATGAACCAAAAACGGGAGACGGACCTCAGGGAGGACTTGCGTTTCTTTCTAGCTAGAAGTGGCGTCAGTGGTTTTACACGCCCTGACGAGTTTGACTTATGTGGTTGTTGCTGTTGCGAGGCGCCTCGGTTATATCGGTTTCGGCCGATGCATTCTGGTCGGCAGACGGACCAGACTTACACCCCATAGGGTGGGGAAACGTAGTGTTCAGGCATAATAATCCACATCGGTGGACCGGCCCTGACGATCCAAGGCTTGCCTGCGCGCTTGCCTGAGGGGCGGGCTAGAGCGTCTCGAATCGGTAGAGGACTATCTTTTGCCTCGGTTCATAGACGGAAATCCAATTTCCAAATACGTGACATTTGCGGTTTTATTTCTAGAGCTTAGTATGGCGACATAGTGGGATGGGGCACTTATGCCGTCTATGATTGATACTTATGATTTGAAGTTGTTTTCTACACTATGCACTTATAATAGTATCAAACGATTTGTTTTAAACGTATCAAGCATTCTTTGGCTGTTATAAGGGAAAACCCTATCCTCGGTTGCGTTGCATTGTGTGATGGGACCTGGGTCTTATAATGGCTTCATTTTTCGAAAAAGCATTGCGTTGTTTATTCTATGCACTGGTATTCTTGGGAGGAAACCCGTTCCGTGTTATACGGCATGGTCCCTTGAATTACTCTCTTTTAAAGTAAAGTTTTAAATAACTGTTTTAGTTCTCACACCAGTCCCATGACTGACCTGGAGTTTATTGTTTTAACCTAAACTCTGGGTGCCCTTATTTTGACACGGGCAGCTAGTAGTTTTGGTTTTGCAGATTTATATTCACAGGATCCTGGTTTACAGCTGGAACGATATCCGGAAAGCTTTGTATCCGTGTATCTCTTCTAGTTGTGTATTGTATTATTTTCCACTGCGATGTATTTAAATGTAATTTAAATCTCTGATATTTCTGTGTAATATTCATTCGTACTCTGTATATTCTTGTAATCTGATGCATTGTTGTAATATACAATGAAATGTTCTCTGTATGCGTTCTGTTGTGGTTTGTTCTCGAACTATCCGACACTTTCCTTTACGGGGAAGTTACGGGTCTTTACAGTCTTGGTGAAGAAGAGAATAAATCTCTTGTATATATAACACTATATCGTAGAAAAGTCCAATCCAAGTTGTATGTATGCAAGTTCTGATGTTGTCTCTGTTTGGTCTAGTCCTCAGCAACATTCCCCCATTATATGTTTATATTTTTGGAATAGATTTATAGAGGTAGAAGTTAAGAGGAAAAGGTGTAAATCAGAATGGGAGAAGCTACCTATTTATAGATTCACATAGTCAACCTCAGCCTTTAGATTCTAGGGTTTTAATCCTAATCGTACACATATTGTTGAGTCAGCAATGAATCTAGTCACAAAATAGTCTAGGTATGTAACTCAGAATCCGCCAAAATCTGGAGTAGGTCGAACCATCTACCTTCGAGATAGGGTCGACCCAGCTGACCATGGTCGACCATGGTCGACCCAGGCCGAGTGCGTGTCGTCCTAAAATGGTCTTGCTTCCCGCTTTACTTTCCCTTTTACCTCATTCGAAATTTCTGGAATTAATTTAATATTGTATTCATATACAAGCTCCTTATATGTCTACAAACTTCTAATGACGATAACTTCTTCATACGTTATCCGTTTTGCGCAAACTTAGGATTTATCTGGACCAGAATTCTGAGACGAACGCAATGATAAAGCAGGTTTCACTTAATTCTGAATGTTCAATTAAGTTATTCCTAATTTATCATCTTAATGTATGGTTATAGTGTATTAAATTTTGGGTGTTACAAAAAGATTTTGAGGAAATTGATAAAGAGAGTAAGAAATAATGATTTGCTTACATTATGGGCATAGATTAGCGGAACCTCCATGGGATTTTCTACGCAAAGGAGTTGTTTGTCGAACTTTGTTTTAAGTTTCAGTTCCTCCATTAACTCCTTTAAAATAAAGCTGTGTAAGGATCTTGTATAAAACAATACTTTAACTAGATGGTCCTTAATAACAATACATCCTTTTAGTACTCCTTCTCCTTTTTCTTCCTATGAGGTTAAAGGGTCATTCTTTATTTCACATATTTCAGTCACTACGGCTTCCTCTTTTAAAGAACAATGCTTCTTCTGATAGTTAGAACGTCCCTTAGTTTATTAAATTTTCTCTTTAAACCTCAACGGCTCCTTACAATTACTTGCATAATGTCCTTTCCTCGAGCAGTTGTAAGAAGCAGTTGTCTTTTGATGATTCTCTTGAGCTTTTTTCTTTGGTTTCATTTTTTCACATAGTGATCATTCGTTTTGTAGAAGTAAAAAGCAATTTCTGGAGTTTTATTTCCTTTGATTTGAACTGAATCTACCAATTTCATTTCTTCCCATTGTTGCTATTATTTCCATCCTTTTCCTTCGGTGGATTTTTCTCATCCAAATCCAGATAGCGATACCCCATGTCTACTAACTCCACAAAAGATCCTTTTACATGGATGGTCATCCTTTCTTGATACTTCTCATTTATACCTCTAATGAACATCTTGTTATAATCAGCTCCTGCCCAAAATGGGACTATTCATTAACTTTCTCACATATTCTTCAAAAGGCTTACCTTCCTGCTTCAAATCCATTTTTTGGCATAATCGAGACATTCCAACCGGAGGAAAATACTTATCCTCAATAACCTTTTTAAACTGTCCCCATGATATTTCTTCTTCTAGCCTTGCATGAGTAATAATTTCCCACCGTATTGAAGCTTCATCTTGAAGTCATCATGATGCTCGAAGTCTTTTCTGCTCATCGCCTAGTCTTAATCCTTTAAATATCTTTTCGCAAGAATGAATCCAGACTTGAGCTTCAATAACAGATTTAGTATCCTTAAACGTCTTTCGACCCCGATGGCTGAAGTTCTTGTTTAAAATCACCAAGTATGGTTGAGATTAAATTAGGATAGCTGGCTTTATTGTTGCAATGGGACTTTGAAACACCCCACCTCCATTAAGGTCACTCACAAAGGGAATGCCTTAACTTTGGTGGAGCATTTTAGGTAAAAGATGCAGATAAATTACAAGACAGACAAAGAAACAACGAAAAACAAACTAAATTTATTTCATAAGTACGTGGTTCAGTTAAAAACATTACGACAACTATCTCAAACCAACTTCCAAATTATTACAACAAAGTCTCTGTCTTGAATTAAAAACATAAAGAAGCATTAAAACAACAGTAAGGCAGCATAAATCCCCAATAAGAGAGTATCCTAAGCCATAGCCCAAGGAAAAAGATTCCAAGCAATACATATACTCTCTTCAAGCTGGAAATGATCCGATCTAAGCTGAAGTGTTCCCTCCCTGTGGACCTTGGGGGGTGGGGAGAAACGGAAGAAAAGAAGACGAAAGAAAATAGGTCAGACATGAGTCTGGTAAGTCCAGTGACTATTTAGTATGGAAACAAGAAAAAGGGTTATGACATGAATAAACTAAATCTAGGACAACACACTAGAAATAAGATAATAAGGCTGAATATGCTATCGCACTCATTTCACTTCTCTGCACCACCTAACTAGTGTCCCAACTAGTAATCTATATAAAATGATCATATTGTAATGTGATCCCAATCCCCGCAATTGTGGTAGCCTTCAGGTGTAAATCTATCTTGAGAATTCCAACTCAATCTACCTAATTGCCATGAACATGTTAGATGTACCCTTACTACCCTATCGATCGGCTCCTTACTCGTATTAATATGTCCTTGTGTCTGTGTCAATCGGCCCTCTCTTGCGTGTAGATAGCCGTGTTGGTCCCACCATATGGTGTATCGATCCTTATGATAGCAACCCGACACGATTCAAGATGCACAGTGTATAACTATGGTACCCAGCGCCTGCTTTTTCTCACTCCGGAGTACGTGCACGCACGTAAACCGTCGGAACCTACACTGACGTACCCCATGCCGCTGTTTTGACCACTTATAATCAGCCCAGTAATCGTGCCCCACCCTGCCTAGTTTAGGGCACTATGATACATCTATGCGGGTTACTGTTGAAATGGGTCCCCGTTACTAGGGTTTCCTATTGGTTAAGTTTGTGGGCCTATATTTACTAATATTACCCACCAACCCGATATGTACTTAACCCTCCCTCTGATTCAAACATGTTTATTTAATGGTTAAGTTTGTGGGCTTATATTTACTAATATTACCCACCCAACTTGATATGTACTTAACCCTCCCGCACATTATGCCATATTGGTTAAGTGTTGTCCATTCATGTTAACTTAACCCACCCATTCATCATGTCATGTTGGTTAAGTGTTTCTTATTAACTTAACCCTCCTCACTTATCATGTTGGATTGGTTAAGTGTTTCCTATTAACTTAACCCCATTCGTCCATCAAGTTGTATTGGTCAAGTGTTTCTTGTTATCTTAACCCCACGTGTTCATCATGTCATGTTGGTAAAGTGTCATCAATCAATTCAAGTTACTTAACCCACCTACTTGTCAGTTACTTTGGTTAAGTGTTGCCTTCTTGTGTCAACTTAACCCTACCACAAATCAAGTTATATTGGTTAAGTGTTGCCCTCTTGATTTAACTTAACCTTACCACAAATAAAGTCATATTGGTTAAGTCTTTCCCTCTCGTTTTAACTTAACCTTACCACAAATCAAGTTATATTGGTTAAGTGTTGCCCTCTCGTTTTAACATAATCTTACCACAAATCAAGTCATATTGGTTAAGTGTTGCCCTCTCGTTTTAACTTAACCTTACCACAAATCAAGTTATATTGGTTAAGTGTTTCCCTCTTGATTTAACTTAAACTTACAACAAATCAGGTCATATTGGTTAAGTGTTTCTTATTACTTAGCCCTACCCATTCATCATGCTATACTGGTTAAGCGTTTCCTATTAACCTAACCCAAGTCATTCATGTCATATCGGTTAAGTGTTCCTATGAACTTAACCCTAGTCATTCATCTTGTTGTATTGGTTAAGTGTTTCTCATTAACTTAACCCTAGTCATTCGTCTTGTTCATTAGCATTAACTGATTTATTAATGCACCAACCTCTCACATTAGATATGAGCTGTTGCGGTTACTGGATGTGTCGGGCAGTTCCGGGCAGTTTTACACCACAACTCAATCTAACCTCGGGTTTTCCTTGGGCATGATGCACTACCTGTCACATTAGATAGGTGTTGTTATGGTTACTGGATGTGTCAGGTGGTTCCAGGCAGTTTTACACCACAACTCAATCTAACCTCGGGTTAGGCATGTTCGTCTTTTACTTAATTTACATATTTACTTTTCATTTTTATATGTAAATTTTCCACAATTATTGCCATTCAAGCCATGCCCGATTTTTCCTCTAAATCATATTCAAGATTTTTGGTACATAAATTATACCATTTTTATGCCACTAATCATTCATATATTTATGGACCAAATTATGCCGATAATATAAATTAAAGATTTTTCCAACCGTTACCCCCGCCATATGTTCGCAAAATTCACATAGAATGTTAGGCTCGTAACTTAGCCTAACTTATATACAAAAGGGAAAGAAGGGAACGTGTGCCATTCATATAACATAATAAGGATCTAACTAAACATGTGTCATATAAATTTTGGCATAAAACAATGAGCTTGCATTTTTGGATCCAATCAACATAAGTCTTAAGCATATGAAATTACCTAAATCCAACTAGGCATGTAAATTTAATCTTGCAATTTGGATCCAAATAAATATAAATCTTAAGCATATAGAATTTCACAAGTTCAACTAGGCATGTGAATGTAAACTTGCAATTTGGGTCCAACTAAATATGAATTTTAGGCATATAGAATTACACAAGTTCAACTAGGCATATGAATGTAAACTTGCAATTTGGATCCAATAAACATGAATCTTAAACATATGGAATTACACAAGTTCAACTAGGCATGTAAATATGAACATTTATTTTGGATCCAATTTTCATGGATCTAAATGTAGATCTAAATATAATACATGTCTTGGCCTAACAACTTGCATGTAACGTAACATGAATAAATCACCAATTTTACATGATTGGTTTACATCAACATAATAAACACATAACCTAATAACTTGCATGTAACATAACATGAATAAGTCACCAAACTTTACATAATACATGATTGGTTTACATCAACATAATAACCACATAGCCTAACAACTTGCATGTAACGTAACATGAATGAGTCACCAAACTTTACATAATACATAATTGGTTTAACAACAAAATAATAACCACAATAATCTTATAAGCATATATGATAGAATCGTTACAAGAATAGGCATGAATCAGCATCATCATTATCTTACAACTAGGAATAACGCTAGTTTTCATTTTATTACAAATCATAACTTTTTAATCGTTCACATCTAAATAATAACGGGACTTACAAACAATAGAAAGTCTTATTTTTTGAATTTGAAAAGCAATCCCTTGAAGAAGACTATCAATTCTCTAAGTCAGTTTTGATTCGTAGCTTTTAATTCATTTTCTAATTGAAGAAGAAATGGTGGGTAGGCTAGAACGATCATGGACATCATGGTGGCTCCTTGGAATGAATTTGTGTGATTTAGGGTTTGAGGACTACGGTTTCTTTTATAGAAGTTAAATCTTATGCGAGCCTTTAGATCATTCTAGGAGTAATCACAACCGTCCAGACTAGATAGAGTTATCCAGAATTGCCACCTATGCCCTAGTGACTCAACAATAGGTCAGAAAGGACTCAGCAACAAGTTAGAATTGTCTCAGTTTTGGATCTGGGCGAGGGGGATAAGTCAACCCCCTGGTCGACCTGTATAGGGGAGGTCGACCCAATGGTCGACCTGTATAGGGGAGGTCGACCCCCTGGTCGACCTGGCCTGGGGTAGGTCGACCCCCAGGTCGACCTGCCATGGTATTTTACTATTTAATTTTCTGAATTTCTCTAGAATCTTTGGAAGGTCATAACTCCTTCATACGAAGTCCGATTTACGAAAACTTGGACTCTATTCCAAGCAGAATTCCGAGACGAATGCAATGGAGTAACCCATTTCCCTTAATTCTCACTTTAAAAATTAAGTATTCTTTAATTCGTTCGTTTAATATTCTCAAAAAATACGGGGTGTTACATTCTCCCCTCCTTAAAGGATTTGGTCCCCGAAATCTCTAAGTTGAGAAGAATGCATATCCTAGCATCCAGCATCCGTCTACTCAACCATTTAATCACAAGTGTCCATTGTCCTTAAAAGATCTTTAATGCTTTCACGATTATATGCATAGTGTGTGTACATGTCCTTATCTAATGCAAAATCAGTCGGTCTACTGATTCAGTTGACCTACTCAATGCAAATTATGTCAGTGCCATGAGTCCATAATGTATGCAATTATTCCTAATCGTACTTTATAACTTCTACCTGAGTGCACAATCATTCATACAAATGCAACATCCATATGATAACACATCAAGTTTCAGTTCATATATATAAATTCACTCATGCATATGCAATATGAAAGTGACTGAGCCAATCTAGTGCCTAATGTGTGTATATGCATCCATGAGCAACCACTTGCAACCACTAATCATAACATGTTTCAAACACATGTTTACATCCATTGGTTTCTACCTAAGGATAAGGAATAGGATCGAGAAGATATACTTAAAAGGTGGATACAAGCATGCATAAACTTAAGGAAAGAGAGATCGAGGATGTACCCTCAAAAAGAAAAGGATAGGCTGCGCGTATCTAGTCTTCAGTCTTCCAAGTCGCATCTTCTTGAGCTTCATTCCACTGTACCTTAACTAATCTAACTTCACGATTGTGAAGCTTCTTGACCTCCATTTACAAAACCCACTAGTAAAGATAGGACCTCAATCACTTACTATGCTAGAGGGTATCCAATGTAGTCGAACTATCTTTTCAAGATAAACAGGTGTGAGCCATGATACCAAGTTATATACTAAGATGATTAGAGGTCTCTCTTCTACTTAGCTTATCCATCATGTCATAAATCTGAGGGTCTAAAGCTGAAGGTTGCTATGTACTTTTTACCTCTGTTAAGGTCAGTCTTAATTTAGAGCGCCTGCCACAACCATTTATTTCTCATGCAAACCATCTTAGTCGAACTCAACATCCCTCAAATACAAGCCCCAAAGGCCTAAACCAATATCACACAAGCACCCAAGGAATACCTCCTCCGAATTTGGATGATTTATGTGAGATGATGATACTAGCAAAACAATAAAACAATTGGGCACTTAACCGACTCTGGCTATCCTCGCCAATCTTACTCCAAAACTATCGTTGATCGCATATCTTGCTTTGCATTGTCAACTAGATATATGCAGAAGTCTGTCTCAAGTTTTTAGGGGTAAAACCCCTAACCTAATCAAAAACATCTGCATAAATCATCGATAGATGAATCAAGTGATTTCTAGGTAGCTAAGCCTAACTGATCCCCTTTGGATCGCATGAAATCTCGAGGGTATTCCCGAAGGAAGTCAAAAGTCTAACTACCCTCCTTTCACAATTACTAGCTAACCAATCCATGCCTAGAATCAACCCATAGCCCATGAAACCAAAAACATAAGCATTACACTTAAACTCAATCCTTAATATAGATATTCTCAAATCCTTACAAACCAAAGATAAATGAGCCGAATCACCAACCGGATTTGAGACAATAATGGGATCTTCTATTATACTAGTATGAAGGTGTAAAGACTCAACTACGGAAGCAGATATAAACGAATGTGAAGAGCTAAAATCAAAAAGAGTACTAACAGGATGATCAAAAATAAAAACTAAACTTTACTATCTTTCTCTCAGGTACGTTGGCGGTGAAAGCATGCACTTTCCTTCCTAAAAATCTTGTCCTTTATCCTTGTCCTCCGGGAAATCCTTGATAAGATGCCCTGCCTCACCATGCTGAAAACAACCACTTGTCTTTTACTTCCTATAATTAAATGACCTGTTATACCGCAGAAAAGATACTTCGTCTTGTTGCAGGATCTATTATTTCCTCCGCCCTTCTTATATTCCAATCCCTTGGTTGTGATCCTTCCCCTTTGGCCTATTTCTCTTTACCTCCTTTGTGAACCATGTTGACAAGCCTTTCGAATGTTGCCTCCATCGCACGGGAAACCCTACAAAGCTTGGAATAGAATTAGCCATAGGTGAAACTACTACAACTATGGATGGAGGTTGGGCACTTCTTCGCCCTTTAACAGGTGTCGTAGTCTCATCGAGCCTACGGAACCATGTCGCGATGAGGTTACCCCCCAGAAAGCCAGGAGCCCCGGAGACTCAGGAAAGAAGGAAACAAGGATTCAAACAAAGGATTTAAAGATAGTGCATATGGCTTTGGGGAATAAGCCTTTAAAACAAAACTTTTCTTTTGAAAATGCTTCTCCTAAAACCTTTTTGAAAATAAATTTTCAAATCTTTTATCTGATCCGGTAACCTTCAGCTCCGATACCAAGTGAAACACCCCACCTCCATTAAGGTCACTCACAAAGGGAATGCCTTAACTTCGGTAGGGCATTTTAGTTAAAAGATGAAGATAAATTGCAAGACAGACAAATAAACAACATAAAAAAAACTAAATTTATTTCATAAGTACGTGGTTCAGTTAAAAACATTACGACAACTGTCTCAAACCAACTTCCAAATTATTACAACAAATCTCTGTCTTGAATTAAAAACATAAGAAGCATTAAAACAACAGTAAGGCATCATAAATCCCAAATAAGAGAGTATCCAAAGCCATAGCCCAAGGAAAAAGATTCCAAGCAATACATCTACTCTCTTCAAGTTGGAAATGATCTGATCTAAGCTGAAGTGTTCCCCCCTATGGACCTTTGGGGGAGGGGGACGGAAGAAAAGAAAATGGGTCAGACATAAGTTTGGTAAGTCCAGTGACTATTTAGCATGTAAACAAAAAAAGGGTTATGACATGAATAAACTGAATCTAGGACAACAACCTAGAAATAAGATAGTAAGGTTGAATATGCTATCGCACTCATTTCACTTCTCTGCACCACCTAACTAGTGTCCTAACTAGTAATCTATATAAAATGATAATATTTTGATGTGATCCCAATCCCCGTAATTGTGGTAGCCTTCAGGTGTACATCTATCGTGAGGATTCCACCTCAATCTGCCTAATTGCCATGAACATGTTAGATATACCCTTACTACCCTATCGATCGGCTCCTTACTCATATTAATTTTTCCTTGTGTCTGTGTCAATCGGCCCTCTCTTACATGTTGATACCCTGTGCTGGTCCTACCATAAGGTGTATCAGTACTTATGATAGCAACCCGACACGATCCAAGATGCACAGTCTATAACTACTGGTACCAGTGCCTGCTTTTTCCCAATCCGGAGTACGTGCACACCCGTAAACCGTCGGAACCTACACCAACGTACCCCCTGCCGCTGTTTTGACCGCTTATAATCAGCCCAGTAATCGTGCCCCACCCTGCCTAGTTCAGGGTACCATGATACATCTATGTTGGTTACTGCTGAAATGGGTCCCCGTTACTTGGGTTTCCTACTGGTTAAGTTTGTGGGCCTATATTTACTAATATTACCCACCAACCCGATATGTACTTAACCATCCCTCTGATTCAAGCATGTTTATTTAATGGTTAAGTTTGTGGGCCTATATTTACTAAAACTACCCACCCAACTTGATATATACTTAACCCTCCCGCACATTATGCCATATTGGTTAAGTGTTGTCCATTCATGTTAACTTAACCCATGCATTCGTCATGTCATGTTGGTTAAGTGTTTCTTATTTACTTAACCCTCCTCACTTATCATGTTGGATTGGTTAAGTGTTTCCTATTAACTTAACCCCGTTCATCCATCAAGTTGTATTGGTCAAATGTTTCTTGTTATCTTAACCCCACGTGTTCATCATGTCATGTTGGTTAAGTGTCATCAATCAATTCAAGTTACTTAACCCACCTACTTGTCAGTTACTTTGGTTAAGTGTTGCCTTCTTGTGTCAACTTCACCCTATCCCAAATCAAGTTATATTGGTTAAGTGTTGCCCTCTTGATTTAACTTAACCTTACCACAAATCAAGTCATATTGGTTAAGTGTTTCCCTCTCGTTTTAACTTAACCTTACCACAAATCAAGTTATATTGGTTAAGTGTTGCCCTCTTGATTTAACTAAACCTTACCACAAATCAAGTCATATTGGTTAAGTGTTGCCCTCTCCTTTTAACTTAACCTTACCACAAATCAAGTTATATTGGTTAAGTGTTGCCCTCTTGATTAAACTTAACCTTACCACAAATCAAGTCATATTGGTTAAGTGTTTCTTATTACTTAACCTTACCCATTCATCATGCTATACTGGTTAAGCGTTTCCTATTAACCTAAACCAAGTCATTCATGTTATATCGGTTAAGTTTTCCTATGAACTTAACCCTAGTCATTCATCTTGTTGTATTGGTTAAGTGTTTCTCATTAACTTAACCCTAGTCATTCATCTTGTTCATTAGCATTAATTGATTTATTAATGCACCAACCTCTCACATTAGATATATGTTGTTGCGGTTACTGGATGTGTCGGGCAGTTCCGGGCAGTTTTACACCACAACTCAATCTAACCTTGGGTTTTCCTTAGGCATGATGCACTTTCCTCTTACATTAGATAGGTGTTGTTGTGGTTACTGGATGTGTCAGGCGGTTCCGGGCAGTTTTACACCACAACTCAATCTAACCTCGGGTTAGGCATGTTCGTCTTTTACTTAGTTTACATATTTACTTTTCATATTTATATGTAAATTTTCCACAATTATGGCCATTCAAGCCATGCTCTATTTTTCCTCTAAATCATATTCAAGATTTTTGGTACATAAATTATAGCATTTTCATGCCACTAATCATTCATATATTTATGGGCCAAATTATGCCGATAACATAAATTAAATTTTTTTCCCAACGTTACCCCCGCCATACGCAAAATTCACACAGAATGTTAGGCTCATAACTTAGCCTAACTTATATACAAAAGGGAAAGAAGGGAATATGAGCCATTCATACAACATGATAAGGATCTAACTAAACATGTGTCATATAAATTTTGGCATAAAACAATGAACTTGCATTTTTGGATCCAATCAACATAAGTCTTAAGCATACGAAATTACCCTAATCCAACTAGGCATGTAAATGTAATCTTGCAATTTGGATCCAAATAAATATAAATCTTAAGCATATAGAATTTCACAAGTTCAACTAGGCATGTGAATGTAAACTTGCAATCTGGGTCCAACTAAATATGAATTTTATGCTACACAAGTTCAATTAGGCATGTGAATGTAAACTTGCAATTTGGATCCAATAAACAAGAATCTTAAACATATGGAATTACACAAGTTCAACTAGGCATGTAAATATGAACTTTTATTTTGGATCTAATTTTCATGGATCTAAATGTAGATCTAAACATAATACATGTCTTGGCCTAACAACTTGCATGTAACATAACATGAATAAATCACCAATTTTACATGATTGGTTTACGTCAACATAATAACCACATAGCCTAACAACTCGCATGTAACATAACATGAATAAGTCACCAAACTTTACATAATACATGATTGGTTTATATCAACATAATAACCACATAGCCTAACAACTTGCATGTAACGTAACATGAATGAGTCACCAAACTTTACATAATACATGATTGGTTTAACACCAACATAATAACCACAATAATCTCATAAGCATATACAATAGAATTATTACAAGAATAGGCATGAATTAGCATCATCATTATCTTACAACTTGGAATAATGCTAGTTTTCATTTTATTACAAATCATAACTTTTAATCATTCACATCTAAATAATAACGGGACTTACAAACAAAAGAAAGTCTTGTTCTCTGGAATCTGTTTTCTGAATTTGAAAAGCAATCCCTTGAAGAAGACTATCAATTCTCTAGGTTAGTTTTGATTCGTAGCTTTTAACTCATTTTCTAATTGAAGAAGAAATGGTGGCTATGCTAGAACGATCATGGACAACATGGTGGCTCCTTGGAATGAATTTGTATGATTTAGGGTTTGAGGACTAGGGTTCTTTTATAGAAGTTAAATCTTATATGATCGTTAGATCGTTCTAGGTGCAATCACAACTATCCAGCCCTAGTGTGACGACCCCAAATCCCGTACCGACGGTGGCAAGGGTAATCTTTGGAATATAACACATAAACAAATAATAATAGAACAGAATTAAATAAATACACCAGATAATGTACAAATAATACACTGGATAAACATAATCATCAGAGTTACGCAGTATACAGGATCATACTTAGTACAAATACAGTTCAGCTATACATAAATGTCTACAGCGGAAAACAAACATAATATGTACAATAGGAGCTGAACATCATAAAATAAATAAATGATAGAATCCATCTTCAGCTCCAGCTATCCAGAAAGAGCCTGCTAAAACCTGAATACAAGGCTGCCCGTGTAGAAAGAGGGGCACCCGAGTTTGCAAGTGAAACAAACTACGAGTCAGTCATGGGACTGGTATGAGAAATCTACTTAACACATTTCTAATATGGCTAATCACAGGACCACGCCACTTTCGCGGAACGGATTTACTCCATTGGATTGCTAGTGCTTTACAACAAGTAAATCTTTTAAACATCGCAATGCTTTTTATAAAAATGAAGCCATTATAAGACTCAGTTCCCATCACACAATGCAATGCAAACCGGAGGATAGAGTTTTACCTTATAATGGCCAAAATATGCTTGATATGAATAAAACAAAAGCATTTGATATTATTACTAGTGTTTACATGTTTCAAAAACAATTTCGAATCATAACTATCAATCATAGACGGCATGGGTACCATATATCATGTCGCCATATATATGTACAATCAAAACCATACAGTCACGTATTTGGAAATTGGATTTTCGTCATGAACCAAGGCAAAAGATAGTCCTTACAGACTTCGAGACAATCTAGCCCATGTCTCAGGATCATAACGCATCAACCCTTTGGATCGTCAGGGTCGGTCCACCGCTGTGGATTATTATGCCTGAACACTACGTTTCCTCGCCCTTTGGGACGTAAATGAGCCAACGAATGAATCCATCGGTCCCGGATCGACCGATATATCCGAGGCGCCTCGCAACAGTAACAACCACATAGGTGAAAATAATATAAATGTCAGCCAGTTCAAGCACTGACACCACCTCTAGCTAGAAGGAAACGCATGCCCTCCCTAATGTCCTCTCCCATTTCTCGTTCATACCGGGGTGTGAGGCTCGCGAATTCACGTTATACACAAAGCTACGCCACATAGGCAGTGCTTTGATCATCACCACAAGACTTTGCTTTTCAACAGAATCCATGATCACTGCATCTTAGCATGCCATACAGGCAATTCACACCATGCAACTGATGGCTATCAATCACACAAAATGAATTCCAATGTCGGACACAGTCCATTTACAAGTCCGTTCTGGGTCTGAACGAAACCGGAGGCACTATATACCTCGCATACCCATCGATCTCCCCGTACGTCTGGACGATCACCACTCATTATCCATATTTCGGGATGCCTCCCAATCAGGACATCAGTTACCATCCAAACGAGGTGAAGATCTCCGGTCTTCAACCACCATCTTCATCTTCGACTACTTATCGTCGATTCAGTTATTCAGAATGGGATAAACCCGGTCTTTCTGAGCAACTCGCGCATATAGTAAAAAGTGCTACAAAAACACAACATACGCATCATTTCAATTCATCAGTCACTAACCGTAAATCAGTAAGAGAACGATTTCCCAAATATTAACCCCGAAGGCCGAAACCAACATCAGATCAAAACCCAAGAAACCACTCGACTTAGCTAACCTTCATTTAATTTCTAAATTTCACATTCCATATCGTTTATAATATTTTATAATGATTTATCGCTATTTTTATTTATTTTAAAATAGCCAATTTATTCAAACTATGCTTCGGGCCATAACGCGGCCGTGGCGCTGTTTTTCTTCAGATTTGATTTACACATATATGAAAATCTAACCGTTGGATCATCACAAAATTTATATCATTAGAAAGATATTTTCAAAACGAATCCAACGGTTCCAGTTTTGGGAAAATCCGACGGTCGGATCTCCCGGTACAATCGTTTGAAGTTTCGATTTCAAATTACGAACTGCAACGTCGTTATTCGATTTAATTTAATTATATTTTTATATATATAAATATAATCGATTATGGCGCTGTTTTTCTTCACATTTGAATTACACATTCCAGACAATCCAACGGTTGGATCTTTACAAAGTTGGTGTCATTGGAAAGGTATTTCCAAAGCGAACCCAGCGGTTTCGGTTTCGGGAAAATTCGATGGTCGGATCTCCCGCACTAATCGTTTGAAATCACGTTTTCAAAATACGAACTGCAGCTTCGTTATTCGATTTATTTTAATTATATTTATATATAAATATAAATATAATCGATTCTTCGATTTCAAAACCATATTCTTTTCATACCTTTGATAAAAATGATATTTTTTTTATAAACAATTTATTTCAAAACACGAATACCATTCAACACATGAATTTCTATTCAACGAATGAATTTCTATTCAACACATGAAGGTTTTCTATAGTTTGTATATATATATATAGTAAAGATGTGATTTTTATTGCAAAAAAATTTATTTCAAAACACGACTATTTTATATAGTTCATATAGATGATAAAAATATGATTTTTATGATAAAACAATTTATTTCAAACACAAATACGATTCAACACATGAATTTCTATTCAACGAATGAATTTCTATTCAACACACGAATACAATTTCAACACATGAATTTAATTCTACCACATGAATATTATTCAAAATTTCGGCAGCATAACGGCAGGGTAGTTAAAACCAGGGTCGTACCTAGTACGGCTCCTCGCTCTACCTTAAAGCCTCGCAGCTTTTGACAATGGGGATTTCATGCATCAAGTTCGCACGCAGGCGGCATGTATATTTTTTTCATTTCCATAAACTAATCCTATGTGGTTTCAACCAAATAATTCTCAACCACAAACGGGTATTTTTCAACCACAATCAATCAATTTCAACCACAAACAACTCAAATCAACCATTCGTTATCAACCAATTTTCACACCAATCACAACCAATAAATATCGTCCATGGTTTGTGGACGAGGGGCGTATATATATAAGCATTTCACTTCTATTTCAACACATATAAATTTTTTACAATGCATATATAACTTATATATCGAACGTACAACTTATACAATGCTTATACATGAGGTGTACAACGGTTATATAACTCATACATCGATTATATAATTTATACATCGTCGTTTTCCATATCGTTTATAATTTAGAAATCTCACATTGGGTTCCACTCCACCAAAAATAGCAGAAGGCTCAGAAAAATATGCGGTCTCTTGTAGAATGTAGAAGACGTCCACACGAGTCCAATGTCTCTTGTTTCACTTAATTTCGTCAACAAACGAAAAAGATATGATTTTTACAGTGAAATCAAAAACCATAGCGCTTTAAACTGCTATAATATAGTTTAAAATAAAACAGCCGTATGTTTTTCAAACCTGTTCAAAACTAGACTTTAAATTTTTGCTCGATCCGTGAAGTGTTGCGTCAATCAGCCACTGCCACGCTGTAGAGGGGAGAGAGGTGCGACCAACGATGGTGACGCAGTCACCTGCGATCGCCGGAGGACGGCCAGATCTCGGCTGAGGCGGCGGGTTTTCTAAAGCTCGATTCTCGAGCTACACGCAACGGGGGTGGGCCAAATGGGTATGGATGTGAAGAGGGAGGAGAGAGCTTTCAAGATTGGGTGGTGGCGCGGTCTATCGTGGAGCGAGGCGGGCGGAAAGTGGCCGGGAAGTGGCGAAGCACTGAGCGTCGTCGATCGTGAAAGGAGTGAGGGTTTCTGAGAGATTTTTATTTTTTTTATTTATGTAGGAATTTTCTAATTGGTCCATGCTTTATTAATTTTAAAAATTAGGGTTTTTACAAACGAACGGCAATTCCGACCCAACGACTGTCGCCCCTAGCTAATTACCCCCATCCCGGACACAATGGGAAATGTTTCGTAACCCATTTCGGCTGTTACGATCAGTTATTCTTCAAATTAAAATATAAAACATTTAATATTTGATTTGAATGTACATTTCAATTTGCCGGTGCCACATATTGATTCTAAAAATTCCAGAAAAATAATTTCTAGCTTCATATTGACGACACGGTCCCAACAAAACTAGTTTCGTCGAATTCTGAGACCGTTTGAAAAATGACCCATTTCTGGTCGATCCAATTTAATTGTAATTGACCAAAACACGTTTTCCTTTGCCACGCTCACATACTAGCTTCAAAAATTATGAAATTTGAACCCTAGCCATAATTTAACATCCCGGATCCAACAAAAGTTGTTTCGTCGAATTCCGAGGTCGTTTGCAAAATCGCCATTTTCACGGGCTATACAAACTCTATAGCGACCTTTCTGAAAATTCATTTGGCCATAACTTTTGCTTCCCGCTACGAAACTTCGATTTTTCAAATTCATTAGAAAGATATTAACTAACAAATTTAAATATTTTTGGTTTCACTCAAATCCGTTTTGTTTTGCACCCGGTACAGTCAGCCAAAGTTTGAATTCAAATTTTGAAACTACCGCGCCAGTTCAGGCCTTGTTTATAATTAGAGTTAATTATATTCATCTTCAAATGTCGATTCAAACTTGCTTTTCATCGTTATTATTTAAAATATTTATTTGAAATCCACCAAAATAGCCAATTTAAAATTTTTAATTTGGTTCAGATTTTCCGGGTCGTTACACCTAGTGACTCAGCAATAGGTCAGAAAGGACTCAGCAAGCAAGTCAGAACAGTCTTAGTTCTGGATCTGGGCGAGGGGGGTAGGTTGACCCCTGGTCGACCTGTATAGGGGAGGTCGACCCCATGGTCGACCCCCTGGTCAACCTGGACTGGGGTAGGTCGACCACTAGGTCTACCTACCTTGATATTTTACTATTTAATTTTCTGAATTTCTCTTGAATCTTCCGAAGGCATTGCTCCTTCATACGAAGTCCGATTTACGAAAACTTGGACTCTATTTTAAGCAGAATTCCGAGATGAATGCAATGGCATAACCCATTTCCCTTATTTCTCACTTTAAAAATTAAGTATTCTTTAATTCGTTGTTTTAATATTCTCAGAAAATACGGGGTGTTACAGACTTTGACCATAAGGAGTAGTACTTTCCCATCCCCTATCTCGTCTCCTTCTTCCTCACATCCTGTACAATCTATATATAATAAGGAAATGGTTTAGGCATTCGGACGAGATATTTTAGGGATATACAACGATTCGATAGATAGGGAGGGATTTATTTTAATTTTAATTCCTTGGGTTTACTAATGTTTCCTTTAGGTCATTATTAACTCTAACTCTAATGGGTTATACCCCATAGATTTAAATAAACTAAAGCTTTGACACCCAATGTAATGACCCGCCTTTTTGACCGCATTAATTCGATAATTAAACCAACTCAAACCGTACACAAAGACGGATTGTTGTTAGGATAATAACATATCAGAACATAAACAAAATAAAACTTTTATTACTTCAATAATTTGCATCGTTTTGCATTGGTTTATCAGAGTACATACCATGGCACAAAGGGGAATAACCACATCTATAGAGGGTCCAAAGTATTCCAATCCAGCTCCAATCCATTATTGCTCCAAAATAGCTCCAGTCTTTAACTGCCTAACTACCAGGTTGCCTGTGAGGAAAATAAGGAACCCAAAGTTTAATGGGAAAAACAATAAACTCTGAGTTAGGCATGGGACGGGCATGAGAAACTTAAAATAGTTTAAAATGAGGTGACTCAAAAAACCACGTTGTATAAATATGGAATGGGCTTTCCCCTTATGAATACCAGTGCATAAAATTCTCAATGCTTTTTAGAAATGAAGCTGTCATAATGCTCATCCCACATCACACTGTGCAAGCGCTCACCAATGGGCGAGTTTTGTCCTTGTGATAACAAAAAATGTTTGATACGTTAAAACCATTTGATATTATTATTAGTGCATTATATGGAAAATCATTTCGCAAATAAATGTATCAATCTTAGCCAACAAAATACCCCCCACCTTATTATGTTGACATATACATATATAACTAAAATTGTAAGGGCACTTAGTGGAAATTGGATGCCAATAATGACCAAAGTAAAGGATCTTACTTATCCGATGGTTTCACCTCTAGAGGGATGCACCCTATGAGAAAACAACTCTTGCTTTCTAGACTACACTAGACCTAACCATCTCTCTATGCTTACTGTGCCAAATGGCAACACGAATATGACATTCCCTAATCATAACCAACCTTTAACTGAGCATTCGTTTCCAACATCCACATAAAGTAGATTTCTGTATAAGTAAATACCTAGGCTCCATACGTTGGTATCACTTTTTATCTAAAAGGTAATGACCATGCCCTAATGGGCGCAACCCACATAACCTTGCTATCATAATCCTGTTTTAGGCCATTACTGGGCCGTAAGGCTTGACGAAGTCTCGTTACATGAAGCTATGCTTTACCAAGACATGCTTTGATCGTCAATAGCTCATCACTTGGTATAGTATATTTTCATTTCATAACATATAATTGAAAATAACTAACCATATAATCTTTGAGCTAGTATGCCTCGAAGAAGGGTATTAAGCTAAGAGAATAAATTCTATGCCACCAATCAGAAATATGTTTGGTAAAGATCAATCACACATTCTGAAGTACAATGTCAAACACACATTCATATAAGTTTTTCTAGGTCCAAACAAGACCGTAGGTACCTTATTCCTCGTCCAATAAGGGAGAGAAGTCCTTGCAAATTCGGAAAAACTTCAAGTACATTCAGACCACTGTCACAATATTACCGTATAATAGGTGCATGCCTATTTGAGACATCAATAAACAATGTGAAGATACCCGGTCTTCAATCACCATCTTCAAAATCTCATTTGCATCATGTCGTGTTATTATTAAGAATGGTTTTCAAACACAAATCACGATACCTGACTTCCTGAATAATAAGCGTCATTTAAAAGCGGTATGAAAATACTAGATTTCAATTAAGTATCGACCCATATTTACTTTTCAAACTTATATTCATCATCAAAACATTTCATTATTCCTTTGAATTGGTTTAACAAAGGTTGTATATCGATTGTTAAGTTTAGACCTTTCAAAATCAACTATTAAGTAAATAACATTACGAAAACACTACTAAAACCATTTCAAATAGGCTATTTATATTGATGAAAATAAATTTAAAACCAAACCATTTGGAAATCATTTATTATGATTTATCATAGTTTCTTCATATTTTTAATAATTTTAATAAAGTTATCTCAGTTGATTTCCAAATTTGGACACCGCACTGCACTACCTTTTTTTTTATTAAAAAATGATTTGGATATAACATAAAAATTATTCGTCTAAATTGAAAAATTCTCTTTTGATTTGAAAATTATCATTATAAGCTTGCAAATGTTTTTCGTTTGAGGAAAATTTAACTTAAAACGAGTCTGTTATGACACTGTAAAGTCTACAGTCGAAATTTGCGAACTAACGCTGTGTGGTATGCTCTATTCTAACTGTACATTATACTTATAACAAAAATAACCAGATTTACTTAAAAACATTTTAGAAACACATTAAAACATATATAAGACTATTTCAAAACAATATTTCATGTTTTCGCCTTAAAATTGAAATGTTCATGTTTAATTAATATTATAATACTATTTAATTAATAAAATATTATATATTTTTTTCAAAAATTAATCTTTTGGAAACCAAACTTTTTAGAACTCAATTTGAATAATATATAAGCTATATGAAACCATCGGTTTGAGTTAAAACACTATCTATGTAGCCAAACTGAACTTCGCGATAAAAATTGACTTCGATTTTTATCGATTAAACTTAAACACACCGTTTATCCTCAAAACTTAATTTAATAAAATTCCAACCTTTAAAAGAAATTCTCAAAACCATTTTAGTATCATTTCTATCCAATCCTGGATATCAGATTCCAACTTTTATTTTTCCACTATATTTAAATTAATAAAATATTCATTTATATAATCCGATAAGCACGAGACTTAACCAATATCCAAATATCTCCACATGGATGTGTAACATGTGTAGTATGAATTAGTGTCACTACTAACAAACATTACAACATTCATAACATCCATCCATCCATCACATAGCATGTATATCACAATATCTAAGTATAAGCGTTAGGTAATCAATTATTACACTGTGTTTTATAGCTAATTACATTTAATTAACATCCAACGACATAACATACATACTAAACAAACATTATTGCATACTTTCTCACCGTGAAATCCAATCCACCAATCTTTACAGTTGGACTTCTGAGCTAACCGCTATCGTTCCGGACCGACTGTATTTCCACATCGACTTCTTTTTAATATTGTATATATTTATACCATAAATAATTTTTCTTTTTTATTTAATATAAGAGGTGGCTAGTGGTGATAAGGTAAAGTGAGGGTGGTGATTCGATGGTGGAGCAAGAGGTGATGGAGTTGGCAAAGGAGGGGGAGTAGGTGGGGTCGTGAGTGGTGAAGGGGGAGGCCGAATTTGAGTGGCATAAGTAGGTTGTTGGAGGGACAAATAAGAGGGAGGAGGAGTGTTTTGGTCATATTTTAAGGACGAGGAGGGTCGTGGCAATGGCCGATATGATGGAGGAGAAGGAAAAGAAAAGAGGAAGGAAGAGAGTTTTCATGCCATGGACGCCATGGCTACAAGCTTTAAGAAGAAGGTAGAAAAGAAAAGAGAGGAAGGATTGAAGTTTAAGGGAGGAAGGGGTCCTTATATAGTTGTAAAGGAGGATTAAGGAGTGGAAACCTCATAGGACATGTGTAATTCACACATGAAAGGTTGCATGCAAAAATATTAGTGTCTTAACACTCACAATAAAGAGGAAGGAGGTACTTTTGGTAGCATTTCTCCTTAAAATGCAATGGAAAACTATATGCAACACTTAATAAAATTATATTTTCAAGTTGTAAATTAATTATTTAACTTGTCCAAAATTCTGGATCATTATAATTACCTAACAAATGATGTATTTACTACATGATAATATTTATCATCCATCCATACTTCCATACATTGACAGCAAGTCGACTATATTTTTAGTAATAGATAAAGCTGCTTGATGATCATCTTGCTCAACGCCTACATCATTACGCATAACACTTTACAATGAAAAATTCAGATGGTCGCTAAAATATCGAGAGTGAAAAATGAAGATTCTTTTTTGACCAATACAACAAAAATATCCTATTACAACGTCATTTCTACAACGGGAAGTGGTCGCCCATTGTAATAGAATGCTATTAGTACAAGGGAAATTTCTGGATCACTGTAAGAGATGTCATATATAACACCCTTTTCATAGTGGGCAATGGTTGTCTGTTGCAATAAAATGCTATTACAATGGTCATTGCAGGCTCATTGTAATAGATACCAATTTTACAATGTTCAAAAAATGACTAATGTAATAAATGTCTATTTTATAATGATCAAAACATTCCCATTATAAGTGGAGTCAGTTTTACAACGGTTAATCCCCATTGTAAGGGCTTCCAATTTTACAACAATAATAAAATGTCCGCTTTACCGGATGCCAAGTTTACAATGATCATAAAATGCCTTTTGTATTAAATGCTTGTTACCGGTTTTCAACAATCAATAATTAATAATTACAATACTTTCTTAAAATTAATATTGATTCTTTTTTATTATTTAATAACTAATCATTAATAATATTATATTAATCATGTGTTACTAATTACTAACTATAAAGTTACATTAATAATTACAATAATAAATAATATTATATTATTTATTAATATTTAATAATTAATTATTAATAATATTTTGTTAATCCTTTATAACTTATAATAATTAATTATTATAAATAAATAATCACCAATTAGTAATTACTGTATATAATCAGTATTCCAATAGGCTTAATTTTACTTTCCGCGTATTAGTAAGTAATATCGAGTAATTAATATAATAGATATAATAATTTATAATTAACTATAAATATTAATAATTCATGATTAATAGTATTACTATTAAAAATAAAAAAATTAATGTTAAAACATAAAAATTTATAATATATAAATACTAATTATTAACAATTAATAACTAACTTTAATTTATAATCAATGAGTATGAAGTAACATTTAATAATTAATTTTCACTAATTAATAACCACGATTGAATATTTAATTCCCACTATTATTTTCATTATCCATTAAACACATTGTAAATATTAGGGATGTTTTACTTTGTAAAATATTAATTCATTTTTTAATATTTGTAATATGCTACATTTATTTGTAAAATATCGCCCAAAGAACGATGCCAAAGTAATAATATGTCGGCCCTCTTCTAGACACAGTAACTTTTGTTTTAAGGTCGGCCTCTTTAATCTTTACAGTCTCGTCTCTGGTAAAAAAAACTAGATTTTTTAAATCCCTAATCGAATCTACCGCTCCCTGATTCCTTCAATCGGTTTGAAATCTGATTATCTCTTACTTCTTTGACGATCGGTTGCTTTGACCGCTCTTATGGTTTGATTTGTCGAGATGAAATTTCTATAGAAAATTTGTAAGTGATTTCTGCCCCTTTTACGATTAATAATTGCTTGATCTTTGTTGATTCAATTCTCTTCTACTTTGTTGATGATGATGGTGGGATGTATTTATAGGATTTTATTGAAATTAATGATTCAAATATTTGTAGAGAAGGAAAGAAATTGATTGATTGTCAATCAAATAATTGGTTCATAAATGGAAAGATATAAGAGGAAATTTCTGGAAGAAAAATAAAAGGCTAATCAATCAATTAATGAAGAATCAATTTACTTAGGGAAAGAGATTGAGACCATAATTGCGCCATTCATTTATGCTCCAATCAAATCAAGGAAGATATTATATTTATTTTTCCTTTATGTCCAAGTAATCTAGAAACTTCTCTTCTTTATCCCCAAGAAATCCCTCTATATAATAGGGGTCATCTTATTGTATGAATCAATCAATCCACCATTAGTCTTCTCTCTATTGTAATCTTTTTGTACTCATTTCTTTATTAGAAAATAAAAGTTGTTGGGTCTCGGTGGATGTAGGCAAAGCCGAACCACGTTAAAATTGGTGTGTTATTTCCTCTATTTTCTGTTTTTGTTCTCTCTATAATTTGTGCCACTTGATTTAATTTTTTGGCATTGTTGAAATAGTTGATAGACTAGATCATTGGGTTTATTCGTATTCCACTGCCCAAATTTCTGATTTTGCACTTTAGATTTAATATCCTACATCCTCTAATATCTTGAAGGTTGATTCGGTCAGTTTGCTGAAAATAAACGATTGAGATTCTGTTGAAACATACGTATATTTGACTTAGCTTTTGTGATAATATCTTCGGCTTGATTTTCTTGATTGTTTCAATCATATATCGAATTAGGTACTTTAATTTATCTACTTCCCTGTTTGTTTGAATAAACAAAATTCTCTTCCTTTTCGATCACTAATTAATTTATTGATTGGAACAAATGTTGCAGCTGATTTAGCCATGAAAAAGACTTTCTTTGATAATTGTTGCGATTTTTTGTCTTTTGTTGACCATTTTTGTTTTATTTCGTGTAGCATGTGTTATAATTCGCTGCATTGTTGTGCCATATGCAATTTCACTACTGTGTTTTCCTGATTCTACTCTCTTGATTGGTTGGGTTGCCATCTTGAGTTTGGTTACGAACTCGACTTGAAAATGTTGAACTTGTGCGGTTGTTTCATGTTGCCTTATATTTTTTTGCATACATCTGAACTGTTTTGAACTTCTAGCTTGATGCATGTCTACACTTGTGACTGTTTTGTTGTTGGCTTGGCTTTTGTCCGTGCCATGACCCAATGTGCTTCTCCTTGGTATACTGACCATGTATATTGTTTGCTAACATGTTAACTTGTCCTTTTCGTTATATGAAAGACTTGCTCATTTTCTTGAACTATTGTCCTGAAAGCCTTTGTACCTATCATCTTGTTTTCCTAGGTTACGACCTGTAATTCTTGGTATTTTTGTTTTGTTTGTGTCCTTACCATGCTATACTGTTGCATGCTGGGACTAAGTATCTTGTAATTCGTTTGGCTGCTTGAGCTGTCAGTTGCCAGAAAATAATGCTACCTGTAGCACATGGTATTTTAATTTTGTGATGCCGTTTGCAACCCTGGCCTTGACCAAGTGTTCGTTGTCCATGTATTCATTGGACTTTCTCTTACTGCACTTGGCCTTTGTCATGCTCTGCCTGTATTTGAACCTGGCTCCAATTGTATTTTATAATTGATTGTGCTTTCCATGTCCATTGGAATTAAAAACAATTAACGTTGCTTTCCATGTTCATTGGACTTCTTGTCTTTATGCATGCATACTAGCGCTTGTTTACCATGCACCTAAAATGTTTTTGCCAGTTTGAATCTGTTTTGAGCATTTGTTATCTGGCTATGTTGTCTGACTTATTTTACTTGCTACATGCACCTGCAACTTTTATTATATATATGTATATACACATACGTATATGTGTATATATGTATTGTGCTTTTGCATTACTAATTTGAATATTGAACTTTATTTGTGAGCCCTTCATATGGCATGCATGAAGATTTAATATATGTTTCTGCAAGGTCCAAAAAATAATTGTAGCTTGTTACTCTGCACTGCATTAAACCATTTAGTTTGACCTTTGTACTTGTCTGTGAGAAAAATAAATCATGCTTGAACATTATAATATTCATAATGTATCATTATAAATATTATACATTGTTCAAGTATGTATATACATGTATCTGACCCTATCTAGAAAATGATGAGAAACAACCTAAATAACAAAGGAAAATGTATTTTTTTTAATTAAATTTGTATTTGCATGCTATATTGTTTTTATTCTAATTTACAATGTTATTATATTCTGATTGGTACAACTGACGATTGGAAAAATTATGGATCAATCGCTGAAGATGAAGACATTGATTGTGAGAGTGAGTCAGTGATTGTAACTGTGTGTATGTAGTGAGGCAATGCTTATACACGTGAGTATTTTGTATAGGGATTATGTAATAGAGAGAAAATAACAGAACTGTGTACTATTCAAAAGTGTAAAAAAAATATTTGAATAAAATATCTATTTAAAATTATAAATAATGTGTTAAATATTTTAATTCTAATAAATATTTTATATTACACAATTCATAATCCTTTGCAAGTTTTAACGCTTTACAACTTGCATTAATTGTTGTTGTAGAGTAGCAACGGTTAATAACCGTTGTAAAAAAGATGTATTACAAAGGCCTTTTCCCTTTGTAAAATACAGTTAATCCATTTTAATGTGGTCTAATACAATGGGCGCATGCCCATTGTGAAACCCATATTTTAATGGGCATTTCTCATTACAAAAAAGCTGTTATATTGTGGTGGATGTATGATTTGCAAATCGAACCTTCACACGATCTTTCTGTCTAACTTTTTTCTTTAGATGTAACTATTAACAATTATTTCAAATTAATTTTTTTTACACATTTAATAAAACTAATAAGTTATGAAATAAATATTAATACCTTTCAAAAGGATACATCCATCTATATCGCATGGGCCCTCGAAGACGTGCTTCAAATGGAAGATGAACATGTAAATGTTCCATTACATTGAAAAAACCTGAAGAAAATATTTTTTTCAGTTTGCAGAGCAATATAAGGATTTCTTCCTCAAGTTTACGCAGAATATCATCTTTTGATTTAGTTAAACAAAGGTCTTTATAAAATAGACTAAGTTTTGTTACAACCATCCAAAGTTTCACAAGCAACAGTTCTTTGAAAGTAACACATAATAAATTTTCCATCATAACATGACAATCATGGATATTCATTCTGCTAAAAATATTGTTCTCATAGTCGACACATCTACGAAAAACAGAAGATATACCATTTGAGAATCTTAAGGGCATTGTTATTGACACTCCAAATATTGTTAAGGGAGGGACCAAATTTTTTTTAAAAAAAAATTGTTAAGGGGAGTACCAATGAAGAAAGTAGCCCCTTAACAAATAAAGGTAATTTTACCTTTTATCCATTTGGCTAATTCTATACATACACCCATAATTTCTTAACATACACCGTGAAATAAAATAAGATAGTATACACCAAAAATTCCTTTTCATACACACGCCTTCTACAAAATTACCCGTTTATATTTTCATCACCTTCCCTCTTTAACCGTAAAATTAAATTACACAAAAGTAGGAATTCGTTACATAAAATTCAAAAAAAAATAGATTTGTTTTTTTTTTCAATTTTCGAAACTAATATTTTCAATTATTTGATTGTTTTACTTTAAAAATCAGCACTAATTTTAGATGATTGAACATATGTGAATTAGAGTATTTAATCATCAAAGTTGCCTTAATTGATATTTCGGATTTCATTAACTTTATAAAATTCTATAGATTTAAGCACATATTATTCATTTTAAAGTTTAAATTGGATGCATTATAAGACAAGGATTGAAAATGAAATTAAGGACAAGGGTAGAGTAGTCACAGTATTTAGTTGTCAAAGTCAAATTAGTTTTTTTTTCTAATCTGGTTTAAAGGGGCAATGCGGGAATATTGAGTAGTTTGAAATAATATGTTTGTGTAGCCCCTTAACAATTTTTCAAAGAGTGGAGTGTTTTTAAAAAATGGTCCTCCCTTAACAATAGTTGGAGTGTCAATAACAACACCCAATCTTAATCCTTCCACTTATTTTAAAAGTATTTTAACTTGATTATTGTCTAGCTCATAACACATTTTTTTTGTCATTTGGCTTCATATAAAGCTCGGAATAATTACATATAACTTTTATATCACGTCTTGATTTCAAATCATCCTACGTCTTCCCTTTACATGCCAAATGGTATTAAACACATTATCAAACACATTTTTCTCACTGTGCATCACGTCAATATTACAAAGAATGAGGAGATTTTTCCAGTAAGGCTACTCCTAAAATATATTTTATTTGCACCAATTATGAACCAATGATTTACCTTAAATTTCAATTTGTTCTCCGGTTTCATGTATCTTTGGATAATCCTTTACAAGTTCATAAATATCTTTGCTTGACCAAACAGTAGGTGGTCACAAAGTCTCACGTCTATTAGCTGTAAAGTTTTTCTTATTTCTTATAAAAGGATAATTAATATGAAGAAAACATCAGTGACAGTCAAACCATGAAATCTTCTTTTCATTAGGTAAAGAAAATGCTCGTGTTTCTTCTATGCTATAAGGACAAGCTAGAAAATCGGCCGTACTCAAATCTAAAAGCATTGTGTGCGTAGGAAAATTGCTAATTGTCCACAACGAAGAAGAAAACATGCAAAAGTTCCATTTTTTGAAATATCATATGTTCCTTCTCCTTTGTACCACAATGTTTTTAATACTTCAACCAAAGTTTGTAAATAAAAATCGATCTCTTATGTCGGATCATCAAGACCAGAGATGACAACTATGAGAAACATATATGGAGTTTTCATACACATCCATAGAGGTAAATTATATCGTGTGGCAATTATAGCCTAGGATGAATATTTAGAACCAAATTGAGAAAATGGTGAAAATCCATCTGTAACACCCCGTATTTTCTGAGAATATTAAAAAAAATAGTTAATTATGAAGAAGTTATTAAGCCTTGAAGTTTGTATGCATATGAGAGAAATATATATAGATATATATAAAAATTAAATAAATAAACATGCAAAAAAGGTTCAAAACAGCGAATTGGGAGGGGGAATAACTAAACCGACCCATTTTTGAGGTCGACCCAAGCCTCGCTGGGTCGACTAAGGGTTAATCCAGGGTGTTTGGCTGTCATCCCGTGGGCCGATTCGCTCAATGCAAATTTTGCATTTGAATGGTTCTCATGATTCAGGGTTAATCTAATGGTCCTAAATAACTTCCTACACCTATATATACATCCCTAACCTAAACCTAAATCTCATATACAATTCTCTAGCCTCCATTGCTCTCTTCCTCTCTAAAAGTAAATAAATCAATGGCGTCTCTACTCTGCTGAAACCTAAGCTAGGACTTGTGCTTCTTCTTCCTCCAATTCTGATTAGGATTAAAAGAGAATAGCTACAACACCTTTTTCTTTTAGAATCCAACCAAGGCAAGTGCAGTTATTTTCCGATATAAACGTTAATTCTGGTTGTGACATGAATTATAAATCTGAATCTGAGGTTATATCTGTTATGTTCTGTTTGGATCTATCTTATTTTGTATCTCTTTCCTCTTTCTGTTCTATAGCCAGGCTACCACGAGCCTGAGCCAATCTCATAAGAGATTAACATACGCTAAAATGTTTAGGACAATAAAATGAATGATGCATGAATTGGGCATGACCAATAGGTGACTGATTTGAGGAAAGAACATGGACTGTAGCTAGAACAAAATCTGAGACATATGACTGGACATGTTATATTGTATTGAACATATGATTTGAGATAAAAAAAGAATATGGCTTAGGCATAAAGATTTACATGAGAGTAGGGTATCTATTAATGTAAATAAACACCTAAGTAAGGGATCTTTGGGATATATGATATGCATAGTAATCGATGGCTATATTTGGTATAATTTATATAGGGATCTTCTGTACTATGCAAGTTTAATAAAAATTAAGACATATGATATATGGTAAATTTATGACCATAATCTGTGCTATGTAAATTTAATGCATACATAGGGTATATGATAATATTGTGAATCAAGACTATTATTTATGCATGTGAACTTAGGCAAGATTTATAATTAGGCAAGATATGTTTGTGAAACTTTAAGAAATGATTAAATCTGTTATATTTGCCTAATTTGCTAGTTTAGTTACATTGCCTAATCTGCTAGTTCTGTTATATTGCTTAATTTGCTAGTTCTGCTCTACTGCCTAGTCTGCTAGATCTGTTCCTCTGCCAAATCTGTCATCTGCTGAAAATGCTAAATCTGCTAAATCCGTTAAGTCGCCTAATTTGAAAAATCTGTTATCTGCTATATCTGTTGAGTTGGTATAATTAGTCCGCTAGTGACATAATCTGAATTGGCTATAGTTATGAATAATTGACATGTATAATAGGGCGTGGGTATAAATGGTAAATCATTAATTAATTGGCCGCAAAGATAAACATGGCTAACTCGAGGTTAGAATGAGTTTGCGGCGTAATTCTGCCCAAAACCGCCCGGCATATTCCAGTGGTCGCAAACAATAGGTTCTAATGTGAGAAGTTAGTCATAACGTGCTTGAAACCCGAGGTTAGACTCAGTTTGCGACAGAAACCTGCCCGGAACCAACCGGCCTAACCAGTAGCCGCAAACTGTCAGTCTAATGTGAGAGGTCTGGGCATTAATATTTAATTAATGAAAATCTGAGATAAATATAATGTCTAAAACGTGTTGGGCGGATAGGGTTAAACCCACTAGACTGATGAGTTTAATAAATCTGTTCCGTGAATCGGTAGGCACAATTACAAAGTTAGACAAATCTGTAAATCTGTTAAATCCATATATCTGATCCGTTAGTTTAAAACTTGTCTGACCTGTGAACTAGTTGATCTGAATTCTGTATGTTTGAACTTGTTAATCTGAAATCTGTTAGTCTGGGCACACAAGGATAGGAGGGGAATTACTTGTGTCATCTGTTGTTTGGGACCCATATTAGTTAGTTACCCTTTCTGGTATCAAAACTTTGACCCAACAGTAGGTAGGGTCCGGGCACGCTTACTGAACTAATTATAAGCAGTTCATTCTGATAATGGCAAGGGGTGTTGATGGTGCATTCCAACCGGGTTATGTGCGTGCATGGATCCCGGTCTGCCTCTGAGGATGTAAGACGTCGTGACATCTGTAAATAGGTCTGTGTCATTCAAAGGTTGCCACTTTAGGGAATGATACACCCTTCGGTGGGGCTGGCACAGGGTATTTATGAATTAGGGAGCTGATCGCTTGGGGTAGGGTTTTAGGGTACACTTCGTTCTGTCTGTTTCTGTTTGTACCGTCTGTTTCTGTTGGGTGGCAACACCTGTCTGTTTCTGCGTGGTACCGTCTGTTCGGGTGGTAAAGGCCCAATTACTAGTGTACACCTTATGCTACATTCTGCTTCTGTCTGTTTCTGATCGGGTGGTAAAGGCCCATTACTAGCGTGGAAATTATTCTGTACCTGTTTCTGTTTCAGTTTAGACATTAGGGTGACACCTAATTCTATTATACTAGTATTAGTGCAGAGAAGTGTAAAGCAATAGCTTATATCATTCTGTTCTTCTGTCATATCTGCTACATCTGTTACAGTTATCTCTCATCCAGTTTTATTTTCATGTCATGTTATTATTATCTATTCATAACTGAAAATCACTGGACTTGCCAGACTTTTGTCTGACCCTTGTTGTTTCGCCTCCTTTCTTCCGTTTCTCCCCCCCCAGGTTTTGTAGAAGGGAATACTCTAGCTTGATCTAGATTTCTTCCGCTTGCAGTGCTTAAAGTATGGCTTGTCTTCTTCTGTGGGGATTATGATTTTAAACTATGCATTCTGAAGGCTTTTGTACAAGACTGATATTTTGTACTTGAATTCTAATATTGTGATTTGAAAGGATGTAACCAAGCTTCTGTTGAAATAAAGTTATAAATTTTTCAAGTACTGTTTTATCTGTCTTGTAAGTTTCTGTTCTGTTTACTAAAACGCTCCACTAAAGTTAAGGCATTCCCTTGTGAGTGACCTTAACGGAGGTGGGGTGTTACACCATCTGTATATAAGCCAAGTTTAACATTATAGCCCTTGGATACAAAAATTGGGATATTTCTAGTCAAAATGCTTCCATGCTTCCCCTCAGCTAAGTGTATTAATGTAACTTCTTTCTGTTCATATTGTGTCATCTCATATAATGCACAATTACAGAAGATGCATATAACCTTTAAATCCTAGGAATAATAGGTAAATAATACACAAGTTTATACAGGACTTCGTTTTCCGTCTTTTTTCTTGGTTTGTACCATTTCTGGTTACATATTTTATAATTCCTAAGGATGGTATCTTCTTTTCAAAAAAGCATGCAACCGTTTAGACATGTATCTATTTTTTGATATGGTAAACAAAGTTCTGAAATTAGTTTTTTCACTTCCTAATGGTTTTTGCACATTAAATTATCGGGAGGCATATGCTGCTTTGCAACTTGTACAATAGCTGCAAATTCAGCTTCTGTGAGGTTGTATTTCGATTTCATCGCAATGTATTCACCAATTATCGATAATTGGGTTCTGCTTGTACAACCTTCTCAAAGCAGTTTCTTCGTAGCATCTAATAAATCATATATTCCCTAATATCTAGCTCTTCCTCAACATTACCATTATTACAAAGCAGTAGGAAACATTGGATGTGCAATATCTTCAAACATATGTTCTATGAGATTCATCGTAGCAATTTCCTTACTCACTACCTCCGCAATTTGTATAGGATTAGATGCTAATATTTCTCCATGGTGATCCCAAAGCAAATAGTTTGGTACGAAACCGTATTGATGCAAATGAACTCTAACCATTTCTATTATTAAATTCTTTAACAATTTGCATATACTATATGGACAATGGATTTCTTTTTCATTTCCATTATTACTTAAAGAGAAATCGACAAAGACATAAACACCGTTATCAAAATGTTCACTTATTAAGCCTCTCATTTCCCTTCGTTGTTGATGCATCCAGCACCGACCAGTAAAATAATTTTCCATTTCCTCTACGTACTAATTAAGAAATATGATATAAGTTAAAATTGCATTGACAATTTATTAAATTAATTTCATAGGTTAATGTTTAATTAATCAATGACACTTTGCTGATGGGTCATGGAAATTTTCCTAAAAGAACATGGTTCTCTCTATAGAAATAAAAACCAAAATCATGGAAATTTTCCACTTCTACGATTTCCAGTAATTTGATAACATGAATGTGCATATTAAAAATCAACTTACATGATTATTGATCTTGTTATCAATCGTCTGCACGATGCAGCAAACTTTAAACTAAATAAGGCCTGAACGACTTAATTTCAATCTAACCGTACACATACAGAGTTTATCTTATATATGCACATGTTTAGGACTTAATTTAATACATACATTATATAAAAGCAAGTATCATTTTCGACATTTTCTAAAATTAATTAAGCTGATACACACTAAATTACCCAAACAGGCCTAGAAGTAATAAAATATTAAACTCATATATGCACTACTCTATTATCACAAACTATAAACCTGCAGTACTTAGGTTAATAACAATAATTTTCAATAAACTACACATACAATAAGGCAATACAAATATGTAAATTAACAATTTTAATTAACAAGGATTTAGGTTAAGTAACTATTCTAGAGGAGATTAGGAGGTTAGAGAGGAAGATATGTAGGTGTCTGGAAGTTGGACAAGCTAATGAAGGTGCGCAAGATGGCGGGTGGCGAAATTTGGGGAAGAAAGTGGAATGAGGGAGAAGAAGCAAGTCTTGGCTGTTTATTTGCGATCTATCAATGGCTACAAACAACATTATTTCAACGGATTTCATCGACTTCTAACGACTAACTTTTTAATTTGTAAAAAAAGTCCAAAATGTACTGGCTATTGCAATTTAGCCTTTAGCAATCTGTAACAACCCGCAAATTCTGAACCAATTTAAAATTTTTATTTTAGAAATTTTAAAAGTAAAAATAATTTATTTTAAATAATAACGATGAAAAAATTTATTTAAATCGAAGTTAGAACGAAAATTTTATTTATATTATAAAAGGAGTTAGAAATAGCACGATAGTTTGAAAAGTCAAACTTTAACTTTGACTGAATGTACCGGATTCAAAATTTAGCGGATTTTAATGAAACCAAAAATATTAGAATCTATTCAAAAATATCTTTCCAACGAATTCGAAAAATCGAAATTTCATAGCGGGAATCAAAAGTTATGCCCAATTTAAAATTCAGAATAGTCGCTATAGAATTTATATATATATATATATTAATATTAAAAATAGCCATTTTTCAAACGACCTCCGTTTTCGACGAAACCACTTTTGTTGGAACCGGAATGTCAAATTATTGCTAGATTTCAATTTTCAGATTTTTTCGAATTAATATGTGAGCGTGGTAGAAGAAATTGTGTTTTTTTCATTTCCATCAAATTTAATCGACTAGAAAATGGCCATTTTTCGAACGGACTCGGAATTCGACGAAATTAGTCTTGTTAGAACCATATCGCCAAAACAAAGCTAAATATATTTTTTATGTAATTTTTAGAGGTCGTATGTGGCCCGGTGAAGTTAAATGTAAGACTGAATTAATTTAATAAAGGATTTAAATATTAAATTAAATAAAACAGGCTGAAGACATTCGTTTGGGCTGACGGGGCCTAGCCCATTGCGTCCGGAACGTGGGTATTTGCCTAGAGACAATTCTTGTTGGGCTGAAATTGGAGCTATTGTGGGTTACGGGCTTAAATTAGTAACTAAATAATTAAATAATATTTTAATATTAATATCTCATATCCCTAACCCTGGACCTAATCACGATGTAATAGTAGCCGCCTTCGTTCGTTCGATGGCCATGGAAGCACGAAGCTTCTCCTCCGAATAACTTCCCCTCCACTCACTTTTAGACACTCCTCTAGTTGAGAATTTTACTGAGCCTTCCTTCCTCTTCGATTCTATACCAGAATCACCTTGCCCCATCGCCCCTAGCTCGAGAACCGAGCCTTCGAAGTGCCGCCGGAAAAACCTCCGCCCCCGCCTCCTACCAGCGTCGAGTTGGGGCCGCTTCCAGGCGCCGACGCGCGCCTCCAAGCACCCCGACGTGCCGCCGCCCGATCCTCCAATCGTGTATCCAATCTTCCGAAAAGTGGATCCAAAGATTTGAACCAAAACGCGAAAGCTACGGTAAAATAAAAATAAGGAATTATAACACATAATTTCCGTTGCAAATTATAAATTGAATTATAAAAATGATATCTTGTGCTTACGAACACAGATTTGGACAATTTCAGAAACATTGGAACCGCGTCGTTGAATAAAACTTTTTAAAAGAGATTGGAACAGATTCAGAACTTGTTAGAATTTTAGATTCGCTACAAAGCAATGTGAGAAATTCTATTTTATTTCTTCTTAAATAATTAAAATTATTTATGTTTGGGTTATCATCAATCTACGGTAAAATTATGTTTGTTATGTGACGTGATTTGATTCTATGATTGATCTGTTTATTCTATGTGTATGTATGATAGATCTGTTGTGTAAATTTTAGATTTATATATGTTAGTCAAATAAAACATTTCAATATAGAAAAACTATGTTATTCCTTATTTTTGAAATAGATCTAGTTTATCAATTCAATACATCATGCTATGTGATTATTTTTGAATTGATTTAGTTGTCAATTCAATACACCATACTATGTTATTATTTTTGAATTGATTTAGTATATCAATTCAACACACAAAATCATGTTATCATTTTTGAATTGTTTTAGTTTATCAATTCAACACACAATACTATGTTAACATTTTCGAGTTGATTTAGTTTATCAATTCAAATGCTCAATATTATGTTACATAGAAATTGACTTTTATTTGTGTTCTTTATCGCAAATATAACATAGAATTAAAAGTTCACTTTTTATTTGTATTCTACAATGCAAATAAAACATTGAAATTAAAAGTTCACTTTTTGTTTTGCATCCTTTAATGCAAATGAACATCGAAATTAAAACTTGTTCTTTTATTTACATCCACCAATGTAAATAAACATGAAAAATAAAATTTGTTCTTTATTTTGCTTTCACAAATGCAAACATACATGAAAATTAAAACTTGTTCTTTTATTTACATTCACTAATGCAAATAAACTGGAAAATAGAATTTGTTCTTTTATTTGCATTCACTAATGCAAATATATATACGTAAAAATAAAATTTGTTCTTTTATTTACATTCACAAATGCAAATATACATGAAAAATAAAGTTTGTTCTTCTATTTGCATTCACTAATGCAAATATATATAGGAATGAAATTTGTTTTTTTATCTGCATGCATATATGAATATATACATAGAAATAAAATTGATCTTTTGATTTCATTCTCTAATGCAAATATATACATAGAATTAAAATTGATCTTTTGATTGCATTCTCCAATGCAAATATATACATAAAATAAATTTGATCTTTTATTTGCATCCTTTTACGCAAATATATATATAGAAATATAAAATGTACTTTTATTTGCATTCTTTTATGCAAATATACATAGACATAGAAAAATGCTCGTTTATTTGCATTCTTTTATGTAAATATATTGAAATATAAAATATTCTTTTATTTGCATTCTCTAACGCAAATATGCATTGAAATGAGGAAAACTATATTATTTTTTTGCTATTTTAGATGCAAACAAAACATTAGAAGTAAAATAATATTTTATTTGAAATTTTAGATGCAAACAAACATTAGAGTTAAAATTGCATTTTTGCAATTTTAAATGCAAACAAAAACACTAGAATGAATATGACATTTTCATTTTGTATTTTAGACAGAAATAAAAATATGATTTAAAAGAGTTACATTTTTGTTTATAAATTTAGCTGCAAATAAAGCATAAAAAATATATTTCTATTTGCATATTTAGATGCAAATAAACATCATAGTAAAAGGATTATATTTTTATTTGCATTCTTTGATGCAAATAAACATTGAAATAAAAAGTTATATTTTATTTGCATTCTTTGATGCAAATAAAACATTGTAATAAAAAGTCTTATTTTATTTGCATTCTTTAATGCAAATAAACATAGTATTTAAAAGTTAAATTTTTATTTTCATTAACATCGTATTTAAAAGTTGAATTTGTATTTGCATTTCCTTGATGAAAATAAACTATGAAATTAAAAGTTGCATATTTATTTGCATTCCTTGATGCAAATAAAATACTGAATTAAAGGTTGAATTTTTATTTGCATTCTTTGTTGCAAATAAATCCTTGAATTAGAAAGTTGCATTTTTATCTGCATCCTTTGATGCAAATAAAACATGAAGACAAAATTTGTATCTTATTTGCATTCCTTGATGCAAATAAATCATAAATTTAAGTATTACCTTTTATTTGCATTTTAGATGCAAATAAAAAGCATAGTTTAAGAAGTTACACTTTTATTACAATTTAGATATAAATAAAAGAACAGGGTTAAAAATATCCTTTTTACTTTTAAACTAGAATAAATAAAAAGGCTATGATGAAATGAATTCATCGTAGTTCAAATTTTGCTAAAATAAATAAAATGATTTTATTTTCATCATAGATTAAAATAAAAAGATTAGAATTAAGAAGGTATATTTTGAGTGTCATCTTGGCTTCAATAAAAAGAGTAAAAAGATAGAGAAGGTTTATTTGTCCTTTTGTTGCAATACAAAAAGATACATTTTTATCATTTAAATAGAATGAGACAAAATTTATTTAATTTTGTCATTTTAAAAAGGTTGAAACAAAATAATCACTTTTGTCTATTTATATTAGTTAAATCAAACATTCATTTTGTCGAATTATATTGGTTGAAACCAAAAAAGACATTCTTGTCAAATAAGAATTAAACACAAATAGTATTTTGATAAAATAGAATTGTCAGCAAATGAAGGTATCACTCTTCTTATACATTTTGTTGAAATAGAATTTATATGCAAATATAAAAGTCATTTTTATTTGGAAACTTGCATTGGAACTTATATTCAATTAGAAGAATTATATTATTGGTCAAAATATACATTAGAATGTATAAGTTTGGTAAGGCGACATCATTATATGTTAATGCATACATTAGAATTTGTATGCAATTTAAAATAAACATTTTATGTGTTAACGTATACCTTAAAATATATACAAATGAGATTATTTCTTTTACGTTAAGAATAATTACATGCAAATAAAGTACAATAAAAATTACCTTTTATTTGTCATCCACAATAATGGCTTATAAATAAATCACATTTTATTAAATATTAGAAATGTATAAACAAATTATGCGAGTCAAAAATATATTTTATTTTCAACATTAGGAGTAAAATATCATTTTTGTCCATCATTATCAACATGTTGATAGTATTAAAGTTGGTTAAATTCATTAACCAAATAATTATTTATATGTACTGTTGTTGGCTGAAAACCCCACACGGGTGGGATGATAATTGATATACATTAGCCCCAATATTTATTCATATGTCAATCGATAGATTGACAGGCTGCGATGAGCGTTATTATTTCATTTTAATGCTTACACAGTTGAGAACTTCACTTTGGATGTTGAATGGATGGTTTGATGACTATTTATTATTATTGTCATTTCATACGATATATGAAATCCATATAACCAAAGTTATATGGTAAATGATTGAGTCGCTTCTCGATTCAAAATATCTTTTATATAAAGAATATTTTTAAACAAAGAATTTCTTTTAAATAAAGAATAAATCTTTCGACTAAGATTATTGGTATTTCAATTTATATTTATTTATTGGAAAATGATTTTGGGTTTATCGTGAACAATGTTTTTAAATGACATTGATTCTTTAACCAATTTAAAAATAAGATTTATCCCTTAAATTGGAATAATTGTAAAGTAGTGATTTTTGATATTAAAACTGAATTCGAATTTTAGTAAATCTTTGAAAATAAGATTAAAGAATAAATTCAAAAGATTTTATCTTTGATAAAATTAATGAGAACCTTTCCCTAATAATATGAATATTTTATTTAAAGAATATTCTGAACTGGAAAGAGGCGTTGGATGTATCCTTATAACAATTGATTTTTAATTATAAAAATACGCGAGTTATTCGGAATGACTGGGTTTAACCCATTCTGAATAATTACTACGACGATTAAAAGTCGAAGATGAAGACGGTGGTTGAAGACCGACGATCTTCACATCGAATGGATGAGGACTACTGATGCCTTTGATTGGAGTTGCTGCCTTGAAAAGGTTCCAGTGGTTGTTGTCCGGAGGTATTGTTGATCATTCTGATATGCAGGGTATAAGGTGCCTCTGGTTCCGTTCATACCCAGAACGGACTTGTAAATGGATGTATGTGTGATGTTGAATTTCGTTCTATGTAAATTGATTTCTATTAATATACAACCGTTGGTGGCGGAGAATTTATTCTCTTGCTTAACAACCTTAGAGGTTGTGTGTTGATAATTATAAATCGCATGGTATGGACTGTCAATGTGGCATGCCAAGATGCAATTGATCAAGGCTTTTGTTGAAAAGCAGAGCCTTGTGGATGATGATCAATGCATAGCCTATTTAGGCATAGCTTTGTGTATTTCGTTACCTCGCGAGCCTCACACCCTGGTATGAGTCAGAAACGGAGCAAGGGAACGCAGGGAGTGCACATGTTTCTTTATAGCTAGAAGTGGTGTTTGGGTTTAACACGGCCCGGCATTTTACTTATGTGGTTGATGGATTTTGAGGCGCCTTGGATTTTTTATTGGCCACAATGGCCAATTTATAGGTCCAATAGGATCGAGAAGCGTGTGTTCAGGAATTGCCAATCCAACCTATTGCACTATTGGGGGATCGACCCTTGTAGGATCCAAGGGTTCGCCAGCGTCCGAATCCTGAGACATTGCTAGAGTTTCTCGAATCGGTCAGGAGATCGTTCCTAGCCTTGACTCTTGATGGAAACCCTATTTCCAATACGACATCATGCGGTTTTGATTGTAGAACTAGTATGGCGACATAGTATATGGTAGTTATGCCGTCTATGATTAATACATTATGATTGAAAGGTTTTTAAGACATATATACACTAGTAATAATATCAAATCCGTTTTTATCATATCAAGCATTTTTGACCATTATAAGGTAAAACTCTATCCTCCGGCTTGCGTTGCATTGTGTGATGGGACCTGAGTCTTATAATGGTTTCATTTTTCTAAAAAGCATTGCGTTGTTTTAACGATTTACTTTATTTATGCACTGGCAATCCAATGGGGTAAACCTGTTCTGCGATAGCGGTGTGGTCCTGTGATTAGCCTCCTTATTATATAAGTTAAATAAGGATTTCTCACACCAGTCCCATGACTGACCCGTAGTTTGTTTCACTTTGCAAACTCGGGTGCCCTCTTTTCCACACGACAGTCGAGTAGCTTATTTTGCAGATATTAAGCAAGATTCTAGATCGAAGCTTAAAGCTATGTCCAGAGCATTGATAGTCTTCCACTGTGATTAATTTAATTATTCTGCTGCATTGTATTAAATATGTTGTAATTAAATATTCCGCTGTATTATTTATCAATGTACTCTGATGTATTCTGTACTCTGATGTAACATTATTATATTGTTTAAAAAGTCTGTTGTTATCTGTTCTGATGTGCTGTATTCCCAAAGTTAACGTATTCGGGTTTTGAGAGGTCTTGATCGATTTAGCGATTGATCGGGTCGAGCGAAATCCAGGTCGTTACACAATCGCTTCACCTAGCCGTTGATATATACTTTTTGTTTAGTAGTGTGAGGAGGATATTTCGTCTCTACGCCTCTAATTTTTTTTATCCATATCAACTTCGGTAAAAAAAAACACTACAAAAGAATTCTGAATTTCCTATGCCAATTTGGCATAGGGAATCGAATTTCCCTACTTCATCCCCACGCCAAAAAGGAAGTTGGAAAACAGCACGTCACAAATATTTCCCTACGCTTGCATGCCTACGACATCCCTATGTAAAGTTCCCTATGCCATCCCTGCGACATCCCTACGCTAATTTCCTTGCATACTCCCTGCGCCAAGCTCCATACGCATTCCCTACGCCAAGCTCCATACACCTTCCCTATGCCATATTCATTACGCATTCCCTACGCCTGCATTCCTTACACCAAGTTTCATACGCATTCTTAACCATTCCATATGCATTCCCTATGCCGCCTTACACCAAAATTCAATATGGTTCTTTTATATTTATCTTCATCTACTACATATCATAATAAAACCGAACGTATGCAAAATCGTAACAATATATATTAATAAAAACGTTGATGTAAAATTAATATCATGGTCAAACTACCATAAACTTGCTACAAATGTATTTAAAACAAATCATGTCCACTAAACAATAAAATAAAGTTGCTACGTAACTCAAACATGGTCATTTCATCTAATTCAAACATCGTATAATGTACCTTACACAACTAGAAAATCAAACCCACTGCCAGGATAAGAATAACTCATAAAGTACATCATATGTGTGATTCTTGTTCCTACCTCAACCCTCATATAAACTCTTGCACATAACTCGCCTCTTCCTGCATGGAACCTAAATCCCCTTGTAGTTTGTTAATCATGAAATTGATTTCTTTATTTTTACTCCTTAGCTCTTTTACTTCCTTCACAAGCTTCTCTCTGTCATCCGAAACTCCAAACCTAGCAGTGTATGTATTATTGTATATGACGTAGTTGTGTACACAATTATATGATTTTTGTTTGATGATAACAACCAAATAAATATTATTTTAAATGTGTTTGTTACTGTACTATTATATATATATATCAGACAGGAATATAATATTTATATTTAAATAGAATATGACTATACGGACATTCATATATTCATACAATGTTTTATTTAAATTGAATAGTATATTCCAAATATTCAAACATTACAACTATTTATATCTCCACTATTCAAACTCTTCATATGAATTTGTACTTATAAATAAACGGAATAAAATCGACAAGTTTGTTTGACAAAAATAAAATAATATTTTATTTCAATCAAATTTGTTTATTACGAACATCAGTATAATTCATATAAATACACAGCTTGCTCCTCACTACATCACTCATCAGTCAGTAGATTCTTGTCACTTTGTTATTCATACAAAATAGATACACAGTCACATTTCATATAAAATTTCACTGTTATACAGAACTTTGACATATTCACTGGCACAGTCTCCAGTTCTTTGCCTTCTGTCTTCACAGCATCCTTCAGTCAGTCAAGTTTTCATACCTGTCATATACAGAAACACATACACAGTATATGGAATAGAAATAATATAAATTTTATTTTTAAAATTTTATTTTCCTTAGTTTTCTGGTGTGTTTCTCATTACTTTTCATGACTTGATCTGATATGTGAATATAGCATGCGCACGATGTATATACACATATTACTGTGCAGGGACAGGAAAACTCGTTTGATGTCTGCATGTAAACACGTGTATAAATATACACGTGTGCACTGCCTTACCAATCAGCGTGCAATCGAGGAGTAGCCACGAGGACCATCTCAACTCAGTGCATATGAATACGGTTGAGAGTGTGAACAATACAAATACAGCATACATGTTCAAGCAAACCAATCAAAGTAGCTCAATCATGTCAACTCAAGTGGAAAATGCAAAGATGTTGTGCAAATATACATGAATGATCAATTGTCAAAAGCAATACATGGTATGAATGGTCGAGCAATATGCAGCATGAAGTTTTCAAGTCAAACCAACTGATTCGAGCAAATGTCAAGTAAGGTGCAGTTAAAAAGTGCTCAAGCAAAACAAGAACTGTATAAATATGACATGCACAAATAGTTCAGCTCAATAACTAATAAGAAATTACATGTTTCTAGCACAAGAGTCAACTATCTTGCCCAATACAAAATGGTTTAATACCTTCAAGGCAGCATGGTCAGAGATGCAAAAATTACAACATGGTGTTCAAGTGGATCATGTGATCAGTCCAGTCATGTTTCAAATAGGGGACGGTGACATGTTCACATAATCAAAAGAAAGTTTTATATTCATTCAGTATGGACATGCAATATACATGGTTTTTTGTTTCAGCATGTATGATAAGTGAACACAACACAGTGAAGCATGGATATAGCAAGTGTACAAGACTTCATTCAAACTCATGTATACGGTGAAGCATAAATTCATTTCAGCATGATGATGCAGGAAAACAAGTGTATGTATACATATTTGGTGAAACTGCACACATAAGACATCAAATAATCAAGACAGCATTTACAAGCAACAGGAAGTGTGGTCATCACCAAGTTATTCAAAAAAAAAAAAAACTAGAAAAGCTCAATAGTGCAACAGACTACGAGCCTATGAAGTCAAGGTCATGGCGCATGTACATCTCAGCGTGAGTTCATGGAAAGATACACAGAGGCATATACAGCAAGACAAAGTGAACAAATTAGTACGAAGAAATGACACAAAAGATTAATGGAAAGATCATAGCAACAACTATGGCGATGATAATGCTCATCAGTTCAAGCTAAAACAAGGAGTTGCAGATCACATTGGACAATGCATGGAAACTCTATACATAATGGCCACAACATTATATTTACATGGGTGTGCATGTGTAAACATATGAGTTCAGTTTTTAATGAACAAGGTCAAACAGATCAAGGGGTCTTTCAATGCCACAATATCACAATTTCATTTCTCGAAGTTTTGCTAGGAACAAATAAAAACGGTGCATTCAAATATCTTGGGAAGGTTTCAATGCCTCTCCAGAATTTTATTATGCATATGAAAGCAAAATTGGAAGTGAATTTATTATTTGCATATTTGGCATTAAGGAGAAAATTAAAGTTGCCAAGAATTTACAAGATTTCTTTTGTGAAAAATCATTCAGCATTATAAGGCAACATATCAATACGCAGAAATTCATTCCAGGAAAGAATGTAATCAAGACAATCAAGTATTTTGATTGCAAGAATTTTACAGTGGAGCGTAAAGGAATAAAATCATTTCATGAATATCATTCCTGGCAACTATCTATTTGATTTGCAACAAACAATACCAGGCAAGGAATTTTATTCAAGGAATCATCAAATAAATACTTTCCAGATTCACTAAAGAGGTTCATCAATTTGATTTCACACAATAGCCAAATCAATCAAGGTCGAGTATTTCAAGAATTACTCGATTACAATAAAGGCAGTTTAAAACCGAGATTCAAAAGAGGAAACCCAAATATTCAGATCGAATCATTCTAACGAAATCAGAGGATAGAGTTTTATAAAATCCCTATTTGAACACCACATACATCATCAGCTAAAAGGTATCAAAAACACAAGGCTAAAACTCAAGAGCAGAAATCAAAATTACCCAAATTACTCACAAGTTTTCGAACAGAATAAATTTCCCAAATTTGTGAAGCAAGGAGGATCACAAATCGATCGACATCATCACGTTGAAGCAATCAGAGAACCACGACATCATTCCATCAAGAAATTGATCAATTTGGGAAAGAATTGGAAAACCTAGCCGCCATTTCTTTTTACAGAATAAAAAAGATCGGGTTTACAAAAGAAAGATGGACCGGCCTATTTTTCTAGTTCAGGGAAAAAGGAGATGACCCTTTATTTATTTTTATCTCCTAGGGTTTTCTATTTTATTTTCTACTTTGTTTTGTATTTTCTATTTTGTTTTGAAAATCGTCTGAACAGTTTCTCGGTTCTGTAAAATCTAGGGAAATCAGTTAGGGTGTTAACTGGCAGTTTACTAGAGTCTGTAAAACTAGGGGAAAATCTAGTATAGTGGATATAGACCAGTCTAGGGTTTTGAGCGTAGGGATAGGATAGGAGTAGGCGCCGCGAGTATTCGTGGGATTGTAAGCGGGATCTGTTTTTAACACCTAGTAGAAACCTTAGGAATGCAGCAGTAGGCAGGTCTTTGCCGAAGCTGGGTATCTCTGTGTGTTATTTCCTTTGCTTTTTTATTTCTGCTGCATTCTGTGATCTGTTTATTATTTAATATCTCGTCAGATTTTTAATTCATTGAAAAACTGTGATAAACCCAATTCACCCCCCTCTAGGGTTAATCTAGATCCAACAAGTGGTATCGAAGCCAGGTTATTTCATTAACCCAAGAATCATGTCTCCTAGTTATCAGTACATTGAGGATCAGTCCAGTCACATTCCAAACATTTTTGATGGTATAGATTTTTTGAATTGGAAAGCATAAATGAAATCCTATTTGAAATCTGTTAAATATTGGGATGTTGTTAACAATGGAGGTGATATAATAGATAGGAATATTAATGCTCGTGGTATGTATATTCTTTATTCTCATCTTAATAACAACCAACTTGATCATATTTCCCATTGTTTGACTGCATAGGAAATTTGGAAAACTCTCAATACGAAGTATGGATAAATTGACAACAATTTCTCAAAACCCCTGAATGTCAACTCAAGTTTAGATCTATGCTTAACAGGTTTTACAAATGATAATCCAGATGGATCTGTCGATGGAGGCTCAACAGATGGTGAAACTAAAGATCTTTCATATGAAGATTTTGTTTATTTTTGTACTGAATTAATAAATATTGTTGATAGTCTCAAATCAAGAAATAAAACTCTGAAATCTGAAAAACTTGAGTTGATCACCAAAAATAATATTTTGGAATTAAAACTTGAAAATATCATGAAAGTTTCAAACTCTAATTGCAAGAATTGTTTCAACTCAAAAAACAATTTAGCTCATCTAAATGAAAATATACAAAAGCTTGAAAAAGCAAATTATGAGTTTAAAAGAAAACGATGATTAACTAATCTATATAAACAGTACCTTGCGAAAAAGTTGGAAACTTTTAAGATTTCAAATTCCAAATGTGAAATTACTGAGAAACAAAAACGTTTTGAGAATGAAATTTGTGAGTCCAAGGCAAAAATTGAAAAGCTTGAAAACAAACAAAATGATGCTGAAAAGAGTAAGATCGCTAAAAATCGTTGTTCGAATTTGATAAAAGAAAATAGTGATCTGAAATAAAAAATTCAACGACTAGAGTCAACTTTGACTAAATTTTCTTGTAGTGAAAAATCTTTGAATATGTTGTTGAAAAACTAGTTTTCTGTTGGAAATAATCAAATTGTTGGTTTTGGGAAAAATAATGTTTTTAAAAGACGGAATTCTAATGATTTTGAAAGTCCTTCAAACTACTTTGGAAGGAATCAATTTGAAAATTCAAACTCTGATAATCTCAAAGGATTTTTAAATCATAAACGTGATGTGAATTTGTTTTATAATAATCCATTTAAAAAATTCTGGATCCCAAATAAAACAAACTTTGTTAAATTCAAACAGATCTGGGTTCCTAAAGGTATGAAAATTAATTCTGATGGATTGTTATATAAACAAGTTAGGGTACCTAAAGCTGTGAACAAAACTGTGAGTGGTTTTACAAATTTTGTTAGACAACTTGATTCTCTAAACTGTTAGGTACCAAAGGAGGCTGAGGAACTGCATAGCTAAAGAAAAATTGGATTCAAACTGCTACATATCACAGAATCATTCACAGTTCCTTAGCCACATCTGTTGAGTTAGAGATTCTGATTTACATTGGATTCTGGTATGATCTCTGAACTCATCTTTGTAAATATTCTCTGTTTTTTTTTATTTTCTTTGTTTGTTTCTTCTTTTGTCCCTTCTGCTTTTTTCTTTTTTTTCTTTTGTTTTGATTTGTCACTGTCATATCTTTGTAACTTCTCGGGCTTCATTAACTTCCAGTTCCAAAATTCATATTTTTCTGGAAATCTGCTTCATTCGAATATAACTCTAATGTTTTAATCATTTACAAATCTTGAATTTAAACTTGTAAATATCCGCAATTGATTTGAAGTTTATTTCTGATTTCTAAATTCCTAACAGTATTGATGTATTTGTGTCATATCTTGAATACTGTTAATTTTGAATTCTATTTTTTTTTAAGATCCGAATATTTAATGAAATTTCACACATCTCTGCTGTTTTGGGTTTCTCTTAATTCATTTTAGAAAGGCTTAAAATAATATACTCATTATAGCACACCAATATTTATCATTTGCGATAATTTCATTATTTTTTAGATTGGCTTGGATGTTTTGATTTATCTTGAATCAGTAATACATCCTGAAATTCATCTCTATTCGTGATCATTATGGTTATTTTTGTTTGTTTGAGATCACTTGAAAATTTCTGATATTTCGAATCTCACACACCTGTTAGATCTAAAATTATTAATCCTGTGTGATTATTTCATTACATCTCAAGAATGACATTCGTTCAAGTGATTTTGAATAAACCACTATTTTTTGGATCATGAATTATTACTCAAACTTGATGTAAATATTCTGAAAAATTCTTTGGACTTGTCAAAAATAATTTGGAAAGATTCTTTGAAAATTCGGTCTTGAAACTCAGTGTTATTTCATGATTTTTTTATTTAAATATTTGTTTGTTTAAAATCATTTGAAAATATTGATTTATTGAATCTCACACACGTCATGAATTTAAAATTTATAATCCGGTGTGGCTGATTCATTGAATCTCAAATTTCCATATCCTTTCAAATGATTTAAAATAAAACATATATTTAATCATTGGATCATGAACCATTCTTTGACTATTTGAAATATCTTTGAAACACGTCCTTGACAAGTCTACTTTGAAAATGATTTTTGTGCTACTCAGATATTATTCTTGAATATATTTTTTGGTGACTACTTGTTTTGGTATCAAATATATGCCATGCTCTGATAGATGATATTAATTTGTTTGATTTGTTAACCGTGTCTGCTTAGGCTTTGTGATTAAGATTTTATCGTCTGAGATATCTTTGTTCGTCTCCAGTATCATTTTAAAAAAAATCCTCATGAATAGAGACATCAAGTGGTATCATATTAGGATGTGCTGAAATTTTATATTGATCTTACTCTCATCCTATATATGTATATATATTATCTTGTATATTTCTCTCTAAATTCCTCTTGTAATTGATTTTCAATTTTAAAATTATTTATTTTTTGTTCATTCAGAAATTGAAATCAATATCCAAATTGAACTGTATTTATAATTCATCAAAATTATTATTAGAATTTGAATTTGTGATGAATTGTGACTGCAGTATATGTCACATCAAGAGGAGATTTTATTTATATTTTCATGATGGTTGAATAATTATTATAATATCTTTGAATTGGTGATTATTTCACGACCATCTCCTTTATCTATCATCTTTCTGTCATCCATTATGAGTTTATACTAATGTGGAGAGTTTAATAATTTTTAAATCTTTTTGAATAAACTGTGGAAATATTTGTGATAGAAATGGGACTATGTTATTATTCAGAATTAGAGATAATTGAAATTTTCAATGATCCCAGTACAGTCGAGCATATTTCACAATATAATTAATTTAGAAATTTATTTCACAGTCCATTTCTGTACCAACCCCATTTTATATCATGTATATACTGGTTTTATATACCGAGGAGTATTTTCCTTTTAAAGATGAAATGATAAATATAATTAATATATAGGTGTGTCTCTAACCTCATTTAAAAATCCAAGCTCTGGTCATGCATGGTTAAGAGACAACGGATAATTTAAGCTACGACTGACCTCATTTAAAAATCCAAGCTCTGGTTATGTGTGGTAAGTGTGCTCTTAAATAAAATAAAAAGAAAAAGAAAATATTGTGCTATAAATTGAAATTAATCTGAAATTCTCCTTGGTGTATAAAAACCAGCTTATCAATCCATCTTTTTAATCTGTGAAATGTGTTGAAATCTTATGAAGTATTATGATTTGTTGATAGATATCTATTAGGATTTGAGATTATATGATTTTGTCACTTAAATTGAATTTATAATTATAGTCTGAATCTATCACTGTTTTTGTGCTCATTTTTATAAAATTCTTTTGAAAAATAATTGGAAATATATGTTTTTTGAAACTCTTTCCGTAATAGATAAAATTCATCGTAAATCCGTCATTCTCTAAAATGTGAAATATGCCACTAGTTCTAAGTTTATTATGATTTTTGTTTAGCTGATTGAGATTTATGATGACTGTTCTTCCTCTTATGCTGAAATTATATTTTTTTAGTCATTTTTCATCTATATTTTAAATTCTGAATCCTTTTGATGATAACAAAAGAGGGAGAATGGATTGAGATTTTGATTTATGAGTGAATATTTTATAAATATTTTTAATTTTGAAAATTTACTAAATTCATTCGCTTCATTCATACACAGTTGTGGGGGAGTTTTCTGCTGTAGGGGGAGTTAATAAATAGGGGGAGTTCAATATTCACTGTCAAACATATTTATTATGCTCAAAATCTTTTATTTGTTTGTCATCATCAAAAGGGGGAGATTGTTGTATATGACGTAGTTGTATACACAGTTATATGATTTTTGTTTGATGATAACAACCAAATAAAAATTATTTTAAATGTGTTTGTTACTGTACTGTTCTATACATACATCACAGACAGGGAATATATTATTTATATTTAAATAGAATATGACTGTACAGACATTCATATATTCATACAATGTTTTATTTAAATTGAATATTATATTTCAAATATTCAAACAGTACAACTATTTAAATCTCCATTATTCAAACACTTCATACGACATTGTACTTATAAATAAACTGAATAAAATAGACAAGTTTGTTTGGTAACAATAAAATAATATTTTATTTTAATCAAATTTGTTTATTACAAACATCAGTACAATTCATATAAATACACAGCTCCTCACTACATCACTCATCACTCATCACTCAGTACATTCATTGTCACTCTGTTATTCATACCAATAGATACACAGTTACATTTCATATACAATTTCACTGTTATATAGAACTTTGACATATTCACTGACACAGTCTTTAGTTCTTTGCCTTCTGTCTTCACAGCATCCTTCAGTCAGTCCAGTCTTCATACCTGTCATATACAAAAACACACACAGTATATGGAACAGAAATAATATTCAAATTTCATGCACATATAAATTTTATTTTTAAAATTTTATTTGCCTCTGTTTGCTGGTGTGTTTCTCATCATTTTTCATGACTTGATCTGATATGCGAATATAGCACGCGCACGATACATGTATACACATACATGTGTATGTATACACACATATTACTGTGAAGGGACAGGAAAACTCATCTGATGGCTGCGTGTACACACGTGTATAAATATACATGTGTGCACTGCCTCTCCAATCAGCGAGTAACCGAGGAGTAGCCACCAGGACCATCTCAACTCAGTGCATATGAATATGGTTGAGAGTGTGAACAATTCAAATACAGCATACATGTTCAAGCAGCCCAATCAAAGTAGCTCAATCATGTCAACTCAAGTGAAAAATGCAAAGATGTTGTGCAAATATACATGAATGATCAACTGTCAAAAGCAATACATGGTATGAATGGTCGAGCAATATGCAGCATGAAGTTTTCAAGTCGAACCAACTGATTCGAGCAAATGTCAAGTATGGTGCAGTTAAAAAGTGCTCAAGCAAAATAGGAATTATATAAATATGACATGCATAAATAGTTCAGCTCAACAACTAATAAGAAATCATATGTTTCTAGCACAAGAGTCAAATGTCCTGCTCAATACAAAATGGTTTAATAGCTTCAAGGCAGCATGGTCAGAGAAGCAAAAATTACAATATAGTGTTCAAGTGGATCATGTGATCAGTCTGGTCATATTTCAAATAGGGGACGGTGACATGTTCACATAATCAAAAGCAAGTTTTATATTCATTCAGCATGGACAAGCAGTATACATGGTTTTTAGTTTCAGCATGTATGACAAGTGAACACAACACAGTGAAGCATGGATATAGCAAGTGTACAAGACTTCATTCAAACTCATGTATACACTGAAGCATAAATTCATTTCAGCATGATGATGTAGGGAAACAAGTGTATGTATACATGTTTGGTGAAACTGCACACATAAGACATCAAATAATCAAGACAACATTTACAAGCAACAGGGAGTGTTCATCACCAAGTTATTCAAAAAAAAACTAGAAAGCTCAATAGTGCAACAGACTACGAGCTTATGAAGTCAAGGTCGTGGTGCATGTACATCTCAGCGTGAGTTCACGGAAAGATACACAGAGGCATATACAGCAAGACCAAGTGAACAAATCAGTACGAAGAAATGATACAAAAGATTTATGGAAAGATCACAGTAATAACTATGGCGATGATCATGCTCATCAGTTCAGGTTAAAACAAGAAGTTGCAGATCACATTGGACAATGCATGGAAACTCTATACATAATGGCTACAACATTATATTTACATGGGTGTGCATGGGTAAGCATATGAGTTCAGTTTTTAATAAACAAGGTCAAACATATCAAGGGGTCTTTCAATGCAACAATATTGCAATTTCATTTCTAGAAAGTTTGGCAAGGAACAAATCGAAATGGTGCATTCAAATATCTTGGGAAGGTTTCAATGCCTCTCCAGAATTTTAGTATATAGATGAAAGCAAAATTGGAAGTGAATTTATTATGTGCATATTTGGCATTCAAGGAGCAAATTAAAGCCGCCAAGAATTTACAAGATTTCTTTTGTGCAAAATCACTCAGCCTTTTAAGACAACATATCAATATGCAGAAACTCATTCCAGGAAAGCATGTAATCAAGACAGTCAAGTATTTTGATTGCAAGAATTTTGCAGTGGAGCATAAAGGAATAAAAGAATTTCATGAATATAATTCCTGGCAGCTATCTATTTGATTTGCAGCAAACAATATTATGCAAGGAATTTTATTCAAGGAATCATCAAATAAATACTTTCCAGATTCACTAAAGAGGTTCATCAATTTGATTTCACACATTAGCCAAATCAATCAAGGCCAAGTATTTCAAGAATTACTCGATTACAGTAAGGGCAGATTGAAACCGAGATTCAAAAGAGGAAACCGCAAATTCAGATCGAATCATTCTTACGAAATCAGAGGATAGGGTTTTCTAAAATCCCTAATTGAACATCACATACATCATCGGCTAAAAGATATCAAAAACAAAGGGCTAAAACTCAAGAGTAGAAATCAAAATTACCCAAATTACTCACAAGTTTTCGAATAGAAGAAATTTCCCAAATCTGTGAAGCAAGGAGGATCACAAATCGATCGACATCATCAAGTTAAAGCAATAAGAGAACCATGACATCATTCCATCAAGCAATCGATCAATTCGGGGAAGAATTGGAAAACCCTAGCCGCCATTTCTTTTTACAGAATAAAAGAGATTTGGTTTACAAAGGAAAGGTGGACATGCCTATTTTTCTAGTTTAAGGAAAAAGGGGATGACCCTTTATTTATTTTTATCTCCTAGGGTTTTCTATTTTTATTTACTTCGTTTTGTATTTTCTATTTTGTTTTGAAAATCGTCTAAACAGTTTCTAGGTTCTGTAAAATCTAGGGAAACCAGTTAGGGTGTTAATTGGCAGTTTACTAAAGTCTGTAAAACTAGGGGAAAATCTGGTCTAGTGGATATAGACCAGTCTAGGGTTTTGAGCGTAGGGTTAGGACAGGATCAAGCGCTGTGAGTTTACATGGGATTGTAAGCGGGATCTGTTTTTAACACCTAGTAGAAACCTTAGGAATGCAACAGTAGGCAGGTTTTTGCCGAAGCTGGGTATCTCTGTGTGTTATTTCCTTTCTGCTTTTTATTTCTACTGCATTTTGTGATCTGTTTATTATTTAATATCCCATCAGTTTTTTAATTCATTGAAAAACTGTGATAAACCCTATTCACCCACCTCTAGGGTTAATCTAGATCCGACATGTATTGCCTCTGTATATCTGCACATATTTTTTTAATCCAATTAGCACAACGAATAAATTTCATAGTACAATTAGCATAATACAATTAAGTAAAATGGTCAGTTATATATCATTGGAAATAGAAGAAAAGTCGACATATATGAACATGACTTGCCCAAAGGCTTAGTTAAAACTGAGCTGTTTCGGTTTAGTTTCACTGAGCCTATGAGCACAAAGAAACTAAGTGATAAAGCTTAGTTTCAAATGAGCCTTTTCGGCTCAGTTTCACTGAGCCAAAAGGCTCGGTGAAACCGAGCCTTTGGGCTTAGCGAAACTAAGCCTTTGGGCTCAGCGAAACCAAGCCTTACGACTCAGTTCAAACTGAGCGTAAGCTAAGCTCAAGCTGAGCCTTATGACTCAGTTCAAGCTAAGCCTTACGGCTCAGAGAAGCTGAGCCTTACAGCTCAGTGAAGCTGAGCCTTAAGGCTCAATTGAACCTAAGCATTACAACTCAGTTTCACTGAGCCTTAAGGCTCGATTTCAGCTGAGCCTTTACGACTCAGTTTGAACTGAGCCATAAGGCTTAGTTCATTGGGGCCTTACGCTCAGTTGAAACTGAGCCGTAAGGCTCAGTTTCAACTGAGCCCGAGCCAAGCTTAGAAACACAATGAGTCTCCATTATATAATTTGAAAATACAACTTTAATGGATAAAATGCTCCTCTATGTACAACATACTACATGTTGTATTGCAAAATAAAAAAGAATGATCATTTTAAAATGGCTTAACTATCCAAAATAAACATCACTCCTTGTCATTGAATAATCATATAAGCATTATCAACTAAAAGTTTATAGTATAGAGCATGGGCATAACTAGAAAATAAATAAATTAAATTTTCAGTCAGTACCCCAGGAATATTGCTAGTACCAGGCCTTTGTGTGTTTCTTGAAGAAGCACACATCTCACCTTCTCCAATAAGCTGCATGTAAAGAAGGTTTAGCTCATTTTGAGAGAGCTCCTTACCTAGACTCTCAGTCATTTGAGCAACTCGGTCATTGTATTTGGCCTGTAATTTACAGAAAAGATAGGTATTGTATTATATAACAGAATTAGAAAATTATAAACTATAATTTAAAACTTTTATTGATTACGTACAACAAATTATTCCAAATACTCATCAGTCCATCCCCATCGATAGAACCATCCGGTTTATCAACATAATGTGTCTGAATATAAACCTGTATGAATATTGGTGTTCGACCTTGTTCTTTCTCATAAAAAATAAAAAGAATTTATCATATCTTTATTTGGATTGTATACTATTATTAGTTAAAAATTTAAACAATTACCATATCATTCATCCATTGTGCCATTGACTTAGAACCTCATCTATGTGGCCTTGGATTTTTCTTGCGAGCAATTGAGTTCTTTTTAGAAAGCTCCTTCACATCCTCCCTCTCCCAGTAGGCTAAAAATTGTTGTCATACCTCATATGTTATAAACTTTTCATATCTTTTCATGTCTCCAACAATCCACCTATACTCAAAGAACACTTTTGATCTCATAACAGTCTGATATCAACAAAAGAAGTAGTGGTATCACAAGTGTACAATGCCTACACATAATTTTAGGATCGAATAAATAAACTGAAAAACTTAATAATGAATGGACTAAATATTGCAAGAACCTGAATTTCAAAGTTATTCTAACTTAAACTCGTTAAACCAAAGATCCTTAATATTAGCAGGAATCCTACTGAAACAAGGCCAAAATAATGTCAAGTGGGCCTTAAGCATAGAACATATAGTACGAGATGTCGAGTCACTATTTGTGAATTCCCAGCTGTTAATGTAGAAATTAGAGTAAATTATGTAATGCATTATTAAAATATACAGTAATTCGAAAATTTAAAATTTTTACTTACTCGTCACTATTCCTACAATAAATGTACATGGTACCGACTGAAGAAATCGAGCCAGTCTGTGACACTTGTCCAGATAGCCCAGGGGTGCCTTGATCATGATCACATCTATCTGAAGGGGTGGATTGTTGATCGATAAAGGGTGGTGCTGGTTCGATCAAACCCAAACCATGTCCAATACAACTACGACCACCACGACCACTGCTGCTACTATGGCCACTGCTACTACGACCATCGTGACCACATGAACTAATATTTATTACATGAATACGAAATTTGCAACTATATACATAAGATAATCTAACATTTTAAAATGAAAGTAGTGAACTTTATTTAAGACAAGGTTTGAATACATTCATCAATGAGCATAGTATGTAAATCAACAATTGAAAATTTTACTACTAACTAAACATTAACAACTTCATAAACATAAAAGCAACCGAGAAAAACACATGCCGAAAATCATAATTAAATATACATGCAGCTAATCTTCGTTATCGTCATCACTCTCAATGTTAATATTATCATCTTCAAGCTCACACTCATCTTCTTCTACTTCAATTTTCTCATCGTCATCTTCATCTACTTCGACCCCATCATTGACATCATTAACAAGAGATCCTATGTCTTCTACTTGTTGTACAACCTCTAGTAGCTCATTAGATTCTACATCATTTTGATATGCTAATTATCAGTTATGATCGTGTTTTAGTGAAATAACCATCTCGGATTTGTTTTAATAAAAGCACACCAATTTGGATGGCTGTTGTCGATAGCAGGATACAATGTGAAATAAACTTGTGTATCCTGTGCTGCCAACACAAATAGATCATACCCTAAATATATGTTTTTCGTGGTTTATTTCAATAAGAGGGCAGTCCTTATGTATGTGTTTTACTCCAATATCCGACCTACTATCAAACCATTGACATTTGAATAGAAATGTTTTTAACACCGGCACCACCGAATAAGACAACTCGATTATTTCCTCTAGTACACCACAATAATTAGTTATGTCATCATCATTGTTCCCACCTTTGATACAAACTCCACTATTAAGAGTTGTCTTTTTCATTCCACCTTCTTCTGTATGGAACTTAAATCCATTTACAAACATTATTGGACATATTCTGTAACTAGTACGCGGACCAAAAGCAAGTTTCCAAAAGCAAATGTCGGTGATGTTGTTTGTATCAACCTATCAGTTTGAATTAAACACACAAGTTAATATATAATGAATACCGTGCAAGGTTAAAAAAACATGACTTATCATACTTACATATTGTTTAAACCATCCCTCAAATTCTTTACAGAGTTCAGCATTGGGATATTCACTTTCGAACTTGCTGTTTAAACGAAATACACAGGTTAATATCTAAGGAGTATTGTGTATAGCTTGAAGAGATTGTCCTTAATTTAGTTAATGACTAATCAAATTACTATAGTGCCTTTATATGTTCAGTTTATTCATTGCAATTAAGAAGCACAGTTGCATTGGCTATATTGTAATCCTTTGTTGTAGCGAAGCCTTTAATATTCTTCCATTTACCAGATGGACATCCTTGTTTTTTAAATACTGAGATAATGTTATTGACTGAATCATCCACACGATCATCGAAATAATGACCATGATTGAAATTTAACCTCACATGATCATCAAAATAATGAATAAAAAATCTGGATGCTTCTTCAATAATGTACGCTTGACAAATAGAACCTTTGATGCGTGCTTTCTGTTTCACCGTTTTCTTTAGGTGGCCCAGATACCTTAATAGGAAAATGTGTGAAATTAACTATGACATGTTCTGTAACACCCCACGTCCATTAATGTCACTCACAAAGGGAATGCATTAACTTCCATGGAGGTTATAAGTGAATATAGAACAGAAAAATTACAAAAAGACAGATAATAAATAGTACTTGGAAATCTAAAACTTCATTTTATTGCAGCGGAAATTAAACATGTTTGTTACATCATAAAACAATAGATCATAACCAAGTACAATAACCATCTTCATAAAAACAAAATACATAATCCCATTACATAAATAGCCATTAAAAAGATAACAAGCTGGACTTTACTTTAACGTTCCAAGCTTTCCAAAGAGAGATGAAGCAATTCAATCAAACTCCACTAGGGCTGGGCCCAACCTGAGGACCTGGAGGGGGAAAAAGGATAGAAATAGAGGGGGTCAGACATAAAGTTTAGCGAGTATGATAATTCTAACAATACTATTATCAAAATAACTAGACTACGGCATAAGCTGGAAGACAAGTAAATGTCTATGAACTCTTAGGAAGATAAAGATAGCGTTTAAGATAACGTTAAAGATAACGGTAAAGGCACACCTAATTACTAACGAATGATTACTACACTGCACCGCACATTATTACACTGCACCACACCAGTCACCCTATTGTTTGATCCCACTTGGTTTACACAGAAACTTTATAAATAGCCTTACGTACCCCTAGCTGACTACATAAGTGTCGTCTGCCCCTATCTCCACTAGGTGTACCCCACTACCCACTTTCGATCGGCTCCCTACTTGTAGATACCCGTGCTGGCCCCACAGTGGGGTGTATCACTCCCCTAAAGTGGCAACCCGATACAACTTGAGAATGCACGGCTTATACCTACACGATGCAACAACGTCTTACCTACCAGCCCGGGTCCACACAGGCATACGAAACCTGTTGAACTTGCGTTGCCACCGCTCCCCGTTTTGGCCTCTTACAGTCGAACCCAGCATGCGTGTCCCATCCTCGACTTGGGTCGAGCCCACAAAGTGACGTTTGGGATACTGGTCGAAATGGGCCCCAACAAGCTACCCACCTAAACTTGTCACTAGTATATCCCACTTAACCCTCTTAGTCATGTTCATTTACATGTGTGTTTGGTTAAGTCTTACTAATCGTATTTCATATAACACCCCGTATTTTCTGAGAATATTAAAAAAAATGGTTAATTATGAAGAAGTTATTAAGCCTTGAAGTTTATATGCATATGAGAGAAATATATATAGGTATATATAAAAATTAAATAAATAAACATGCAAAAAAGGTTCAAAACAGCGAATTGGGAGGGGGAATAACCAAACCAGCCTATTTTTGAGGTCGACCCAAGCCCCGCTGGGTCGATTAGGGGTTAATCCAGGGTGTTTGGCTGTCATCCCATGGGCCGATTAGCTCAAATGCAGATTTTGCATTTGAATGGTTCTCATGATTCAGGGTTAATCTAATGGTCCTAAATAACTTCCTACACCTATATATACATCCCTAACCTAAACCTAAATCTCATATTCAATTCTCTAGCCTCCATTGCTCTCTTCCTCTCTAAAAATAAATAAATCATTGGCGTCTCTACTCTGCTGAAACCTAAGCTAGGACTTGTGCTTCTTCTTCCTCCAATTCTGATTAGGATTAAAAGAGAACAGCTACAACACCTTTTTCTTTTAGAATACAACCAAGGCAAGTGCAATTATTTTCTGATATAAACTTTAATTATAATTGTGACATGATTGTAAATCTGAATTTGAGATTGCGTATGTTCTGTTCTGATCTATTTTATTCTATATCTCTTTATTCTTTTTGTTCTATAGCCAGGCTACCCCGAGCCTGCGCCAAATCTCATAAGAGATTAACGCACGAACATTAAACTTTGTGATAAATAATGAATGATGGCATAATTGGACATGGATAATCTGTGACTAAAAGGACATCGGTTGTAAACTAGATTTAGATCTGTGCATATTCTGTGAATTGGAAGAAGAGGAACCATTGTATATTAACATGTGACTTGAGACATTGGACATAACACATATTTTTGAATTAAAGATCTGTTATAATTTAAAGTTCTAGATTGTTGGGCATATTGTTTATATAGAGATTCATGATTTGGGATAAAAAGGGAATATGACTTAGGTGTGAAGATTTATGTTAAGATTTGATAACTATTAAATGTGAATAACACCTAAGTGGGAGATTTTTGAATATATGACATGCATTGAAATCGATGGCTATATTTGGTAAATTATGACCATAATCTGTGCCATGTAAATTCAATGCAAACGTGGGGTATATGATCATAATGTGAATCATGACAACTATTTAGGCATGCAAACTTAGGCCAAATTTATAATTAGACAAGATATGTTTATGAAACTTTAAGGAATGATTAAATCTGTTATATGGCCTAATCTGCTAGTTCTCTTATATTGCCTAATTTGCTAGTTCTGTTATATTGCCTAATCTGCTAGTTCTGTTATATTGCCTAATTTGCTAGTTCTGTTATATTGCATAATCTGCTAGTTCTGCTATAATCTGCTATATCTGTTCATATACCAAATCTGTCATCTGCTAAGTCTGCTGAAGATGCCTAAACTATTATATGCTTGATCTGCTAGTTTGCTTAATCTGCTAAATCCATTAAGTCGCCTAATCTGAAAAATCTGTTATCTGCAATATCTGTTGAGCTGATATAATTAGTCCGCTATTGACATAATCTGAATTGGCTATAGTTATGAATAATTGACATGTATATTAGGCGTGGGTATAAATGGTGAATCATTAATTAATTAGCTGCAAAGATAAACATGGCTAACTCGAGGTTAGAATGAGTTTGCGGCGTAATTCTGCCCGGAACCGCCCGGCATATTCCAATGGTCGCAAACAATAGGTTCTAATGTGAGAAGTTAGTCATAACATGCTTGAAACCCAAGGTTAGACTCAGTTTGCGACAGAAACCTGCCCGGAACCAACCGGCCTAACCAGTAGCCGCAAACTGTCAGTCTAATGTGAGAGGTTTGGGCATTAATATTTAATTAATGAAAATCTGAGATAATTATGATGTCTAAAACGTGTTGGGTAAGGCTAAACCAATTGGACCAATGAATCTGATAAACCCGTTTCGTGAATCCGTAGGCCCAATACAAAGTCAGATAATCTATAACCAGTTAATCTGTAAGTCTGTTAATCTGTAACCAGTTAATCTATAAGCCTGTTAATTCGAACATCTGATCCGTTAGTCTGAAACCTGTTAACTTGATTGTATGATCTGTGAACTAGTTAATCTAAATTTTGTATGTATGAAACTTGTAGACAGGTTAAGCTGAAATCTGTTAGTCTGGGGACACAAGGTTAGGAGGGGAATTACTTGTGTCATCTATTGTTTGGGACCCATATTAGTCAGTAACCCTTTCTGGTATCAAAACTTTGACCCAACAGTAAGTAAGGTCCGGGCACGCTTACTGAACTGATTATAAGCGGTTCATTCTGATAATGGCGAGGGGTGTTGATGGTGCGTTCCAACCGGGTCATGTGCGTGCATGGATCCCGGTCTACCTCTGAGGATGTAAGACGCCGCGACATCTGTAAATAGGTCTATGCAAATTGGTTGTCACTTTAGGGAGTGATACACCCTACTGTGGGGCCGACACAGGATATTTATGTATTAGGGAGCCGATCGCTTGGGGTAGGGTTTTAGGGTACACTTAGTTCTGTATGTTTCTGTTGGTACCGTCTGTTTCTGTTGGGTGGTAACACCTGTTTGTTTCTGCGTGGTACCGTCTGTTCGGGTGGTAAAGGCCCATTACTAGTGTACACCTAATTCTACATTATGATTCCGTAGGGATTAATCTGTTTCTGCTTCTGTCTGTTTCTGATCGGGTAGTAAAGGCCCATTATTAGCATTCTGTTTCGATTAAATTATTCTGTACCCGTTTCAGTTTCAGTTTAGACATTAGGGTGACACCTGATTCTGTTATACTAGTATTAGTACAGAGAAGTGTAAAGCAGTAGCTTATATCATTCTGTTCTTTTGTTATATCTGCTACATCTGTTACAGTTATCTCTCATCCAGTTTTATTTTCATGTCATGTTATTATTATCTGTTCATAACTGAAAATCACTGGACTTGCCAGACTTTTGTCTGACCCTTGCTGTTTCGCCTCCTTTCTTCTGTTCCCCCCCAGGTTTTGTAGAAGGGAATACTCTAGCTTGATCCAGATTTCTTCCGCTTGCAGTGCTTAAAGTATGGCTTGTCTTCTTCTGTGGGGATTATGATTTTAAACTATGCATTCTGAAGGCTTTTGTCCAAGACTGATATTTTGTACTTGAATTCTGATATTGTGATTTGAAAGGATGTAACCAAGCTTCTGTTTGAAATAAAGTTATAATTTTTCAAGTACTGTTTATCTGTCTTGTAGTATTCTGTTTCTGTTAATTTACTAAAATGCTCCACCAAAGTTAAGGCATTCCCTTTGTGAGTGACCTTAACGGAGGTGGGGTGTTACATTTCACATGCCACTAAGGGCACCCCCTAGATTCCTCATGCCACCCAAGGCACCTACTTAACCCCCATGTCCCACCTTACATGTTTATCTGGTTAAGTATTTCTTAATTCATTCAGGCCATAACCTCATAAAGACCACTCACATTAGACTGGCATTTATTGCAGCTGGATTTGCCGGGCGGGTCCGGGCAGTCTTAAACCATAAAAGAGTCTAACCTCGTGTCTTTACAACCGTTATGCTTTAGTTTAGACCTAGGACCTCTCACATTGGGCTGACATTTGTGACCACTGGATTTGCTGGATGGGTCTGGGCAGGTTTACGTCACAAACGAGTCCAACCTCTTGTCCTAAGCATTGATTAACACTTAAAATATTTTACCCCAGTTTTAATAATTCCCTATTCAAATTATTAATTAAGTCAACTTTTAATGATGTCCATAATTGACTCAATTATGGACATCCACTTATGGCATGCAAAATCATATCAATTGCACCCCAACTTTTTAATATTAAATCCTTAATATTACCCCTACCCCACGTTTATACGTTCTCTTATTCAACGCATAATATAGGCTAGACTTGTATAGTCTAACACCTAGCACAAAGATAAATTATCACAACATATAGACAAATAAAATAAATCTAATCATAATAGGGGTGAAACTTGCATAAACTACACATGTTAAGGATCAAAAGGTGTCAACTTGTTAAATGTCTCAATTTACATGATATGATCATAGCCCAAATCTATACATAAACTTGCATATGGGGTTTTTAGGCAACATAATGATGGTGTGAACTAGCATAGGATATCACATATGTCATAGCATAATTCTAGATTTCATAATAGATGTCTTGGTATATGTTCATAACTTTTCTAATCAATCTAACTTGCATATGTGACTTGTCATATAGATCAACATAACCCAAACATGATGATTTAATTAATATGAACTAACTAGCATAGATGGTAACATCATGGCCTTTTTAACATGTATGATTCATCACAACTTAGCATAGAAACTTTCAACATACATAACATCATCATAGCATGATTTACAACATATAAGATATCATCATCACATAACATTGGATTTACAATATACATGATAGCAAAAGGGGTTTACAACAACATATATGATAATTCACATCATCTACTCATAATCCATTCATAACTCAACCTAATTAAAATGATAATAATCTTGTTAAGATCATCATACTCACAATTTAGAGAAGAAAAGAGAGAGTTTTGCTTTGCTTTAGGGTTGAGAGAATTAGAATTGAATTTGCTTTTCTTCTTTCTTAGTTGGCGGCGGCTCCATTGATTTCCATGGCGATGGTATGACGGTAACTATTCTATTTTAATTAGGTTTATGGTTAGCATTAGGATGTATTTATAGGTGTAGGAAGTTATTTAGGACCATTAGATTAACCCTGAACCATGAGAACCAATCAAATGCAAAATATGCATTTGAGCGAATCGGCCCACGGGTTGACAGCCAAACACCCTGGATTAACCCCTAGTCGACCCAGCAGAGCCCGGGTCGACCTCAAAAATGGACCGGTTCGGTTATTTCCCCTCCCAATTCGCTGTTTTGAACTTTTTTGCATATTTATTTATTTAATATTTAATATATATATATATATATATATCAATATATATATATATATTTCACTACGCAACCCATTTCACTTAATTCTTTTATAAAAATTAAGTATACTTTAATTTGTGAATTTTAATGTTATAAAATTACGGGGTGTTACATTCTCCCCTCCTTAAAGGATTTCGTCCCCGAAATCTCCAAGTTAAGAAGAATGTATATCCTACCATCTAATCGTCCATCTACTCAACCATCAAACACCAGCATCCATTGTCCTTAGAAGACTTCTAATGCTTTAATGTTTATATGCACAGTGTGTGTATATGTCCATATCTAATGCAAAATTAGGCAGTCTACTGATTCAGTCGACCTCCTTAGTGCAATTCATGATAGTGCCATGCGTCCAATATGTATGCAAAAGATTCCTAATGATACATATTTATTCTATATGTGTGCACAACCATCCACCCGAATGTAGCAACTATATGATAATACAACCATTATACATCCATTTTACTAAATACATCCATATATATGCAATATGCAATATGAAGTGACTGAGCCGATCTGGTGCCTAATAGTGTGTGTATATGCATCCACGAGCAACCACTAGCAAACACTTGCATCCACCATACATAACATGTCTCAAACACATGTTTCAACCATAGGATTATCCTAACTAAAGGTCAAAGATACTAGCGAGAGGATATACTAAAGATAAGATAAGTACAAGCTAAGCGATAAAGGAGAAATTAAAAGACATACCCTCAAAAAGAAAAGGGTATCGTGAACGCATCTTCTCTTCTGTCTCCCAAGTAGCGTTGCTCTCATCATCTCCCCATTGCACTTTGACTAGTCTGACCTCTCGATTCCTCAACCTCTTGATCTCCGACCCAAGAATGCGCGTAGGAGCTCGTCGAATTGTCGCATCACGCTCTATCTCCACCTCTCTAAGAAAGCTCGGCTCTACCACTTCCATGGTCTCGTGCAAGCACTTCCTCAAATGTGACACATGGAATACGTTGTGTACACCACTAAGTCTCTCGGGTAACTCCACTCTATACGCCATCTGTCCAATTTTCTCCTTAATAGGAAACGACCCTACAAACCTTGGTGCTAATTTCCCAATGGACCCAAAGCGAAAAACGTTCCGTAATGGAGACACTTTGACAATGACCATGTCCCCAACTTCAAACTCGAGATCTGTCCTCCTCTTATCCGCATAAGATTTCTGCCTATCCTGTGCTGCTTTCATCCTCCTTCAAATCAAGTCGATCTTCTCCGAAGTCTCCCTAATCATATTGGGCCCAAGTAAGATCTTATCCGTAGATTCCCACCAACATGTAGGTGAACGACAAGGTAGTCCATAAAGAGCTTCGAACGGTGCCATACCAATGTTGGACTGAAAGCTGTTATTATATGCGAACTCCACCAATGGAAGATGCTCTTCCCACGTACCCCCAAAGTCTAGGATACATAGCCTCAACAGATCCTCTAAAATGCGATTCACCCTCTCGGTCTGGCCGTCCGTCTGAGGATGATATGCGGTGCCCAAACATAACTGAGTCCCTACCGCCTCTTGTAAGCTTCTCCAAAATTCGCTAGTGAAAATAGGATCGCGGTCGCTCACTATGCTAGAAGGAACACCATGCAAACGAACTATTTCTCGAACGTATACGGAGGCTAACCGTGGAGCAGTCCTCTTACTCTTCACGGGAATAAAATGGGCGCTCTTAGTAAGTCTATCTACTATAACCCAAATTCCCATATTACCCTTCCTCGATCGCGGTAATCCATCCACAAAATCCATCGAAACACTTTCCCACTTCCATAGTGGAACCTCCAATGGGTGAAGCAACCCACCGGGTTTCTTTTGCTCCGCTTTTACTTGTTAGCACACCAAGCATCTAGCGACATACTCGGCCACATCTTTCTTCATGCCGGCCCAAAAGTAAACTCTCTTCATGTCTTTGTACATCTTGTCCCCGCCGGGATGAATGGTCATCTTCGAATGATGTGCTTCGTCAAGAATAGTCTTCCTTAGGTCATCGTCTTTTGGTACACAAAGTCTACCGTCCCTACGTAACCAACCCTTATCATCTAGGGTATACCTACGGAGATCGCTTGATGACTCCCCTCCTTTGAGCTTTTCTACTACCTCAACTAACTGTGGGTCGTCTCGCTGTGCCTCGCCAATCCGTCCCAAAAGCGTAGGTCTGACCTCCAAGGATGCTAGCAAACCGGGTACAAAGTCAACGGAAGGTCTAAAGTCAAACATAGAGATAAATTCTAAACTTCGTCGCTCAATAAACAAAGGACTTAAGGATAATCTTTTTCTACTTAAGGCGTCTGCCACCACGTTACCCTTGCCAGGGGTATAGGCTATTTCGAAGTCGTAGGACGCTAAGAACTCCATCCACATTTGCTGCCTTAAGTTCAAGTCCTTTTGAGAGAATAGGTATTTTAAAGACTTGTGGTCAGTGAATAATTCGAATTTGTCGCCAAGAAGATAATGACGCCAAGACTTAAGCGCGAAAACAATAGCGGCCAATTCTAGGTCATGTGTAGGATAATATTTCTCATGCGCTCTCAACTGCCTTCCACCATAGGCTATTACCCTACCCTCTTGCATTAAGACTGCGCCTAGTCCTGTCCCACAAGCATCAGTATAAACGGTAAACGGCTTACTCCCGTCTGGCAATACTAAGACTGGGGCTGAAGTCAAAGCTCTCTTCAAACGTCGGAACGCATCATCACAATCTACATCCCATGTGAAAACTAGGTTCTTCTTCATCAAGCGTGTCAATGGAGCTGATATCTTTGCGAAGTCTTTGATAAACTTCCTATAGTAGCCAGCCAACCCCAAGAAACTTCTCACTTCGGTAGCATTTTTAGGGACCTTCCAATCTTGGATGGCCACCACCTTCGCGGGATCCACGGCTATCCCTTCTTTGGAAACCATGTGCCCCAAGAACCGTACTTCCTTCCTCCAGAAGTGACACTTAGAAAATTTAGCCTTAAGGCTATGGGCTCGTAGGGTCTCCAACACTTCCCTAAGATGTAAGGCATGCTCTTCTTCATCCTTAGAAAAGATCAAGATGTCATCTGCAAAGACTACCACGAATTTGTTAAGCTACTCCCTAAACACCCTACTCATCAAATCAACAAAATATGCTGGGGCGTTTGTCAAACCGAAGGGCATCACTAGCCATTCATAGAAACTGTCCGGAGTCCTAAAGGCAGTCTTGTCTATGCTATCCTCAGCCACTCTCAACTGATGGAACCCAGTGGCTAAGTCCAACTGCGAAAACACTGAGGCGCCAACTAACTGATCGAAGAGATCGTCAATCCTCGACAGTAGGTGTCTGTTCTTCTTAGTAAGTTTATTAAGTTCTCTATAGTCCACACACAGTCTAAGGGACTCATCCGCCTTCGTGGAAAATACTACTGGAACACCCCACTCCGATATACTTCATCTTATGAACCCCTTCTCAAGCAACTCCTTCACTTGCTTATCGAGTTCCCTCCTTTCACGTGGTGCCATGTGGCATACTGGCAAAGATACTGGTTTCGCATTATCCACAAGATATATTCGAAAATCTATCTCCCGCTTCGGAGGCAAGCCCTTCACCTCCTCAAACACATCCGAATATTCTCGGACCACTCTAATAAATCGTAGATTTTCCTCAGACGCGTCAAGCGATTCTAGATAACTTAGCATAACCGAATTTATGGGATTACAGAAGATTTCGAGAGTGTTGCCAAGGCGAGTCACGAGCCTAACTACTCTCCTTTCACAATCAAGAACAGCCCCATTTCTGGATAACCAATCCATTCCAAAAATTAGCCTATAGCCCATGAAGCCCAACACATAAGCATCACATCTAAATTCAACGCTAAGTATGGAAATTTTCAAATCCAAACACATCATGGACAAATAAGCTGAGCCCCCTATTGAATTCGAAACAACTAAGGGATCCTCTACTAAACTGGTGTTTAAGTGTAGTGATTCAACTAATGATGTAGAGATAAACGAATGTGATGCACCAGAATCGAATAAGGTACGGACAGGAAGATCAAACAGAAAAACTAAGCTTTCAGCAGAAATGGTTCTACCTCGTTCTTGCAGCGGTGGGACCGCGAGAGCCTGAACTTGTCCCCTAGCCTGCCCTGGTGCCATAAGAGCCTGCACCTGTCCTCCCGAGGTAGCTCCTGCCCTCTGCCCCTTCTTTGGGCAGTCCTTCACTAAATGTCCCGCATTGCCACAATGAAAACAGCCAGTCTTCTTTTTCTTTCGACAATCCTTGCTGAGATGGCCTGGGGTTCCACAGTTAAAGCATCTTTTCTTTCCTTTGCCATTATTGTCTTTACCACCCTTCTTGTTTTGCTGTTGTGGTTTCTTCTGATCTCCTTTCTTCTCGAGTGCCTTATTAGCATTAGAACTCTTCTCTTCCTCGTGCATGAGTGCCATATCGACTAGCTTCTCAAAGGTGGCCCCCATAGGGATGTGGGTCATAGCCAACCCATGCAATGGCTCATTCAAGCCTTTAACGAACCTAAGAGCCTTCTTCTCCGGCGTGTTCACCAAGTCCATGCCAAACCTTGCTAACTGATTAAATTTGTTGACATATTCTTTCACTGATGAGCTCCCTTGCTTCAATGTCAAGAACCTTTCCATATATAGATTTTCTTCCGCCCTGGAGAGAAACTTCGCCTCGAACCTACGTCTGAAATCCGCCCAAGAGTCAACAGGACGCTCCCCATTAGTGACCTCCCACCAAAACGAGGCCTCTCCCTTCATCAACCAAGCTGCTAAACAAACTCTCCTCCCTTCTTCTACTTCAAAGATTTCTAGCAATTCTTCCACCTCCTTAAGCCAATCTCTAGCTTCCACAAACGTTTCTGACCCTTGAAATGGTTTTCCACACATAGCCTTGAATTCCTTGCACGTCTTTGCAAAAGTATCTACGCGAGGAGGAGGAGGAGGAACGGGTGCAACTGGTGGTGGAGGAACATTGGCTGGACCTGTAGCGGCCCTAGCCTCCAATAGCCTCCTATACCATCCTGGTATCGTTACACCGTCGAGTAGATTAAGATCTTCAGCCATGCTGAAACGAAAAAGGAAAGATTCAAAATGGAGAATTCGAAAGATAAAGATATATGGCTATTGGGGATTATGTTTTTCTTAAAAACTTTTCTCTCTAAATTTCTCATTAAAACATGTTTTTGAAAACACTTCTTACAAAAATAACTATTTTTCTAAAGTATTTTTATCTGTTCTGGTAACCTTAAGCTCTGATACCACGTGTAACACCCCACGTCCATTAATGTCACTCACAAAGGGAATGCATTAACTTCGATGGAGGTTAGAAGTGAATATAGAACAGAAAAATTACAACAAGACAGATAATAAATAGTACTTGGAAATCTAAAACTTCATTTTATTGCAGCGGAAATTAAACATGTTTGTTACATCATAAAACCATAGATCATAACCAAGTACAATATCCATCTTCACAAAAACAAAATACATAATCCCATTACATAAATAGCCATTAAAAAGATAACAAGCTGGACTTTACTTCAACGGTCCAAGCTTTCCAAAGAGAGATGAAGCAATTCAATCAAACTCCACTAGGGCTGGGCCCAACCTGAGAACCTGGAGGGGGAAAAAGGATAGAAATAGAGGGGGTCAGACATAAAGTCTGGCGAGTATGATAATTCTAACAATACTATTATCAAAATAACTAGACTAAGGCATAAGCTGGAAGACAAGTAAATGTCTATGAACTCTTAGCAAGATAAAGATAGCGTTTAAGATAACGTTAAAGATAACGGTAAAGGCACACCTATTTACTAACGAATGATTACTACACTGCACCGCACATTACTACACTGCACCACACCAGTCACCCTATTGTTTGATCCCACTTGCTTTACACAGAAACTTTATAAATAGCCTTACGTACCCCTAGCTGACTACATAGGTGTCGTCTGCCCCTATCTCCACTAGGTGTACCCCACTACCCACTTTCGATCGGCTCCCTACTCGTAGATACCCGTGCTGGCCCCACAGTGAGGTGTATCACTCCCCTAATGTGGAAACCCGATACAACTTGAGAATGTATGGCTTATACCTACACGATGCAACAACGTCTTACCTACCAGCCCGGGTCCACACACGCATACGAAACCCGTTGGACTTGCGTTGCCAACGCTCCCCGTTTTGGCCTCTTACAGTCGAACCCAGCATGCCTGTCCCGTCCTCGACTTGGGTCGAGCCCACAAAGATACATTTGGGATACCGGTCGAAATGGGCCCCCACAAGCTACCCACCTAAGCTTGTCACTAGTATATCCCACTTAACCGTCTTAGTCATGTTCATTTACATGTGTGTTTGGTTAAGTCTTACTAATCGTATTTCACATGCCACTAAGGGCACCCCCTAGACTCCTCATGCCACCCAAGGCACCTACTTAACCCCCATGTCCCACCTTACATGTTTATCTGGTTAAGTATTTCTTAATTCATTCAGGCCATAACCTCATAAAGACCTCTCACATTAGACTGGCATTTATGGCAGTTGGATTTGCCGGGCGGGTCCGGGCAGTCTTACACCATAAAAGAGTCTAACCTCGTGTCTTTACAACCGTTATGCTTTAGTTTAGGCCTAGGACCTCTCACATTGGGCTGACATTTGTGACCACTGGATTTGTCGGGCGGGTCCGGGCAGGTTTACGTCACAAACGAGTCCAACCTCGTGTCCTAAGCATTGATTAACACTTAAAATCTTTTACCCCAGTTTTAATAATTCCCTATTCAAATTATTAATTAAGTCAACTTTTAATGATGTCCATAATTGACTCAATTATGGCCATCCACTTATGGCATGCAAAATCATATCAATTGCACCCCAACTTTTTAATATTAAATCCTTAATATTACCCTTACCCATGTTTATACGTTCGCTTATTCAACGCATAATATAGGCTAGACTTGTATAGTCTAACACTTAGCACAAAGATAAATTATCACAACATATAGACAAATAAAATAAATCTAATCGTAATAGGGGTGAAACTTGCATAAACAACACATGTTAAGGATCAAAAGGTGTCAACTTGTTAAATGTCTCAATTTACATGATATGATCATAGCCCAAATCTATACATAAACTTGCATATGGGGTTTTTAGGCAACATAATGATGGTGTGAACTAGCATAGGATATCACATATGTCATAGCATAATTCTAGATGTCATAATAGATGTCTTGGTATATGTTCATAACTTTTCTAATCAATCTAACTTGCATATGTGACTTGTCATATAGATCAACATAACCCAAACATGATGATTTAATTAATATGAACTAACTAGCATAGATAGTAACATCATGGCCTTTTTAACATGTATGATTCATCACAACTAAGCATAGAAACTTTCAACATACATAACATCATCATAGCATGATTTACAACATATAAGATATCATCATCACATAACATTGGATTTACAATATACATGATAGCAAAAGGGGTTTACAACAACATATATGATAATTCACATCATCTACTCATAATCCATTCAAAGCTCAACCTAATTAAAATGATAATAATCTTGTTAAGATCATCATACTCACAATTTAGAGAAGAAAATAGAGAGTTTTGCTTTGCTTTAGGGTTGAGAGAATTAGAATTGAATTTGCTTTTCTTCTTTCTTAGTTGGCGGCGGCTCCACTGATTTCCATGGCGATAGTATGATGGTAACTATTCTATTTTAATTAGGTTTAGGGTTAGCATTAGGATGTATTTATAGGTGTAGGAAGTTATCTAGGACCATTAGATTAACCCTGAACCATGAGAACCAATCAAATGCAAAATCTGCATTTGAGCGAATCGGTCCACGGGTTGACAGCCAAACACCCTGGATTAACCCCTAGTCGACCCAGCAAGGCTCGGGTCGACCTCAAAAATGTGCCGGTTCGGTTATTTTCCCTCCCAATTCGCTGTTTTGAACTTTTTCACATATTTATTTATTTAATTTTTAATATATATATATATATATCAATATATATATATTTCTCTGCGCAACCCATTTCACTTAATTCTTTTATAAAAATTAAGTATACTTTAATTTGTGAATTTTAATGTTATAAAATTACGGGGTGTTACATGTTCTATATTTAAACATTGCGTAAACAAATGTAATTATTACATACCTCTCAAAAGGATACATCCATCCATACTGCACTCGTCCCCGTAGTAATGGTTCAGTTGGTAAATGTAATGGCAAATGTTCCATATAGTTTAAAACTCCATATGGAAATATTTTCTCCAGTTTAAATATTAATATGGGTACTTCTCTTTTAAGCTTCTGCAAATGGATTTTAGATAGAGTTGTCGAGCATATATCTTTAAAGAATAAACTGAGCTCTGTTATAGGCATCCAAACCTTTTGTGGTAAAAGCACTTTAAATACTATCGAAAATAAAGTCTCTAAAAATACATGACAATCGTGACTCTACATACCTGACAGAATAAGATCATTCATATCAAAGCATCATATCATATTAGAAGCAGCACCATTGGGAAATCTCAAAGAATCAACCGACTCTAGTACTTTTATACAACGAGACCAATCCAGCTGATAACATGAAAGAACTTTAAAGTTTGGACGAATAGGATTATTCTTAAGCTCTGGACAATTGCAATAGTATTCGACATCTTTTCTTGATCTCAAATCACCATTGGTTTTTTCCTTGCGCATTCATTATTATATGAAAGAAATTCTATAATACATTATTTTAATATGCATCACATCTAAATTGTGTCAAAATTTTAGATCCTTCCAATACGGCAGTTCCTAAAATATACTCTGTTTGCACCAATTGTGATAATCACCTTTGCCAGGAATTTTGGACTCTTTATTTCCTGTCTCATGTAATTTTGCATAATCTTGTACAATATCAAATATCTTTTCTCCATTAAAAAAAGTTGGTGGATGCAAATTTATAGTTTATTTCTTTCAAAGTTTTTCTTATCACATCTAAATGTGACATTTATATGTAAAAATCGACGGTGGCAATCCCACCAACGCTGCTTACCACCAAGCTTCAGTATAAATTCTTTTGTCAAATTCATGTACACAGGACAAGATAATTTACCTCCTGTACTCCAGCCCGAAAGCATCACGTACGCAGGAAAATTGCTTATCGTTCATAATAAACTAGCAAATAGTTTAAAAAATTTCCCTTCTGGTACATCGTATGTGTCAATTCCTGCTACCCACATTTTCTTCATGTCCTCGATTAAAGGTTGCAAATAAACTTCTATTTCGTTTTTTGGATTTTTGGGTCATGGATTTTGCATACACACCCAAGAAGGTAAAATGTAAAGTGTCAAAATAACTGGCCAAGTGGAGTATTTTTTTACCATACTGGCTAAAAGGTTGGAGATCATCAGTGCATAAACCGAGCCTAATATTTCGTGATTCATTAGCAAAATCAGGATATTTTTCATCGAAATTTTTTCATGCTTCTCCATCTACAGGATGATATAAAACCCTTTCCTCTCGAACCCGTTCACTATGCCATCTCATATGCTCTGCAGTGGCATAAAACGAATACAATCTTTGCAGTCTAGGAATAATCGGAAGATAATGTAAACAAGTAAAAGGTACACCTTTATCGTTACTTTTTTTCTTTTCAACCTTCCTAAGCCACAAAATTTACATTGTGAATGGTTTATGTCTTCTTTCCGATATAGCATACAACCATTTTGACATGTATCTATCTTTTCATACGCTAATCCGAATCGGATCACATCTCGAATTAAACTAAGAACCTCATTCATTAATTTTTGGGTACCGTTATTTATGGATTTTATTGCAACTAGCATAGCAGTTGCTGCCAACTTTGTCATAGGATATCCATCGAAAAGTGGTTTTTTAATGCTCCTAAGAAATAAAAAAAAAGATTTGGCTTTTGGATTTGGCTCTTCCTCTACATCCAGTGAATTAGATAACATGCTCGGACTAGCGGCATCAATAACCATTTCAGTCATTCTATTTTTTGTAGTAGTAGATTCATTAAAATCATCACCAAAATTTACGTTATCATCCTCAACATCTACCGACGTATTAATAAGATTCGTCGCATCTTCAGCATGATGTTCCACACATAGTAATCGTCCATAAACCATTTTTAGTCAAATGTCTTTGAACAATTTCATGAGGACGATGCTTTGTAGCTTTGCATTCCTTACAAGTACAATGGATTTCCATCATGTTTGTTCCATTGGACGATGCCACTAGCATGAACTCATTTAAACCTCTTAAAAATTGAAATGGAATTGCTCGTCTATGTCCAACATCTTTGTACATCCAAGCACGACGAACTTTCAAACGTTCCATCTTCTACTGCATAACTAAGACACATTATATTATAAGATGAGTACTTTTATTATTATTGTTGAAACACCCCACCTCCGTTAGGGTCACTCTCAAAGGGAATGCCCTAATTTTGGTGGAGGTTTATAAGTATAAGTCACAGATATACAAGACAGATATAAGAACACATATTTGTAAACAGCGGAAAAACAACAACTTTTATTTCATAAAAGCAAATACGTGTTACAACAACATCACCATGATTGTCTTACATCCTTTCCAAAAACATAACATAACACTTTCATAATCTGTCTTGATTACATTATTTAAAGAAGCATAAAGAAAACATAGATAAACTGCAAAAGCCCCATAGTGGCTGTCCAAAGCCATAGTTCAAAACGAAAAGGTCCAAGCAATACATTTCTCCTCTTCAAGCTGGATGTTAAGGCTGGTCAAGCTGCAGTGTTCCCTCCCTGTGGACCTGGGGGGGAAACGGAAGAAAAGAAGACGAAAGAAAAGTAGAGTCAGACATAAAGCCTGAGTAAGTCTAGGCCTATTCTGTCTATGAATAAAGAACTGGGTATGATAAGTATAAACAAGAAGTGGGAAAGCACTATAAACTTGGTTAAGTTGTCTAGGGTCGAATATACTATCGTACCCCATGATAATCTCTGAACCCATATAAACTAGTTTCCAACTGGCACCCCATAATCAGGGTGAAGTGATCCATTCTATGATGATCGGCTCCTACTCGCATAGTTACATGTGTCTTACGGCCCCCGATGTTGTAGTTACCTATGCTGGTCCCACCATGGGGTGTATCAAGTCCCATGGTGGCGGCCCGACACAATCCTAGAATGCACACGTATGCTACTGGTGTCCAGTGCCTTATTTTTCTGTGCCGGAGTGTGTGCACGCCCGCACCCCGTTAGAACCTACACTGCTACACCACCGCCGTCGATTTGACCTCTTACAATCAGCTCAGTAATCGTGCCCCACCCTGCCTAGTTTCAGGGTATCCTGATACACCTTCTAGGGTTACTGCTGAAAAGGGTCCCCCCGTTACTAGGTTTTCTATCTCTAGCCAACATGCTAAGTTGGTTAAGTGTTTTCTAACCTAACCCCCACCAGTCCGTTTAGTTTAGCATGTTCCATTTTGATTAAGTCTTTAGTTCACTTAATCCTAACAATCCTGACTCAGCCTTAATTGTCTTATTAAAGCCTTGACCTCTCACATTAGACAGGTATTGTTGTGGCTGCCTATTGCCGGTTGGTTCCGGGCAGTCTTACGCCACAACTCAGTCTAACCTCGGGTCCTTATTGGGCTCCATGTTTAACCTCCCACATTGGATAGGTATTGTTGTGACTACTGGACAGCCGGGCGGTTCCGGGCAGGTTTACATCACAACTCAATCCAACCTCGGGTTAAACACATCGTATGTTCTACATTTACATATTTTGTCTTTCTTCTTTATTTTCTTATATGTAAATATTTGCGGCCCATTATTAAGTTAATGGTGTAAAGGTTACACCAATCATGGGCCCAACCCATACTTGAATTTGGGCCCTTCTACTTTATATTTTCATTTATTAATAAATTTAACCCAACGTTATTTTCCCCCGTTTAACACGTCCGTTTATTATATATATGTTGGGCTTAGCCTTTTTAAGCCCAACTTAGCCATGAGAAAAAGGGGAGGCTTAAAGCGTGATTACATACACAAAAAAGGGGAATGCGAACGCATGAACTTGCAATGTGACGTTAGAACTACAAAATAGAAACTGGTGTACTTGCATCGTGGTAACATATACCTTGGTCATAAAGCATAAGTGACATGAATCAAACCATGTAAACTTGTAGTTAAGTTAAGAATATCACTATTGACACATAGGCTTAACTACAACATAAACCTATATTTTTATTCAGGCATAATGTCAAACATAAGCAAATCATGTTCATAAGATTACTACATGTTTACAAAGGTGCTTACTTTTGTTACTAACACAAAAGTATAGTTCAACTTAATCATGATTTTAAATCTATTCACCTAACCATGGCATAAATATTTCTAACATGAAATCAGGATTTTTGCTTTAGTCATGGAAACTTGCAAAGGGGATTTTGAATCTAACCTAGCTATGTACCACATATGTCATCATATAATTCTTGTTAACAATATAGACCTAACATGGATTTCAATTATGCAAAAATATCAATCATAGCCTAGCCATATTCACAAGTTTGCAAATAGGTTTTCTAGTACAAAAGCATGGCTTAATACATAGATCATGGTGCCAAAATTTCAACATAGTTTTATATGAACTATAATAACCCAAATTTGTTCCAATTACGTACAAAATGATTTTTGTACAAAAATATACATTATGATGGCATAGTAGCAAAACCCCAAACTTGCATGAATTTCAACTAATCAACTACATACATGTAGCTTCAAAATGGATTACATAATTTGCGAATATTCCAAACGTATACTTGCATAAAACTACCGCAAACATGTAGTTTTTTTATAATGAATAACATAATTCGAGAATATCCAAACGTATACAATATTCCAAATCGATAAGAATCATAGTAACGCACAAATATGAATTACTTTATCGCCACAAATCAAGTATACAAACCAACACAATTATTTGTTCATACCAAAATAATACTCTACTTACAATTGTGTGGCGAATTCTCCAATTTAGGAATTTAGAGATGCGATTCCTTGTTGATTTGATTTGATTAAGTTGCTTTATGCTTTAGAATTTGCCTCCTAATCCTCTCTCCAATTGGTGGCTACTCTTAGTCGTTCCTCAGCAACATGGTGGCCTTGTTCTTATTTTTGAATGAATAGATTAGGTTGAGTCTAGGGTCATTTTTATAGGGTTTATGAACTAATTAGGGCCATCGATGTTGCTTGGATTGATCGTAGCCATTCATTCTAAAGAGAGACCAATTAGAGCCTGCCACCTAGCCCTAATGACAAAGCAGTCTTCTGAAAATCGACCAACATAGAATAGGCCAGCCAGGTTGGGCTGGGTTCGACCTGGCTCTGGACCAGGTCGACAGCCTTGTCGACAGCCCTGTCGACCTGGCTAGACCAGGTCGACAGCCCAGTCGACCTGGGTGCATTAGGCGGGAGTTTTCCCGCCCTGGCCAATTGGGCCCGATTTTGGAATTTAAACTTGTTTTTCTGAGCTGTTTTATTCTGTTTGAATTTTAAACTTAATTCAGAAACTTCCGAAGGCCGTATCTTCTTCATACGGACTCCGTTTTTCGAAAACTCGGACTCTATTTCGCGTATTTTTCCGAGACGAACGCAATGGCGTATCCCGTTTCCCTTAGTTCTTTGATTTGAAATTAATTATACTTTAATTTGTGAATTTCACAGTTAGAGAATACACGGGGTGTTACAATTGTATAGAACTATAGTAATTTCGTTATTTTATTAGTTATCTAATTATCGTAATATTTTATTTAGATGGGTATAATTTCAAATTCGTACACATATAAATACAACATACTATTTACATTTTCCCCTTTTTTTGTAAAATATATAAAAATAAAGTAAATATATGGGTAAAACATGAGTTGTATTGATTAATTTCAAAATATACATGGATTAGAAAAATTGCATGTGTCAATGGATTTGATTTGATTCGTCACAACATATTGTTGATGATTTAGAGAAAAGAAAAAAAAAATCAATAGCGGTACAAATGTAGAACATATTCAGATTCCAAATGACATAGAAAACCACTTATTTTTCTAAAGACCTATGGCATAGAAATGAAATTTTACTAAAAGCTGAATGGATATACATGAATTCGTACTTAAAACTATTATTTCAATGTTCTAACTAAATTTTTTGACATATTAGTTGTTTTGTTGAATTCTGAAAAAATATATACAAGTAGCAAATAATAAATGCCATTATTCTTATATATATATATATATATATATATATATATAAGCTAGCAAATTATTTAGGCTTCAAATTTAAAAATCATTATTTAATGCCTTTATCAAACCGACCGTTAGGGAGGTTTCCCTACTGTAAGAGCCAAAATCAATTTGTCCATCCCAATCAAATTCGGCATCCTATTCACACCCGACATTTTCCCTCCGTGTTTTCTTCCATCCTCGTGATCCATGTTTCTCCTTTTCTCTTGAATTTTTCCTCCCAAGCGAATTTTCGGATCTCTCTCTTGAATCTTGCTCCCAAATCGGACTTTATAAACAGAATACCATTGAAATCATTTTTATTCCATATTTACTTTAACCGAGATTCCAAGCTTTCAAAGCCAAATTCCAAAATTAGGTCTCCAAACTTCCAAAATCAAACTCCAAATTGCGAACTTGTTGTGGGGGTGAAGGCGATAGTTGTGGATACGAATTTGAGCTTCAGTGGGATTTGTTTTGCAGTTTGTATTGAAGATACGAGTTGGTGTCTAGAAACGAGATGGTAAAGCAGAAGTTTCTAAAGTTGCGCCTTACCTCCATGGAAAAACTCTAACTGCCCAACTCCAAAATCGACGCAACAACTTGCCTTCTTAGTAACCGAAGTTGCCACCAATCTTCAATCGCTAGCTGTAGATCTCGGAACAACCATCACCATCGCCAACTGCAATTAGGTATCCTATAACAAAGGATTTTTTTAGCTATAATGTGTTTAAAAATGAATTTGTCCCAAATAGATTTAGCTAGCATTAACATGGAGGGCATTTGTAATTTGTTGTTTTAGTGCATATTACTTAGTATTTAATACATCTCACTTTAATAAATTACATTTAAGAAAATTATGGTCATTACTTAAATATGTCTTTAAAGATTAATACTTTTTTTAAGGATCAGTAAGTCACTGGATTTATGGTATTGTACTGGCTTGGTATAAATTTATAATAGTGAATATTAGGCACACATCCCTAAAACGAAACTTAATTAGGCTCACCCCCGGTCATAAACTTATTGTAAATTTAGTCCCTATTTTTTGAAAATTCATCAAAAAAAATACAAAAAAATATATTAAAAAAGCATGTAAATTCGTATTTAATTAAAACAATTAATCGTGAAAAAAATCAGATCAAAAAAACATTAAAAACAACGTCAAAATCATGAAATACAGAAAATCAACGAAATGCAGTAAATTGCATCAAAACATGCATATAAATCGATTAGTTGCATACATGTATGCATTTATTTCAAATCTGCGTCAAAACTGCAGTATAAATGCATACATGTATGCACATATTGTTAAAACATGCATCTGCTGATGCATTTATTTAAAAAACTGCATACCTACGTGCAACTTATTCACGTTTGCATATATTTTGACATATATGCACACATGTATGCAGTTATATAGAAAAACTGCATACATGTATGCAATTTTTCAAATAGGCGTGCATAAATATATGCACGTGTATTCGAATAGTTGCATAAATGTATGCAACTATTCGTAAAAGTTGCATACATTTATGCAACTTTTTTTTTTAATTTCTGTGGACTTCCGAGAATATTTATAGATTTTAGATTTTTTTTTTTTTTTTAAGTGATAGCGCCTGAAAATTTGGACAGAAAACGAAATAGGCGGAGGTATGGAAAGTGGCAGGCGGAAGATTCCAGACGACAGCTAAAATAGGGGGCGGGTTTACAGAGAAAACATTACAGGGATGTGGTGTGAATTTAAAACTATAATAGGGATGTGAGCCAAAATCTAACAGGTATACCTTTCGGTGTTCAAGCATACTCACTATTTGTGTTTATTGGCAGTAGCTATCAGTTATATTGGTTTAGGTAACTCTCAATTAATGTTGTCATTCATAATGTGAAATCGTTTTTTTCTATTATCATTAATATTGGTTTCTAGCATAAATTTATGATAGTTTCCATAATTGTTTGGATTGCAAACGGGACTCTTGCTGCATTCCTCTCCAACATTATTCAATACCAGTTGGATTGGGTGTATTGATAGTACTTTTTTTTATCTATTGTTGTTTATATGATTTCCTAACAAAGATTTGGATGTTATTTTATGCAAAGATCTAAGAGTCTTAAATCAAACACGGATCTATTTATTGTTAGACCAAAATCTGGGCCTAACACCCAATTGCAGATCACAGATCACAGAATGCAGAAAACAGTAAGTAAAGAGGAGACACACGAAGTTTTTATAGTGGTTCGGCTTAATCCAAGCCTACTTCCAGTTTATCTCTTCTTAAATCCTAAGAAGTTACAAGTACAATTCTCTCGGTTTATACACGAAATCCTCGTGTTTACAATGAAAAGGGGTAAGAAATCATAGGATTATACACGAAATCCTGGTGTTTACAACGTGGAATTTGGCTCCTTTTGCTGCTGAAATTGCTTTGTAGAGAGCAATGGAGGAAGCTGTGAGGAGTCAGAGCCAAAAGATCCTTGAAAATGCCTTCAAATGATGTATTTATAGGCGTAGAGGAGCTTCTGGGAAGACCGGTTCGTGATAGGATACGTGACACCTGATCCGAAAAAGTAGGAATAGGAGTAGCCTTAAGAATAGGTCAAAACAGTGCGCGTATCTGCAGGTCTGGAGATTGGTTCGTGGTCATTGGTCGGATCGTGGTATGACTATCACGATCCGGGTCTGGTTGCGAGCTGGAGTGAAGTGCTGGCGATCGGGTCGTGGTCTCCATGTGTACTATGAGTGGGTCGCGATCTGAAGGTATACCACAAGCCGAGGGGGGCGATCCAGTAAAGGGCGATCCGAGGGTGCATGAGCCATACTCCGATTGTGTGACGCTTCTTTGCTTTATCTAGGAAATTGCTAGATTACACCAGTTTACGGAAACCGGAATAACTTTCAAACCGTAAGTCCGATTGAGCCAGACCAAAGCTCAAACTGAAGCTAATTCAGAGATGTACAAGAATTACAGAGCTTAGCTCCGTAATCGCTGTTTCCGGGCCTAAAAAAGGTCATCTAGTAGGAGTTCTGAGAAGTTCTTTGTTGATGATGCAACTTTGACCAAATCGCTTCTTGTCTTCTAAAGATGTTCTCTATATCCGAGCGCGATGCTATCCAGATATTCAGTGTGACAGCTTTTACCAAAAAGTGTGTCAACAGTTATAAAATCTATTATATTAGATTTGGGTAAGATTATGTTCCTTTATTTGTTTATTTTTAAATCTTAATCCTTTTGTAATACTGTATAAATCTTTTCATTACAGATAGAAATAGGTGTAAGTTGTCAGTTTGAAAGCAGTTTTAGGATTGCATCAAAGAATGCTTAGATGGATCGAGAGACCGATGCTTTCATCAGTCTGCTGGTATTTGTGTTCCACTTTAAAACAAAAAAAAGTAATGACTTTGTACGTAGTAAGATTTTGTTAAAGTTTGTAGTACAACACTCCTTTCTAATAGGTTGTATATATTAAACAATCTTGAATTCACCTATTTTTAAGGAAAACAAATACAAAGAGACATTTTAAATATCATGAGTATTATACTTTGCTTAAGAAATCAACGGTCCCAACTACAAAGGTAACACGAGGAATATGAAACCATTGTTTTCTAATTTTCTTTTATATAACAGAATGTGAAATATAAAATTTTGTCAACAACGAGAGAATTTAAGCTTGCTTCCGTTGGTGATCATCCACGAGGAGTCTCTTATGCATTTTAAAACATTAGTCTTCACTCCTCCAGCAGTATATCAAATTGATTTGTAACGATTCACTTAGTTTCCTAAATGTACAATTTATTGCTTTTTTTTTTGAAAAATTCTACTTTACCTACATACACATACATATGTTGCTATATATGTAATATGTATGTGTGTATTTGTATGCATCTGTATCCGTCTATTTGAGTGCATTTACATGCTCATATGATATTTATAATGTTTAGCTATTAGTTTTATTTTAATAATTCAAACAAAAGTTCAGTGTATATTCTTAAATATGTATGTGTGTATTTATTAGACTCATTTAAGCATGAGAATTATATTAAATGTTCAATTGATAAAATTCTAGGTTAGTTTTCTGTGTAACGGTTTTCATGGATACCTTTTTATTACTATTTCAATGCTTACAAGGTTGAGAGATATTGTTTCTTTATAAAGTTGAATTACATTTACATTAATAATTTTTTTTAGTTAATTTCGGTCTCCGTTACTTGAGTCTTCCATAGCTATTTTTCAGGCGGTTATGTTAGTTAGTTTAATTATTTATTTTTATTTGTTTAATTTCAGGGGTATATCTCCTTCCCAGACATCGGACTGAACCCTGACCTCGTCAGGTATAACTCGCAACATATTTAGGTTTTCAATCTTCGCATGCTCAGCCGCCACTACTACTGATAGTAGTCATCATGGTAAAAAAAATCCTAAATTATGACTATTTGCAATGTTGGAGTATACACACACATATGGCTTTGTTTTCTAATATATTTTTAGATATAAAATTGTTAGCATTAGGCATGTTTGAATGATTAGAAATATTATTTTCTAAACTTAGTAACTCCCCTTATCAATGACAATTTCATATTTTCACACTTACAGAATGGTTTGTTTAATAAATACATATCTTTAACTTGTTTAATATTAATATATACACTTGAATTCAAAAAGAGATTTTGTATAAAGGCATATACAAGGTTCTAAATTTACCAAATATCCTACAACTCTCAAATGCAAATGAGAATGATTGCATGCTCATGTTTTTGTTGATGTATATAGCTTACTAATAAATATTTAGACTTATGTAAATTTACATGTCTGACACCATTTTGCTCTTGAAACGGTAGATTGATATTTGCACTATATATTCATTTATGCTAGTATAATATATCTCTAAACCAGTTAGATATACATGGCCAGGTATTGGAGTTTTGGATGCCTTAGTTTCTAAGCTCAAGTTTCGAAAATTTACAAGCTTTAGTTATATGGTCAGGTTCCAAAGTTTTTGCATGCATTTATTATGATTTTTTATTGGAATTCTATATACTTGCTTCTTTTATCATAATTTTTTCTTATAGTTTCAAGGTGTGTTCAACACTGGTGTAATATTTTGTATGGTGTATCGGTTACGCTGAATTAAAAAGTTACAATTGCTTGGATTGGTAAGACTCTGAATAACATGCCAAGGTGAAATTCTTCCAAAAAGATTCATTTTTCGTCTATGTAGTGGATATTATAGTTGTAGGTTAGGATAGAAAGTAGGAGAACCATTGGGCTAAGTGAGGTATCAATCCTAATCTCCTTATAACGATCGATATTGATTCCCCATATAGGGCCTATGATTATGCGACTTCTATGGTGGGTCCCCTATGGTGTTCTTGAACTGCTCTATGAAGCTTCATTTAATTTATGCTTATGGATGGCGAGTTATGGTTACTTAGTTGTTGAAGTAGTGTTATTTTTTCGATTCACCTTGAAATTATACCAATCCGTCTATATTGGTTTTCCAGTCCCTCACTAAAGGAGTTCTCGGGCATTGTTTTAGTAAGCTAGAATGATCACCATCATGTAACGCTATTCATGCTTGATCTATAGGCTTTTGGGTGATGTTTCTAAGTCATGGCCTTGATAATCATTGAGTTGCAGCAATCCCAATGCCTTTTGGTAGTCGGGCTAAAACATCGAGTAAGACTTGCCCTCTAAAACATGTTTTGTGTGAACATGTCATCCCTTAACTTGAAATAAGTCTTTGCGGTAGGAATAGGCTACACGATGTACTAAATGAATGGTTGTTATCTTTTTTTAGTAGTGTACACAAAGGAATATGCCATTTCCGAATAGTTGTGACGCTTTGTCAAACTCCAATGGTATAAGTATGTGATTCCAATAGCTTAAGGGTAATGTTATTCCCTCTCCTTCCTTTTTCTAGTGAGAAAGATAACAAATCGGTACCAATCCATCTTTAACATTTTTTTGCCAAAATTTATTAATTGTTCGGTCCCCTCCCTATATAAAAAAGATTGATTCACTCTTCTTTTTCCTCATTTCTTCTTCGAAAAGACTTCGAATTTTTGTGCTTCCAACATCGTTCGAAGCTCCTGCACCCACGAATCTACTTCATGGCCTCCCCTTCAATGCCACCTAACGTCACCGTACCAAGGCTCAGCCCCGACCATCATCTTTTGTGCCTAGATGGGTTCATTGCATTAATTATCGATTTGATTGGTTTTTAGCAGTGAAATTGGGGATGACTAAGGATAAAAAATTAGGGGGGAGACTGCGGTGTTGGGAAAGAGAGGCGCTAGTTGTAGTAGACGATGAGAAAAAGGAAGTTAGGTTTACACTAGAGAAGAAATGAGATGGAAAGAGAAAACGAATCAAGATGATAGAGATTTTGTTTTGGATCTCTTGGAAGTTGGAACGGTTCAGAGACAAACCAGATCAGGCTTTAGTGTGTGGGATCAGTTGGGGAATGAATGCAAATATACTAGAGATAGATCAGATCAGTCCAAAGATCATGAAATCGAACCGGGTATTTTGGACTTAGAGCGTGAGATTGGTCAACATGGTGACGTTACCGAGCTGGTCGATTTGGCGTTCGATCCTATGTCTCCGTGAATACGGATTTCGACTTGGCGATTTCTTGATTTCATCGAGTCCCGTTGATAATTCAATCATTTCAACATAAATACTGCTTTAATAATGAAGTGGACCAATAACTCAGACGTATGTATAGGATATGGCATAAAACTGGACTATAGACACATGATTGAATTATCGATCCTGAACATTGTTTTTCGATCCGAACTTCAGCTAAATTTCATGGTTCGATCTGAGTGGTCAGAAGACAATCAGTGATGATGGTCGCTTCCAATTATTAATTGAATCCCATCACCAGGTTCCGAAGTGTTTAATTAGACTGCATGAGTCGCACGATATTGCACGTTCCACATTAGTTTGTACTAGCATAGGGGGTATAGATTAATCGTGTTAACTATGATTTTTTGTAAGTATAGTAAATTATGGCAACTAGAAGTTCAAGATGACTCAGTGGCTTACAAGTCGAGAGTTCTGAATTGATTTGGGAACCCAATCGTTCAACGAACGACTCAAGTCCTTCGTCTTGCAACCACTTGGCTTTTGGCGAATCAAACCCATCTCAACAAGCAAACAAACCCAATGGACTTGCACATGATACCGTAATTGTCGTTAAATCAGTCGGTCGGTGAGCTAGATGGTAAGGAAGGTATACATCAAGCAGAAGCAGTACCGTAAGGAGTTGAGGAAACTAAGATCGATTAGGAAGGCGTATCACTGGCACATGATGCTATGGAAGATGTTGTTATTCTGGAGAAACCAATGGACTCGGTCGCATCTTGGATCGGTGAGGCTGTCTTGGCATGGATTTGCATAAAGTATGGTATATTGCTAAATAACATTCAGGGGTCAGAACGAGACGCTACAGTGTATGCACCCCTGTAAGGATTCTTTACTTGTAATAGATTTATGTTCTCTTTAGGGTGTGTTCTTCCATTATGTTCGCTCGTTTGGGATATGCTTTACTTTATGCGATTAGCACCAATGCTGCTCCACCCAAATATTTGCCCCATCCTTCTCGGGACAAACAAATTATACGTTGAGAGTTTGTGTCAAGAACTAAACAGGGAAGATATTCAATACTAGTATTCTTTCAAGCATCAGAGAGTATTCCCGTTACTTAAGTATTTGTTGGCACTGCCAATAGCCGCCTCATCCTTCGGGAATGAGACAAGTTAGGAAATTTCAAGCACGATTGGTTCTATGTGCGTTATTCGCTCGGGATTGCAAGATGATGGATATAAGGACGTAAGTGTATCGAAACTTACTTGTACTATTTCAAGTTAATCAAGTCGTAAACTCGTGTTTAACATAAAATTTGTTTTGCACGTGAAATTCCCTAAGGACAGCTGGTCAAGAGTACTTGAATAGAGTTTTGACCCTAGTAGAATACATGGACTCAAATTTCGAACTATCTCCTGCATACTTTCGATTTGTTACACGAGGATCATTCAATTGATCGAGGCGACGATAAGAGATTATTGTTGAAGAAGATGGAGTTGGAGGGAAAAGAGCAAGAGACGTGCTTACTGTCATGCATCCAAATGTGCTCCAAATAAGGAAGAACTTAGTTAAGCTTAGGAGGAAATTAAATACGAAAATGTGGCCGATAAAGAAGAGCCCAAGAGAAGTGATGATTTTCCACCTACTTATATTCCTTTTCCAAAAACAGGAATTTGAATGAATGAAGTCACGAGGTTGATATATCCTGCAACAACAACCGAGACAACTATATTAATGGAGATGGAAGATCGGTTTAAGGCTTAGAGAACATACCATTAGAAACATCATCTTTTGGTTACGACAATATTAATGTTGAAATCTTACTTCCAAGTTTAGAGATGGCTTCGATGCCATCTTACGTCAGGGAGATAGCTCCCTCGATCAAGCTAGAAATTAGTCCATTGAGGGGATACTAAGACACACACTCATAAGCATTGCATAGTACAACGCTTACTCATGCCTTGGTTAACCATGTCTAACTTGAGTTTTTACTTTGTATACACATAGTGGTTCAAGAAGGAGATAGTGATAAAAAGTGGAAATGGGAAATAGAGAAAGATAAATGAAGAATTACTCGTAGTTCGAGCCATGTAGACATAAGTGGATCATTCTTCAATGATGTTAAGAGGAGCCATACCCGCCGAAAGCGCAAATATGATTATGGAAGTAGCTACCACCAAGATGGTGATTGCCCTCCTAATTCTTGTCTCCACCAACTGATGTAACTACCACCAAGATGGTGATTGCCCTCCTAATTCTCGGTCTCCACCAACTGATATATGACAGGCTTCTAATAAGCAAGGTGAACGAGAAGCATAAGTTGGTCCGTTGTGCCCCTGTCTCCTCCTACCAGTTGACCGATGTGCCCATAACCTCTATTCAAGGATATGAGTAAAGATCTTTCGAACTGTGGTTCAGATATAGTGAAGGGATCAATATTGGGGGATAAGAAGAAGAATAAGGAAGTAGACAAAGAACTTGAGCCTGAACCAACATTTTCTGCGTAATAACAGAATGAAAACCTCAAGTAAGCATTCCCAAGGTAATATTTTGATGAAATTATGTTTGTACCGTCTATGCACCCGACTCCAGTAACTATTGATAAAGAAAATTTTGATCGGATTTTCGGCGTTTTTAATTAATATAGGACAACAATACTTTATGCCAAGAAGTTATCTGGTTTATTGAGGAAAAAGAATGTATAGATTGTTGGTCTAAAACTCGAGGCTGGAGTATACAAGGTAGGATGAAAGCGGCAAAAACCGAGTTCAATGAGTTGAAAAGGAAGTTGAAAAAGGCTAATAAAAGACGTCTGACATGATCGAGGTGATGGCCACGAAAAAGAATATATCCAAAGATGAGTTTGATCGCTCACTCCTTTAGACTTATATTGAAATAGAATGCAAGTTTCCCTTGGAAGAGAACGCATGGATGAAGAAGGAGTTTGAAAAGAATGAGAAACTGGAAAAAAAAATCAAGACGCTCAATTAGGAAAGACCGGCCAACAGATCTAAGGTGGAATCCGCATTAAAATACAAGGCAATAACAGAAGAGTTAATTAAGGCCATGCTTGAGCAAGCCGACAATGTGCGGAATTATTTTGAAGCCTAACTCGATGAACTTAGAGCCAAAGCTCAAGAATCTGATTGTAAGAGCAAAGAAAGGCTTGACTCATCTATCCTAGGGTTTATTGCCGAGGTTGTCCACCATCATGATCTTACATGGATAATCCAATATGAAAAGACATTTTCTTTGGCATGGGGGTGGTTCTTGGACGATGAGGCTACCACAAGGGATGTTGAGGAAGTTGACAAGGGGCCCTTAGCAACCAAGTTGAGAGGGGATGAACCTCAGATTTTGCAAGAAAGGCGTCGCCCGTTGAGAGAAGAAGTGGAAGAGGCAGCAACTACAATGGCTTAGAAGAAAGGGAAAACGATCATGGCTAAGAGCGTTATTTTTTATACTACTGGCCTGAAGGGCCAGTCATTGAGTTAAGTGAGTGCTTCCTAAACACCGGTCATTCCACCTGCAGCTTCAAGTGATCCTTCTTAACAAGTTGTCACCGATCTGGGATACGACTTCGAGAATCCTAGCTTAGGACCTAGAAGTACACCATGGCTATAACTCTTAGGGGAAGCAGAAAACTCATAGCATAAAGTTGGTACATCTACTCTCTTTTGACTTTCGAGAAGATGATAAATGCTTGTCAAGAAATCATTTGGCTTACTGTTTTGTTATCGGAGAACAAAAGAAGACTAATCTTGTTTTGTCTTCATTCTACATGTACACATGGAGATGTAGACCCCCTCTTACATCCTACGATTATGAATTTTGAAACCTTTGTGTCCCATGTCGAAGTATCGATTAAACGCATCTGCTTGGACCAAGTGATAAAAAAAATGAGTTGAAAGTTGTCAGAGAAAGAAATAGATAATGTAGGGAGTATAGCTAAGGAAGAAGCAGAGAAAGTTACTTCGGATCATATGCCTATAAGTATGATTCTTCCTTCGAGTGCTAAAGATATGGCCATGGAAATTGAAGACGATGCGGAAGAATTATTTTATCCTGATCTTGCAAAGAAATTAGAGATAAAGCTTTACCCTAGGCGAACCCTGGAATAAGAAGGGAACTTATTGCAATGGAAGTAATGAGAGGAAGAGGAGAGACAAGAAAGGCAAACCATCGACATCAAAGAGTAAGCCCGTAGATAAGAAATAGGGTGATTTCTTAGCTTTTCATTTTAGGGTTGCAAATATGTTTCTGTATTTCTGGTCGATGGTTGTTCGAGTACAACCCTTGCTTTTGTTTTTTCTTATGATAACACTTGAATGGTCATGTTATTTTATAAATAAAAGTTCGTTTCCTTTTATTTCGTGTGTATTTTATCTAAGTGTTCGATATTTCGTACACTTTCTATTGACCATACTGGTACATTGTAGCTAACCGTTGCACCTAAATTTCAGATTAATCATCTAAAACTTCAATTTTTATATCTCCTTTTAGTCATGAACTCGATTTGTGTGAAGTTCAAAGCTATTAATTCCACATTCGAGATCTCCTCTCTGTGGTTGATCTTAAGTCGTGTGGAATATGAAGTTATGAGCTCTAATCTCCGGATCTTCTTTCGTTGGTTCCAAGTCGCAAGGAGTTTAGAGTTAAACATCATAATCAGACATGTATATTCACATGTTGTTGATTCAAAACTGATTATCAGAAGTTGTAAATTCAACCTTTATATTCTCCTTTCATTTCGTTCAGTTTAGAATCGTGGGTGTTGTTCGTTCTCCAGTTTATAATCAAATCAAAACTCTAATGGTTGAAGTTGGCCAAGTGGATGGTCGGCATCACATTCACTTAGACTGGTTGGTTTTCCCCAAGTTCGAGGATAAGAGGTTGGTGATCAGACACTCAAATCATGAATGTTGTGAGTTGTTTATACTTGACCTTGTCATTTGTTCAAAGCTTGAGTCAATTCAAGGGTGGAAGGATCAGACCCACGTTGTTGGGGGTCCATTAACGGACTTGGAATGATGAATCAAAGCCAAGCTCTGAGGCGTCATGTTCATTATAGGGCGCTCGTGCATGCAAGTCAGTCGTATCACAACTAACATACCATGCATAACGAAAGAACATCAAGAACTTGATATACCAAAAGCCTTTATTAAAAAATCTAATAAAATGTCAGCCTTATCATATTGCTTGGAAACAAATTATAATTGAAATGGAAATACAAATGTTCTTAAATAAAAGCAAAGTAAGGTATCAACGAAGATATTTTCTATTCTATACTTTTGATAGCTCAGCGCCATCAACGTTCGTTAGCTTGAAAGTTTCCATCTCCAAACCTCCGTTGAATGACATAAGGACCTTTCCATCAAGAGCATTGACTAGCTAATTATGGGAAAAATCCTTTCTAGGAGGAGGTCAACAATGTCAAAGTGCTTTGGATAGGCTTTGCTCTTGAAATATAGGGCAATTCATTATTAGTATGAAGATGTCCTGAGTTCAGCTTCTTCTTATTTCTTATAAATCCACTAAAAACCGCGTATCTAATAGGTCGATAACATTATATATGATGGATCAGTTTGATATAAAATGTGATGGATTGGTTGGTTTTAAACTGAAAAGATGGATTGGGTCACATTCTCTAACAGGCATGGATCATACAAATCGTTCCATAGGCATGGATCAGGCACATTTAAAGACGCATACCATGGATCGTGAATGCACACTATAACATGTTGGATCGTTTACACGCGATCCAGGGATGGACCGGCTGCACACAAGTCAAGTAGTGGATCAATCACAAGACTGGATCGTTGAGGACTGGATCAGAGCAAGATTAGGAGTTGGATCGGCATGAGTTTCATATGGCAAAATGATGGATCGCATAAAACGATCCATGTATGGATCGGGCAAATGTCGAGTATGATGGATCGCACGAACTAACCATGGATTAGCCATTAATCCATGAACTTGAACATACACTATTTCCCACTTTGATCCACTCCAAACTCCACCTATAAATACTCCACCCTCTGCCACATTAAAAGGGATCGATTTTCCTTATGAAGGGCTACCATTTTGGATCTCCTCCATTGCTTAAAAAATCTTCAACTCTGTTAAAGCATCTTCAAGCTTAGTTCAAGCATCTCCATCAACATCTTCATCGCGTAATCATCGAAGATCATCGCCGAGCTTGATTATCGAAGATATAATCCACAACAATCGCCGCTACTAGAGATATTTCACTCATTACTTTGAAGAAATTGAAAGAGATAGAGAATTACCGAGAAGTTATAGAGAAGAAAGAGAGAATTATTGTAAAGGACATAGAAAAATGTATAAAAGAAGATCGAATGTGTACCTTGTAACGAGATGATAATGAAATCCCTATTCAAGGTGCACGTAGGCCAAAATTGAGGCCGAACCACTATAAACGTTTTCTACTTTGCTATTTTTCACATTTACTTAATTTTAACCTTGTGTTTGCAGTTTTATGGTGTTAACACACCTCTCGGGGTGTTAGTGCCATTTTTGATATTAATATTTTTGGCGCCCAGCATTAGGCTTGAACCTACGACCACAAGGTTAGGAGCCTTGGTGAATTGTGGAGATTGGAAACCTGCTCTTTTACGATAGATCTACATGGTCTAAAAGTTAGGCCCATTGAAATGACTCCTGTGAAGATTCGAAAGTTGTCTGATATCATGGCATCGTCAAAGAAAGGTAGTAAGTCTGCTAGAGTTTCTAGAAATATTGCTAACGATGTTGTAACTACGTCAAAAACTACTAACTCGATTGTTGCACAAACTTTGGGAGCGGGAGCGGGAGTAACCCGAGATGAGATAGATGCAGTTGTGGCTAGCTTGAATCAACGAATGAAAACTTCGAATAAATCCTTGATGGATAAGCTAGATGCACGACTTACCGCTCAAGCTAATCTCGCACCTCGGAGAGTTGATGTTGATCTAGACGAAAATGCTCACTCTTCGGCATCAGATCAGAATCGTGATCATTATGAAGAGGAAATGGATGATTTGTTAGACGATGGAGTTGATGCTAACATTGATAATTCCAAGGCAAATGCTGAGAATCATACCGGAAAATATACTTCTCGTAAAGCTGCTAGTCCCACCAGGGAACCCCCCCAAGGTGGAGGTCAAGGACCCCGGTTCTCTAACCGTTATCTCTTGCCAAGACAAGCATCCGGTAAAGGAGTTGGCACCCGCCCCATGGAATGACACAACGAAGAAGAGTATAATTCATAGATGATTAAGCAGATCATGAAGAAAAGCTTAGCTAGAAATGATTATGAACGAGAGTGGGAGTTTGCTCCAAGTAAAACTCCATTTACTGAGAGGACCCATAAAGCTGAATTCCTATTGAAGTTTGTTCCTCTGACAATGGAACTATTGATCCTAATCTGTTTCTGTTCAAATATGAGTGGCACATGAATGCTGCAAGGGTGACAGATGGGATCAGGTGTTTGTACAATTTATTTGGAGGGTGTGGCATCGCTATGGTTCACAAAGTTGCCACCCGGATTTGTAGACCAATTCGCCAACTTGGCAAAGAGGTTCAAGGAGCAATTAAGGTTGTATACTTCGAAGGCGATGGCCATCTTGTCATTGTCAGGATTAGAGCAAAATCTGGGAGAGAGACAATGGAGGCTTTGATCGGTCTTTTCAATGCTTCCATAGCCGAAGTCGGGAATCTGGAGCCTCGCATGTTATTAATGGAACTAGTACGAGTTGTTGATAAGAATAATAAATTTGGAAAATGGGTGAAGATTAAGGAGCCTAACACTCTTTAGTAGTTCTATAAGAAAGCAGAAGAGTTCATTAGAGTGGAAGATGACCCTTTTGTCATGTAGGATGTTGGTGGAAGCAGTGCTGTTGAGGAAAAAAAAGTGATGAAACCAAAGGCAATCAAAAAAGTGCTGGAAGGAAGAAAAGGAGGAATGATGGAAGAGACAATAAGAATTACAAGAAGTTTTGTATATTCAAACCCGCAGAGTTGACGCCTTTGACTGATACTCCTGAGAACATCTATTTCTCCATTATGGATGCGGAGGGTTATCCAGAACTATGACTGCAAAGAGTAAATGCTAGAGAAGAGAAATCTGGAAAATTATTCTGATTCCACAACCAACCCGGTCATAACACTAATGAATGCAAGCATCTGAAGAGTCAGATTGAAGATTTGATCAGGAAGAATAGGCTGCACCAGTATGTTAGGAAGCCGCAAAATGCAAATCCTTCTCCTTAGGGGTAGAGTGCACCTTCCAATCAATCTGGTCTAAGTAATGGTGCTCTAGTGCCAACTATTATGAGACCTGTGATTAATACCATTTTCGGAGGTTCTCATCCAACCAGGGGAAGTTGGGTAGATATTGAAAGATATGTCGGTGCTTTGAAGTATGTCCCGAAAGAGGAAAGATGTTTGATCCTAAGTAATATTATCCCCATGAAGCAGCAAGAGATCTCCTACGAAGATATTGTGTTTAGGGAGAAAGATGCTGAAGGTGTGATAACCCCAACTCTTGATCCAATGGTGGTTATAATCGGGATAGTCCTAACAATGGTCAGAAGGGTGCTTGTTGATGCGGTGCCTCTATTAACGTCATGTTCCGAAAGACATTAAACCAGATGAATCTCTCAATGACTGATGTTTAAGCTTGTCAGACAAAGATCGAAGGGTTCACACAAGAGCCGAAGCAACCAATTGGGACTATTGACTTACTTGTAGAGTTGGGAGAAGGAGAAAGGAAGGTTGTTCTAAAGCAAACTTTCATGCTCGTTGATGAAGTTTCCGCTTACAATGCATTCCTGGGCAGGCCCGCTTTAGCTGATTTCAGAATCGTGTTAGTGCCATGGTGTTTAACTATGAAGTTTCCCACAGAAAAAGGCGTTGGTAGGATAAAGGGAGATCATGACACTACCAGAGAATGTTATCTCACAAAGTTGAGGGAAGATAAGAAGAAAGAAAATAGGAAGAATATGGAGGGCCCTCTCTGCATTTGTGACCCCGTTTTGTAGCAATTAAAGCACGACCCCTGCACTGGAGAGCACAGTGGGGCTCAGAAAGAGACGGGTCCTCGTAAAACCAGTGCGGAGGAGAATCGAGCGGCGCCAGCGGTGATCACAATTCCTATTTCAGTTTATTTGAAAGATCCTGACCGAGTCTTGAATATAGGATCTCATCTGGGCCAGAAGTTGCAGAAGGAGTTGATAGTTTTTATTAAAGCTAATTTGGATGTATTCGCTTGGAGTCATTTTAATATGTGTGGGATATCCCTGAAGTGGCAGTTCATGCATTGAATATTGACCCTCATGTAACACCCCACCTCCGTTAAGGTCACTCACAAAGGGAATGCCTTAACTTTGGTGGAGCATTTTAGTAAACAGAACAGAAAATTACAAGACAGATAAAACAGTATTTGAAAATTTTATAACTTTATTACAACAGAAACTAAAACAAGCTTGGTTACATCTTTTCAAATCACAATATCAGAATTCAAGTACAAAGTATCAGTCTTGTACAAAAGCCTTCAGAATGCATAGTTTAAAATCATAATCCCCACAGAAGAAGACAAGCCATACTTTAAGCACTTCAAGCAGAAGAAATCTGGATCAAGCTAGAGTATTCAATTCTACAAAACCTGGGGGGGAAACGGAAGAAAAGGAGGCGAAACAACAAGGGTCAGACATAAAGTCTGGCAAGTCCAGTGACTTTCAGCATATGAACAGATAATAATAATAATGACATGAAAGCAAAACTGGATAAGAGATGGCAGTAACATGAGCAGCAGATATACTTAGGTTAAACAGCAGAAACAGAATGATGTAGACTAAGCCATGCTTCTTATTCATATTTTACTTCTTTGCACAAATACTAGTATAACAGGATTAGGTGTCACCCTAATGTCTAAACTGAAACAGAAACAGGTACGGAATAATTTCCACAGAAGCAGAAAGCTAATAATGGGCCTTTACCACCCTAATAGAAACAGACAGAAGCAGAATGCTGATAATGAGCCTTTACCACCCAAACAGAAACAGACAGAAACAGAATATTAAAAATGGGCCTTTACTACCCGAACAGAAACAGTCAGATTAATCCCTACGGAAACAGAATGTAGAATTAGGTGTACACTAGTAATTAGGCCTTTACCACCCGAACAGACGGTACCACGCTGAAACAGACGGGTGTTGCCACCCAACAGAAACAGACGGTACCAACAGAAACAGACAGAACTTAGTGTACCCTAAAACCCAACCCCGAGCGATCGGCTCCCTAATACATAAATACCCTGTGTCGGCCCCACAGTAGGGTGTATCACTCCCTAAATGACAACCAATTGGCACAGACCTATTTACAGATGTCACGGCATCTTACATCCTCAAAGGCAGACCGGGATCCATGCACGCACATGACCCAGTTGGAACGCACCATCAACACCCCTCGCCATTATCAGAATGAACCGCTTATAATTAGTTCAGTAAGCGTGCCCGGACTCTACCTACTGTTGGGTCAAAGTTTTGATACCAGAAAGGGTTACTAACTAATATGGGTCCCAAACAACAGATGACACAAGTAATTCCCTTCCTATCCTTGTGTCCCTAGACTAACAGATTTTAGATTAACTTGTTTACAAGTTCAGACATACAGAATTCAGATCAACTAGTTCACAGACAAGTTTTCAGACTAACGGATCAGATATACAGATTTAACAAACTTACCGATTAACCAGTTACAGATTAACAGACTTACAGATTTGTCTAACTTTGTAATTGGGCCTACAGATTCATGGAACAGATTTATTAAATTCATCAGTCTAGTGGGTTTAACCCTATCCGCCCAACACGTTTTAGACATCATATTTATCTCAGATTTTCATTACTTAAATATTAATGCCCAGACCTCTCACATTAGACTGACAATTTGCGGCTACTGGTTAGGCCGGTTGGTTCCGGGCAGATTTTTGCCGCAAACTGAGTCTAACCTCGGGTTTCAAGCACGTTATGACTAACTTCTCACATTAAAACCTATTGTTTGCGGCCACTGGATGTGGGGGCGGTTTCGGGCAGAATTACGCCGCAAACTCATTCTAACCTCAAGTTAGCCATGTTCATCTTTGCAGCCAATTAATTAATAATTTACCATTTATGCCCACGCCTAATATACATGTCAATTATTCATAACTATAGCCAATTCAGATTATGTCAATAATAGACTAATTATATCAACTCAACAGATATAACAGATAACAGATTTTTCAGATTAGGCGACTTAACGGATTTAGCAGATAACAGATTAGGCATCTCATCAGGTTTAGTTCAGCAGATTTGGCATTTTCAACAGACTTAACAGATGACAGATTAGGCAGATGAACAGATCTTGCAGACTAGGCAGTAGAGCAGAACTAGCAGATTAAGCAATATAATAGAACTAGCAAATTAGGCGATATAACAGAACTAGCAGATTAGGCAAATATAGCAGAACTAGCAAATAAGGCAAATATAACAGATTTAATCATTCCTTAAAGTTTCACAAACATATCTTGCCTAATTGTAAATTTGGCCTAAGTTTGCATGCCTAAATAGTTTTCATGATTCACACTATGATCATATACCCCATGTTTGCATCGAATTTACATGTCACAGATTATGGTCATAATTTACATGTCCCAATTTAGTTCAACCTGCCTAGTACAAAAGATTCACATATAAATTATACCAAATATAGCCATCAATTTCAATGCATGTCATATATTCAAAAATCTCCTACTTAGGTGTTATTCACATTTGATAGTTATCAAATCTTAATATAGATCTTCACACCTAAGTCATATTCTCTTTCAAATCATGAATTGTTATATAAACAATATGCCCAACAATCTAGGTTTTAATCATGTATCCTGTTCTTAAAATCAGATATTAAATTATGTCCCCAAATCACAGATTATCATACATAGCTTGCTCAGATCCAGATCTAGTTTACAACATGTAATATGTATCTAAACTAATTACATGCCTACGGTCAAATTTATGCCCCAATTCTTAAGCCATATGTCCCATATAAATTTTATGCCTCAACTTCTCAAGTCGTATGTTCAATATTCTTTATGCCACAAAACTCAAGTCATAGGTTCAATTATATGCCTTAGATTTATGTCCTAAGTTCCAAGTTCAACCTTTGTTCTTTCCTTAAATCAGTCACATATCGGTCATGCCCATTTCATGCATTATTCATTTTATTGTCCCAAATATTTTAGCGTATGTTAATCTCTTATGAGATTGGCTCAGGCTCGTGGTAGCCTGGCTATAGAACAGAAAGCAGAAAGAAATACAGAATAAGGTAGATCTAAACAGAACAGAACAGACATAATCTCAGATTCAGATTTACAATTCATGTCACAATCATAATTAACGTTTATATTGGAAAATAAATGTACTTGCCTTAGTTGGATTAAATAAAGAACTTTAACTGTTGTAGAATCGTTGCAGAAGCTTTAATCTCTAGTTTGAATTGAGTTGCTTAGGTTGATGTTGATTAGCTTCTAGTTTCGATTCCAGCAGAGTAGCGACGCCATTTTTTTTTGTTTAGAACAGAGGCAGAGAAGAAGCAGAATAGAATTATGTGTAGAGAAGGCTAGGTTTGGGGCTGTTTAAATAGGGTCAAGTCAACGAATCTAGACAGAAATCAGACCAGATACATAAGAATGCACCCAGGCTCAAAACCAGGTTCGGGGACCAGGTCGACACCCAGGTCGAAGTCCCAATCGACCTGGTCTGGGGGGTCGACTTCCCGGTCGACTTCCCAGTCGACTCCCCAGTCGACCTGGGTCTGGGCGGGAAATTTCCCGCCCAGTATGTTCTGCGTTTGAAATTCGAATTTTGAATTCGAATTCAAGCTGTTTTGAACTCTGAATATTTCTGAAACTTCGGAGGGTCATATCTCCCTCATACGGACTCCGATTCTTGCAAACTCGGACTCATTTCCAAGCAGAATTTCGATACGAACGCAATGGCACAATTCATTTTCCTTGATTCTTATTTTAAAAATTAATTATCCTCTGATTTGTTACTTATACGTTCACAGAAAATACGGGGTGTTACACCTCACGTTTCACCAATAAAGCAAAAGAGGAGAATTCAAGGCCTCGAAGATTGATGGCTCTCAAAGAAGAAGAGAGATTGATGGAGAATTGCTTCATTAGAGAGTCGTCGTATCCAGATTGGTTGTCCAATCCCATTCTTGGTAATAAGACCAATGGCAAGTGGCACATTTGCATCAACTACCTCGATCTTAACAAGTCATGCCCAAAAGATATTTTTCCATTGTCCAGAATTGATCAGCTAGTAGATTCGACAGCCACGTATGAATCTCTTTTGTTCATGAAGGATTATTCAAGTTATAATCAGATAATGATGCATGGGCCGGATTAGGAGAATACAAGCTTCGTCATAGACGTGGGTTTGTATTGCTACAAAGTCATACCATTTGGATTGAGGAATGCAAGAGCGACTTATTAGCACCTTTTCAATTCGATGTTCAAGTCACAGATTGGCAAGACAATGGAGGTTTATGTTGATGACATGCTGGTCAAGTCGAAGAGAGCAACCGATCACATGGAGAATCTAGCTGAAATGCTTGATATTTTGAGAAGATACGACATGAAGTTGAATTCACTCAAGTGTTTGTTTGGAGTCACATATGGGAGATTTCTAGGGTTCATGGTGAATTACACGGGCATAAAAGCTAACCCTATGCAGGTTTCAGGGTTGAGAGAGGTGCGGGCTCCTATAACCAAGAGAGAGCTTCAGAGTTTTAATGAGAAGAATGCTGCATTGAATCGTTTCATCTCCAAAGCAAATGATAGGAGTATCTCATTCTTCGATGCATTAAGGAAGGATTTCCAATGGACTCCAGAGTTCTTGATGACCTTCGAAGAGTTAATCAAACACATGGAATCACCCCCGATGCTTTCAAAGCCCAGTGATGGAGAGGATCTATTTCAATATTTCGCAGTGTCAGGCCATGCTTTTTGTGCTGCTTCGGTGAGAGAGGATGCGAAGATTCAAATGACTATGTACTACATCAGCAAAAGGATCAATGAGGAAGAATTGAATTGTTTGAATCTAGAGAAGCTTGCATATTGTCTGCTCATAGCATCGAAGAAACTCAATCCTTATTACCAAGCACATTTCATCAAAGTTCTAACGGATCATCCGCTAAAGTAAGTCTTGTTCCATCCAGAAATTTCAGGAAGGTATTGAAGTGGAATATTGAGCTCAGCCAGTATGATATCACGTACCTGCTGGAGAACAGAGTTTTGATGATAACAACCTTATTTCAATATTAATTGATTATAAGATATATACTAACACCTTTATCTAGAATATATACATATATACACATACATATGCAGGATTTGTATACAAGAATTAATACTGAAGACTGTATAGTTTAAGAGCTTATAGAGACTCAGAATTCAGAAGACTCACGAGTAATCAAGATTTCAAGAGTTCAAGATAAATATAGTAATAGAATCTAGATTATGTAAGACTCTAAATAGCACTCCGGGTTCAAATTCAAATTCAAATTCTGATTTTCAAATTTCAAATTCCTATTTTCAAATTCTATTTCCTATTCTAATTAATTTTTTTTTATCTTACTTTTGATTTTAAAGCTCAAGTTTTTAAGCCTATAAATTTTTATACAGTTATATACTTTATATTTATATAGTTTTATACTTTAAAATTTTATGAATATGTTTATATAGCTTATATTTATGATTTAATATGATCATCTACTTCATAATACTCATTTATAACACTATGATTTAATTCAAGAACTTTCAAATTTTAATATATATTAAAACACTTCAAAAATGGTCAAAATTCAATTTTATAAAGGGATACGTCAATATACATTATTGGACATGTCGACATATAACCGTCACATTTTCAAAATTGAAGGAGGTGTCTTTTCACCATTTGTAATATTCCAGAAGCATTGCAACCTTTCAAATCTTATAACAAGGGGCTGATTTCGAATTATTTCATCATTCTTTTTCTCCATCTTCATCCTTTTTCTTTACACCATTAATATTTCATATTTATATGATTTCTACTCTTACACTCTACCGAATTCAATTCTATTTATATAAAACTTCTTCTCCTTTCGCTCTCTACTCATTACTCTCTGAATCGAAGTTTTATTAAAGAGTTATAGGGCTGTTATAATGGTTCGGGAAGTGTTTGGGGGAAGGTGTGTTCCTTGCAGCCTTGAAATCATGGAAAGGAATCAATGGTAACCTTGTAGCCAAGGAAATCAAGGGAAACATACTTGATCAAGGGTGTTTTGGAGTTTGGAGTGGTGGTAACCTTGTGGCCGTGAAATCAAGGAGATTGTACTTGGATGTTGATATAGTAATAAAACTCTGCATAATCCAGCATTGCGTGGGATTGAATGTAGGAGTAACCTGAACCAGTATAAAATCTGGTTTGTTCTTTCCTTTTCTGCATTTTATTCTATTTATTTTGTGTTTGATAATGTGTCTGTGGTTGTTTCTGTGGTGTGTGATTCATATAATAGATCATATAAGCTTTAGATTTTTTTTTAAATTCTTTAAAAACACTTTTCACCCACCTCTAGTGTTAGTTTTTCCTTAACAATCAATTCTGCATTCCTTAATAAGTGGTATCAGAGCAAGGTCTTCCAAAAAGTTCATAAACTGATTGTTAACACTAGTGTCAATTCGTGCATTGTACCAATGTTGAAAGAGTCTGCATCTAACTGTGTTGAAAAGTCAAGTGATCTACTGAAATGTTGTCCAATACAGGAAAAGATGTGTTATATGGCATTTGAAAATTCAAAAGTTGATAAGATGGGTAAAGTGGCTCTTGGTAATTCAAAATCCAAACTAGTGTGTTGCATGGCTATTGGGAATTCAAATTCTTGAAAGCAAGTAGTGAAAATCGAAAGGACAAATGGATACTGGATAGTGGTTGTTCGAGACATATGACGGGAAATCCTGAATTACTAACTAATCTCGTATATGAAGATGGTGGAATGGTGAACTTTGGAGATAACTCTAAATGATACATTATTGGGATCGGCAATGTTGGTAATTCTGAAACTCCTACATTTTAAATGTTTTATTAGTTAGAAATCTAAAACATAATCTACTAAGTATAAGTCAACTTTGCGATAAGGGTTATAAAATAAACTTTGAGAAAGATAAGTGTTTTACAGGATAGAAATTCACAATTAATATTCGAAGGAGATTGAAAGAAAAATATCTATATATTGAGTATGACAATCTCCAACTATATTCTATGTCTTATGACCAATACAAGTGACCCTGGATCTGGCATAAGAGATCTTGTCATATAAATTTCAAATATATCTCTAGGATCTCTAAATTAGATTCAGTTAGGGGATTATCTAAAATGAAATTTGAAGTTAATAATTTATGCAACGCTTGTCAATTTGGAAAATTAAAAAGAAACTCATTCACGTCAAAACAAGAAATTACCGCCTCGAAACCGTTAGAATCAATTCACATGGATTTATTTGGTCCATCTCAAACCCAATCGATAAATCACAATAGATATGTTTACTCAATAGTCGACGATTTTTCTAGATTTACTCGTACTTTTTTTCTTAAAAGTAAAAGCAATACTTTTAATCAATTTAAAACTTTTTCTAAAGGAATTCAAATTTTATTATCATTAAATATCAAAACAATACGTAGTGACCATGGTGGAGAATTCAAAAACAAAAAATTCGGAAAATTTTGTAATAAAAAGGGAATAATCCATAAATTTTCTATTCCTAGAACCCCTCAACAAAATGGAGTAGTTGAACGTAAAAATAGGACGATACAAGAATGTGCGAGAACTATGTTATCTGATGGTAATTTACCAAGAAAATTTTGGGCTAAGGCAGTTGCAACAGCGTGTTATATTTTAAATAGAATTTCAATTAGACCCTTAACTCATAAAACTCCATATGAACTTTTGTATAATAAGAAACCAAAAGTATCATATTTTAATATATTTGGAAGTAAATGTTCTATACTTAATACTAAAGAAAATTTAGATAAATTTGACTTGAAATCCGATAAAGGAATATTTATTAGATATTAAGAGAGAAGTAAGGCATATAGAGTTTTCGATACTAGAACCAATACTATAGAAGAATCCTTAAACGTATCTTTTGACGAAAATTATAAAAGTATAACATGAAACAATGAAGATGAATGTGAAAATGAAATTAATGAAACAAATCCTGAAGATAGTCAATGAAATAAACGAATTAAATTACTGAGAGACCATCTGTAGAAAATATCTTAGGAGATATGGAATCCGTAGTTAGGACTAGTAATCAATTAAATAATATGAGCAATTCTGCATTTATTTCAATTATTGAACCTAAGAATCCAAAGCAAGCATCTTCCGATGATTCATGCGTCCTCTCCAAGCAAGAAGAACTGAATCAATTTAGCAGGAATGATGTATGGGAACTTGTTCCTAGACTAGAGGATAATACTATAATAGGAACTAAATGGGTTTATAAAAATAAAATGAATGAACACAGTGAGGTCGTAAGAAATAAGGCACGACTAGTAGCACAAGGGTATAGTCAAGAAGAAGGAATAGATTACGATGAAACAATTGCCCCAGTAGCAAGATTAGAAGCAATTAGGATTTTACTAGCCTTTGCAAACCATAATAATTTCAAATTATATCAAATGGATGTTAAAAGTGCTTTTCTAAATGGATTTGTTAAAGAAGACATATATATAGAGCAACCACCTCTATATGAAGATGTAAAATTACCAAATTACATATATAAGTTAAAGAAAGCGTTACATGGATTAAAACAGGCTCCTGGGCTTGTTATGATAGATTAAGAAATTATTTATTACAATCCAACTTTGAAATTGGAAAATTAGATAATACTTTGTTTATTAAAAAGAATAATAAGGATATACAATTAGTACGAATACATGTTTGACGATATAATTTTTGGATCAACAAACGATAAGATGAATAAAGAATTTTCAGATATTATGACCCATGAATTTGAGATGAGTCATATGAGAGAACTAACGTTCTTTTTAGGCTTAAAAATTCGTCAATTAAAGAATGAAATATTTATTAATCAAGAAAAATACGCAAGAGAACTAATTAATAAATATAATGTAACAACAACTAATGGGAGACCAACACCGGTGGCGACTAATATAGCATTAAGTAAAGACGATACGCCTATAGACATTGATCAAAAATTATATAGAGGAATGATAGGATCACTATTATATATAACTGCTAGTAGACTAGATATAATGCATAGTGTATGTCTCTGTGTAAGATATCAATCACAATATAAGAAAACACATTTAAAAGCTGTAAAACGTATTCTAAGGCATGTAAAACATACATCAGACTTTGGATAATTTTATCCTAAGGATGATTCATTCGACTTAGTTTCTTATTGTGACGCTGATTATGCGGGATGTAAATCCGATCGTAAAAGTACTAGTGGAACATGTCATTTCTTAGGACATTCACCGGTTTCGTGGTTTAGTAAAAAGCAAAATATTGTTTCTTTGTCAACAACTGAAGCAGAATATATCTCTGCTGCTTTGGCTTATTCACAAGTAATATATATGCAACAAACTCTAAATGATTTTGGAGTAAATATAAATAAATCACCAATATACTATGACAATACGAGCGCTTTAAATATATCTAAAAATCAACTCATCATTGAAGAACTTAATATATCAATATATGACATCATTTTCTAAGAGATAACATAAGCAAACAGAAAATTTCACTCGAACTTATAGAAACAGATAAACAAACAGCAGATATATTAACAAAACAATTAAACGAAGAAACATTTACTAAATTTGGAAGAGAATTAGGTATCTGTTCACGAATTGAATTAGAATATATATATATATTTATAAGAATAATATTGAAAATAAGAAATATAAACATATATACTTGCATATGTCTACATATAACAGCCAAATTTCAAAAATTATTTCCCACCAAAAGTTAGTTACAATAACCATTTAAACTCACCACTTCGAATTTTCTTCATTCTCTCGTTTCACTTATATAAAAATTCTAAACTAAAATAAACAACCGCCTCTACTAATTTTAACACCCAAATCAATTCCAATCCATCCGCTAGACAATTCGAAGGTCCTTTCCAACGTTCTACCCTATTACATATCATCAAACTTGAAGAGAAAATGGAATATACTCTTCAAATGCTTGCTGAAACACAAGTGCTCCAAATTCGTATGAGTCAAGAGCAAAATCAACAAGGACAAATTATAAGGAGCCTTCTTAATTTCGTAATGGATAATCAGGTGAATCCAATTATCATCGAAGATGATATTCAAGCCATGGAAGAAGAGGTGGAACCATAAGAGGAGGAGGAAGAAATGGTGGAGGAAGCGGAACCTGAGGAGATTCAACAAGAAGTTATAGATGAAGAAGATCAAGTTGTATGTATGGGAGAAGTATTGTTCAATCAAAATGGAAATGTGATTGAACGAAATGGGGATTTTTGTCTCCATTACCCAAATTGTCCAATCCATAAGTCTCCCTTCATAAAAAACAATTAGAATTTAGGTTCTCTTTTTTTCTTTGCGTTCATTCGATGTAATTGCATTCTTAGTAATTCGTGTAGTATCGCTTGTAAAAACTATGTTTAATACAATGCTTGTTTTGTCTAACATGAGTATTTTATTACTTTGTTATATAGGCAAGAGTTTAGGGGAGTCATATATATGATGTATTATACTCACAAGTTATACACTTATATATCATAGTATAATATAATTTAGATAAATATAGAATTTAGGAGGAGTAGTTTCAAAATTTATTTTAGATAATGCCAAAGGAGGAGAAATTATAAAATATAGACCTAGTATATGTAGAATATATAGGATTCATGTACACATGAAGAGTATTAGAAGGATCATGATCGACAGGTATGTACAGGCATGATATTTTATAAACTAAGGTTGTCATCATCATAAAGGGGGATATTGTTGGAGAATGGAGTTTTGATGACAGCAAACTTATTTTAATATTAACTGATTATAAAATATATAATAACACCTTTACTTAGAATATATATATACACACACACACATATGCAGGATTTGTATACATGAATTAATACTAAAGACTGTACAGTTTAAGAGCTTTTATAGATTTAGAATTCAGAAGATTCAAGACTCATGAGTAATCAAGATTTCAAGAGTTCAAGATAAATATAGTTATAGAGTCTAGTTTATGTATGACTCTAGATAGCACTCCAGGTTCAAATTCAAATTCTATTCTGATTTTCAAATTTCAAATTTCAAATTTCCATTTTCAAATTCTATTTCCTATTCTAATTAATTTTTTCTATCTTACTTTTGATTTTAAAACTCAAGTTTTTAGGTCTATAAGTTTTATATAGTCATATACTTTTATATACTTTATATTTATATAGTTTTAAACTTTCTAATTTTATAAGTATGTTTATATAGTTTATATTTATGATTTCATATGATCTTCTACTTTATAATACTCATTTATAACACTATGTTTTAATTCAAAATTTTCCATAATTATATATATATATATATTAAAACACTTCAAAAATGCTCAAAATTCAATTTTATAAAGGGATACGTCGTCGTACATTATTGGACATGTCATCATATAACCGTCACATTCCCAAAATTGAAAGGAAGTGTCTTTTCACCATTTGTAACATTCCAAAAGCGTTGCAACCTTTCAAATCTTATAAACAGTGGCATATTTCAAAAAAATTCATAATTCTTCTTCTCCATCTTCATCCTCTTTCTTTACACCATTAATATTTCATACTTTTATGATTTCTACATTTATACTCTACCTAATTCAATTCTATTTATATAAAACTTCTTCTCTTCTCACTCTCTACCCATTACTCTCTGAATCGAAGTGCTATTGAGGAGTTATAGGGCTGTTGTATTTGTTTGGGAAGTGTTTGGGAAAGGTGTGTTCCTTATAGCCTTGAAATCGAGGAAAGAAACCGTGGTAACCTTGTAGCTGGCGAAATCAAGGGAAATATACTTAATCAAGAGTGTTTTGGAGTTTAGAGTCGGCGGTAACCTTGTGGCCGTGAAATCAAGGAGATTATACTTGGGTATTGATATAGTAATACAACTCTGCATAATCTAGCATTGCGTGGGACTGAACATAGGAGTAGTCTGAACCAGTATAAAATTTGGTGTGTTCTTTCCTTTTCTGCATCATATTTCTGTTTATTTTCGTGTTTGTTTTTTATTATGTATCTGTGATTGTTTCTGTGGTGTGTGATTCATATAGCAGATCATATAAATTTTAGATTTTGTTAAATTCTTTAATAACCCTGTTCGCTCCCCTCTAGTGTTAGTTTTGCCTTAACGATCCATTCCGCATTCTCTAACAGGTACAATCCTCAGAGATCAATTAACAGACAAGCTTTGGAAGATTTCATTGCCGAGTTCACAGTCAGAGGTGATGAAAATGAGCAGCCCATTCAAGTAGCGATCCAGTGGAACCTGTTTGTTGATAGAGCCGTGAATAAATACTGTTCATTGGCTGGAGTGGTGCTAGAGACTCTAGAAGTTCATTCAGTATGTTATTCATTGATATTATAGTTCCCATCGATGAACAATGAAGCAAAATACGAGGCATTGATAGCCGGGTTGAAGGTAGCAAAGGAGCTGAATTTGAAAGCCTTGTAGATTTTTAGTGATTCACAGCTGGTGGTGTACCAGGTTCGAAGAGTGTTTCAAGCCAAGGGAAGAAACATGCCATATTATTTGTTCAAAGCTTGGGAACTACTCAACAAACTCGACTACTACACCATCAGTCATATCCCTAGGGAGGAGAACATGAAGGCGAACTCACTTTCCAAATATGCCAACATAGGAGATGTAAAGCTATTTGGATTAGAGACCATTAAAGTTGTCTCAACGGGCAGCACTGAAGACGTTAATGTTGATTGGGTCATGGAGACTTGCAAAGAGCTAGAATCACGGATGACCCCAATCAGAGATGATCTTCTCAATGGAATGCTCCCTACAGGTCCAAAGAAGCGAAAGAAGTTGCTATGAAAAGCCCCTTTGTTTCTTATGCAGGATGGTAGGGCTCTCTATGCCCTTTCTTCGATGTGTTCCCAAAGAGGAATCTAAAGCAATCTTGGTAGAATTACATGAAGGAGAGTGCAGGGGACATATAGGTGGTCAAACATTAGCCAAGAAGGATCCTCGATATGGTTATTACTAGTCTGATGTAAATCAAGACTCTGTTGCATATACCAGATAGTGTGACATATGCCATAGGTTTGCGAAGATTCTAAGAGCACCATCCACAGAATTAACTCAAATGGTCAGTCTATAGCCATTTGCGGTTTGGGGCATTGATTTGATTGGAGAATTTCCAACCGCCAAATCTAGCGTGAAGTATGCCATTGTCGCTGTTGATTATTTCACAAAATGGGCCAAAGCAGAGCCACTGGCCACCATTACCTTAAAGAAAGTTATCAATTTCATGCTAAAGAATATCATTGTAGGCTTGGTGTGCCTCAGAAGATAATCATGGACAATGGGACTCAATTCGAGAGCGAAGAATTCAAATGTTTCTATGCTAAGTACAAGATCCAGAAAATCTTCGCAGCAGTGGCCCATCAACAGGAAAACAGGCAAGTGAAAACAGTCAACAAGATTATCAAGTCAACCATCAAAAAACGTTTTGAGAAAGCTAAAGGTGGTTTGGTAGAAGAGCTATCGCTTGCACCATAAGCATACCGGACGAATTATAAATCTCCGACCAGGCTCACACCTTTCTCCGTGGCATTTGTTTCTGAAGCGTTGACTCCAGTAAAGCTGGAGGTTCCTACTCACTGCACAATTCACTTCATTCAAGCAGAAAATGAGCAGCTACAACTTGAAGCACTCAATCGGTATGAGGAAAGAAAGGATGAAGCAAAGCTCCGAATAGCCGCATACCAGAGGAGGATAGCCAGGCATTTCAACTCCATAGTCCGCCAGAGAACTTTCGAAGTTGGTAGGCTTGTGCTGAAGTGGGCGATGACAAGCACAGGAGTGCTCTGGAGCGCTTATGTGAATCATCTTCACAAGTTCTTTATCCACGTCATCCCAATCTCTCTCCCTTTTTCGATCATCTCTCTCTCTCTCGTCTCTTCCGATCATGGTGATCATCATGGGCTTTCCTGATTCTCTCAACCTTCTCTTCCTGATCCCGTGCTTCCTGAGCCTTTCTCACTCTTCTTTGTTCACTAGTCTCCTCATAAGAATGAGGTGGTCCATAGCGCTATAGGTTATAAGAAAATCCACAGCAGTTGAATTCGTCCACATGTTAGAGACCAACGGTTTCACCTGAAACAAAATAAAAACAAGGGCTCAGTGATTAAAACAGGAAGCACTGGGGCAGGACAGAAAGTACATGAAAGATTTCAAGAGCTTTAGGTGTGGCAATGTGTAATCTAACACGCATCTAACAACGAACCACTCATTGATTTTGGAGTCAAAGAGGATGAAATCTCAGAGATAGGTTTTTGAGAAGGAGTTAGAGCCAATTCAGAAGACATCTTCGTAACCAAGGCAGTGAGTTTTGAGGTTACGATATCACTTGTGGCAAGTTCGCTTGAAGTAACACTGAGATCACTCAAACTCCCATATATATCCAAGAAGCCATCCTTGTAAAACTGAAATTATGGGATTGGTGTCGACTCTTTCAATAGTAGGATCGCCTTTACCCGCGATCTCTTCTTATTCAAGTTGTTCATCAGTCGTTGCAGGACCTTTACCCTCATGAGGAATAATTTCTTCCTCTTCAATGGGAGGTAATTGGGTTTGGAGACGAACCTCCTTCGCCAGTAGGGCTCGAGCAATTCTTTAAAGCAGATTCCTCGGTAGAACTTTGCAATTCAACATCCTCTTCAGAAGCTGGGCACCCGATACTTCAGTGTAGAATGAGGAGTAGAAGAAGTTTCTTTAGAAAGAAAAGATCGGTTATGATCAAGAAATCCAAATCAACGAAGAAATTCTTTAGTGATTAGAAACTTCTTAGTCCTCTCTTCATCTTTGATGGCCTTTAAAGAATCAAGAGTAGACTTACAAAGGATGGAGTCTTTGACAAGAGATGTTATTTCTACAAAAGCAAAGGAAGGATTAATGATTGAGACTTAGAAAAAAATCATTATAAAGAGCTCTGAGAAAATATGATCACCTCCTTCTATCCAGATTTCATAAAAGTTATCTGGGCATCTAATGTAAAAGAATTGGTTTAGAAATCCCTGTGCACTATCTGATAAATCAAGGATAAGCTTGCGATTTCGATCGCCTTCGACAAAGATAATAGAAGGGTGTTCCTCAAGTTGAAAACACATAAATAACAGATGTCTTGAAGAGTGGGTATACATCATCTAGTCCTCATAAAAAGTAAGCAAAACTATTAAAATGGCGTAACCATCTGGGTGTAGCTGAAAAGGGGAAATCTCTAAATGTCGAAGGACCATCCATACAACTGCATTGAAAGGGTGAATGGCACCACTCATCAACATATGACGGTTAACTGCTATAAAGCCAATGGGCAGAATATCAACAAATTCATCCTTCCCCGGTAATCTCGCATCAGCTTTGGGAATGCCAAACTGATTGCATAACTGCTTAAAAGTACTTTGTGTAAGCGTTGTATGGCATTTCACCGATGGAGATTTTCCAAGAGGATGTGGGACAGGAACAAGTTGGTTTGCTTCCGATCTGGGAGCTGCAGTCGTCATAGTTCCAGAAACTTGAGTAGAAGTAGTTGTCTCTTTAGAATGACGACGACCTTTCTGTTGGGTATCCATTCTAAACAAGGAATCATGTTTTTCGAATAAATTACAGGTACGCACTTCCTAAGTGTGAAGTGTTGTGTATCATTATATAAGTCATTAAAAAGCGAAATTTGAAATCCACAGTCGATGTGTGTCGATCAGTTGATCTCAAACCTCATAGCAAATTTAAGCTATAATGTTGTATCTATGCTGGCAATGTTCGACAAGTTATAAATGATTGAATGAAACAATTCTGTATAGGCACGTCATTCATTTTGAGTCATGAAATCCATTGTAGTTCATTTTTAATGATTAACTAATCTTTCGTCGATGTAGGCAATCGACGGAAAAAATTTCGCTTAAAACCGTGCAAGGGTTTGTCTTATTACTAGACAATCAGTAAAGAAAAGCGCATTTAATTTAAAAGTTAAAGCTTGAAGTGTCCAATGTTAGAATTATTCAGAAGTAAAACAACATCGATCGATCGAAGCTTGTGGTTTATTGAGAAGTGGCAATCCAGTTATCTCACGACCCATTGATGTATCGATCACGACCCATTGATGGATCCTTCGCGACCCATAGATGGATCGCTCACGATCAATTAAGGGATTGTTCACGATCCAAAAAATCTTAGCCAACTTCGATTCCAAGTATATTCCATTGAAGTGCCAATCAACAAAATGTCGCGATCTAGAAAAATAGGCAATTGATCTCAAATATTCAACAAGCAATTGGCAAATCTATGCATCATCAACATGTCAAAACTACAAGTCACAAAACATTGCATAACAAATCTGAAGAATGACTTATCAAAAATATGAACTATAATGCAAGGATCCTAAACATATTTTATCCAACACACACAAAGTTATTGCCAAATCCCAATCAGAGCACAAACTGCCGAGTGCACAGATCAACAAGCAAGTTCGTACGTCAAAAGTAACAAGTCTGAGTTGAAAAACAGTTTATCAAAATGTACTAGAATCATAATCAAATTTTGTTGCAACAAACAGCAAAATATCAAATCCGACTTCATATACAGATCACTAAATCGACACAAATACTCTATCATCGATGTCGTTCTGGAAATTTGACACAATCAAAAAACATTTCGACAAGAAAGCCGATAGGGAATCAACACCTACAATGACTGATGATGGCCAGAAACAATTGGATTTTTACGTCGGAAGTTTGAAGAACGCTGGCGAGATGTGGCGGCTCAGATTTGAAAGAAGAAAATCTCGAGTTAATTCGAAATCAATTGAAACTGTAGTGGAAATTGAATTCGAAAACAAACCTAAGCTTGTTGATAATTGGATTTGGTAACAGTGTTGCAGATCTGATCAGTGAAGAAGCAAATTCGAATTGGATCGGTGCAATTTTCTTAGGAAAGGGGTTCCTCCATTAACAAGTTTACGACCCAAGAAAAGGTAAAGTAAGAGATGCAGATATGAAAAAGAAATATAAAGTGATTTTTATTGGGACTCTGTGGTCCATCAAAAGAACTTACCATGACCCATTGTGATTTTCTTATGTTGATCCATTGGGGAAGGCATTCATGATACAATAAAAGTCATCAAGAGCCATAGGGTCATATGTATTTTAAAGCTCACATTTCCTACAAGAAAGCGTAAGATCTGAGGAGAAAATGTTAATCCACTAAAACTCGCGTACGTATGATGGGTCGATAACGATTTATATGATGGATCAGTTGTTAAAGCACCATGGATCAGTTTAATATAAAATGTAATGGATCGGCTGGTTGTAAACCGATAAGATGGATCGGGTCGCGTTCTCTAATATGCACTGATCATATATACCGATCCATAGGCACAGATTGGGCACATTTAAAGACGCATGCCATGGATCGTGGATGCGCACTATAATATGTTAGATCGGTTAGACGCGATCCAAGGACGGATCAGTTGCACATAAGTTCAATTAGTGGATCGATTACATGCCCAGATTGTTGAAGATTGGATCAGAGCAAGATTAGGAGTTAGATCGGCATGAGTTTTATACAGCAAAACGATGGATCGCATGGAATGATCCATGTACGGATCGGGTAAATTCCGAATACAATGGATCACACGAAATAACCATGGATCAGCAATCAATCCATTAGCCTGAGCACACACTATTTCTCACTCCAATCCACTCCAATTCCGCCTATAAATACTCCATCCTCTCCCACATTAAAAGGGATCGATTTTCCTCCTGAAGGGATGCTTTAGATCTCCGACATTTCTCAAACATATCCAACTCCATTAAAGCATTTTCAAGCTTAATTCAAGCATCTCCATTAATATCTTCATCGAGAAATCATCGAAGATCATCGCCGAGCTCGATTATCGAAGATTTAATCCATGATAATCGCCGCTATAGCAAGATTTCACGCATTTCTCTAAAGAAATTGAAAGAGATACAGAATTACCGAGTAGTTGTAGAGAAGAAAGAGAGAATTATTGTAAAGGAGATAGAAAAATGTATAATGGAAGATCGAATGTGTAAATTGTAATGATGTTGATAATGAAATCCCATTCAAAGTGGATGTAGGCCAAAAGTATGGCCAAACCACTATAAACGCTGTTTATTTTGTTATTTTCACATTTACTTGCTCTTAACCTTGCTATTTGCAATTTTACGGTGTTAACACAACTCTTGAGGTGTTAGTGCCATTTTTTGTATTAACATTTCTTATCTAGCATATCACAAGATTCCAAAAAAGAGATCGATATTTGTTCTATAATCATATTATGTAACACGATGAGATTATACTTCAGGTTCAATAGTGTTGACTTGCTTCAAAGCTATAAGAGAGTGTGAATGGGGTGTGGCCAATCATTGACTAGTGGGTAGTTCGGTATGCCCAAAGGGCTAATGGATCTTCATCTACCCACTTCTCTCTGGCCTTTTCCAAACTCTTCTTAGGTATGGATTTAATGATTTTATTAACTTCTTCATCTCACCAATTTGTTTGAGGATGTGAAACAGCTGAGAATCCTTTTAGATACAATGGAATCAGCAAAATCCTTTGAGTTCAGAGCTATCGAGTTGAGTCCCGCTATCAAAAATGATAGTTTTGGAAATACCAAACTGACGTATGATGTTATGGACAATAAATTGATTTCTTTCTTGGTAATGATTGTGATGAGAGGCTCAGCTTCAGTCCATTTGGAAAAATAATCAACTGCAATGATAACATATCGAGTGCAGCCTTTAGACATAGGTAAAGTTTTGATAATATCAAATATACAAATTTCAAATAGCCATGGACTGACAATTTGAGTTAGTTTAATAAGTGTGGCTCATGGAATCTTGAAGAATCTCTGGAATTTTTCACATTTTCGGGGGTAGTCAATTGCATCCCAATTAACAGTTGGCAAAAAATCGCCGTAGTGGAGAATTTTCTTTGTCATAGTTTTACCTGTGGTGTGGTAACCGCACTCACCTTCGTGTATATGATATTAATACTCATTTGGCATCATTGTAGGCTACATGCTAAAGTAATGAAATGAAGAAACCTCTTCGATAAAGTGTTGCTTTCGAAATGATATAGCATGATGTTTTATGAAGAAGTGAACTTTTCTTATAGTGATTTTCAAGTAGGATCCACGTTCCAAATAATTCATAATTGGAGTTATTCATGACTCCGGCTGAGGTTCAGGATCCATCGTTAACACCAAACTAGTCTGCTCGATATTCGAGATTCGGTTACATCGACTGGGACAATTATCATAAGCTATGCATCCTCGGAACTGGAAAAACTTACTAATGAATTTGCCTTTTCATTTTGATCTCGAGTAATACTAGTGATAATATAATGCTCGAAACCACTAAGTAGTTCTTGGACTCGGGCAAGGAAAGGAGATAACCTCACTCCTTTAACTTGGAATTACCGCTACACTTGACATATGAAGAGTTGAGAATCTGAAAATATCTAAATAGATCAGTTGTTTAACTCTTTAGCAATTTTAAGTCCATCGATTAAAGCTTCATACTCTACAACAATATAGGTTGTGGGGAAGGTGGGTTTCAAGTCGTTACAAATCGAGTGTCCCTCGGGAGTAACAACAGTGACCCTCATGATAGAACACTGATTGTTTGAAGATTCATTAATATAAAGTTTCCGTTGTCACGACTTTCTGGAGGATCGTCATGATCAATGAATTCGACAATGAAGTCCGCTAATGATTGCCCTTGGCTAGTTTTCCGATGGACAAATAAGTGGTCAAACTGACTAAGTTTGTTGTTCCATTTTAGGAGTCTCTCCGATGACTTATGTTGCAATAGACCTATCTTAGCGTTTGGTCAGTATAGACTTTGATGGGATGAGATTAGAATTAAGGATGTAGCTTCTGGAAAGAGATTAATATGCAACATGTGAGCTTGTCGAGCTTCGGGTAGTTTTTTCTAGCTCCTGTTAACCCCTTGTTGATGTAGTACACACGATTCTAGATACGATTCTCCTGGCGCACAAGTGAAGAAATAATAGCATGCACAAAGATAACTAAATAGACAAATAGATTATTGTGATCCATAGATTTTGAGTGGACGGGAGGTTTATCCTTGTGATTCAGCAAATCTTAGAAATTGATACACATTTTAGTGTCTAAGAAAAGTTGTGTTTACCCCCTTTGATCAATACAAACAAGGAACACATTTTCCAATGGCTCTGGAAATGAATCTACTCAGAGCGGTGATCTTCGTGTTTAGAAGCTGAATGTCTTTAATGTTTTCCGAAACTCTGCTCCCCTGGATGGATTCAATTTTTTTAGAATTGGCTTATATCGCTTATGAGTTGATAATGAAACATAAGAATTTTCCTAAAGCAATGACGGAAGATCATTTCAAGTGATTGAGTTTCATGTCATACTTGCTTAGGATGCTTAACATTCTATGAGGTCGTTGATGCAGTCGTCAGCGTGTCATGACTTCATGACAATTTCATCCACATAAACCTTCGTGGGTCTCTCGGTCTATTCTTTGAACAAACAATTGATGAGTAGTCGATAGGTATCCCTGGAATTTTTCGATCAAAAGGGCATGACCACATAACAATACATCCCTAGATCTATGACAAAGTTTGTATGCTCTTGGTCAGGAACGTACATTGGGATTTGGTTATAACTTTAGACACGAATAATAAGAGTTGATGGCCTATGATTGAGCCAACGAGCTGATCAGTCTTCGGAAGTGGGAAGCTACCTGTAGGCATGCGTTATTCAGGTCAAAATAATCGACATATGTCTGCCATTTGATTTCTTTACGAGTAAAGGATCAGAGATTCATTCAGGATAGGGGGTCTTGAATAAAGCTTTTTCTAAGTAGCTAATCCATGTCCTTTTTAAGTTTTGTCAATCTCTCTGACCACAAGATTCAACATTTTTTTTTGTCGGAAGGAACTTTATATCAACATTCAGGACATGGCTTGAAGTTCCTAGCCTTATATCACATATTTCAGGATTGTCCCAAACAAAGGCATCAAATCTGGCCCATAAAAAATAGTTAATTACTTCCTCAAAATGGGAATGAGCTACGATCCAATTTTAAGACCTGAGACGGGTTATTGTGGTAGGTTGGAACATCAATAGTTTTTCTCAGTGGGGTCGTTCTTTCATATTCTGGATTCCATCTTTCCTTGGGTCAAGCTCTTAGTAAAGGCAATTTTGTTGTTTGAGGAAAGTCTTGAACATTGGTTGTTAGACGTTAAGGTTCTCGGTGCAGAATGAAGTCCCTGCACCTTTCCCCTTCTTGCGGTGGGTGGCAATTCTTCATTTTAGACAATAGCAGGCTCTCCCTATAATTTGGTTCCCACGAAGAACTCTGATTCCCTTATTAGCCGGAAATTGCAATAGCAGGCATCAAGGCACCATTTAGATTCGAAAATCTGACAAGGCAGGATTCTTTGAGAAGGTGTTGTTAGGAGAGTATGCATCAATAATGATGAACAAGAGGATTTTGACTTAACTGCAATCCCCTTCGCCAAGTTGTACCAGTAGGTTAACGATTCCGAGCGGCTCATTTGTTGTAACATTGATACCATGGATCCTAGTTGTACACGGCTTTAGGTCTTTGGCATTAAATTTCATTTGATTGTAGAAAATTTGAAGATAACGTTGATGGAACTCCCTAAGTCATGAGGATCTTCCGAACATAAACAGGACCAATCTTGGTCGAGATAATAACCAAAGGGTTAATGGTTGGAGCTTCCATCCCTATAGATTATCTTTCATGGAAGATGATGTCATCCTTAATCGTTTTCTGGAATAAATCTGAGACACTCTTATCCACAGCAAAGTGGACACGTTTCTCTATATGCCTAAAGCTTTTACCTACATGATGAGGCCAACCACAGATGATTTATGACATCATCGAGGAGGTCTAGAATAAAAAGGGGCAGCCTGAGGCTTAGCAGGTGCTGAAGGACCCGATGCTCCATCCTTTGAAGCTTGAGGTTGAACATATTTCTAAAAATGCTTCTTGCATATGAACTTCTCTATGGTGTCTCTTAGTTGACAAAAATCATTGATATTGTGATTGTACATCTCGTGGGACCTGCAATATTTGTCTGACTGCTTCTCCCTCTCTGTGGTCTCCTTCGGACTGGACCTCTTGTACTGTATAGTGTTATAGATTCCCAAATAGATTGTCTCCATCTGAGTGTTCACAGGAGTATGGTTGTCATATGAAGGAAATATGGAACTTTTATATATATTCCTTTTTTCGCGGCCTTAAGAGTTGTTTCTCCCTTACTTGGGCTTGTTCTGAGCATTCACATTGTCTTTTGTGGAGCTCACTTTAGTTTTTTTAATAGTGGCATCGCTTTGCATAGTGTCGTGTTGTAGTGTATATGGTTATCTCTGTGCAGATTATTTCCTACATGCTTCTTCTTAGCATAGATATTAGATATCCTTCTCATAGAATCACTCCAAAAATTTGGAGACTTTTTATTGAGCTAATGCTTGGATTCAGTTTCTGGGTAAATGTCCTTTACAAGCGGCAAAAGAACCACATCCAATTGCAGATCGTCAACATCCCTGAGAGCATGTTAACCTTTGTAGGAAGTACTTCAATGATTCACCATCTTTATGGAATATATTAGATATAGTCAGAATCACTATTTAAGATCCTAAAAATATCATCCGAGATTTTCTTTGATATTTCGTTTCAGGCTCCTCCCGTAATGAAATAGCAAATCACACTGTAAATCTCATTTTTAATATACCGTCCAAGATATTGGAATATCGAACGATATATCGCTCGAGATGCGATACTAAAATATTGGTCGAAATCTTGAAAAATTTTTAGTTAAAATTTAAACCCTTGCTCAAAAGAATAATTAAAAAATTCAAATACAACAAGGATAATCTTTTGCTATTTTATATTTTGCATGTTAATGACCATATTGCATATTCATATATTTTCTATAGTGCTTATGATTTTCATATTCATTTTTTTATTAGCATGCTACCTATGAAATTATGTATTTTAAGTTATACTTACGTTGAACTATTTAATATTTTGGATCTTCTTTGTCGAACAATAATTTATGATCATGGGTCGTAAGCTGTAAGCACTAATCCATTTGTATTATGTCGTTTTTTTAAGCATATTATGATTTAGGAATATTAATGTTCTTTCGTAAATTTAGAGCAATGAAGTGATTTTGTAATTTAAGTTAAGTTAATATTTGTATAATATCATTCATGAAACTTATTATGTAAGAATATTAGTTTTCAACATATCATATTCCTAAGAGAATATTCTGAAATGAGCTTTCAAACCCGAGATAGAAGTCTAAGATAAACCCTTGAGTTAGGCTCATCTTATCTGAGTTCTCGCCCGATACGTACTCAGGTCTCTAAAATTGCTAAAACGAAATGCCATCTATATACGAGATTTAAAATTTTGGTAAGAATGTCCATTGGTCTGATGTTATGCATCATTAATTTCTCCACTAATTTTCTAGCAAGTTGGTTAAACGAAGATATGGTTCTAAGAGAAAGTCAAGAGAAACAGCCATGTCTTAAAGGAATAAGGGAAAGCTTTTTCACTTTACCGCATGGTGGTGCCAGCTGAATCCATATGCCACTCATATCGGTTAAGGAATTACCAAGAATCAGTTTTTCCTGAGTATGCCACTAGTTATCGCATGTAAAGTTTCCTAGGCCATTCATCATTTTGAACAAAATGAGTGGAGGGGTTATGCCTTGTACTAGAATCCCAGTTGTCGTCGGTGTAACCTTGTAACTTTTTCATAATCCTACAGATTATGGCAGTGAAGTCAGGAGTTTGGATCTCCACCAAATGTCTACGGCATGATCCAATCTGGAGTATATTTCCTGTAGCACCTCCTTTGAGGAAGATTATCATCAATAATATCAAGTTGAAAAACATTATTATGCTAATTTCTCTGAGGTTGATCATGGGCTAAGTGGTTTTGGTTAGCGGCTGGAAGTTCATAAACTAAGTTTCGGATTGTGGCAAGGTGAGGCAGCTTTTTCAGGGATTTAGTCCTATTCCCACGGGTGAGATTAGCTCCGAGCCAGGAACGGTCTGATCGATTTGCTTGCTCATTGACGGCGGTTCCCACGCTGTCTTGAGATATTCTCCTCATTGGCTTCGGTTGTTGTGATGATAGTCGGATGAATAACTTTCAAAGACATGATTGTTAGGAGCTTGAGCAATCTTATTCCCATTAAGGTGACTGGTATTTCCTTGAGTTGTTCGTTGTAGCTGACTCATCAAATTGGTATTTTGATTGAGTTAGTAGTTGAGTTATGCTTGGGTTTCCTCCAACTTTTTTATCATAGCCTCCAGTTGGCCTTGGACAACCAGAGCGTTAGGAGCAGATTTAGTAGACATGTTGGTTGTGGAAAGAGCGTTATCAGAATGTTGATGTTGGATCATCCAATGCTTAGGAGTCCTTATTTTTCACCATAGCTTTAAACTTTGTAGGTAAATCTACAGGGATCAGGGAATATTCAAGAACTTAAATAGCAGAAAATAAGAAAAACCTAGTTTTTTGCTCTCAATGAAAGCACCAACACCATAAAATGGCTAAATGTCCAACATGCTTAACGAATAGTTAAACAAAAATAAATGGAAAAGGGGAATAGAATAACGGAATTGCAATAAAAATAATCACAAAGATTTGTAATGGTTTGTCGTTGATCGACTTACGTCCATTTTGAAGATTTGTTCAGTTTATTGTTGAATTACAAGGTAACAAGTAATCGTATGGTAAGACTCCGAATATAATATGTCAAAGTAAACAAATATAAAACGTAATTATTTCTGGCCTATGCAGTGGGTTTTACAGATGTATGTGAGACTGGAAAGTCCGAGGACCGGTGTAGAACGATCGTAGGTGACTTAGTCCCATTTTGGGATAACCGAGGGATCAGTTCCGATACCTGTGTAGGAATCGGTATCGAACCCCAATATGAGGGCTAGGGCCAGGCAACTTCTTTGGCGGTTCTCTTATGATGTCTTGAATTGGTCTGTGAAGTTTCATCCCATTCGGACTTTTGATGTGCGAGTTATGGACGTTTGATTGTTGAAGTCGAGTTATTTTATCAATTCATCTCGGAGTTTCACCGATTCTTTTATATTGGTTTTGTTAATCCCTCATTGGAAGAGTTCTCGGGTATTGTTTTGATGAGCTAAAATGATATTCGTTGTATGATGCTATCTGGATTTGATCTTTAGGCTTTTGATCAACGTCTCTAAGCCATTAGCCTTTATAATCATTATGTCACGACAATCCGAATGTATCCTGATAGACGGATCAAAAGGATGAAAAGGCTGCGTAACAACAGTTGTTTTTGAATGGAATTGTGTTTTTGAGAAAATTTGAGAACCCCAAGTGAAGACATGTTAGGAAAATGACAATAATCCAATAATTACTGATAATGCACAAACAATGAATTCTTCAACATGCACAACTACTGCGAATGATAATATCAGTTGAAAGGCTACATGAGGTATGTGATAACGAACAACATTTTCCAAACTCTTTTGTAAACGTACAAAAATATGCAAATAATAAAAAATGTTTAGATCAAGTATGACAAATCTAACCCCAATTTAAATACAGACTTGCAGTCAGTTTATCTTCATTGTAAACTTTCAATGCTCACGAAAATAAAAAAAATTAGAAGTTGGGTTAGATCTGAATGATGACCACCATGTGATGAATTTTGGAGACAAAATTTCGCAATATGAAATCTCTATGATGCTCTCTGATGATTGTATTAGGACATGCTCTAGGTGTAAACAGGGCAAGAACAACTGTAGGAATAAATCTTATTTGATTTTATTACAACAATACTTGATGGTGTCATTGATAGTTCTATATAGAAAAATACTACATTATAGTTGAAGTTAAAAGACAAGAAAATGAGACGAATAAAGACAGTCATAGGTATTGTATCAGGTCGTGTAATTGAAGTGACCCGAACTTCCCCGGTCTTCGAAGAGAAGAGAAAGAACGAATTACTTTGAGGACAAGGCAAATCAGAACACGAACAGAAGAACATTTCATTGCTTATTACAACAATTCCATAAGAATACAAGAATATATAGAGTATGAATAAATATTACACATTTGATAAATATCATAGATTTAAATTACAATTAAATACATAGCAGCAGAAAATAATACAAAGCACAACTAAAAGAAATACGTGGATACAGAGCTTTCCGAGTATCGTTCCACCTGTATACCAGGATCCTGTGAATATAAATCTACCAAACCCAACTACTAGCTGCCCGTGTAGAAAATAAGGGCACCCAGAGTTTAGGTTAAAACAATAAATTCCAGGTCAGTCATGTGACTGGTGTGAGAACTAAAAACAGTTATTAATCTTTATTTTTAAAGTTAGGTAAATCAAGGGACCACACCGTATAACACGGAATGGGTTTCCTCCTAAGAATACCAGTGCATAAAACAAACAGCGCAATGCTAAATAAAGAAAAATGAAGCTATTATAAGACCCAGGTCCCATCACACAATGCAACGCAAGCCGGAGGATAGAGTTTTACCTTATAATAGCCAAAGAATGCTTGATACGTTTAAAATAAATCATTTGATACTATTATAAGTGTATAGTGTCAAAACAACTTCAAATATAAATGTATCAATCCTAGACAGCATAGCATCCCATACTAATATGTCGCCAAACTAGGCTCTACAAATAAAACCGAAATGTCACGTATTGGAAATTGGATTTCCGTTATGAGTCAAGGCAAGGGGAAAGCTCCTCTCCGCTTCGAGACACTCTAGCAAATGCCTCGAGACTACACACTCTGGGTAACCCCTGGATCGGTTAGGCCGGTCCTCTCTTACGTTTGAGGATTGACAATCCCTGAACACACGTTCCCCGGTCCTATCAGACCTATAACCTAGGCGCCTCGCATTCCAACAACCACTCAGGTGAAAATAATATAAATGTCGTGGCTGGTAAGTCACTGACACCGCCGTAGCTAGAAAGAAACGTCGTGTTCTCCCAACGGTCCTTATCCCGTTTTTAACTCATACCGAGGTGTGAGGCTCGCGAATTCACGTTATACACAAAGCTATGCCATGTAGGTCGTGCTTTGATCATCAACCACAAGACTTTGCTTTTCAACAAAAGCCTTGATCATTTGCCACTTAGGCATGCCACACAGGCAATTCATGCCATGCGATTGATATCCATTAATATACAACCACTGAGCTTGTACGTCTCAGAGAAGGGCGTTAAGCAAGAAAATAAATTCTCCGCCGCCAAATAGATAAATATTTAATAGAAATCAATCACACAGAATAAAATCCAATGTCAGACACACAGTCCATTTACAAGTTCGTTCTGGGTCTGAACGAAACTGGAGGAACCTTATTCCTCTCATATCCATCGATCTCCAATTACGTCTGGACGATCACCAACTGATTCCCTCCTCTTGGGTATACAGCCCAATCAAGATCATCAATAATCATCCAAACGACGTGAAGACCTCTGGTCTTCAACCACCGTCTTCATCTTCGACTTATCGTCGAATCAGTTGTTCAGTATGGGTATAAACCCGGCCTTTCCGAATAACCCACGTATATAATAAACAAATGTTACACAAATACAACATACGCCTCATTCCAATTCTGAATATTCTTTATTCAAATATTCACATTCATAGGGAAAGGTTCCCATTAATTTTATCAAAGATAAATTCTTCTAAATTTATTCTTTAATCTTCCTTTGGATATCCTTTCAAACCATGTTACAATTTTCCAAACTAGTCGGGATTAGCGAACCACACCGAAGTAATCATTTATTTTATTTTCCAATCCCAATCTATTCATCCCATGGAGCAAAACTGGTAATACTCCATATCTAACACCACGGTGTTATCGGTAAATATTAATTACCATTTTACATTCAAATCTAATTAAAGATTTAACTATCGCTTGGAGCAAAACTGGTGATACTCTATTCTCGATCACTTCAATCTAATTAAAGATTCATTAAAACTCCACTTAGTTTTAATCTTCCCAAAAATCAATATTAATGGTTATTCAAAGCTAAGAAGTTAATCTTATCTTAACTGGGTTAAAGAACCAATGTCATTTAAAAACACGGTTCATGACAAACCCAAAATCCCATTTTATTATTAATCGGGTTAAAGAACAGTTGTTATTCAAAACACCGCTCATAATAAACCCAAAAACCAATTTAAATTCTATTCCGATTAAATACTAATTAACTGGACAATTTCACTAAATCTTAATTAAAAGATTTATTCTTTTCTGAACTGGGTCCAAGAACAGTGTTATTTTAAGACACCATTCACGACGAACCCAAAATAACTTTTGATATTAAATACAAGGCTCTAAATAGAAAATATATCGGCTTATATTCAATATCAAATTCTGAAACCAACAAATATCGTATTGGAAATAACGATATAAATACATCTTTCAAATTTCCACAACCATATCTGTATAATCACGAAATCCAACATCGAAATATTTCGATGATAATTTCGATTCAAATCCATTCCAATTCGTATACTGGAAATTCAGATTATTTTTAAAACCACTTCAAATCCAATTTATTTATTCAAAAATATTAGATTATAATTCTAGTTCATAACTATTTCATTTCGATAAAAATATATTTTTATCCTTTTTAAATATGGGATTTTTCATACCAACTCTTTCTAAATCATTTATTATGATTTTACACAAATTATTGATATTTTTAATAATTTTATCAAGGCTCGTACGGTCGATTTCCAACAACGGTCGTCGAACTGCACTTACAACGACCTTTTCCAAATTTGATTTGGACATAATTCCGAATCCAACCATTATATTTCAAATTCCTATATTCATTGGAAAGCTCTTTTCGATACGAACCCAACGTGGTTTTAGGAGAATCCGACGGTCGGATCTCCCATAACGTCAATTCGAAGTCAATGGTCGAAATTCGCGAACTACCACGGCGCGGCACATTCTATTCAGGCCATTTAATATCTATAATATATATATTATACATATTTCATCGATTTCAATTCTAAACATATTTTATAAATCGTTTAAATTCGTTTTAAAAATGATTTCAACTTCATATTGAATTTCAAATCAAAATTGAATATTCCATATCATTAATATATAAATGATAATATTTTCAAAACATTAGATTTTGAAATCACTTCCATTTCTATATTCATTATAAAAACGAATATAATCGACATAAATATCGTTCGCGTCAAAATGGCGCAAATCTAATCAACATGGCTTTATATATTTCAATAACTTCGTTATTTTATTCAACAAATGAATTTTTTCTTCAGCACATGCATATATATTTTATTCAACACATGAATATTTATTAACAGAGAGATTAACTTGCCCAATTCCAGAAGAATTATTATCAACACAAGGAATAGACGATCCAGAAATCAAGCCAGCATCTGGAATTCCAAGATTCAAGGAAAGATTTCCATCTGACCTCAAGAGCGAATCAGAAGAAGATGAAAGGGGAGGAGGATCAGGGGGGCAAGAGGAGGAGGACAAACAAGAGAGGATTGAGGAAGAGGAGGAAAAGCAGACGAGTCAAGGGAGGACAAAGACAAAGAGGCAAGGGAGGAGATCGATGATGAGAGATCTGCCATTAGCAAGGAATGTTCGAGCTTTTGAATTATTCGTTTTTTTCTTACCTCGAAATGCAGGAATCTATAAGCCTATTGATTTTGCAATAAGAAGGAATGAGCCTAATAATCCTCCTGATCAGGTCAAAAATGAGGGTTTAAAATTCTGGCAGAATTACTTGGTGGGTTTTTTCTTGATGGCACTCTCTCCTACTTAACTATGGTTAATTTTCTACGTAATCATTGGAAGCTATTTGGGGAAGTTGATATTAAATCTGATGGTGGGAATTTTTACTTCAAATTTTCAAATGATATGGATAGGGATAAAATTTTAAAATCAGATACATTATTCATTAAAGGGAGGATGTTCATTATTACTACTTGGAATCCTTCTATTGGGAATGCTCAGTCTCAAATTAAAAAGGTTCCAATCTGGATACATTTGCATAGAATTCCCTTATTGCTATGGACTCCAATGGGCATAAACTGGTTGGCGTGTCATGTGGGTAAACTGATTTGTTTTGATAGCAACACAGGGAGTATGAAAAGAATTAGATATGCAAAAGTACTGGTTGATATTTCCTCTGAGTATGAACTGCCGGATAAAATAGACCTTGGAGGTTTTGAGGAAAATTGCCCACCAGTTATTGTTTCTTATGATTGGAGACCATCAATTTGTACAAATTGTAAAGTTTTTGGACATTTGACATCTAATTGTGAGGATTTTTTAAGGGGTAACACTAATCAGGGTTCTACACAACATGACATAGTTTCTTTTAAGCCTAATTTTGTACCTGCAAATGGGGGATATATCAGACAAGAAGCTATTCCATCTAAGACTCAAAATGGTTGGACAAAAGTGACTAGTAAAAGGAAGCAGTATTGGAGAGTAAAAGAAGGTGGTTTTCATACCAATGTAGAGAACGATGTAGAAAAGGCAATGGAAGAAGTTACTGATGTCACAGGAAATAATAATTTTGAGAAAGAAGTTAATAACGAGGAACAAATGGATGTTAGAATTCCAACAATTGGAAGGATGGAAAAAATATAATTTTAGTGGATGAAAATGGAATGTGTTCAGTACATGATGCAGCAACTTTTAAAGGTAAATCAGTGCAAGTTGATCATTCAGAGATAAGCAAAGCATTTGATGCCATGCATTATGAAGCTGTTGATCAAGAACTTCATGTTTCAAATCCTTTTGATGTTTTAAAGGATTGTTCAAACCTTGCCTCTTCAAGCAATGAATTTTCATCTTCTCAAAGTTCTTTGTCAAGTAATTCTAACTTGACTTCTTTCTCTTCGATGCAAACTACATCTTGTGATTCCTCTTTCAGTTTTCAGTTACCATCTTCTTCTAAATCCATTAATTTTTTGAATTGTTCCTCTAGTTCTTCTTACTCACATCTTTCTCCACCTAATCAATATATCCTTCCTCCTCCTCCAAATTTATCAACCCCTTCTTCAGTTCAATTAACTTCTGACAATCATGGTATTATTTCCAATTCGGGATATCCTACTGAATTAGTTAATTCAGTTGCAAATGTTTCTTCAGAAGCTAATTGTAATGATAGTACTATCTTGAAAGGTAATAAAGGATCTGATAAAGGTAGGAAAAAGAAAGCTAAGAAAAATCAGTTAGCGGATGATATTGATGGTGGTACTGCTTATAAACCTGATCAGGTTTAGCCTTCAAGCAGTCAAAAAATTCAATCAAAGAGACACACTAGGAAGCATCCTGCTCCATTGACAGATCCAATTTCCTCTAAATGATGATGCAGAATATATGTTTTTGGAACATTAAAGGAATGAATCTTTCCTCTAAACAAATTGAAATTAAAGCCCTCATTAAATATCAAAAGATTCACTTGCTGTGTTTATCAGAAACAAAATTAGACCTGCAGGCAACAGTTCAATCAATTTCCTTCATCTCTCCTAGTTGGCAATTTGATCACAACCTTGCTGAGGCAAGTTTTGGTCGATTGATAACTATGTGGAATCCATCTTTTTTCAATCTTATTAAATTATCTTCTTCTGACCAGTACTTACACTATAAGTGTATTCATTTGCCATCTAATTCTCAGTTCTTCTTAACCTCTGTTTATGCTCGCAACTTAACCTCATTAAGATCTAATTTCTTTAATGATTTGTGCTCAATTGACCCTTCCCCTCAACCTTGGTTAATTGGAGGTGATTTTAATTGTATGTTCTCTTCTAATCAGAAATTGGGAGGTTGTGCTCTTTCTTCCAAAAACATTCCTCCTCTTTGTCAAGCTCTTATTAAATCCAATCTCTCTCCAATTAAATACATGGGGCCTGATTATACTTGGTCCAATAGGAATCATTCTGGTTGCCCTACTTTGTGTAAATTGGATCATATTTTTGCTAATCTCACTTTTCTTCAAACTTGGCCAAAATCATTATATCATGTTCATCCTCCTTCTATCTCGGATCATTGTCCTTTACTTCTTAATTGGGGGATTGATGATGGCATTAGCAAAGGGAAGTCCTCTTTCAAATTTTTTAATTTTTGGACTAACCATAAGGATTATACTAACATTTTATTGCAGGTATGGCAAAATGGTTCTGGAAGGAATCCAATGGATATTTTTTGAATAAGTTTAGGTTGCTGAAACTACAACTAAAAACTTGGTCTTCTTATCATTTTGGTAAAGGATCAAGTCATTCATCAGTGATTAGAGAGGAGTTGTTTAAAGTGCAGGAAGCTTTGAGTTTGAAACCTTTAGATATGCGTTTGCAAAAGGCTGAGGAGGAGTTAATAGTCAAGTTGAAATGTGCTCTGGACATTGAAATACAAGCTGATCAACAAAATTCCTTTTTTAGAAAGGAGCTAGAAGCTGACAGGAATATGAAGTTTTTTCACAATTCTCTAAAGTTGCATAAATCCAAGGAAACTTGCTATATGATCAAAGATGCTGAGGGTGTTCTTCATACTACTCAATCGAATATAGATGAAGCTTTTGTCAATTATTTCAAATCTATCTTAGCCCCATGCAGTGTTCACTCTTCAAATATAAATCCTCTTTTCCAATTACTTCTTCCAACCATTTCAAATCAGCAGTCTATTGATTTAATTTCCATTGTTACTCCTGAAGAAATAAAAGAAGCTGTCTTCAAGCTTGATCCTACTAGTATGGTGGTCCAGACGGCTTTAATACTCATTTTTTGCAAAAAAGTTGGCATGTGATAGGAGCAAAAATGATTCTTGCTATGCAGCATTTTTTCAAGTTTAATTACTTGCCTAAAAGTTTTTCAGCTACTTATATTGCTCTGGTTCCCAAGACTGAAAATCCTTCAACTGTCTCTGAGTTCAGACCTATCTCATGCTGCTCTGTTTTTTATAAAGTCATTTCAAAGGTTTTAGCTTCTCGGCTTCAGTCTGTTCTTCCATCTGTGATTTCCAGTAATCAATCTGCTTTTTTATGTGGAAGGTCCATAAGTGATAATATCCTTATTACTCAAGAACTATTGTTGGAGTATGACAGAAAGCATATTTCCCCAAGGTGTATGATAAAGATTGATATAATGAAAGCATTTGACACTATTTCATGGGCTTCCATTTTAGCTATAATGTCCAGGATGAATTTCCCAAAGCCCTTTCTTGCATGGATTCATACATGCATTTCCACTCCTATTTTTTCTGTATCCAGACATGGCAGTTTGCATGGTTTTTTCAATAGCAATCGTGGTGTAAGGCAGGGAGATCCGATTTCATCCTACCTTTTCATAATTGTTATGGAGTTTCTTAATGCATTGTTAATGGAGCAAGTTATTAATAAGAAATTGGAGTTGCATCCTCGTTGTAAGAATCCATTAATCATTCATTTACTTTTTGCTGAGACTTGATTATTTTTACTAAGCCCACTAAGAACAATATTTAGAGTATTCTCTCCACCTTGCAAATTTTTTATGAGATTACTGGTCTTCAGTTAAATGTTAATAAATCACACATTAAAATTGTGGGTTTGCCTCTGGACAAAAAGAATGACATTATTAGGAATTCTGGATTGAATGAATTGCCATAGAATGCTACTTATCTGGGCCTTCCTCTTTTTAGTGCTAGGGTTACAAAGGATAAATGTTTACTTTTATTTGAAAAGATCATGGGGAGATTAATGCAATGGCCTTCTTGTAAGGTTTCACAAGCAGGTCGAGTAACAATTTTGCAATCTTCTGTTATTTCAATGGTAAACTACTATGCACAACATTAAATTCTTCCGGTTAAGTTGATTAATATGCTCACCAGTGCTATGAATAGTTTCCTTTGGCATGGTGACCCATTTGCTAAGAAGATCACCCCAATAGCTTTCAGTAAATTGTACGATGATAAAGACAGAGGGGGGTCTTGGTATTAGTGACTTGAAGAAATGGAATAAGGCTGCTATCTCAGGTTATATTCACAAACTTTTCTCTTATGATGATAGTCTTTGGTCAAAGTTTGTTAGGAAGAATTTAATTGGTAATAAATGCTTTTGGACTATGTCCTCTCCTCAGTATTGTAGTTGGAGCTAGAGGCAAATATTGAATTTGAGGAGTGAGTTGTTACCATTAATTCAATTTAATGTTAAAAAGATGAAGCAGGTCTCATTTTGGCATTTACCTTGGTCTAGTAATGGTTTGATTTTAAGCAATTCTGTTAGCTTTAATATTAGAAGGATTTCTGGGATACCTGACGATGCTAGAGTAGATGATTATATGCATGATGGGGTTTTGGTTCTACCTTACTGTAGCTCAGCTAGTTTGAGGAATTTATGGAGACAGATAGATGGTTGCTACAATTTATGCAGTGATGATCTTGTTGTTTGGAGTGGTAAGAAGCATTCAATTAAACATGTCTATGAGTTGCTTCGAGGTGAAAAAGAGTTTTTTCCTTGGTGCAACAGAATTTTGAGTATGAAAAGTGCAGCAAAAGTGAATTTCATGCTTTGGAAAGTTATGTCGAATGCTCTCGATACAAAGGATAAACTCTTTAAGTATGGAATTATACAGGATGATAAATGTTTGCTTTGCAATTCAGCTGTTGAATGTAACACGCACTTGTTTTTTGAATGTGGTTTTGTATATAATATTTGGCACAGGATATCAATCAATGGAGGATTTTGCAGACCTTCAATGCAAAGTAGAGAAGAATGGTTCAATATATTTAAAGCGACAAGATGGAGAGCTGAGAAATGTAGTATTCTTCTACATATTTTGAATTTTTTTATCTATAAGGTTTGGGCTGAGAGGAATAGGCGTGTATTCATTTATATTTCTTTGAATGCTGATCAACTTCATGCTGCTATTCATATGAAGATTTTGAAGAATTTGAAAAAGGGTAAAGAATGAATGGTGTTGTTCTTATTTTAGTTGATTGAAGTTGGTGTAGATAAGAGTAATTTGATGGTCTCTTGTTGTTTGTAGCTTGCTGCAGATAGGAGTTTTTTCTGGTTTACATGTATCTTTGTTATTGGTTTTTTCTCTTATCTGACTTGCATGTTAGAGTTGTCTGTAGTTTCTAATTTTTTTTGTTGTAAAACTTGTAATTACGTTGGTTTTAATAATAGTTTGTTTGCTTGCTTTTCTAAAAAAAACACATGAATATTTATTAATTCATACTTACAATAAAAGTATGAATTTTATTGTATAAATATTTTACTCAACACGTGAATCGTTTCAACACATGAATATTGTCAACACATGAGTATCGTCAACACATGACTATTTATTCTATTCAACACATGAATCTTTATTTTATAATATTCTTTAATTTTCCAAATTTGAATGAGGCCCAATCAATTACCATATAATGTTAATTATATGGATTCCATACAACACATGTATATAATAGCAATGACAAATAATCAACCATCATCCAAAATGCGCTACACAACTGTCTGTCAACCTACCGATTGACATACAACTAAACAATCGGGATTAGTGTATGTCAAATATCATCCCAATACCCGTGTGGGGTTTCAGTCAACCAACACAGATTTTTATTTATGCAGTTGGGCGACGTGTAAAATTTATCGTCCCAATCAATATCAGTCAAATCAGTGTACATAAACAAACCGTCTGATTTGTAAATGAATATTTATTTATTTACATTCACGTTAAATTTATATTTTTAACGATAAATAATTTGTTTCAACACATAAATATATTTCCATCTATTCCACATCACAATCCATTTTCACAACACAACAAAATCAAACAAGTCGTCCATGGTCTGTGGACAACGGGTGTCGGGTGCTGCTAAGCACCATATGCATCCTAGTATATATTTTAACTAGAAAACAAGAATTAAAGTGAGGAGTTCTCACCTTTGGGTTCCACTTCGCCGTTTCATTTCTGAACGGTTCGGATCTCGTATTGATTACCGTCGGTTCCATCGCAATCTATTTCGCTCTGTTCATAGTAAAAATCACATTTTTATTATTCATTTTTATATAGAAAAATCATACTTTTACATTGCTACTTCTATAAAGATCACATCTTTACCTCTACTTCATATACACAAAAATCAAATTTTTATCTTTAATTCATATATATAAAAATCGAATTTTTATCTTCACTTCATATATATAAAAATCGAATTTTTACTACGCTCTTGTATATATAAAAATTATATTTTTCTATAATGGAAAATCATATCTTCATGTAAATGAAAAATCACATCTTCATGCGATGAAAAATCAAGTCTTTATGCGGTGAAAAATCAAGTCTTTATGTGGTGAAAAATCAAGTCTTTATGTGATTCATACCTAAAAAATCAAATCTTTATCTCATGACATTTCCTATAAGATCATATTTTTTTAAAACGATTTTATTTATATAAAAATCTAACCGTTCTTGATTAAAAAATATCGTATTTTTTTTCTCATAGTTAAATATAAATAAAACTAAAAATACCTAAATGTAATTAAATTAAAAATAAAACTCTCTGATTTCGGTCGTTGGTGAATGGGCTGCTGGGGTTTGTTTGATCGGAGGAGGGTGTTGGAGGAGGAGGGGGAGTCGGAGAAGAAGGCGCGCAGGCGGGGGTCTATCAGGGTGGCGGCGGTTCCATCGGATCTAGGGGGAGGGAGAACGGGGTTAGAGCTTCGGTTTTGAGAAGAGGGGGTGGCGGTTTATGGTTCAACGGCGACGAGGGAGGGTCTCCGATGGCGTGGGCCCGCCTTGAGGCGCGGTGGCGATCATAGGGAGGGAGGGCGAAGGGTCAACGCGGGTGGTTTTTTTTCCTTTTTTTTATTCCAAAGTCTGATCATGGAAATAGGAGAGAGAGGGGCCCTATATATTTATTTAATTTATTAATTTAATTCTCCTTAAAGTCACTTTTAATCTCGAACTCAAAATCGAACACAACGACTGTCGCCCCTAGCTAATTACCCTCATTCCGAACACAATGAGATATATTTCATAACCCAATTCGGCTGTTATGATCAGTTTTCGTCAAAATCAAAATATAAATCTATATATTGAATTTAAACGCACATTTCAGTTTACCGGGGCCACATACGGACTCTAAAAATTCCAGAAAATTTATTTTAGCTTTGTATTGATGTTACGGTCCTAACAAAACTAATTTCATCAAATTTGAAGACTTCGAAAAATGGCCATTTTCTGGTCGATCAAATTCAATTGAAACTGATCAAACGCGTTTTCTTTTGCCATGCTCACATATTGATTCAGAAAATAATGAATTTTTGAATCAAGCAATAACTTGACATCCCGGATCACCAAAAGTGGTTTCGTCGAAAACCGAGGTCATTTGCAAAATTTCCATTTTAAGGGCTCAAAATTCCATAGCGACTATTCTGAAATTTCAACTGGGCATAACTTTTTAACCCCGCTATGAAATTTCAATTTTTCGGATTCGTTGGAAAGATATTTTCAAATAGATTCTAATATTTTTGGTTTCGCTAAAATCCGGTATATTTTGAATCTTGTATGTTCATTTGAAATTTGAAATCGAATTTTCGAACTACCACGCCATTTTCAGTTCCTTTTATAATTAAAATAAATTTATACGTTCTAACTCCATCGATAATAAATTTCTAGTCATTATTATTTAAAATAAACCATTTTAAATATTCAAAATCCATAAAAATTGCCAATTTTTTTTAAAATTGGCTCGGATTTTCCGAGTTGTTACAGTCTCCCCCACTTAAAATCTTTTCGTCCTCGAAAAGGAACGGAGCCGAAAGTTGTTTTACAAACCAACTCAACTTCCATTGTTTTCTTTATGGCTTAAGTACTTCAACTTTTCAATTTCTAAGAACTTTTCAAATTTTTCAAAAATTTGGCTAACACCCTAAATTTTCAAAAGATTTCGCCATAACCTCCCCTGCACCGGGAGCTTCGGGATATTTCAAATAGCCTCCCATGGCCCTCACCAATCCAAAAGAAAAAGAAAAAGCCAAGCGGCTCATAAAATCATCAAATCCCCAAGAAATACAATAAACATGTACCTATTTGTCGGGAAAACAATTTTATTCCTTTTTTATAGCTTCCTTGCCATGACCTGTTCAATTGATATATATGTATATGCATGCAATTGTAATCATTTTTCAATACAGTTCAATATTCGGTTCCATTAGGCTAAATGGTTCAAAATTTTAATAAATGAAACAAATAATCAAACAACACAACCATCAATCAATTAGTTTATTAGCTTTTCAAATTCATAATTTGTTATATATACAGAAAATCATGTTTTTGGTGTCAAATCACAACAGTAGCCCTATCTAGTTTTGGTTCTCACACCAATCTAATGGAAATATATAGATATCCCACTTTCGAAGCTCGAACATAAATGTTGATGATGTCTAATCTATCATCGTGATCGTCTCCGGGCGACTATAGTATGACTCTATATCTATCCAGTATATTAAAACTTCGAATATACGTTCATGACGCGTATATGCAAAATCTTTATATACTCGATTGTCCAAATTCAATACAAATAAAATATTCAAATACGTATACTTGAATTTAACTTTCAAAACAAAATCTGTTTTCAATTTTTATTTTAAAAAAAAAAACACTCTTTCGACTCGCTTTAGGATACTACTAATCCCATCTCTAACGAGTTATTCTTATTGGACATTACTAATCCAATCTCGGATGAATTCTTTCGTTCGGTTCTAATGTGTCTTGTTCTCGAGCTCTATAAACCAAAGCTCTGATACCAAATGAAGCGACCCGAACTTCCTCGTCTCCGAAGAGAAGAGAAAGAATGAATTACTTTGAGGGCAAGGCAAATCAGGACACAAACAGAAGAACATTTCATTGTTTATTACAACAATTCCATCAGAATACAAGAATATACAGAGTATTAATAAATATAACACATTTGATAAATATCAGAGATTTAAATTACAATTAAATACATAGCAACAAAAAAGTAATACAAAGCACAACTAAAAGAAATACACGGATATAGAGCTTTCCGAGTATCGTTCCAGCTGTAAACCAGTATCCTGTGCATATAAATCTGCAAAACCCAACTACTAGCTACCCATGCAGAAAATAAGGGCACCCAGTGTTTAGGTTAAAACAATAAACTCCAGGTTAGTCATGTGACTGGTGTGAGAACTAAAAACAGTTATTAATCTTTATTTTTAAAGTTAGGTAAATCAAGGGACCACACCGTATAACACGTAACGGGTTTCTTCCCAAGAATACCAGTGCATAAAACAAACAGCACAATGCTAAATAAAGAAAAATGAAGCTATTATAAGACCCAGGTCCCATCACACAATGCAACGCAAGCCGGAGGATAGGGTTTTACCTAATAATAGTCAAAGAATGCTTGATACATTTAAAACAAATCATTTGATACTATTATAAGTGTATAGTGTCAAAACAACTTCAGATATAAATGTATCAATCCTAGACGGCATAGCATCCCATGCTACTATGTCGACAAAACTAGGCTCTACAAATAAAACTGAAATGTCACGTATTGGAAATTGGATTTCCGTTATGAGTCAAGGCAAGGGGAAAGCTCCTCTCCGCTTCGAGACACTTTAGCAAATGCCTCGGGACTACACACTCTGGGTAACCCCTGGATCGGTTGGGCCGGTCCTCTCTTACGTTTGAGGATTGGCAATTCCTGAACACACATTCCCCGGTCCTATCAGACCTATAACCGAGGCGCCTCGCATTCCAACAACCACTCAGGTGAAAATAATATAAATGTCAGGGCTGGTAAGTCACTGACACCGCCGTAGCTAGAAAGAAACGTCGTGTTCTCCCAACGGTCCTTATCCCATTTTTAACTCATACCGAGGTGTGAGGCTCGCGAATTCACGTTATAGACAAAGCTATGCCACGTAGGCTGTGCTTTGATCAACAACCACAAGACTTTGCTTTTCAACAAAAGCCTTGATCATTTGCCACTTAGGCATGCCACACAAGCAATTCATGCCATGCGATTGATATCCATCTATATACAACCTCTAAGCTTGTACGTCCCAGAGAAGGGCGCTAAGCAAGAGAATAAATTCTCTGTCGCCAAAAAGATATATATTTAATAGAAATCAATCACACATAATAAAATCCAATGTCAGACACACAGTCCATTTACGAGTTCGTTCTGGGTCTGAACGAAACCGGAGGAACCTTATTCCTCGCATGTCCATCGATCTCGAAGTACGTCTGGACAATCACCAACTGATTCCCTCATCTTGGGTGTACAGCTCAATCAAGATCATCAGTAATCATCCAAACGATGTGAAGACCTCCGGTCTTCAACCACCGTCTTCATCTTTGACTTATCATCGAATCAGTTATTCAGAATGGGTATAAACCCGGCCTTTCCGAATAACCCGCGTATATAATAAACAAATGTTACACAAACACAACATACGCCTCATTCCAATTCAGAATATTCTTTATTCAAATATTCACATTCTTAGGGAAAGGTTCCCATTAATTTTATCAAAGATAAATTCATCTAAATTTATTCTTTAATCTTCATTTGGATATCCTTTCAAACTATGTTAAGGTTTTCCAAACCTGTCGGGATTAGCGAACCACACCGAAGTAATCATTTATTTTATTTTCCAATCCCAACCTATTCATTCCATGGAGTAAAACTGGTAATACTCCATATCTAACATCACGGTGTTATCGGTAAATATTAATTACCATTTCACGTTCAAATCTAATTAAAGATTTAACTATCGCTTGGAGCAAAACTTGTAACACCCCGTATGTTAAATAACTTGTTATAACATAAATCAGAGCAGAATTAAATTTAATATTCTGAATCAGGGGAAACGGGCTGTGCCATTGCGTTCGTCTCGGAAAAATACGCGAAATAGAGTCCGAGTTTTCGTAAATCGGAGTCCGTATGACCAAGTTATGGCCCGTCAAAGTTTCACGAAAAATCAAAAACGAAAACTGCTCATGTTTTGAGGCCCGGGATGAGTTTTGGGCTGTTTTTTTTGGGCCCTAAATGGTTCCTACACTTGACTTCTTCCCCAAGACATGCTTTAAAGGCTAGGATTGGTTCTAGGGTATATCCTATGGTCCTAAAACATCTAACTAATCTATATATACACCCTAATACCCCCCTTATCCTTACCAAAAATAGATCTAAGGCCATTATGCCACCACTTAGAAAATTGGAGAGCCTCCACTAAAAATCCTAAGAGGGTTTGCAAGCTAATCTACATCTTCTTCTACTTAATCATTGGGATTTGCTTCATTTAACTTGCTAATCTTGTTTTGGTGAGCTTCTATCCCCTTAATAATCAATTATTGAATTGATTATGATAAGATGTGATAAAGTATGGCTATGTTTGTGGATCCATATATTTATGCAAGCTTGATGTAGTGAATATTATGTGTTTTGCAAGTTATATGCCTTATGTCATGCAAGTTTCATAATATGTAATCATGATATTTTTATGCAAGTTGTTTCATGATGTTTATGATGCAAAACACTAAGTGAATATGGATCCATTATGCAAACATGTTATGCAAGTATGTGAGTACTTATGCAAGTCATGTACATGCTTATATGCATGTTTAACATCTTATGCAAGTATATGAATGTTTATGCAAGTTATGTATATGTTGAAATGCAAGTTTAACATAATATGCAAGCCTATGCAAGTATGTGAATGTTTATGCAAGTTATGTATATGTTGAAATGCAAGTTTAACATAATATGCAAGCCTATGCAAGTATGTGAATGTTTATGCAAGTTATGTATATGTTGAAATGCAAGTTTAACATAATATGCAAGCCTATGCAAGTATGTGAATGTTTATGCAAGTTATGTATATGTTGAAATGCAAGTTTAACATGATATGCAAGCTTATGCAAGTATAAGAATGCTTATGCAAGTATGTGAGTGCTTATGCAAGTTAAGTATATGCTAAAATGCAAGTTCTACATGTTATGCAAATCACATGTATGATGATATGTAAGTTCATATGCAACATGTTATGCAAATCACATGTTTGATGATATGTAAGTTCATATGCAACATGTTATGTAAGACACATGTTTGATAATATGCAAGTTTGGGTTGAATATAGTTGGGTTAATACATGCTCATATATGCAAGTTGACATCCTCTTAACCCATGATAAAGTTATATGCTAAACCCATGTTATGTGTGGTAAATCTTCCCTTTATTATGTTATGTCATAATGACGATTTACATGGGGAACGATGGGGTTAATTAATATGTTAATTAAAAGTATGTTGAAATGGGTATGATTAAGCATACCATAAAAAAAAATTAATTAACATAAGTGGGAATTTACCTATTGAGTTAGGTCTACCCCATGGGAATTTACCTATTGAGTTAGGTCTACCCATGTTATGAATAAATTGATATTAATTAGGGATAATTAATATGGGGGTGATTAATTAGGTGTAATTAATCGACTAAGACACGAGGTTAGGCTCTGTTATGACGTAAGACTGCCCGGACCCTACCGGCTTAACCAGGCGGTCATAACAGCCAGTCTAATGTGAGAGGTCTTAGGCACAAATTAAATACGTGATTAAAGTAAAGACACGAGGTTAGACTCTGTTATGACGTAAGACTGCCCGGACCCTACCGGCTTAACCAGGCGGTCATAACAGCCAGTCTAATGTGGGAGGTCTTTATGGGAAATCACGGTCTTAATTAATTAAGAAACACTTAACCATATTAGCATGTAGTGGGACATGAGGGGTTAAGTGGGTGCCTTGGGTGGCATGAGGAATCTAGTGGGTTGCCTTGGGTGGCAATAGAAAATACGATTAAAATACTTAACCAAGTGAAACATGTAATTAAACATGATTAAAGGGTTAAGTGGGGAACACTAGATTAATAACAAGCTCTGGTGGGTAGCTTGTGGAGGGCCCATTACAACCAGTATCCCATATGTATCTTTGTAGCTCGGCCCAAGCCGAGGACGGGACACGCATACTGGGCTTGTCTATAAGTGGCCAAAACGGGGTTAGCGGTGGCAACGCAGGCCCATCGGGTTTCATATGCGTGTGTGGGCCCGGGACTGGGAGGTAAGACGTTGTTGCATCGTGTAGGTATAACCCGTGCACCGGTGTTGCTTTTGGTTTGCCACTTTGGGGAATGATACACCCCACTGTGGGCCCAGCACGGATACCTACGTTAGGGAGCCGATCGCTTGGGGTAGTGGGGTACACCTAGTAGAGATAGGGGCAGACGGCACCTATGTAGTCAACTAGGGTACAGGAAACTACTGGTTATATCTATCTTTGATATCCTTGGGTGGGATCAACCTTTGAGTAGGAGTGACTGGTGTGGTGCAGTTAGTAATTATCCTTGGGTGGGTAGATGCGTCTTTACGGTTATCTTAGTTCGTCCTGTGTTCGTGGGCAACTTAGTGTAGTCATTATCCCCAAAGATACCATACCGAGTTCATATCATACCCTAATTACTTTAATAATTGTATTATTAAGGAGATAGGGTTCACTCAGGCTTATGTCTGACCCCCGTTGTTTTTATCTTTTTCCTTCAGGTCCTCAGGTTGGGCCTAGTGCTAGTGGGCTTTGATCAGTTTGCTTTATCCATCTCTTGGAGCTTGGACCGTAGATGTAGAGCTCAGCTTATCTTATCTTTTCTGTTATGGCTATTTGTTATGAGTAGTGGGATTATGTACTTATTTTATTCAGGATGGATATTTTGTACTTGACTCTTGTTATGGTTTTATGATGTAACCAAACATGTTTTACTTTCCGCTGCTATGAGATGATGTTTTAAATTTTCAAGTATTACGTTATATCTGTCTTGTTGTAATTTTACTGTTCTATACTCACTAAAAATACTCCACCGATGCTATGGCATTCCCTTAGTGAGTGACTATAGCGGGTGTGGGGTGTTACACGTGGTATCAGAGCTTAAGGTTACCAGAACAGATAAAATTTTTAAGAAAAACTATTTTCTAAGAATATTTTAGAAGAAAGTATTTTCAAAAACATGTCTTTTAAGAGTAAAGATTTTGAAAGAAAAGCATAATCCCAGATAGCCATATCTCTATCTTTCGAATTCTCCGTTTGAATCTTTCCTTTTTTCGTTTCAGCATGGTTGAAGATCTTAACTTTCCGGAGGGTGTAGCAATACCAGCATGGTATAGGAGATTGATGGAGGCTAGGGCCGCCGCTGCAGGGCCAGCTAATGTTCCTCCACCACCAGTTATACCCGATCTTCCTCCTCATCCTCCTCGTGTGGTTACTTTTGCTAAGACTTGTAAGGAATTCAAGACTATGGGAGGGAAACCTTTTCTAGGATCAGAGACTTTTGTGGAAGCTAGGGATTGGCTTAAGGAGGTGGAAGAGTTGATAGACATCTTTGAGATGGAAGAAGCAAAGAAAGTTAAGTTAGCTGCTTGGTTAATGAAGGGAGAGGCCTCGTTCTGGTGGGAGGTCACTAATGGAGAGCGCCTTGTTGATTCTTGGGCGGATTTCAGACAGAGGTTTGTGGCAAAGTTTCTCTCAAGGGCAGAAGAAAATCTGTATATGGAAAGGTTCTTGAACTTGAAGCAAGGGAACTTATCAGTGAAGGAGTATGTCAACAAGTTCAATCAGTTGGCAAGGTTTGGCATAGATATGGTGAATACCCCGGAGAAGAAAGCTTTGAGGTTCGTTAGGGGCTTGAACGAACCGATGCATGGATTGGCTATGACTCACATTCCTATGGGGGCTACCTTTGAGAAGCTAGTTGACATGGCACTTATGTATGAGGAAGAGAAGGGTCCCAATACTAGTAAAACACCCGAGAAGAAAGGAGATCAGAAGAGACCTCAACAGCAACAGCAAAACAAGAATGGGAAAGGCAATGGTGGCAAGGGGAAGAAGAAGAAGTGCTTCAATTGTGGGACACCAGGCCACCTAAGCAAGGATTGTCGCAAGAAGAAGAAGACTGGCTGCTTCCACTGTGGCGAAGCAGGGCATCTGGTGAAGGACTGTCCTAAGAAGGGGCAGAGGACGGGATCTACCTCAGGAGGACAGGTGCAAGCTCTTATGGCACCGGGTCAGGCAAGGGGGCAAGTTCAGGCTCTCGCGGTTCCACCACTTCAGGAAAGAGGTAGAACTATTTCTGTTGAAAGTCTAGTTTATCTGTTAGATCATCCTGTCCGTACTTTGTTTGACTCTGGCGCATCTCATTCGTTTATCTCATCATCTTTAGTTGAGTCACTGCACTTAGACACCAGTCTAGTAGATGATCCCTTGGTTGTTTCAAACCCAATTGGAGGCTCCACTTATTCGTCCATGATGTGTTTGGGTTTGAAGATTTCTATACTTAGCGTTGAGTTTAGATGTGATGCTTTTGTTTTGGGCTTCACGGGCTATGGGTTGATTTTGGGCATGGACTGGTTATCCAGTAATGGTGCCGTTCTTGATTGTGAAAGGAGAGTTGTTAGGCTGATGACCCGCTTGGGTAACACTCTCGAGATCTCTTGTAATCCCATGGAGTCTGTTATGCTAAGTTATCTTGAATCGCTCGATGCTTCGGTCGAGAGTCTGCAATCTGTCAGAGTGGTCCGGGAATATCCGGATGTGTTTGAGGAGGTGAAGGGCTTACCTCCGAAGCGGGAGATTGACTTCCGAATCTATCTTGTGGACAATGCTAAACCAGTATCTTTGCCAGTGCGCCACATGGCTCCTCGTGAAAGGAGGGAACTCAATAAGCAAGTAGGGGAGTTGCTTGAGAAGGGGTTCATAAGACGAAGTATATCGGAGTGGGGTGCTCCGGTGGTTTTTGCTACAAAGGCAGATGGGTCCCTCAGACTTTGTGTTGACTATAGAGAACTCAACAAGCTCACAAAGAAGAATAAACACCCATTGCCGAGGATTGATGATCTCTTCGATCAGTTAGTTGGCGCTTCAATGTTTTCGCAGTTGGACTTAGCCACGGGGTTTCATCAGTTGAGAGTGGCTGAGGATAGTGTAGAGAAGACTGCCTTCAGGACTCCGGATGGTTTTTATGAGTGGCTTGTGATGCCATTTGGTTTGACGAACGCCCCTGCATATTTCGTTGATCTGATGAGTAGGGTGTTCAGGGAGTATCTTAACAAGTTCGTGGTGGTCTTTGTGGATGACATCTTGGTCTTCTCCAAGAGTGAGGAAGAGCATGCCCTACATCTTAGGGAAGTGTTGGAGACTCTTCGAGCGCATAGCCTGAAGGCTAAGTTTTCTAAATGTCACTTTTGGAGGAAGGAAGTGCGATTCTTAGGGCACGTGGTCTCTAAGGAAGGGATAGCTGTGGATCCTGCAAAGGTAGTATCTATCCAAGATTGGAAGGCTCCGAAGAATGCTACCGAGGTGAGGAGTTTCTTGGGGTTGGCTGGCTACTATAGGAAGTTTATCAAGGACTTCGCGAAGATATCAGCCCCATTAACTCGCTTGACAAAGAAGAATCAGGTTTTCACATGGGATGTGGATTGTGAGGATGCATTCCGACGGTTAAAGAGAGCTTTAACCACTGCTCCAGTTTTAGTGCTGCCAGATGGGAGTAAGCCGTTCGTTGTTTATACTGATGCTTGTGGGACAGGACTAGGCGCAGTCTTGATGCAAGAGGGAAGGGTAATAGCCTATGGTGGGAGGCAGTTGAGGGCGCATGAGAAAAATTACCCTGTCCATGACCTAGAGTTGGCCGCTATCGTTTTTGCGCTCAAGATCTGGCGCCATTATCTTCTTGGTGAGAGATTTGAGTTGTTCACCGATCACAAATCTTTGAAGTACTTGTTTTCTCAGAAGGATTTGAACTTGAGACAGCAAAGGTGGATGGAGTTCTTAGCATCCTATGATTTCGAGATAGCATATACCCCTGGCAAGGGTAACGTGGTGGCAGATGCCTTAAGCAGAAAAAGGTTGTCCTTGAGTCCGTTGTTTGTGGAACGGAGAAGCTTGGAGTTTATCTCGATGTTTGACTTCAGACCTTCTGTTGACTTGGTACCCGGTTTGCTAGCATCCTTAGAGGTTAGACCTACTCTTTTGGGACGAGTTGGCGAGGCACAGCGAGACGACCCACAGTTGGTTGAGTTGGTAGAGAAGCTCATAAGGGGGGAGTCGTCCAGCCATTTGAATAGGTACACCCTAGATGATAGGGGGTGGTTGCGTAGAGACGGTAGACTTTGTGTACCGCAAGATGAAGACTTGAGGAAGGCTATACTTGATGATGCACATCGTTCGAGGATGACCATACATCCCGGTGGGGATAAGATGTACCAAGACATGAGGCGAGTTTTCTTTTGGGCCGGTATGAAGAAAGATGTGGCCGAGTATGTTGCTAGATGCTTGGTGTACCAACAAGTAAAAGCAGAGCAAAAGAAGCCAGGTGGGTTGCTTCATCCTTTGGAAGTTCCGATATGGAAGTGGGATAGTGTCTCGATGGACTTCGTTGATGGTTTACCGAGATCGAGGAAGGGCAATACAGGAATTTGGGTCGTGGTTGATAGACTTACTAAGAGCGCCCATTTCATACCCGTAAAGAGTAAGAGGACTGCTCCATGGCTTGCTTCAGTCTATGTTCGAGAGATAGTTTGATTGCATGGGGTACCTTCCAGCATAGTGAGTGATCGAGATCCTATCTTCACTAGTGAGTTTTGGAAGAGTTTACAGGAGGCGGTGGGGACTCAGTTGTGTTTGAGCACCGCATATCATCCTCAGACAGACGGCCAGACCGAGAGGGTGAACCGTGTTTTGGAAGACCTTTTGAGGCTTTGTATCTTGGATTTTGGAGGTACATGGGAAGAGCATCTTCCTTTGGTGGAGTTTGCATATAACAACAGCTTCCAGTCTAGTATTGGCATGGCACCTTTTGAAGCTCTTTATGGAAGGCCTTGTCGATCACCTACATGTTGGTGGGAATCTACGGATAAGATCTTGCTAGGGCCCGATATGGTTAGAGAGACTTCAGAGAAGGTTGATTTGATTCGAAGAAGGATGAAAGCAGCGCAAGACAGACAGAAATCTTATGCAGATAAGAGGAGGACTGATCTTGAGTTTGAAGTTGGGGACATGGTTTTTCTCAAAGTGTCTCCATTACGGAATGTTGTTCGCTTTGGATCCGCTGGGAAGTTAGCACCGAGGTTTGTAGGACCGTTTCCTGTCAAGGAAAGAATTGGACGGATGGCATATAGGGTGGAGTTGCCAGACAGACTTAGTGGTATACATGATGTTTTCCATGTGTCACATTTGAGGAAGTGCCTACATGAGACCGCAGAGGTGGTAGAGCCGAGCTTGCTTAGAGAAGTGGAAGTAGAGCGTGATGCGACGATTCGACGAGCTCCTACTCGCATCCTTGGGTCAGAGATTAAGAAGTTGAGAAACAGAGAGGTTCAGCTAGTCAAAGTGCAATGGGGAGATGACGAGAGCAATGCTACTTAGGAGACGGAAGCGAAGATGCGTTCTTTGTACCCTTTTCTTTTCGAGAGTATGTTCTTTAACTTCTCCTTTATTGCCTATCTTGTACTTATCTTGTCCTTAGTATGTCCTCTCGTTAGCACCTTTGACCTTTTAGATAGGGTAAAACTATGGTTGAAACATGTGTTTGAGACATGTTATGATTGATGGATGCAAGTGGATGCAAGTGTTTGCTAGTGGTTGCTCGTGGATGCATATACACACACTTTAGGCACTAGATCGGCTCAATCACTTCATATTGCATATTGCATATAAATGTGTGTAGGTAGCTATATTAATGGATGTATGATGGTTGTGCTATCATATGGATGATGCATTTATTCGGTGAATGATTGTGCACGCATGTAGAAATAGTATGTGTCGATAGGGTTCTTTCGCATACATATTGGATGCATGGCACTATCATGGTTTGCATTAAGGAGGTCAACTGAATCAGTAGACCGACTGATTTTGCATTAGATAGGGAACATATACACACACTTTTTGCATATGTTCATACAGCATTAGAAACTTTAAGGACAATGGATGCCAGTGTTTGATGGTTGAGTAGATGGTTGTTTGGTTGGTAGGATACGTTCTTTTTGACTTAGAGATTTCGGGGACGAAATCCTTTAAGTAGGGGAGAATGTAACACCCCGTATGTTAAATAACTTGTTATAACATAAATCAGAGCAGAATTAAATTTAATATTCTGAATCAGGGGAAACGGGCTGTGCCATTGCGTTCGTCTCGGAAAAATACGCGAAATAGAGTCCGAGTTTTCGTAAATCGGAGTCCGTATGACCAAGTTATGGCCCGTCAAAGTTTCACGAAAAATCTAAAACGAAAACTGCTCATGTTTTGAGGCCCGGGATGAGTTTTGGGCTGTTTTTTTTGGGGCCTAAATGGTTCCTACACTTGACTTCTTCCCCAAGACATGCTTTAAAGGCTAGGATTGGTTCTAGGGTATATCCTATGGTCCTAAAACATCTAACTAATCTATATATACACCCTAATACCCCCCTTATCCTTACCAAAAATAGATCTAAGGCCATTATGCCACCACTTAGAAAATTGGAGAGCCTCCACTAAAAATCCTAAGAGGGTTTGCAAGCTAATCTACATCTTCTTCTACTTAATCATTGGGATTTGCTTCATTTAACTTGCTAATCTTGTTTTGGTGAGCTTCTATCCCCTTAATAATCAATTATTGAATTGATTATGATAAGATGTGATAAAGTATGGCTATGTTTGTGGATCCATATATTTATGCAAGCTTGATGTAGTGAATATTATGTGTTTTGCAAGTTATATGCCTTATGTCATGCAAGTTTCATAATATGTAATCATGATATTTTTATGCAAGTTGTTTCATGATGTTTATGATGCAAAACACTAAGTGAATATGGATCCATTATGCAAACATGTTATGCAAGTATGTGAGTACTTATGCAAGTCATGTATATGCTTATATGCATGTTTAACATCTTATGCAAGTATATGAATGTTTATGCAAGTTATGTATATGTTGAAATGCAAGTTTAACATAATATGCAAGCCTATGCAAATATGTGAATGTTTATGCAAGTTATGTATATGTTGAAATGCAAGTTTAACATAATATGCAAGCCTATGCAAGTATGTGAATGTTTATGCAAGTTATGTATATGTTGAAATGCAAGTTTAACATAATATGCAAGCCTATGCAAGTATGTGAATGTTTATGCAAGTTATGTATATGTTGAAATGCAAGTTTAACATGATATGCAAGCTTATGCAAGTATAAGAATGCTTATGCAAGTATGTGAGTGCTTATGCAAGTTAAGTTTATGCTAAAATGCAAGTTCTACATGTTATGCAAATCACATGTATGATGATATGTAAGTTCATATGCAACATGTTATGCAAATCACATGTTTGATGATATGTAAGTTCATATGCAACATGTTATGTAAGACACATGTTTGATAATATGCAAGTTTGGGTTGAATATAGTTGGGTTAATACATGCTCATATATGCAAGTTGACATCCTCTTAACCCATGATAAAGTTATATGCTAAACCCATGTTATGTGTGGTAAATCTTCCCTTTATTATGTTATGTCATAATGACGATTTACGTGGGGAACGATGGGGTTAATTAATATGTTAATTAAAAGTATGTTGAAATGGGTATGATTAAGCATACCATAAAAAAAAATTAATTAACATAAGTGGGAATTTACCTATTGAGTTAGGTCTACCCCATGGGAATTTACCTATTGAGTTAGGTCTACCCATGTTATGAATAAATTGATATTAATTAGGGATAATTAATATGGGGGTGATTAATTAGGTGTAATTAATCGACTAAGACACGAGGTTAGGCTCTGTTATGACGTAAGACTGCCCGGACCCTACCGGCTTAACCAGGCGGTCATAACAGCCAGTCTAATGTGAGAGGTCTTAGGCACAAATTAAATACGTGATTAAAGTAAAGACACGAGGTTAGACTCTGTTATGACGTAAGACTGCCCGGACCCTACCGGCTTAACCAGGCGGTCATAACAGCCAGTCTAATGTGGGAGGTCTTTATGGGAAATCACGGTCTTAATTAATTAAGAAACACTTAACCATATTAGCATGTAGTGGGACATGAGGGGTTAAGTGGGTGCCTTGGGTGGCATGAGGAATCTAGTGGGTTGCCTTGGGTGGCAATAGAAAATACGATTAAAATACTTAACCAAGTGAAACATGTAATTAAACATGATTAAAGGGTTAAGTGGGGAACACTAGATTAATAACAAGCTCTGGTGGGTAGCTTGTGGAGGGCCCATTACAACCAGTATCCCATATGTATCTTTGTAGCTCGGCCCAAGCCGAGGACGGGACACGCATACTGGGCTTGTCTATAAGTGGCCAAAACGGGGTTAGCGGTGGCAACGCAGGCCCATCGGGTTTCATATGCGTGTGTGGGCCCGGGACTGGGAGGTAAGACGTTGTTGCATCGTGTAGGTATAACCCGTGCACCGGTGTTGCTTTTGGGTTGCCACTTTGGGGAATGATACACCCCACTGTGGGCCCAGCACGGATACCTACGTTAGGGAGCCGATCGCTTGGGGTAGTGGGGTACACCTAGTAGAGATAGGGGCAGACGGCACCTATGTAGTCAACTAGGGTACAGGAAACTACTGGTTATATCTATCTTTGATATCCTTGGGTGGGATCAACCTTTGAGTAGGAGTGACTGGTGTGGTGCAGTTAGTAATTATCCTTGGGTGGGTAGATGCGTCTTTACGGTTATCTTAGTTCGTCATGTGTTCGTGGGCAACTTAGTGTAGTCATTATCCCCAAAGATACCATACCGAGTTCATATCATACACTAATTACTTTAATAATTGTATTATTAAGGAGATAGGGTTCACTCAGGCTTATGTCTGACCCCCGTTGTTTTTATCTTTTTCCTTCAGGTCCTCAGGTTGGGCCTAGTGCTAGTGGGCTTTGATCAGTTTGCTTTATCCATCTCTTGGAGCTTGGACCGTAGATGTAGAGCTCAGCTTATCTTATCTTTTCTGTTATGGCTATTTGTTATGAGTAGTGGGATTATGTACTTATTTTATTCAGGATGGATATTTTGTACTTGACTCTTGTTATGGTTTTATGATGTAACCAAACATGTTTTACTTTCCGCTGCTATGAGATGATGTTTTAAATTTTCAAGTATTACATTATATCTGTCTTGTTGTAATTTTACTGTTCTATACTCACTAAAAATACTCCACCGATGCTATGGCATTCCCTTAGTGAGTGACTATAGCGGGTGTGGGGTGTTACAAAACTGGTGATACTCCATTCTCGATCACTTTAATCTAATTATAGATTCATTAAAACTTCACTTAGTTTTAATCTTCCCAAAAATCAATATTAATGGTTATTCAAAGATAAGAAGTTAATTTTATCTTAACTGGGTTAAAGAACCAATGTCATTTAAAAACACGGTTCACGATAAACCCAAAATCCCATTCCATTGTTAATCGGGTTAAAGAACAGGTGTTATTCAAAACACCGCTCACAATAAACCCAAAAACCAATTTAAATTCAATTCCAGTTAAATACTAATTAACTGGACAATTTCACTAAATCTTAATTAAAAGATTTATTCTTTTCTAAACTAGGTCCAAGAACAGTGTTATTTAAGACACCATTCACGGCGAACCCAAAATCCTATTTGATATTAAATACAAGGCTCTGAATAGAAAATATATCGGCTTATATTCAATATCAAATTCTGAAACCAACAAATATCGTATTGGAAATAACGATATAAATATATCTTTCAAATTTCCACAACCATATCTGTATAATCACGAAATCCAACATCGAAATATTCTGAAGATAATTTCAATTCAAATCCATTCCAATTCGTATATTGGAAATTCTGATTATTTTTAAAACCACTTCAAATCAAATTTATTTATTCAAAAATATTGGATTATAATTCTAGTTCATAACTATTTCATTTCGATAAAAATATATTTTTATCCTTTTTAAATGTGGGATTTTTCACCCCAATTCTTTCTAAATCATTTATTATGATTTTACACAAATTATTGATATTTTTAATAATTTTATCAAGGCTCGTACAGTCGATTTCCAATAACGGTCGTCGAACTGCACTTACAACGACCTTTTCCAAATTTGATTTGGACATAATTCCAAATCCAACCGTTAGATTTCAAATTTCTAATATTCATTGGAAAGCTCTTTTCGATACGAACCCAACGGTTCCGGTTTCAGGAGAATCCGACGGTCGGATCTCCCATAATGTCAATTCGAAGTCAATGGTCGAAATTCGCGAACTGCCGCGACACAGCACGTTCTATTCAAGCCATTTAATATAAATAATATATATTATATATATTTCATCGATTTCAATTCTAAACGTATTTTATAAATCGTTTAAATTCGTTTTAAAAACGATTTCAACTTCATATTCAATTTTAAATCAAAATTGAATATTCCATATCATTAATATATAAATGATAATATTTTCAAAACATTAGATTTTGAAATCACTTCCTTTTCTATATTCGTTATAAAAACGAATATAATCGATATAAATATCGTTCGCGTGAAAATGGCGTAAATCTAATCAACACGGCTTTATGTATTTCAATAACTTTGTTATTCTATTCAACAAATGAATATTTTCTTCTGCACATGCATATATATTTTATTCGACACATGAATATTTGTTAATTCTTACTAACAATAAAAATGTGAATTTTATTGTATAAATATTTTATTCAACACATGAATCGTTTCAACACATGAATATTCTCAACACATGAGTATCGTCAACACATGACTATTTATTCTATTCAACACATGAATCTTTATTTTATAATATTCTTTAATTTTCCAAATTTGAATGAGGCGTAATCAATTACCATATAATGTTAATTATATGGATTCCGTACAATACATGTATATAATAGCAATGACAAACAATCAACCATCATCCAAAGTGCACTACACAACGGTTTGTCAACCTACCGATTGACATCAACTAAACAATCAGGATTAGTGTACGTCTAATATCATCCCAATACCTGTATGGGGTTTCAGTCAACAAACACAGATTTTTATTTGTGCAGTTGCGCGACGTGTAAAATTTATCGTCCCAATCAATATCTGTCAAATCAATGTACATAAACAAACCGTCTGATTTGTAAATGAATATTTATTTATTTACATTCACGTCAAATTTATATTTTTAATGATAAATAATTTATTTCAACACATAAATATATTTCTGTCTATTCCACATCATAATCAATTTTCACAACATAACAAAATCAAACAAGTCGTCCATGGTCTATGGACAATGGGTGTCGGGTGTTGCTAAGCACCGTCTGCATCCTAGTATATATTTTAACTAGAAAACAAGAATTAAAGTGAGGAGTTCTTACCTTTGGGTTCCACTCCGCCGTTTCATTACTGAACGGTTATATAAAAATCTAACCTTTCTTGATTAAAAAAATCGTATTTTTTATCACGGTTAAATATAAATAAAAATGAAAATACCTAAATGTAAATAAATTAAAAAGAAAACTCACTGATATCCGTCGTTGGTGAAGGGGCTGCCGTGGTTTGTTCGATCGGAGGAGGGTGCTGGAGGAGGAGGGGGAGTCGGAGAAGAAGGCGCGCAGGAGGGGGTCTATCAGGGTGGCGGCGGTTCCATCAGATCTGGGGGGAGGGAGAACGGGGTTAGAGCTTCGATTTTGAGAAGAGGGGGTGGCGGTTTAGGGTTCAACGATGACGAGGGTGGGTCTCCGATGGCGTGGGCCCGCCTGGAGGCGCGGCGGCGATCGTAGGAAGGGAGGGCGACGGGTCAACGCGGGTGGGTTTTTTTCTTTTTTTTTTAATTCCTAAGTTTGATCGTGGAAATAGGAGAGAGAGAGAGGAGGGAAATAGGAGAGAGAGAGGGGCCCTATATATTTATTTAATTTACTGATTTAATTCTCCTTAAAGTCAATTTTAATCTCGAACTCAAAATCGGACCCAACGATTATCGCCCCTAGCTAATTAAGAACACAATGAGATATATTTCGTAACCCAATTCGGCTGTTACGACAGTTTCCGTCAAAATCAAAATATTAATCTATATATTGAATCTGAACGCACATTTCAATTTACCAGGGCCGCATACGGACTCTAAAAATTCCAGAAAAATTATTTCTAGCTTTGTATTGACGATACAGTCCTAAAAAAACTAATTTCGTCAAATTTGAAGACCGTTCGATAAATGGCCATTTTCTGGTCGATCAAATTCAACTAAAACTGATCAAACTAGTTTTCTTTTGCCATGCTCACATATTAGTTCAGAAAATTATGAATTTTGGAATCTAGAAATAACTTGACATCCCGGATCCAATAAAAGTGGTTTCGTCGAAAACCGAGGTCATTTGCAAAATTTCCATTTTTAAGGAATCAAAATTCCATAGCGACTATTCTGAAATTTCAACTGGGCATAACTTTTTATCCCCACTATGAAATTTCAATTTTTCGGATTCGTTGGAAATATATTTTCAAATAGATTCTAATATTTTTGGTTTCGCTAAAATCCGGTTTATTTTGAATCTTGTATGTTCATTTGAAATTCGAAATCAAATTTTCGAACTACCGCGCCATTTTCAATTTCTTTTATAAATAAAATAAATTTATACGTTCTAACTCCATCGAAAATAAATTTCTAGTCATTATTATTTAAAATAAACCATTTTAAATATTCAAAATCTGTAAAAATTACCGAAATAAAAATTTTAAATTGGCTCGGATTTTCCAGGTTGTTACAGTAAACAACAGTGTTGACATCACATATAAAAATATAGTTTTACTTGTTAGTGTGAGATAGTGTCAGAGTGTTGTAATGTGATTCAACACTTTCGTACGATGAAGTGGCTAAAGTAAAATGATAAAGTGGCTGAAGCAAAATAATGAAGTACGGAGAATAATGTTGCATGGATGTAACAATCCGAATTTTAATAACATGTTGAAACAAGAAATCAAGGTATAATTAATTTTTAAAATGAGAATTATGGGAAACGCTTGCGCCATTGCGTTCGTCTCGGAATTCTGCATGAAATAGAGTCCGAGTTTTCGAAAATCGAAGTCCGGATGAAGAAGTTATGGCCTGTAGAAGATTCAGCAAATTTCAGGCAGCACAGAACCAAGCAGGTCGACCTGGGGGTCGACCTACCCCCTACAGGTCGACCATATGGTCGACCTCCCCCCTACAGGTCGACCTGGTCGGCCTGTTTTGGCCCAGAACCCATTTTTGAAGCCCGGGACGTGTTTTGATGGTCCGGATTGATTCTAGGGTTGTTCTAAAGGCCCTAAATGGTTCCTACACCTATAAATACACCCTAGGACCTAACCTAATTCATAACAAGTCATTCTTACACCAAAATGATGTTTAGATCCCTCTTGATCATGGCCGCCACCTCTAATAAATTTCCTAAGCTTTCATACACAATCCAATTCGAAGATTAAGGCTTGTACAATGATTCAAGACAATAAATCAACAACGCCGCAACATTTTTACAACAAATTCAGTTCTTAATTCCTTGTCCATGATCTGTAAGTTCTAGTTATTTTCAGATTAAAATAATTAAACTTAATATGGACATGTGATGAAGTGAAATTGGACTTTTGATCCAAGTCTATTCTTGTTTCTTCTTGGATCTTGATTTTGGGAACCTTTCTATCTTTATTCTCATGACAAGTTTATGGTCTATTCAGCTTGTTGTAAATCAATTTTCTTGGTTCATGTTGATATTATTATCAAGATCTATTCTTTATGCCTGAGATGATGTTTTTATGCCGTTTTCTCTCTGATCTCGTTTTTATTGCAATCTTCTACCTTCCCCTATTTATTTTCTTTTGATGAACCAAGGTCAATTTTGGACTTAGTCCTAAACTACGATATACGTGCGATGGTATACAGGGGGAAATATTGGAATATTTCCTAGTGGAATATATGTGTTTGGTGGATTCGAAGGCATAATATGAAAATTGGATGTTTGGGGATAATTTACCATTAACATGAAATGTGGTAATTTTGGGTATTGTCATTATAATGGTTATTGCGCGATTGGGATTGATATATGTAATTTAATATGGTTCTAGATATATGTAATTTGGCTAGAACTTGTTATGGGTAAATTGGTGTAAACGTGGTATACATGTAATTTTGGGTATAAAACTTGATCTATGTAAATTGAGCATAGCCTTGTAAACATGTAAATCATGAATCTTGACATATGTAAAACGGCATGAAACTTGGTATATGTGTAAATTGGCATACATGTAAAACGGCATGAATTGACCATATGTAAATTTGGTATGAATTGGGCATATGTAAAACTGACATGTAATCTAGAACTTGGGCATATGTTAATTATGTAAAATTTGGAGTTGAAACGTATATGATAATTTATGACTTGTTAGAGGTTTAATATGAACGCGCCTAAGTTGGGTTTTGGGTAGTTGGCGTGTATTGTAAATAAAAGGCTATAACTTGGCATAACTTTATAGTGAATTATGATGATACTTTGGGAATACGTTTTTGTGCAAAAACGTGAATTATGAACTTGGTAATTGGCAAATGACTGGAAATATGAACGTGGTTGAAACATGAACATGAATATGAGTATGAACACGAACGTGAACATGGCTAACTCGAGGTTGGGTTGAATTTGCAGTGTAATTCTGCCCGGAACCGCCCGGCATATCCAGTGACTGCAAATAATAAGATCCAATGTGAGAAGTTAGTCATATCATGCTTAAACCCGAGGTTAGACTGAGTTGTGGTGTAATTCTTCCCGGAACTGCCTGGCATATCCAGTGACCGCAACAACAGGTCTAATGTGAGTGGTTGATGCATTAATAATTAATTAATGCTAATAAACAGACACAGTAAGAATGGAAAGGTTAAGTAATATGACTAGAATAATGACACTTAACCAATATGACATGAATGGGTGGGTTTAAGTAAACCTGAACTTGATTGCTCGAGAACACTTAACCATTTTAACATGTTAATTAGACAAGTGGGCAGGGTTAAGCAAATTGAGGACACTCAACTAATACAACATGTTAATTAGACAAGTGGGTGGGGTTGAGTAGATTAATAGCACTTAACCAACATAATATGATAAGTGGGTAGGTTAAGTTAATTTGAATTGATTGATATCACTTAACCGTTATAGCATGACTAGCGGATGGGTTGGTTTAACTTGAATAGGTTGATAACACCCAATCAATATAACCTGATGCATTGTAGGGTTAAGTAAACACACGAGGGTAACACTCAACCATTATAATATGACTAGTGGATGGGGTTAAGTTAACATGCGCTTAACCAATATAACGTGATGCATGGTAAGGTTAAGTAACAACAGAGGGTAATACTTAACCGTCACAACATGATAAGTAGGTGGGCTAAGTCAACGTACACTTAACCAATATGACATGACATGTGGTGGGGTTAAGTTGACACAAGGGAGAACACTTAGCCGGTATGACAAGACATGCGATAGGGTTAAGTAACACAAGGAGCAACACTTAACCGATATAACATGATGTGTGGTAGGGTTAAGTAAAACAAGAGAAAACACTTAGCCAACTTAACGCGATGGACGGAGAGGGTTAAGTACATATCGGGTTGGTGGGTAATATTAATAAATATAGGCCCACAAACTTAACCATTAATACGCATGCTTGAATCAGTGGGTTAAGAACATCACGGGTAGGTGGGTAATATATGTATATATATGCCAACAAACTTAACCAGTAGGAAACCCTAGTAACGGGGACCCATTTCAGCAGTAACCCACATAGGTGTATCATGATACCCTGAAACTACGTAGGGTGGGGCACGATTACTGGGCTGATTGTAAGCGGTCAAAGCGACGGCGAGTGGTGCAGAAGTGTAGGTTCTAACGGAGTGCGGGCGTGCAAGCACTTCAGAGCAGAAAAAGCAGGCACTGGGCACCGGTAGTATACACTATGCATTCTAGAATTGTGTCGGGCCGCCACCATGGGACTTGATACACCCCATGGTGGGACCAGCATAGGTATTTACAATCATTGGGGGCCGTATGACACACACAGGTAGCATAATCCCTAGTTGGACCTAGGTCGCATAAACCCTGAATCCGAGAAGCGTTCAATAGGTAGCATAAACCCTAGTTGGACCTAGGTTGCGTAAACCCTGGCTGAATCTAGGAAGCGCCCAATAGAAAACCCTAGATTAGATCTAGGTGATAAATAATAGATGTACACCTGAAAGCAACCACAACTTCGGGGATTGGGATCACGTTATCATATGATCATTTTATATAGATCACTAGTTGGGACACTAGTCAGGTGGTGCAGAGCAAATAGATATCACTGAAATATTTTAATGACGAAGCTTAGAAATCTTGCGATGTTATACTTGATAGAAACCTTGTGAATTGATACTTGGTAGGAACCTTGTGATGCTACTCTTGATAGGAATTATGGGATGTTATACCTGATTCATCGTGCCTGTAGCTTAACCTGTCATCATGCTTATGTTTATTTTCAGTTTATTCATGCCATGTTATCTTCACCTGTTTTGATGCTGAAAGTCACTAGGACTTACTCAGTCTTTATGACTGACCCGTTTTGTTTCACCTCTTTTTCTTTCGTTCCCCCCTCCCCCCTCCCCCCCCCCCCCCCCCCCCGGGTTCGCAGGGTGGGAATACAGCTTAGTTCAGATCTTATCAAGCTCCAAGGCTCTTTCATGTACGGCTTGGATTTCTCTTGGCTATGGCTTGCCTTGCTTTATTGGGGAATATCAGAATTTATTTTTATGCTTCTTTGTTTTTGAGCAAGACATATATTTTAGCTATGTAATTGAGTATTGGAAGTTGATGGGCTTTTATTGTAAACAATTATATTTAATAAATGATTTGAAGTCCTCCTACTTTACTTTCCCCTATTTTATATATGTCTATCTTGTAATATTTCTGTTCCAGTACCCATAATACTCCATTGAAGTTAAGGCATTCCCTTTGTGAGTGACCTTAACGGATGTGGGGTGTTACAATGGAGCTGCTTGCTTTGGAAAAATAAAATGGTGTTTATTATTTAAGTTATAGAGTCCAATAGTAAAACATCATTTCTATTAGTAAAACGTCATGTCATTTCAAAATTGCCTATGACTGCATGCTATTTATATGGGTATTCTATCAATGTAAGGTGTGGACAGCTCCTTCTAAAGCAATATATAAAAGAAAGCCACTTGCATTAATCTCTTTTATCTCTGTTTCTTGAATTACTGCCAATAATTTTGGTATCAGAGCCAGTTCACAATGCAGAACAATGAATCCGCAAGCAGTGGCTCTCTTCAGTTGCCGATCTTCAAAGGCATAAATTATCATTTTTGGAATTTAAAAATGAAAACGTTGTTCAAGTCTCAAGAATTATGGGAATTGGTTGAAGATGGCTTTTAAAATACACAATTGGCAGGGCCAGATCAGCGACTAAGAGAAAAGAGAAAGAAGGATTCTAAGGCCTTGTACATGATTCAACAAGCCTTGAATGATGAGATATTTCCAAGGATTGCCTCTATAACCACATCAAAAATGGCTTGGGATATTCTAAAGCAGGAATATATCGGAGATAAGAAAGTGATCACTGTTAGGCTGCAGTCACTGAGAAGGGAGTTTGAAATAGCTCTCATGAAGGAAAAAGAGACTGTTCAAGACTATTTGTCACGAGTGTCTGGCGTGGTGCAGCAGATGAGGTCATATGGGGAGACCATGACCAATGAGCATGTACTTGGAAAGGTCTTAAAAAAGTCTTACAAGCAAGATTGATCATGTTGTAGCAGCCATTGAAGAATCAAAGGATATGAAAGAATATACATTTGATGAACTAATAGGATCTTTACAAGCACATGAAGAAAGGCTGAACAGATCTTGTGAAAAGAAAGAAGAGAAGGCATTACCGGGAAGTGAAGACTTTAGCAAAGGAAGAAATGAACACCAAAATAGTAGAGGAAGAGGTCGAGGAAACTTTAGAGGAAGAGGTCGTGGAAGAATAGGCCAGACAAGTGCAGGGAGAGAGCATAATGGTCAGTAGAGAAGTTTGGTTAAGTGCTATTATTGCAAGAAACCAGGGCATAAGGAAGCACGGTGTTGGAAGAAAGAGAAGGCTCAAGGTCAATATGAACAAAAAAATGAACAATGATCAAACTTTGTTGAGCAAGAAGAGAGACTATTTTTGGCTTAACTTGTGTAACAAGGCAAATGGATGCCCCCAAGTTCAGCAAGCAAAGATGTAAGTCAACTATGGTATGTAGACAGCGGTTGTTCTAATCATATGTCTACTACAAAGAATATGTTTAAGCAGTTTGATTTATCTAAGAAAAGCACTGTAAGACTTGGAGATGACAAACAACTTGAAGTTGAGGGAAAAGGTATAGTTTCTGTGAAGACAGAACAAGGCAATACAAAATTGTTGCATGAAGTACAGTATGTTCCTCAACTTACTCATAATCTTTTAAGTGTTGGAAAGCTTATGTGCTCTGGATTCTCTCTACTTTTTCAACATGAGATGTGTTTGATAAAAGACAAAAAATCTAAGGAGATTATAATGAAGGTTCCAATGGGAGAAAACAATGTTTTTCCTCTGGAGTTTTCTACAAGAGGAGACAAAGCTTTGCTTGTAAAAGGTGATGAAAGTGCAAAATTGTAGCATCTGAGATATGGACATTTAAATGTCGAGGGATTGAAGCTATTGCGTGCAAAGAAAATGGTGAATGGTCTTCCCAGGATTGGTGACCTTGAATTGTGTGAAGGATGCATATATGGAATGCAAGTCAAGGGCTCTTTTTCAAAAGGAAAAGCATGGAGAGCAAGTGAGTGTCTTGAGCTACTTCATGCTGACTTGTGTGGACCAATGTAGACAAAATCACTTGGAGGAAGCAAGTACTTTCTACTTATCATAGATGATTACAACAGGATGAGTTGGGTATACATCCAAAAGGTCAAGTCAGAGGACTTGAAGAACTTCAAGAAATTTAAAGCAATGATGGAGAAACAAAGTGGCAAGCAAATAAAGGCATTGAGAACAGATAGAGGTGGTGAATTCCTATCTAAAGAGTTCATTGACTTCTGTGATGAGCATGGCATAAGGAGAGACCTAACAACACCTTACACACTAGAGAATAAGAGGGTTGCAGAGAGAAAGAATAGGACAGTAGTGGAGATGGCAAGAAGTATGTTTAAAGCAAAAGGCACGCCAAATGAACTATGGAGTGAAGCAGTGGCAACCGCAGTCTATTTACTAGACATTTCTCTAACCAAAGCCGTCCTAAACATAACTCCTTTTGAAGCATGGAGAGGTAAGCAACCAAGTGTGAGTCACTTGAAGATTTTTGGTTGCATTGCTTACACCTTAGTGAATCTAAGAAGTAAGCTTGATGATAAGTCAGATAAGTGTATCTTTATAGGATATTCTACTCAATCCAAGGCCTACAGATTGTTTAATCCTAGTAGTGGAAAAGCAATCATTAGCAGAAATGTGGTGTTCAATGAAGATGGTGTTTGGGATTGGAAATAGAAGTCTGTTGATAACAATAAAAAAGTAATCACAATTGAGAATGATGATGAGCAGTTTCAACCAGCAATACAAAATGCAATCTCCTGTAACTCAGCTAGTATATCAGTTTCTAGTCAGAGTCAATCCTCTTCTACCTCATCAAGTGATTCTCTACTGAAAAGAATGAGATTTTTGAAAGAAATCTATGAGAATTGTGACTTTGCTTTGCTAGTTACTGAACCCACAACTTTTGAAGAGGCTACAGAAAAATATGAATGGACGGAAGCAATGGAGGAGGAAATGAAGGCTATTGTGCGAAACAAAACTTGGGAGTTGGTTGATCTTCCAAAAGGAAAGAATGTAATTGGTCTAAAGTGGTTCTTCAAAACCAAGTATAATACTGATGGTAGTTTACAAAAACACAAGGCAAGGCTTCTTGCCAAGGGATATGCATAACAAGAAGGAAAGGACTATAAAGAAACTTTCTCACCAGTTGCATCGTTTGAAACTGTGAGTATAATTTTATCCTTAGCTGCTCAACAAGGGCTTCCAGTGTTCCAGTTTGATGTGAAGTCTACATTCTTAAATGGCGAGCTGCGGGAAGAAGTATTTGTAGAGCAACCATAAGGTTTTGTCAAGGTAGGAAATGAGGGCAAAGTTTATAAGCTGTACAAGGCTCTTTATGGACTGAAACAAGATCCAAGAGCTTGGTATAGCCAAATCAACAATTTCTTCATTAACAACAACTTTGCAAGGAGTGAGAATGAACCTACCTTGTATGCAAAGAGAAGTTTATTGTGGTATGCTTGTATGTTGATGATATCATCTATTTCAGCTCATCACAAACGCTGTTAGATGAGTTCAAACAAGCAATGACTCAGGAGTTCGAAATGACTAATTTGGGGCTGCTAAATACTTTCTTTTATGTCAAAGGAAGTATGTTGAAGACCTCCTAAAGAAGTTTCACATTGAAGAGAATGATGCAACTATCACTCAAATGAATATAAATGAGAAGTTGCAGAGAGATGATGGAACAGGAAAGGCTAATGAAAGGCTATTCAGAAGTCTTGTTGGTGGTTTAAATTATCTTACTCATACTAGGCCAGATATTTCATATAGTTTAAGTGTGGTGTCAAGATATATGCATAGTCCAACCAAGCAACAACTCGGTGCAGCCAAGAGAATTTTGAAATATGTCTCTGGAATAGTTGAGTATGGAGTTTGGTATGAAAAATCTGAGACATTCAAACTTATTGGCTATACTGACAGTGACTGGGCTGGTTGCATTGACGATAGAAAGAGAACATCAGGTTCAGTGTTCAAACTTTGTTCAGGAGCTATCACTAGGAGTTCAAAGAAGCAGGATACTGCTGTATTATCTTCATCAGAAGCAGAGTATACTGCAGCTGGTGCTGCTACAAGGCAAGCTAGTTGGCTAAGGAAATTGCTTGTTGATCTATGCAGCAAACAGGGTAAGGGCACTGAGATTTGTTGTGATGAAAAATCAGCTATAGCCATTGACAGGATCTAACAGTGGTGTAAATACAACACTCACTTTTATCACATGCAAGTTAGAGTAGCATCAAAACTAGACTGATTAATGAAAACTTGGTGACTGCAAAAACACCAAAAAAGACAACCAACATAGCAACGAAACAGTAGCATAAATATGACCAGATGAAGAGTAAAAGAACAGCAAGCAAGAAAGCAAGACACACAAGATTTTATACATGGAAAACCCCTTCGAAGTGAAGGATAAAAACCGCGGGACGTTTATGGAGTCCACCCTCTTCTTCTCTTATTGATAAACTATGGGAAAAAGAACCCAAAGACTGTTTACAAAGATTCACTGCCCATCAAAAATTATCAATAGCAATAAGAAAGGAAAACCAAAGTATAAAAGTATAGAAAAACATTCTATCAATAGCACACTTGGTATGCAAAGATTCAGCCCAAAACTGAGCTAAGCAAGGAGATCTGAAGGTCTTGAAAAAGAAGCTATGATTTCAAGAGCTGCTGTTAATCCCTTTACTCGATCCAAAAATGCCCTCCACTCATACCATAAACATGTGCTATTTTTTAAAATGTTTGTGCATGCAGTTGTTGTGTTAAACTTTCCTTTGCTTCTGTCAAAAGAAATGCTTCTCTCTACTTAACCAAAAGCACAAAAATGTGCACAACAGTTTTTGTCCCACACAAAAGACAAAAGAGCCAATGCAAGAAAATATGGCCACATAGTTGAAAACTGAATATTATCAGTTTTTAACAAAAGCCCACAAACAACAAATGCATGTCCAGCAGCAAATATTGCTACTTATATGTGGGCTGGACTTCTCAACAATCTCCCCCTCCAGCCCAACATGGGGAAGATTTTCTTGCATCAATCACTTGAAACCCATTCCCACAAGCTTGCTACAGACTTCAATCATGTTTCCAAGAACTACTTTTGTTAACATATCTGCACCATTCTTATTTGTATGAACTTTCTTCAGCTTCGGCATATTTTCTTCAATAACATTCCTTAGCCAATGATATCGAACATCGATATGCTTGGTGCGATCATGATACATGGAATTCTTGCTCAAATCCATAGCACTCTGACTATCACAGAATACTACATATTCTCCTTGCTGCAAACCCGACTCTTGAAGGAATCTCTTCAACTAAAGCATCTCTTTACTTGCTTCCACAGTTGCTATGTACTCGGCCTCGGTTGTAGACAAAGCCACACACTTTTGTAACTTCGATTGCCATGAAATAGCTCCACCTGAATAAGTGAATACATAACTGGATGTAGATTTTCTACTGTTAAGATCTCCAGCCATGTACGCATCGGTATACCCTTCAAGAACATGTTTGCCACCTCCATAACACAAACTGAATTTAGAAGTGCCACGCAAATATCTGAAAATCCACTTCACTGTATCCCAGAGAGCCTTACCTAGATTAGATAGATATCAACTCACCATACCAACCGAATGCGCAATATCTAGCCTCGTGCACACCGCGTCATACATCAAAGAACCAACAACAGATGAATAAGGAATAGAAGACATACTTGCTTTCTCCTTTTCTGTTTTTGGACCATCTCTCTTACTTAGCTTAAAATGACATGCCACTGGTGTACAAACAGGCTTTGCATGCTTCATATTGTACTTTTCAAGCACACGTTCAACATATTTCTCTTGAGATAGCCACAACTTTCTAGCTTTCCTATCACGAGCAATCTCCATGCCTAAGATTTGCTTTGTCGGACCTAAATCTTTCATGTCAAAAGACTTGGACAGATCTTTCTTCAATTTTCTAATCATCTCTAGATCTTGTCGGACTATCAACGAATCATCTACATATAAAAGAAGAATAATAAAGTTGCCACCGGGGAACTTTCTTAAAAACACATAAGGATCCGCATATAGCCCGTGCTAGTCATAAACGAATCAAATTTGTGATGCCACTGCCTTGGTGCTTGCTTAAGTCCATAATGACTCTTCTTCAACTTGCATTCAAGTTTCTCTTTCCTCTTTTCTTCAAATCCTTCCGGTTGCTCCATGTATATTTCTTCATGCAAATCACCATGTAGAAATGCCGTTTTTAGATCGAGTTGTTCTAACTCAAGATCATGACTTGCAGCTAACCCAAGAATAGTTCTTATAGAAGACATCTTGACCACAAGAGAAAAAATATCATCAAAATCAATGCCCTTTTCTGGATGCAACCTTTAACAACCAATCTAGCTTTTCTCTTTACTATCTTCTCACCATCTTTCTTGTTTTCGAAAACCCATCTGTTTTTCAAAACTTTCTTGCCTTTCGAAAGATTCACCAACTCATCAGTATGATTCCTTATCAAAGAATCCATCTCTTCTTTCATAGCTTCGAGCCAAAGATTCTTGTCTTCACTACACAATACTTCTTGGAAAATTTCGGGTTCGCCATCAGCTGTAACTAAGATATAATCTATGCCTGGATATCTTATAGACGATTTGTGTTCTCTAATTAACCTTCAAATTTGAACATCATCCACTGGTGGGGTAGTTTGCTCCCCCAGCTCACAAGCCTCTTCTTCGTCCTGTTGAGCATCATTAGAAGCATCATTAAATTGTGGTACATCAATATCATTATCAGGTTGTACCTCTTTAACATCTTCATGTGTTGGATGAAAGTCATCATGTGTTGGCTGTTCCATAGAAATAGAAGTAGGACCCGAAAATACATCAGCAGTATCAGTAAAAGAATTTGAGATATTATGATACCTTGCACTCAAAAGTTCTGCACCTTTTTCATGTTCAAAAAACACTACATCTCTGCTTCTTACTACCTTTTTCTTTTCAGGATCATAAAGCCTAAATCCATACTCTTCATCACCATAGCCAACAAACACACATGGAGTAGTCTTAGAATCCAACTTTGATCTTTGATCTTTCGGCACATGCATGTATGCCTTGCATCCAAAAACTATAAGACGTGAATATGTAGGATCACTAACCTTCCATGCTCTCTCTGGTATGTAAGGACCCAAGGGAATAGATGGAGAACGATTAATCAAATAAACTACAGCATTCACTGCCTCGGCCCAAAAAGACTTCGGTAGATCGGACATCTTCAACATACATCTCACCTTCTCTACAATGGTTCTATTCATCCTTTCGGCTACACCGTTATGTTGTGGAGTGCCTGGAAGTGTCTTTACATATTGAATACCATGTTGTGAACAATAATTCTTGAACTCATGTGAGGTATACTCACCACCATTGTCCGGACGAAGACACTTCAATTTTCTTTCTACCTCCCTTTCCACCATTGCATGAAAATTTTGAAATGTTTCAAACACTTGGCTTTTGGCTTTTAGTATGTAAAACCAAGTTTTTCTGGTTGCATCGTTAATGAAAGTGACAAAATATTTGTTGCCACCATTGTATTCCACCTCAACAGGACCGCAAACATCAGAATGTACAAGCTCTAACTTAGCCTGCTTTCTTGTAGACTTTCTTGCAAAAGAAGCTCTATGTTGTTTTCCTGCTAAGCAATGATCACAAGAGTCAAGAGGAATTGAAATATTAGCAGGAATTAAAGATTTACCTGCTAGACATTTTAAACCCTTTTCACTCATGTGTCCCATTATTTGGTGCCACAAATTAAGTGAATCTTTTTCTTCGACTACATTCAGCTCGCCATAACATACAATTAACTTGTCTTGTACAAAGAGCAACACAACTCGCCTCGAAAAACTATCATAGATCCCTTGGATAGTTTCCACTTGCCATCTTCAAAGGTGTGTCGAAAACCTTCTTGATTAAGAACATACGCAGACAACAAATTAATGCATAGATCCAGAATGTGGCGCACAACTTTCAATGTAAGTATGCATCCAGCATTGGTCTTCACTCGAATATCACCTAACCCAATAATACTTTCTGAGCTTTGGTTACCCATTCTCACACTAACAAAGTCGCCAACTTGGTGTTTCATGAAGTACTCCTTCTTAGGAACACAATGATATGAAGCACCTGTATCTACAAGCCACTCAGAATCTGTACTATTAACATGATGGCATTCACTAGTTGCACATATTAAAGTGACATCATCATCACTCTTAGAAGCTATTGCTGCAGTATTTTGTCACCACCTTCCTTTTGAAAGTCATTCTTCTTTTTGTGTTCTCTTTTCCAACGAAAACAATATTTTTTTAATGTGCCTAGGATTCTTGTAATTGGACTTTTCCAATCATTAGACTTGGATCTTCCCTTTGAGTTATCACGGCCTTTGGGTCCTTTACTTTTACTTCTTCCTCTGTTTTTAGCAACAAGAGCTTGTGAGTTGTCAATTCCCATCTTCTTTCTTCTAATTTCCTCATTAAACATGCTTTCTTTGATTACATCCAAAGATAGCATGCCATCCGAAGCAGAGTTACTAATAGTCACAACCAAAGTTTCCCTACTATCCGGCAAAGAACTCAATAAGAACAAAGCTTGCAACTCATCGCCAAAGCTAATGTTCATAGTTATTAACTTGTTAATAATATCTTGGAAGTCACTAAGACGTTCATAAACTGACTTTCTAGCTTTTAGTTTCAAGTTAACAAGTCTTTTGATCAATGAAGCTTTATTATGGGTTGTTTTCGCTCACAAAGACCTTACAATTTCTTCCAAAAATATATGGATCAGATTCTTGTGACACATGGTTGAAAATGCTGATATCAACCCATTGCCTGATAGTTCCTAAAGCCTTTCTTTTCATCTTTACCCAATCATTCTCTTCCATTTTATCCGGTTTGGATGGTTTAGAAATACTACCATTGGAACCGCTGACTGTTTCTATTGGATCATGTAGATCCTTGCAATACAACAAGTCTTCCATCATAGGTCTCCAGATTGAATAGTTGGTTGATGTCAACTTAGCCATTAAGCCGTTGTTACTCGACTCCATAATGTGATAATATAAACACTTGCTCTGATACCAATTTGATAGGATCTAACAGTGGTGTAAATACAACACTCACTTTTATCACGTGCAAGTTAGAGTAGCAGCAGCAAAACTAGACTAATTATTGAAAACTTGGTGACTGCCCAAACACCAAAGCAAGGCAGCCAACACAGCAATGAAACAGTAGCAAAAATATGACCAGTTGAAGAGTAAAAGAATAGCAAGCAAGAAGGCAAGACACACAAGATTTTGTACGTGGAAAACCCCTTCGAAGTGAAGGATAAAAACCATAGGACGTTTACGAAGTCCACCCTCTTATTCTCTTATTGATAAACTACGGGAAAAAGAACCCAAAGACTGTTTACAAAGATTCACTACCTATCAACAATTATCAACAACAATAAGGAAGGAAAAACAGAGTATAAAAGTATAGAAAAACACATTGTCAATAGCACATCTGGTATGCAAAGATTCAGCCTAAAACTGAGCTAAGCAAGGAGATCTGAAGGTCTTGAAAAAGAAGCCATGATTTCAAGAGCTGCTGTTAATCCCTTTAACTGATCCAAAAATGATCTCCACTCATACCATAAACATGTGCTGTTTTTTAAAATGTATGTGCATGCAATTGTTGTGTTAAACTTTCCTTTGCTTCTGTCAAAAAGAAATGCTTCTCTCTACCTAACCAAAAGCACAAAAATGTGCACAGCTGTTTTTGTCCCCCACAAAAGACAAAAGAGCCAATGCGAGAAAGTATGGCCACATAGTTGAAAACTGAATATTATAAGTTTTTAACAAAAGCCCACAAACAACAAATGTATGTCCAACAACAAATATTGCTACTTATATATGGGCTGGACTTCTGAACAGCCATGACTAAGAATCCAGCATTACATGCAGGAACAAAGCACATAGAAGTGCAGTATCATTACATCAAGCAGCTTGTAGATGAAGGAAAAATTGTGTTAAAGTTTTGTGGAACAAAGTAGCAGAGTGCAGATCTGTTTACCAAGACAATGAATCATGTTAAGCATAAGTTCTTCATGGAGAGAATAGGAAAGCGCAAGTTTGAATCAAGGGGAGGTGTTGAAATGTGATTAAACACTTTCGTATGATGAAGTGGCTAAAGTAAAATGATGAATTGGCTGAAGAAAAATAATGAAGTACTGAGAATAATGTTGCATGGAGCTGCTATTGTGGAGAAATTTTGATTCAAGACCACTCAAATAAAAAAAAATCCCTAACGCCGCGGAAACGAGATCGTGGTAAAAGTGAAAAAACAACCAATCGAACAATCTCAAACTTATCCAAGCCAATCAAAATCACCAAACATTGGAAATAATAGAGCAATAACGAGAAACTAAATCACACAGGGATTTATAGTGGTTCCACCGACGTCTTTTCAGTGTACGTCCACTTTGAGAGAGAAAACTTTATTAATATCAATAGAAGAGTACAATGATCAAATTTACTAGAAAAATTTGATTTTATAGAGAAAGGAATTGAAGAAGATTACGATTTCCTAAACCCTAATTAGAATAAACCTTGATCTAATCTCTTGATTTTGTTGTACTTCCTCCTTTTGGATCCGATGTAGCTTATGTAGACATAGGGAAGTATATGAAAATTCCCAAAATTTCCTCTAAATCCGAAATATCCTAAATATCCTCCAGATCCTAAATATTCTCCAAATCTGAAAATATCCTCCAGATCCTAAATATTTGAAATATCTCGAAATATCCTCCTTAAACTAACACATAGTATCGAATACTTCAACACTCCACCTCGATAATATATCCATCTACATCACAAACTTCAATGCACCCAAGCATTTCCTTCTATCTTCAATCAAGAAAGTTTGAATGTTTCCCCAATGAACTCCAGCATAACCACCGCCCATTGCACTTCACTAACGAGTTCAGGCATAGCCCCCACTCGTCAATGACGTGTTGAAACATCCAACTCCTAAACCAATCTCACCAAAAGACAATGTACTCGGGAGTGAAAACAAGTACTTACCATGAAGACAGAACACCAACCTCTCACCGATACTCTTCTACATCCAAGTTTCTCTCTCAATTGTGCCACCACGTAGCACCTAGCATCTCCCCAAGCGAATTAAGTTCGAGAAATGCTCGAACTTTCCAATCGGCAATGCCTTAGTGAACATATCAGCCGCATTATCCTTTTTGTGCACTTTCCGAAGGCATACTTGCTTGTGTTCGTCCATGGCTACTAGAAATGACTCTCTCACTTCAATATGCTTCGTTCTTGAGCTAAATGCCAAATTCTCTGCCAAATGAATAGCACTTTGTCTATCACATCGAACATCGATACTCTTATGTTCGAAACCCAAGTCATACAATAGTCGCTTCAAATAGAGTGCCTCCTTTGCCGCTTCCACAGCGGCTATTGTAACACCCCGTGAATTCTATAACATTAAGCTTCAAAAATTTAAGTGTAATTAATTATAAATGAAAAAATTAAGGGAAATGGGTTACGCCATTGTGTTCGTCTTGGAATTCTGCTTTAGATAGAGTCCGAGTTTGCGTGAATCGGACTACGTATGAAGGAGTTATGACCTTCGGAAGTTTCAGAATAAAATTTAAAATTCAAACAGCTCGGTTTCAAATTTGAAATTCGAAAAACAGGTTCAAACTGGGCTGGGCGGGAAAATTCCCGCCCAGGGACCAGGTCAACCATAGGGTCGACCATGGTGTCAATCTGGTCACCCCAGGTCGACCATAGTGTTGACCTGCCAGTCGACCTACCTGGTCAACCTGGCTGGCTGGTTCTGGATCTGGCTCGAATTTCTATGGCTCGGTGTGTCATTAGGGCTGACATGTCACCTCTTGATTGGCTCTTTGAACTTTGTATGGTCTAGATTCCTCCTGTCTTCATCTGACGGCTCAAAACAATTTAAAAATCTATAAATACACCCTAAGTCTCAACTAAAAATTCACACAAAAAAATAAGATGGGAGTCGTCATGCTGCCAGGAAGGAATTGAGCGTAGCCGTCAAGAGAGAGGAGCTTAGAGACAAATCAAATTAAGAAGAAGACTAAAGATTAATCAAATTAATCAACGCAACGATAATCTATCCAAAGGAACGCATCTCAATTTCAGAATTCAGAATCCAGAATTCAAGATTCTGCATTCGTTGTAAGTATAGTGACCTTTCAGAATATGAATAAAAACTGTGGCGTGATTCGATGTAAATGAAAATAGAATTGTGTTATTGTATGATAATAAATTCTGTGTATTGTAATGATACTGTCATGACTTGTGTATTGATATTTGTGGCCTAAATTGATTGATGCAAGCCTATTGAACAATTGTATATGAAACCAATGGCACTTGCAAGTTTGTGGCAAAAACTAGAATTTGATCCATTTATGTTTATGTCTATGGCATGGACTATATACATCCACTAAGTCTAAATTAAGGCTTATGTAAACATGTTCTAGATTTGAGACCTTTTATGCCTACATGGCCCAAAACCTATAAACACGTTCTTTTGTTTACTTGCAAGTATAATTGGATCTATGTTAAGTATCGTTTGGATTACATAAACTATGCAAGTTCATGTTGAAATAGGCTATATGATTAGATGTTAAAATTGGACATTTTGGTGAATATACAACATGTTAGTTTTGTGGTTGACATTATGCCAAGTTAAACATGTTTAAACCCAAGTTTGTATAAGCCTAATCTATGCCATTTCATATGTCACCTACTTAGTTATACTTTGGTTTGAATGCATGTTCACATGACCCATATTATATGATAGTTGAATCGCTAAATTGCAAGTTCATGCGCCACACACCTTTATGTGAAATATTACATGTTCTTGATTTCCTCTTTTTCTCACGTTTATAAAGTTGGGCTAAATTGTGGCGAGCCCAACACTTGTTATAATGTTGCGAACGTACAAACGGGGGTAATAACGTTGGGTGTAAAACATGAAAAATATATGTTGGCATGTCTGGCACATGCCAACGACAATGACATTTAAGCGGTATGAATTGTTATACCCAAGAATAAAAGACATGACTTTTACATATATAATTGAGAAGCAATAAAATATGTAAATTTGGAAAACACGGTAAACTTAACCCGACGTTGGATTGAGTTGTGACGTAAACCTGCCCGGACCCGCCCGGCTGTCCAGTAGTCACAACAATACCTATCCAATGTGGGTGGTTAAGCAATGAGCCCAATAAGGACCCGAGGTTACACTGAGCTACAGTGTAAACCTGCCCCGAACCTACCGGCACATCCAGTAACCGTAGCAATATCTGTCTAATGTGAGTGGTTAGGTGCTTTAAGAGGCTAAGGACAGATGGTAGGGTTAAGTCAACTAAAAGCACTTAATAAAATTCAACATGTTAACAAGAATTGATGGATGAGGTTAGGTAAATACAGACACTTAACCACTTAACATGTTTGACTAGAAAACCCTAGTAACGAGGGACCCGTTTCTGCAGTAACCCAAATTAGGTATCATGGTACCCTGAAACTAGGCAGGGTGGGGCACGATTACTGGGTTGATTGTATGCGGTCAAAGTGACGGCGGTGGGTGCAACAGTGCAAGTTCTAACGGGGTGCGGGCGTGCACACACTCCGGAGCAGACAAACAGGGCACTGGGGGCACCAGTAGTATAACCTATGCCTTCTAGAAGTGTGTCGGGGCCGCCACCATGGGTCTTGATACACCCCATGGTGGGACAAGCATAGGTATCTACAATTCTTGGGGGCCGTATGACACATGTTTACGCGAGTAGGAGCCGATCTTTAGAAAATGGGGATCACTTCACCCTCAGCATGGGGTGCCAGTTAGAATAAGCTCAAGTAGGTGCAGAGATATAGTGTGGGTGCGATAGTACATTTGATTCTAAACGACACTTCCTTAGCTTGTGACACTTTCCTGTTTTCAGTTTATATCTATCATGCCCTTTTTCTTATTCACATACCAAAGAGTTACTAGATTTACTCAGGCTTTATGTCTGACTCAATTTTCTTTTCGTCTTCTTTTCTTTCGTTTCCCTCCCCCCCCCCCCCCCCAGGTCCACAAGGAGGAAAAAACTCAACTCAGTTAGACTCTTTGCAAGCCCCAAGACCGTAGATGTATGGCTTGGATCTCTTTTGCTCGGATTATGGCTTTGGATATCACTATGGGGATTTTGTCACTTTATTTATGTTTTATGCTTCTTTAATAATCAAGACAGTAATGAGGTTGTAATGTTGTAAGTATTTTGAGACAATTATGGAAATGTTTTGTTTAAACATGTATCAATGAAATAAAAGTCTGTTTGGTTTCCGCTGTTTAAAATATGTGTATTTATTTCTGTCTTTTGTTTATCTGTGGCTTTTACTTATAAACCTCCACCAATGTTAAGGCATTCACTTTGTGAGTGACCTTAATGGAGGTGGGGTGTTTCACTTGGTATCATAGCATAGGTTTACCAGATAAGAAAAAAAATTGAAACTATTTTCCAAAGAAAGTTTAAAGAAGCATTTTTCAAGAAAAAGTGTTATATTTTTAAAAGGCATAATCCCCCAAAGCCATGTGCACTATCTCTCTCTATCCTTCATTTTGAATCTTTCCTTTTTGTTTCAGCATGTCTGGGGGCCTTACTCCCCAGCTACATATGCTTTTACTCCTTCTCCTCCTCTACGTGAATCAGCAAACGGAAGGATCGCCGAACAAGAAGACGGATAATAGTCAAGGAGGAAAGGACCACAACAATAATAACAAGACACGTGATAAAAGGAAATGTTATTTCTGTGGCATTGTTGGACATGTGGTGAACGACTGCAGAAAGAAGAAGAGGAAGATGAGTGTTACTTGCTTCCATTGCGGTGAGGCTGGACACATGGCCAAGGACTGCCCAAAGAAGCGAGGGCAGGGACAGAAGGCTGGATCCACTTCAGGGGGTCAAGTTCATGCACGGGTGGCACCATCATAGGAACGAGGTAGTAATATTTCTGTAGAAAGTGTAGTCTATCTTTAGGATCATCCAGTTCACACACTTTTTGACTCTGGCGCATCACACTCCTTTATTTCATCTGCCTTAGTAGATTCTCTGCATCTAGACACTAGTATGGTAGAGGATCCCTTAGTAGTTTCAAATCCAATTGGGGGCTCCGCTTACTTGTCAATGGTTTGTTTGGGTTTGAAAATCTCTATTCTCAGTGTTGAATTTAGTTGTATTGCCTTTGTTTTGCGCTTATCGGGATATGGTTTGATCTTAGGCATGGACTGGTTATCCAGTAATGGTGCCATTCTTGATTGTGAGAAAAGAGTAGTTAGACTCTTGACTCGGCTTGATAACACTCTAGAAATTTCTTGTAATCCCTTGAATGCTGTTATGCTTAGTTATCTAGAGTCGCTTAATGCTTCTGATGAGAATTTGCAGTCAGTTAGAGTAGTCCCGGAATATCCAGATGTCTTTGAGGAGGTGAAAGGCTTACCTCCGAGGCGGGAAATAGACTTCCACATATATCTTATGGATAAAACAAAGCCTGTAGCTTTACCTGTCAGACACATGGCTCCAAAGGAGAGAAAGGAGCTCAGTAAGCAGGTTAAAGAACTTCTCGAAAAAGGGTTCATTAGACAGAGCATTTCAGAATGGGGTGCTCCAGTGGTGTTCGCAACCAAAGCGGATGGTTCGCTTCGCCGTTGCATCGACTATAGGGAGTTAAACAAATTGACCAAGAAAAATAGGCACCCTCTTCCCCGAATCGACGATTTGTTTGATCAGCTTGTAGGAGCGTCGGTCTTCTCCCAACTTGATTTGGCAACAGGGTTCCATCAGCTAAGAGTAGCTGAAGACAGCATTGATAAGACGGCATTCAGAACCCCAGACGGTTTCTTCAAGTGGCTTGTCATGCCTTTCGGCTTGACAAAAACACCCGGTTATTTCATAGACCTAATGAGCAGAGTGTTAAGAGAATTCCTCAATAAATTTGTGGTTGTCTTCGTAGACGATATTTTGATCTTCTCAAAGAATGAGGAAGAGCATGCTCAGCCTCTGAAAGAAATCACGGAAACTCTTCGAGTTCATCAGCTAAAAGCCAAATTCTCCAAGTGCCACTTTTGGAGAAAGGAGGTAAGATTTCTTGGGGCATATAGTGTCCAAAGAGGGGTTGGCTGTGGACCCCGCGAAAGTGGTGGCAAGATTGGAAGACACCAAGAAATGCAACCGAAGTCCGAAGCTTTCTTGGGCTAGCTGGTTTTTACCGAAAGTTTATTAGGGATTTCGCGAAAATCTCAACTCCACTCACTAGGCTAACAAAGAAGAATCTGGCGTTCACTTGGGATTTGGACTACGAGTTTGCTTTCCAACGATTAAAAAGGGCTCTCACAACAGCCCCAGTTCTGACTTTGCCAGATGGAAGCAAAATGTTCACAGTATACACAGATGCATGTGAAACGGGACTAGGCGTTGTTCTAATGCAGGAAGGAAGGGTAGTAGCTTATGGTGGAAGACAATTGAAAGTTCATGAAAAGAACTACCCAACCCACGATCTTGAGTTGGCCGCCATCGTCTTTGCGCTTAAGTCTTGGCGCCATTATCTCCTAGGTGAGAAGTTCGAATTATACACTGACCATAAATCGTTGAAATATCTCTTCTCGCAAAAGGATCTTAACTTGAGGCAGCAAAGATAGATGGAGTTTCTTGCCTCGTATGACTTTGAAATTTCCTATACTCCCGGCAAAGGCAACGTAGTAGCACACGCGTTGAGCCAAAAGAAACTGACCTTAAGCCCTCTCTTTGTAGAAAGGCAAGGCCTGAAGTATATAGCCAGTTTTAACTTTAGGCCCTCCTCGGATTTTGTACCGGGTTTGTTAGCATCTCTCGAAGTACGCCCTACTCTCTTGGACTCGATAGGGGCTTCACAACGTGAAGGCCCTCAGCTTGTTGATGTGACTGATAAACTTATTAGGGGTGAGACTTCTAGTCAACTCAGTAGATATGCCATCGATGATAAGGGTTGGCTGAGGCGAGATGGAAGATTACGCGTCCCACGAGCAAGGGAGTTGACAAAGAAGGTTCTCGAGGAAGCACATCATTCCAAGATGACTATACACCCTGGCTATGATAAGATGTACAAGGATATAAAAAGAACTTTCTTTTGGAGCGGCATGAAGAAGGACGTGGCAGATTTCGTTTCTAAGTGCATGACCTGCCAACAGGTCAAGGCGGAACAGAAGAAACCTGGAGGACTACTTCATCCTTTAGAGGTCCCACAGTGGAAGTGGGATAGCATCTCAATGGACTTCATTGATGGACTACCTAGGTCGAGAAGAGGCAATACTAGCATTTGGGTAATAGTTGATAGGCTTACTAAGAGCGCCCACTTCATACCTATCAAGAATAGAAGGACTGCCTCATCTCTAGCATCTCTTTATCTCAAGGAAATAGTTCGACTCCATGGGATACCCTCTAGCATTGTTAGTGACCGAGACCCTATCTTCACAAGCGAGTTTTGGCGGAGTCTGCAAGAAGCTGTAGGCACACAGTTATGTCTGAGCATGACCTATCACCCCCAAACCGATGGCCAGACGGAAAGGGTGAATAGAGTTTTAGAGGATCTTTTAAGACTTTGCGTTCTTGACTTTGGAGGGACATGGGAGGATCACCTTCCTTTAGTGGAATTCGCTTATAACAACAACTACCGGGCTACCATAGGCATGGCACCCTTCGAAGCCTTGTATGGAAGACCGTGCAAATCACCAACTTGTTGGTGGGAGTCTACAGATAAACTTATACTTGGGTCGGACATGATTCGAGAGACTTTGGAGAAAGTGGACCTGATACGAAGGAGAATGAAGACTGCCCAAGACAGACAAAAATCCTACGCCGACAAAAGAAGGACCGACCTTGAATTTGAGGTTGGGGACAGGGTTTTCCTTAAGGTATCTCCCTTAAGGAACATCGTTCGCTTTGGATCCACAGGAAAGCTAGCACCAAGATTTGTAGGACCGTTTCCTATCATCGAGAAAGTTGGGAAGATGGCCTATAGATTAGAGCTACCCGAGAGATTGGCCGGAGTTCACAACATCTTTCATGTTTCTCACCTCCGGAAGTTTTTGCATGAGTCTGCGGAAGTGGTGGAACCTAGCATTCTACAAGAAGTCGAAGTGGAACGTGAAGCAACTATGAGGAGAGTCCCAACCCGCATCTTAGGAACTGAAGTGAAAAAGCTACGCAACCGCGAAGTCAAACTCGTTAAAGTTCAGTGGAGCGACATCGAGGAAGACGTGACTTGGGAAACTGAGGACAGAATACGCGATTCCTACCCTCTTCTTTTTGAGGGTACATCTTTGATCTCTGTTTTTCCTTAAGTTATGCTTTATCTATCTTTTTAGGTATATCTCCTCGGTCCTTTCCCTAACTCCTTAGGTAGAAAACAAATGGATGTAAACATGTATTTGAAAACATGTTATGGATGATGGCTGCAAATGGTTGCTAGTAATTGCTAGTGGTTGCTCGTGGATGCATATACACACACACCCTAGGTTTTAGATCGGCTCAGTCACTTCATATTGCATATGCATATATGTATTCTTATTTGTATATGGTTGAAACTTGATATGTTGTCATATGGTTGTTGCATTTGTATGAATAAGTTGTGCACTCATGTAGAATTATGAGTAGGAAAAAAAATTGGCATACATAATGGATTCATGACACTTACATGATTCGCATAAAGGAGGTCAACTAAATCAGTAGACCGCCTGATTTCTGCATTAGATAAGGACATGTACACACACTATGCATATGATCATGAAGCATTAGAAGTCTTTTAAGGACAGCAGACGCCTGTGTTTGTTGATTAAGTAGATGGACTATTGGATGGTAGGATATACATTCTTCCTAACTTGAAGATTTCGGGGACGAAATCCTTTTAACGGGGGAGAATGTAACACCCCGTGAATTCTATAACATTAAGCTTCACAAATTTAAGTGTAATTAATTCTAAATGAAAGAATTAAGGGAAATAGGTTACGCCATTGCGTTCGTCTCGGAATTCTGCTTGAAATAGAGTCTGAGTTTGCGTGAATCGAACTCCGTATGAAGGAGTTATGACCTTCGGAAGTTTCAAAATAAAATTTAAAATTCAAACAGCTCGGTTTCAAATTCGAAATTCGAAAAATAGGTTCAAACTGGGCTGGGCAGAAAAATTCCTGCCCAGGGACCAGGTCGACCATAGGGTCGACCATGGTGTCGACATGGTCACCCCAGGTCAACCATGGTGTCGACCTGGGTGTCGACCTGCCAGTCGACCTACCTGGTCGACCTGGCTGGTTGGGTCTGGCTCTGGCTCGAAATTTTGTGGCTCGGTGTGTCATTAGGGCTGATATGTCACCTCTTGATTGGCTCTTTGAACTTTGTATGGTCTAGATTCCTCTTATCTTCATCTGACGGCTCAAAACAATTTAAAAATCTATAAATACACCCTAAGTCTCAACTAAAATTCACACAAAAAAATAAGATGGGAGTCGTCATGCAGCCAGGAAGGAATCGAGCGTAGCCGTCAAGAACGAGGAGCTTCGAGACGAATCAAACTAAGAAGAAGACTAAAGCTTAATCAAATTAATCAACGCAACGATAATCTACCCATAGGAACGCATCTCAATTTCAGAATTCAGAATCCAGAATTCAAGATTCTGCATTCGCTATAGGTATAGTGACCTTTCAGAATATGAATAAAAACTGTGACGTGATTCGATGTAAATGAAAATAGAATTGTGTTATTGTATGATAATACATTCTGTGTATCGTAATGATTCTGTCATGACTTGTGTATTGATATTTGTGGCCTAAATTGATTGATGCAAGCCTATTGAACAATTGTATATGAAAACAATGGCACTTGCAAGTTTGTGGTAAAAACTAGAATTTGATCCCTTTATGTTTATGTCTATGGCATGGACTATATACATCCACTAAGTCTAAATTAAGGCTTATGCAAACATGTTCTAGATTTGAGACCTTTTATGCCTACATGACCCAAAACCGATGAACAAATTCTTATGTTTACTTGCAAGTATAATTGGATCTATGTTAAGTATCGTTTGGATTACATAAACTATGCAAGTTCATGTTGAAATAGGCTATATGATTAGATGTTAAAATTGGACATTTTGGTGAATATACAACATGTTAGTTTTGTGGTTGACATTATGCCAAGTTAAACATGTTTAAACCCAAGTTTGTATAAGCCTAAACTATGCCATTTCATATGTCACCTACTAAGTTATACTTCGGTTTGAATGCAAGTTCACATGACCCATATTATGTGTTAGTTGAATCGCTAAATTGCAAGTTCATGCGCCACACACCTTTATGTGAAATATTACATGTTCTTAATTTCCCCTTTTTCTCACGTTTATAAAGTTGGGCTGAATTGTGTCGAGCCCAACACTTGTTATAATGTTGCGAACGTACAAATGGGGGTAATAACGTTGGGTGTAAAACATGAAAAATATATGTTGGCATGTTTGGCACATGCCAACGACAATGACATTTAAGCGGTATGAATTGTTATACCCAAGAATAAAGGACATGACTTTTACATATATAATTGAGAAGCAATAAAATATGTAAATTTAGAAAACACGGTATGCTTAACCCGAGGTTGGATTGAGTTGTGACGTAAACCTGCCCGGACCCGCCCGGCTGTCCAGTAATCACAACAATACCTATCCAATGTGGGTGGTTAAGCATTGAGCCCAATAAGGACCCGAGGTTAGACTGAGCTACGGTGTAAACCTGCCCGGAACCGACCGGCACATCCAGTAACTGTAGCAATATCTGTCTAATGTGAGTGGTCAGGTGCTTTAAGAGGCTAAGGACAGATGGTAGGGTTAAGTCAACTAAAAACACTTAACCAAATTCAACATGTTAACAAGAATTGATGGGTGAGGTTAGGTAAATACAGACACTTAACCACTTAACATGTTTGACTAGAAAACCCTAGTAATGAGGGACTCGTTTCAGCAGTAATCCAAGTTACGTATCATGGTACCCTGAAACTAGGCAGGGTGGGGCACGATTACTGGTCTGATTGTAAGCGGTCATAGCGACGGCGGTGGGTGCAACTGTTTAGGTTCTAACGGGGTGCGGGCGTGCACACACTCCGGAGCACACAAACAGGGCACTGAGGGCACCAGTAGTATAACCTATGCCTTCTAGAAGTGTGTCGGGGCCGCCACCATGTGTCTTAATACACCCCATGGTGGGACCAGCATAGGTATATACAATTCTTGGGGGCCGTATGACACATGTTTACGCGAGTAGGAGCCGATCTGTAGAAAATGGGGATCTCTTCACCCTCAGTATGGGGTGCCAGTTAGAATATGCTCAAGTAGGTGCAGAGATATAGTGTGGGTGCGATAGTACATTCGATTCTAAACGACACTTCCTTAGCTTGTGACACTTTCCTGTTTTCAGTTTATATCTATCATGCCCTTTTTCTTATTCACATACCGAAGAGTTACTAGATTTACTCAGGCTTTATGTCTGACTCTATTTTCTTTTCGTTTTCTTTTCTTTCGTTCCCTCCCCCCCAGGTCCACAGGGAGGAAGCAACTCAGCTCAATCAGACTCTTTGCAAGCTCCAAGACCGTAGATGTATGGCTTGGATCTCTTTTGCTCGGATTATAGCTTTGGATATCACTATGGGGATTTTGTCACTTTATTTATGTTTTATGTTTCTTTAATAATCAAGACAGTAATGAGGTTGTAATGTTGGAAGTATTTTGAGACAATTATGGAAATGTTTTGTTTAAACACGTATTGATGAAATAAAAGTCTGTTTGGTTTCCGCTGTTTAAAATATGTGTATTTATATCTGTCTTGTGTTTATCTGTGGCTTTTACTTATAAACCTCCACCAAAGTTAAGGCATTCCCTTTGTGAGTGACCTTAATGGAGGTGGGGTGTTTCAGCTATCAACTCCGCCTCCGTAGTGGATAAAGCAACTACGGTTTGCAATCTCGATCTCCAACTAATGGCCGTACCACCAAGTGTGAAGACATACCCGGAAGTTGATTTCCTACGATCCCTATCACCGGTGTAGTCCGAGTCACAATAACAAACTAACTTGCGACTCAGTCGATCACTACCACAAAAAACAAGACTATGAGATGTTGTGCCTTTCAAGTATCTCAATATAACCTTCGCGGCTTCCCAATGCGATTTCCTCGGATTAGCCATATACCGACTAACCACCCCGATGACATTTGCAATATCGGGTCTTGTACACACCATGGCATACATCAAACTTCCAACCGCACTAGCATATGACACCTTTGCCATATAAGCCTTGTCTTTCTCCTCGATAGGTGATCCCTTACTCGAAAGCTTTATATGCAAAGGTAAAGGTGTATTTAACGCCTTTGGATTCTCCATCCTAAACCGGCAAAGCACCTTCTTAATGTACTCCTTTTGAGTCAATCTCAACTCAAAACTCTTTCGATCTATTTCAATCTCTATGCCCAAAATTTTCTTTGCTTCTCCAAGATCTTTCATTTCGAACTCCGCCTTTAATTTTTCTTTTAACTTGTTGATTTCTGCATTGTCCTTAGAAGCAATGAGCATATCGTCCACATACAAGAGTAAATGCACCCAACAATCATTTCCTAACCTCTTGAAGTAAACGCAAGCATCCTTGATGCTTCGATGGAAGCCATTTTCAAGCATGAAATGATCAAATCTCTTGTACCATTGCCTAGGTGATTGCTTAAAATCATATAGTGATTTCTTCAACTTGCAAACTAGTTCTGACTTACTTTCTAAAACAAACCCTTCCGGTTGCTCTATGTAGATGTCTTCATCAAAGTCTCCATGCAAGAAGGCGGTTTTCACATTTAGTTGCTCCAACTCCAAGTCGTAAATAACAACTAATGCAAGTAAAATCCTGATAGAAGTATGCCTCACAACCGGTGCGAAGATCTCATCATACTCCTTTCCTTTCCTTTGTGCAAACCCCTTAGCCATTAGCCTAGCTTTGTATCTTCCATCATCCTTCACCTTATATATACATTTGCACCCAATAGAACAGTTTCCTTGAGGAAGTGGAACCAACTCCCAAGTATGGTTCTTCATCAACGATTGCATCTCTTCCTCCATGGCGCAAATTCACTTTGAGCTATCACTCGAATCCATGACGTCATCAAGGTCCATCGGCTCATCTTGGACTACATGAAGAGCATAGTCCAAATTCTCACAAAAGCTAAGATAGTTCCAATCACCATATCTTTCGGGTGTCCTTATAGCACAACGAAAAACCTGAGAAGCAATACCATCACCCGGTCTTCCTTCAGCTCCACCTTGAACTGAATCTTCTCTTGGCTCGTGCACATCACCAACACTACTAGAAAAATCCTGTGGACTATGTGATGTAACATCAATCGCATTCACCTCGCAAGCACCTCCAACAACTCTACTCTCTCTAGGCCTGAAAGTGGGAATAACTTCCTTCTCCTTTGGTTCACCATGAACCAAATCCGGAACATCCGATGAGCCTTCGTTCTCCTTGAACATAGCTGACTCATCAAAAGTAACATGACGAGAAACCATAGCCTTCTTCGTTTCCAGATTCCAAATCCGATAACCTTTGACACCATCCATATAACCGAGAAAAATCCCTTTGAAAGCTCTAGGTGAGAGCTTATCATTCTCCGGATCATGCACATAAACAGGACTGCCAAATACACGAAGATAACTCAAGTCAATGCTCTTCGCCTTCCACACTTCCTCCGGAATTTTTTTATTAATAGCCGAGCACGAAATCCGATTAATAATATGCACCACGGTTGACAAATCTTTGGCCCAAAATCCCTTAGACAAACCCGATGTCAATCTCAAGCATCGAGCTTTCTCTAGTAGAGTTCGGTTCATTCTCTCCGCCACTCCATTAGATTGCGGATCTCCCGGTGTAGTAAAATGCCTCCGAATACCATGATGCTTGCAAAAATTCAGAAATTCTCTAGAAACATATCTGCCGCCATTATCGGACCTAAGAACCTTCAAAGTCTTTCCACTCTCGTTCTCAACAAGAGCCTTCCATTCTTTGAATCTTGTAAATGCCTCCGACTTGGCCTTCATTACATACACCCAAACCTTTCGAGAAAAATCATCAATGAAAGAATTATAATATCTTGCTCCTCCCAAAGAAGCTACATGAGTTGGTCCCCAAACATCCGTGTGCACATACTCAAGAATCCCTCTTGAATCATGTTTTCCTTCGCCGAATGATACTCTAGTTTGCTTCCCCATGACACATTCCCAGCAATCCTCGCAAAACTCCAACTTGCTGAAACTCTCACCATCAATCATCTCCCTTCGACGAAGAATATCTAAACTCTTCTCCGAGACATGCCCAATCTCAAATGCCACAGCCGTGTATCATCTAAGCCACGAGAACTATCAACACTGACACAAGTTTCGCCTTCCACGGTCACTCCTTGAAGCAAATAGATACCATGAGTTTTAGCACCCTTCATAACCACAAGTGCATCCTTCGAAACCCTCAAGCTATCACTCTCAATGGTGATCTTACAACCTAAAGATTCCAACTGTCCCAAAGAGATAAGTGACTTCCATAGTCCCGGAACATAGCGCACATTAGTGAGAGTACGAACCACTCCATCAAACATCCGAATGTGCACGGATCCAATGCCCTTCGACTGGCAAACTGCACCATTTCCCATAACAATTGATTTTCCTTCCCATTCAACATAAGAAGAAAAACAATTCCTATTAGGCGTCATGTGATATAAAGCCCCCGAATCAGGCAACCAATCGTTGTCCGAAACATCTGATGCTACTGTCAACAAAACATCTACGTCTCCCTCACTAACATCTCTCTCCACCGCAATTGATGAAGATGCTACTTCCTTCTTCCCCTTGTCTGGACAATCATTCTTCCAGTAACCAGGTTTCTTGCATATAAAGCACTTGTCATTTCTTTCCTTTGACTTTCCTCTTCCACCGGGCTTCTTAGACTTAGAACGCCCCCGGTTTCCTTTCTTCTCTGACTTTTCTTTCTCCGCAAATAAACATTGACCATTACCGGCACCACTACTACCATCACTCAGCTCCTTCATTTGATCTCCCAATTCCTCACTAAGAAGACCCGTCTTGACATCATTTAGAGTCAATGTATCCCGGCCATAGATCAAATTGTTTGAGAACCCAGTATAGCGCTTAGGCAATGAACATAACAATATCATCGCCTTCTGCTCCTCCTCAATCTTCAAATCTACCGCCTTCATCTTCATTAACAAATCATCAAACACATTTAAGTGCGCCTTTAGCGAAGTTCATTCCTTCATCTTGTAGGTAAAGAAAGCCCGTAACAAGATCAGTCGATTTGTGAGTGATTTCTTCATATACAACTCCTCCAACTTGTTCCAAATACCTTTAGCAGTCGTCTCACCACTAATTTCGAAAATAACATTCTCCCTCATGGCAAGTTAAAGTGTAGTGAAAATCCACTCTTCCATTTCTTCTCTCTCCATATCTGAGATGTCCTCTGGCAATAAATGTGTATCAAACACCATCCGCTATACCCGATTCCGCCTAAGAACCGCTTTCATCTTCCATTGCCATTTTTCAAAATCATTATCGCCATTCCACTTGTCGATAACCAATTGTGAACCAGCAGCTGCATACGACCCACGTACATAAGGAGCTGCACCACTTGGACCAACTATTGATGGATTATTTGAACCCGATTCCGGCATTTCTACAACTGTCTACCAACACCAATGCTCTGATACCAAATATTGTGGAGAAAATTTGATTCAAGACCACTCAAATCAAAAAAAATCCTCAATGCCACGAAAAATGAGATCGTGATAATAATGCAAAAACAACCAATCGAACAATCTCAATCTTATCCAAGCCAATCAAAATCACCAAACAATGGAAATAATAGAGCAATAACGAGAAACTAAATCACACTGGGATTTATACTGGTTCCACCGATATCTTGTCAGTGTACGTCCACTTTAAGAGAGAAACCTTTATTAATATCAATAGAAGAGCACAAGAGATTGATTACAATGATCAAATTTACTAGAAAATTTTGATTTTATGGAGAAAGGAATTGAAGAAGATTAGGATTGCCTAAACCCTAATTAGAATAAACCTTGATCTAATATCTTGATTTTGTTGTACCTCCTCCTTTTGGATCTGATGTAGCTTATATAAACATAAGGAAGTATATGGAAATTCCCAAAATTTCCTCTAGATCCGAAATATCCTCCAGATCCTAAATATCCTCCAGATCCTAAATATTCTTCAGATCCTAAATATACGAAATATCCTCCTCAATCTAACACATAGTATCGCTTACTTCAACAGCTGTATGCTTTGGAAAAATAAAATGATGTTTATTATTTAAGTTATAGAGTCCAATAGTAAAACGTCATGTCTATTAGTAAAACGTCATGTCGTTTCATAATTATCTATGACTGCATGCTATTTATATGGGTACTCTATCAATGTAATGTGTGGACAGTTATTTCTAAAGCAATATATAAAAGAAAGCCACTTGCATTGATCTCTTTTCTCTATGTTTCTTGAAATACTGCCAATACATAATCGATAAACTCGTTAGAGAAAGTTACACGTTGGTCACCATGATGCTTGATGTTGGTATGTGGTATTGAATGGAATTAAGTAATATTTGATAGATGATAAACCTTACTTTGTATGGATTTGCACGACTTATGCTTTTGTGCTTTTTACCCCGTGCCTGCTCTTTTTTTTTTCCTCCCTAGTTGTGTCTTCTTATAAAAGCATATACAGATTGAAGCAAATCATATCATATGGGAGCCCAATGGACAATAATGGCTTTTAAGTTGAAAACGTGACATATCAAGCTAGATGTGTCTTCTTATAAAGTTTGCTATGACTAGTAGTTCTATTTGGTTTCGTGACTGGTTCAATGAGCAGAGAAAACTGTTATTCAGTTTTATTAACATATCTTCTAAGTGTATATAGCTTGTCCTCGAGGTAAAAGTAGGGGAAAGAGGTCAAAGTGAAAAAATAAGGAAAAGTGGTTAAGTGAACATGTTCACATGCGTAGTACGTAGGTAACATTCCTGAAACTTAACAGAACAATTACCTGTCCTCACCAATCCTTAAACCTTAAGCAACTAGAATACATGAGACGAAAATAAAAAAAGGTTATTGTAAACGCATAAATAAATAAATGGTCTTTAAAACATTCATGAAATTATGGTACTGGTCCTCTACTTTGCTGGTGACCACTTCATCACTTCATGTTTAGTGGTGCTTGTATAAATTGCTTAGTTCTCCTTTTGTTTCTTTTCACAAATCTTGCATGTACCGATCAATATTATGCTCCATGCACACAGGACAAAGAATATATAAAAATAATAATTAGAATTCGACCATATAATAATTGTGTTAAAAATGATATGTATCAGCTTCAGGCTAAAGGCGCTTAGGGAAAAATCAGTAAGCATTTTTCAAAGGAGGACTGAAGATAATCAAATAGAAAAAGAACAGGAATTAAAAACAGCAGCAAAATTGACCTGTAATTGATACCAAATGTTGGATACGGTTCCTACTACTGTCACAAGCTGTGAAATATTGAGTTACACATCTGAGGTACATTGAATGTACGCTGTGCACAATCAAAGTCGTTAATTAATGATTGATAATTAAATGTATGTATATATATGAACAGAGGAGAAGACAGAAGAGTATCTAATTGCATGCAACATGTTAATTAAAACTTAAAGGCCATTGATCACATGCAATTAGAATGCTATGAACTTCATGCTAAAATTCAGAAACAAACAGACACAATTTAGAATAATTGTGCAAGTGGATTTAATTTGCTGCAACAGATCATGGGGCAACCTTTCAGGATTTGGTCGGATGCAGCTGCACCCAAAACATGGTCTGCAGCTAACTTTACAAATAAAACTTACCGGATTAGAATATTCGATCAAGAAAATGGTAATTATTGAATATTCAAGTTTGGTAGCATAGAAAATCTATTAATGGATTGAAATTTATGAACGGATTCGTTTACCTTATTTCGTTCCCTCCTGTTAGATTCTTGAATGTTAAACATTGTGCTGCCGTGCATGATTTTGTTTTTACAGCCTAACATCAAATTTTGGACGGATCACAGTTCCTATCGGGTTAATGGTTAAAATATTTGGACAGTCTTTTCTCAAAGCCCAATATCTCATTGTTATGCTGAACATTTTTACCATATTACCACTTACCAACCGCTGCATTTGCTTACTGTTACTTTGTTACAATATTTGCTTACTGTCACTTTGTTAAAATAATTCACAATAAGTGCAGACATAGTTGCACTTGTTATTTTTTTAGTTTTTTCTGTTATATGCAATACATTATATGAATAATTGTAGATATTTTTGTATTTATTTACAATAATTGCACGTATTTTCATAAAAGTAATTAAGTAATATTCTCTTAATATTTACATTTTTTTATGTAGTTGCGCAAAAAATGAAGAAAGTAAGTTGATATAGAAATGAAGATAAACTTACTCGAGGGTGCTATTCAAAATTTCTTTGATTTTAAGGAGTTGTCCTTAGCATTCGCTTTAAAATAACTTGTTTCCTGTTTGCTTACCTATTTTCTAGAGGTATACACAGCTTGTCCTCGAAGTAAAATGAAGGGAAAAAGGTCAAAGTGAAAATAAGGAAAAGGGGTTAAGTAATTATGTTCACTGCCAGAAATTGTCCAAAAGGAAAGAACAACTACAGAAACGATGAAGATATCTTAATATGCATAGGGAGGATCCTATTATATTTGCTTTGCTGCTGATAACAGAGAACGTGAACTATATGTTCACATGCGTAGGTAACATTTCCGAGACTTAACAACACAACCTGTCCTCACCAATCCTTAAACCTTAAGCAACTACAAAACATGAGAACAAAAAATAAACGCATAGATAAAGAAATGGGCATGTTAAAAGAAGGAAATTTTTAACAAAGCCCAACCAATTGTACCAATACGGAGAAAGCATACTCTTTTTGGTCTTTAAAACATTCATGAAACTATTCGTACTGGTCCTGCACTTTGCTGGTGACCACTTCATGTTCTGTGGTTCTTGTGTAAATTGCGCTTAGTTCACCTTCCGTTTCTTTTCACATATGTATGTTGTATGTACCGAACAGTATGCTTGCTCCATGCACACACAGGGCAAAGAATATATAAAAATAATACTTAGAATCCGATCATATAATTGTGAAAAATGATATATATCAGCTTCAGGCTAAAGCTTAGCTAGGGAAAAATCTGTTGGAATTTAGAGGAGGAAGAAAAACAAATTAGAAGAAAATAGAATATTTTTTAGGGAGGAGAAAAAATATTTTTATTGCTTGATTCTTTTTTCTTGATTGATCATTGATTGATTGGTACAACATATGAGAGAGTATCTATATATAACATGACATTGTTTTACACTCTTCTCTCTCTAGATAATTCTATTAATATTTTGATAGACCAAAATTTATTATCATTTATTTGATTTTGGCCTTTCCTAAAACAAGGATAGAATTTATTACATAATTGACATTTACTTATAAAACCAAATTTATTTGTTTACATTTAAAACCAAGTTTACTTTTCAAAATCAGCATACAATTCCCAAAAGAGGACTGAAGATAACAAAATAGAAAAAGAAGAGGAAAAACAGCAGTAAAGCAAAATTGAGCTGTTGTTGATACCAAATGTTGGATATGGTTCCTACTACACTCACAAGCTGTGAAATATTGAGTTACACATCTGAGGTACATTGAATGTATGCTGCACAATTAAAGTCGTTAATTAATGATTGATAATTAAATGTATGTATATATATATGAACAGAGGAGAAGACAGAAGAGTATCTGATTGCATAAACATGTTAATTAAAACTTAAAGGCCATTGATCACATGCAAATAGAATGCTATGAACTTCATGCTAACATGAGAAGAGGAGAGGAGTATGTAATTGCTAGTTAAAAATTAAAAGTCGTTCACATGCAATTAGAATGCTACGAGTTTCATGCTAAAATTCAGAAACAAGTAGACACAAAACATAGTCTGCAGCAACAGACGTGCGAACATTTTAGGATTTGGTCGGATGCAACTGCACCCAAAACATGGTCTGCAGCTAACTTCACAAATAAAACTTGCTGGATTAGAATATTCGATCAAGAAAATGGTAATTATATATAAAATAAATATTCAAGTATGATAGTATAATAAATCGATTACTGAATTGAAATTTATAAACAGAATCTTGAATGTTAAACTTTGTGCTGCCGTGCATAATTTTGTTTTACAGCCTAACATCAAATTTTGGACGGACCACAGTTCATATCGGGTTAACTGTCAAAATATTTGGACCATATATCGTCGTTTCTCAAAGCCCAACATATCCCCCCATTATACTACCTTTATGGTCCATTACCTTCTCTCATATTAAATATTAGCTGTTGTTATTATATTATGGTAATTTTTATTCTAATCTACGGTTTTAATAAGTTAATCCACGGTTTTACTTTAATAAATTAATCCACAACTACTTTGTAAGTTAATCCACGAGTGGATTAACTTAAATATTTCAACATATCATAAAGCTTACAATTGATTTTTGCACTTCTTGTCTTATCATGTCATTACAAAACCCCTCATTCTACTGGACAATCGAATGCAATAAACATTTTTATTTTTTATTTTTTAGTGAACACGATTTTTATAAAAATTACATTTGTTATCCAATTAACTTTTGTAAGCTTACTTTTTTTTTTTCCAATTATAATAAAATTCAACTGATCCACATTTGATGTATGATAACTCAGATCAACATAATAAATTCTTCAAGAAATAAACAATACTAACCAAGCTTACTGGAAATACATATCTAAAAGAAGGCTATATTATGCTTATTACAAACTGATTCCATTATAAGTTGGTGTGGAACGTCTTCAAGGTTTCATATACAATTCTTCAAATTGCAATGTTACAGAGCTGAAGTACTCCTTCCTCACTGATACTGATCAATTCTTTAACTGAATTTCCCTGACCAGTCATCAAACACCAAAGGGTTTACAATTGATTGGTCACATCAGAGATAAGAGTATAGTGTAAGTCTCTAAGTCCACTTGACTTTCTGTTTGAACCCAAGCAACCAATAGTTCAATAGAAAAATATAGCTAAGTTCAACTGAATATATAACCATGAAATAAAAGAATACATGGAACTAACATTGAAAGGAGAATACATGCGACAAGCAATAGTTTAGTAGATCCTGTTAATGCCTATTTTAGTTCAGTATGCATACAATACAATTATATGTGATAACGGTGATATTAAAAAAAATACAATTTTTTATACAATTAATCAATTTCAAACAGAAAAGAAACAAACTGCGTTGAATTACTCCACTTAAACTTGGATTTAGATGATAGAATTTCAGAAACAAGAATAAGACACAAAACGCAGAGAAGAAGACTGAAAAGAAGAAAAATACATAAATTTTTTTATGTGGATACACTGATTAAAATTAAAATTTTACTAAAAATCAACGATCCTATAAAATAGGGTGGATTAACTTACTAAAACTGTGGATTAAAATAAAAATTACCTTATATTATATATGCGCACTGCACACTGATACAGAGTTAAAAATAATCACGTCAAACAATCCCGTTGTTAACCAATATACTAGATATTGAGATCTGTGCTTCGCAACAAAGACATAGGCGACAAACATGTTACCTCTGATCAAAGCAGGTCCTGTAATTCTGACACCCAAGCCCAGTTCGAGAATAAAAGTTGAAAAAGCGCAATTGTACCATGGAAGTTTTTTTTTTTTTTTTTGGAAAAACACATCTATGTGGCACGCAAGATTCAAACAAGCACCATCAGACAACGATTCCCCCAGCTTTACCACCCAACCACACAACAATTCACAATGCATAGTCTTTACAATCATACATGTAACTGATATAAACAAATAAAACTTTGCTCCTGTTGCCCCAGCCCAGTGGGCTGTCTTCTGGGCCGGGTAACGAAGACAATAGAGCCGTTAGAGTGTGAACACGTTTTTATCATATTTAACATGCTTTGTCATTATCTACTAGCCGTTAGGCTCATGCATACTTGGTATATTTAATACTAGCCGTTATGCTCATACATATTTGGTATATTTTGTACTAGCCGTTGGGCTCATAGCACTATATATATGTGCTCTTTGTATCATGTTTTGCATCAATAAAAATTGCAATTGTTCCTCTCTAATAACTCTCCTCCTCATCCCTTAATATGGTATCAGAGCCAAATTGCCGAAAGGCTTAATCATCAAGCAGAAAGTTGTTTTTGTTTTATGGCCAACAACAATGAAGTAACCTCCGCTGTTTCAGGAAGTATGGGGTACAGTGCTCCACCTAACCATCATGACCTGATTAAACCAAAAAGCCAAATTATTACCACATCTCTAGACGAAGACAATTACATTCTATGGAAATATCAAGTAGAGATCGCTTTAAGAGGGTATGATTTACTGCAGTACATTAATGGGTCAATAACAGTCCCACCAGTGACGATAACCAATTCGGAAGGAGAAATTGTGCCTAACACAGACTACACAAAGTTTCAAAAACAAGACAGCCTCCTCTCCTCATTGCTCCTATCGTCAGTAAGTTCGAATTTATTATCACAAATAGTTGGATGTAGCACGTCTTATGAAAATTGGAAAGCAGTTGAACAAATTTTCAGTTCACAATCAGCTGCTAGAATCATGCAATATAGAAGGGAATTACAAAATTCTAGAAAAAAGGAGGCAAGCATGAAAGAATACTTAGGAAAAATTAAAAATCTGTGTGACAAACTAAATGCTGTTGGTCATAAGATCAACGACAATGAGCATATCCTATTTATTATTGGTGGATTAGATGAAGAATATGAATCTCTAGTAACTGTGTTAGCCACACAAAAAACTTTACCTGATTTACGGTTCGTTCGATCAGCACTGCTTGCTCATGAAGGCAGAATTGACCAAAGAAAAACAGCACAAAATAAGTTCTCTACCAATTATACCACAGTCAGAAATAAGCAGATACAAGGAGATAACAACAACTATCGTGTGAAATGTCAAATATGCCAAAAGTTTGGTCACATGGCGAACAAATGTTACTTCAGGTATAATTCAGACACAGGTAGACAACAAGCAAGCCAAAATTACTTTTCACAAAGAAGAGCACAAGCAAATATGGCAACAACAAGGAATTCAACTCAAAATAATAATAACGCAAACCGAAGACATAATGCTGCAGATGATGATGAAGTAAAAAATGAAGACAATGGGTTCGAAGAATGGTACCCTGACTCAGGAGCGACTCACCACATAACTAGCAATCTTCAAAATTTAAACATTGGGAGAGAAATTACTCAGGTATAAGAAATTTGCATATGGGTAATGGTAGTACTGCTAGTATCACACACATAGGCAAAAGGACTATCTTTGGGAAAAGACAACTCAAATTAAACAATCTTCTTAGGGTACCTACGATTAATAAAAATTTGTTAAGTGTATCAAAATTTGCCAATGACAATAATGTTTACTTTGAATTTCATCCTATGTTTTGTTTAATTAAAGATTCCCTAAATCATGAAATATTACTTCGAGGTAACCTATTCAATGGTTTATACAAATTCAAGACTGCAAACTCAAGTGGAGAATTCTGGTACAATAATGTAGATGCTAGTACTGACAATGACTGTATCAGGAATAGTTGCAATAACGTTAATTATGACAATAATAGCAATGAATGTAACGTGATTAATTCTTGGCATATAAAATTAGGACATCCTAATCTGGAAACTGTTAAGACTGTTCTGCGTAATAATAACATTCATTATAAAAATGTACCTATCAAACACACACATGCATGCACTGCCAACTCGGCAAGAGCCACGAGCTCCATTTTAGTGATTCTGAAACCGGCTATAATGAGCCACTGAAACTTATAGCCGCTGACTTAAAGGCCATTGATCACATGCAAATAGAATGCTATGAACTTCATGCTAATATGAGAAGAGGAGAGGAGTATGTAATTGCTAGTTAAAAATTAAAAGTCGTTCACATGCAATTAGAATGCTACGAGTTTCATGCTAAAATCCAGAAACAAGTAGACACAAAACATAGTCTGTAGCAACAGACGTGCGAACATTTTAGGATTTGGTCGGATGCAACTGCACCCAAAACATAGTCTGCAGCCAACTTCACAAATAAAACTTGCTGGATTAGAATATTCGATCAAGAAAATGGTAATTTTATATAAAATAAATATTCAAGTATGATAGTATAATAAATCGATTACTGAATTGAAATTTATAAACAGAATCTTGAATGTTAAACTTTGTGCTGCCGTGCATGATTTTGTTTTACAGCCTAACATCAAATTTTGGACGGACCACAGTTCATATCGGGTTAACTGTCAAAATATTTGGACCATATATCGTCGTTTCTCAAAGCCCAACATATCCCCCCATTATACTACCTTTATGGTCCATTACCTTCCTCCTTATCCAATACTCCCTGTTGTTGTTGTTATATGCGCACCGCACACTGATACAGAGTTAAAAATAATCACTTCAAACAATCCCGTTGTTAACCAATATACTAGATATTGAGACCCGTGTTTCGCACACGGACATAGGCGACAAACATGTTACCTTTGATCAAAGCAGGTCCTGTAATTCTGACGCCCAAGCCCAGTTCGAGAATAAAAGCTGAAAAAGCGCAATTGTATAATGGAAGTTTTAAAAAATAAATGGAAAAACATATCTATGTGTCACGCAAGATTCAAACAAGCACCATCAGGCAACGATTCCCCCAGCTTTACCACCCAACCACACAACAATTCACAATACATGATCTTTACAATCATATATGTAATTGATATAAACAAATAAAACTTTGCCCCTGTTGCCCCAGCTCAGTGGGCTGTCCTCTGGGCCATGCCTGCTTACGATAGTAATATTGTAAAACAGACCGTGGAATAGAAAATTCAGAACATACTGAACAAAGAGTTTAAACTTAGAAGGGAAGCTCTAGCTTGTCTGCCCATTTAATGGTATATTTAGGGTAGAAGGTGGGCTGACGCAGCGCCGGCCCGAGCATCTGTGTTGCCCTAGGCAAAAACATGAGTAATAAAGAAAATGGCAGCTGCATTGCAGCAGACAAAAAATTAACCAGAAAGGAATATGGCAGAACGAATTGATTTTGTATCATCTAAGCAAGTAGCAAAGGCACAACCGCTGGACTACGCAACTAACGGCTAGCATCTTTAGCATCTTCATATAAGATCTTTTATTAATGAAAACATAAACATATCACCGTCTCCCCTGCTGCCCCACACAGGACCGGATACACTAGGCGACTGTCTTGGTCGCCTTGCCCTGCGGCCGGGCCCCGCTGACGTGATATCACAAAACCAAGGATTTCCAAAGGAATAGGTTATTGTCATTTTGTGTTACGTACTCTGCTTTCCTAATGTGCAATATGGATCGACTAAGCCAAGGTAGTTCCATTTTCTTTTGAAATATGTTTATTACATTTGGAAAATGAAATCAGTATCAGAGTCCTTAAAGCTAAATAGAGCGTTCTTAAAGGTATCAAGATGCGTTGATGGGAATCAAGTACACATGAGCATGCAGTACTTCCGATGTCAATGGAGTATAACACGAATCCTACAACCGTTCCCTTTATCCAGTCTTCCTTTTTCTGGGGTGCCTTTTAACTTTCGTTGCTCTTTACTTAGAAGTTTGGTTTATTAGCGAAGCATACCTCTTCTTGAAAAAGGAAAAAGAAAAAAGAAAAAAAGGTTATTCAAAAGGAGATCTCTTTAAACTTATTACAAAAGTGTCTTGTTTTCTAGTTTTCATATGTACAATTTCAAAATGCACACACACTCAAATTTGTAATTTGTACTCAAGCATTATGAGCATAACCGCATATCTACAAAATTTGAAAACAAAAACCTACTTGTGCAGTGAAAATAAAGAAGATCAGAGGATGCAGAAGAGAAAAATAAATTTTGTTATTTCATTATTGTAACTGGAATTGATACAAAGTGTATAAATTAAACCTCTATTTATAATAAAGTAGGCATGTAGCCGTTGTACTCATATATGCAGAAAGTAACACAAAAGGAAAATAGTACAGCTGTATAATAATAGACTTGTAGCCTTTGTACCCGTATATGCAGAAAGTGATAAAAGGAAAATTATCTTTCTGTATGAAAATATGCATGTAGCCGGTGTACCATATATGCAGAAAGTAATAAAAGGAAAATAATCTTTCCATTTATTCTTTCTTTCCTTTATTACCGCCTCTCAAATAAGGGTTAGGGTTTATAATCCTAATTTGTCATTTCATGAACAAATGTTAATAGCGAGATGAACTACGATGAAAGGGTAATCAATTTCAACTCTTCGGTATGTCGATTGACCTTTAGGTGAGCTTCAGTTATGAAAGCTTCAACTTCTACTTCATATTTGGTTGAAATTCTTCAACTCCAAGTTGTTCTCTGAATCTATGGAAGTTTTTAGTTGAATGTGACTTTGTGAGCATGTCTGCTCTCTGATAATAGGTCGGAATATGATTTACTTGTAGAATTTTATTCTAAACTTGTTCTCAAACAAAATAAAATCAATTTCTATGTGTTTGGTGCGATTATGTTGAATAGAATCTACTGTTATGTAGATTGTGCTTAAATCGTTACATCAAATTATAGGGTTTCTGTTGGATGATAACTTTAGCCCTTTAATAATGATTGTAACCATAAGATCTCGACTGTAGTGCTAGCAAGACTCCTATATTATGCTTTTGTACTTGATCTCGAGATAATTATTTGCTTTTCAGAACATCAAGAAATAAGACTTTAACCAGAAACTGATTTTCTATCATCTATGTCTGTAGCCCAGTCAGCATCTGAATAAGATTTAATATTTAAGTCTTTGCTGCCTTTTAATGATATGCCAAAATTGACTGTTGATTTTAAATATTTGAGTATTCTTTTCACTACTGTCCAATGCTCACTTCTGTGTTCCTACAAGAATTGAGACACTTTGTTAACGCTGAAAGAGATATCAGGTCGTGTTATAGTAGCATATTATAGCGCTCCTACAACACTCCTGCATTGTTTAATATTTGAGATAACTTCCCACTGTTATTTAATAAGTGTTGATTTGAGATCAAAGGAGTGAGTTGACCATTTGCTTCAATCATATTTGTTTTGCTCAAAAGTTCTGCAATTTACTTTCTTTGACAAAGATAAATTTCTTTATATGGTTTCCTTTCACTACAACAAAAATACCCTATTGCACCTAGCTATTTGCAACAGGCGACAAAAGTCAGTTGCAGTAAATGATATTTAGCAATAGACCTATTATAGCAGTTGCAATAGACAAGATTTTGCAACAGACATTTTCTTTCTGTTGCAAAAAACATATTTTTAGCAACTGCGCTTACCTTCCTGTTGCAAAAACGCACTTTTAGCAACTTTGCTTCCGTAACAGTTGCAACAAACATATTATTTGCAATTGCGCTTCCAAGCCAGTTGCGAATAAATACCTTTAGCAACTGTTTTCGCCAGTTGCAATAACTGTATTTTTTACAACATGTAAAGGCAGTTGCGAAAAACATACTAAAAATAAGTATAAGCTTTTAATTATTAACTTTTAATAATTAATTTTAAATAGTTAATGTTAAACGATTAACTGCTAGTAATTATATAATAATTAAGATTAATATTTAATAATTATTAATTAATAATAAAATTTAAGTATTGTAAAGTGATATTTATAACTGATAATTAAATAATAAAAATAATTAATAATTAATAATTAAGGAATAATAATAAATAGCATTTAAAAAATAATAAAATAAATGAAAAATTATTAAATGATAATAGATTAATATAATAAAAAAATAATGGATAATAATAAATAATTAATTTGAAATATGAATATGTTTAAATATTAAATCAGTAATAAATAATTAAATAATTAATAAAACCATAATAAATAATTAAACGTCAATTGATTAATATTACTATTAAGGAGTAATTAATAGTTAATAATAATTTCTTGTATGAATCAATTTATAATTTGTGTTTAATAGAGGTATTTTATGAACTATTTAATATATTTTTTGTTACCATTAATAATTATTTTTATATTTCTAAAATTATATTAAATCATTAGTGATTAATAAATTGTGTTTTTTTACAACTAGTAAAGCCAGTTAATTGTTTTCGTCACTTGCAATAAGTGTTTTTTTTTGCAGTTGGTAAAGCAAGTTGCGATAAATGTACTATTAAAAATAAGTAGCAATTTTTAATTAAAAATTCATAAACTACTATTAATAATTAACCGTCAATAAATAAGTAGCAGCTTTTAGTGATTAACTTTTAATAATTAATTTTAAATATGTTTCTCACTCAAATTTGGTAACCAATTTTCTTATTTTTAAATAGTTAATATTAATTAATTAACTATTAGTAATTATATAATAATTAAGATTAATATTTGATAATTATTAATTAATGATAATATTTATTTATTGTACAGTGATATTAATAATTGATAACATAGTAATAATAATTAATAATTAATAAATAACAATAATTAGCAGTTAAAAAATAAAAAATAAAAAATAAAAAAGTATTAAATAATAGTAATAATTAGTAATAAAAATCAAATTGATAAAAATAATAATTAATTTGAAATATGGCTATGTAAAAATGATAATTAATTTAATAATTCATAAACGATAACTAATCAATATTATTATTAAGCACTACAACAAAAACACCCTTTTACGACATTGATTCTGTGACAGTTCATCAAAGTGCTGTAAAATCGTAGAACTTTTCATAACATTTGTTAAGAAAAAAGTCGTTATATATTTTTTTCAAACAACATTCCCAATATAAATATTGTAAAATAAAACTATTTACAATGTTTGTTTAAACTGTCTTCAAAAATAATTTTTAACAATGACTTTTGTACATTATTTTATAATTACATTGATCATAACATTTATGTAATGTTCTTGAAAAATGCATATAAAAAAATGTTTATAAATATTGTAGGTTTGTAGTACTCAACGACATTTACCAAAGTTGTAAACTCAAAGTTAAACAACAACAAAAAATAATTGTAAATTTTATTTTTTATATATTTTACAACGTTCGTATAATGCTATGATAATTCATATTTATGACGATGTCTACCTTACGTTGTTAAAGATATTTTATTTAACAAATTTTTATCAATGTTGTTAATTCTCATATTTGAACTTCTTGTTGTAATTTTTTGGTTATTGTAGTCGTGTATTTACATTTGATGATGTTTGTTCGAAATTGCAAAGTACATCATATTTAACAAAGCTAATTCATATCGTAAAGCTCCTTTTCTTTTACAACAGAAGTTTTGTATCACTCGTTCAAATAGTTATTGTGCATTTTCATTTTTATGCCCTACAACTTCCTTTTTTTTTTTAAAAATGCCTGATAAACTCAAAGGCAACCAGATTACTCGTCTGTCCACCACAACGGCTCCCCTTTTGACTAGCCCAGCATAGAGGCTTTGTCCCCAACCAAGTTATAGGTTTTATGGAAACCCACCTTTGCGACTTGAATGGGAGTAGGGAAAACAACTGGTATCAAACCCACGACCTCGTTAACAGGAAGCAGATAACATACCGTTGCGCCACTACTTGTGGATAACTTCCAATTTTTCAACTAAGGCTCTAGGATATAACAAATATCAAAATCTAGTTCGGCTTGTGGTGACCTCTCCAATCCACAAGAAGGTATCTTTATTCATAATGGTTGTTAATGTTAATTAATTTTAAATGAAATTTAAAAAACATACCGGATATTATTTTGTTAAACTATAACAAGTTATTATCCACATTACTAATATTGATAATCACGAAACAAATTGTTGGTCTAACCCCTGCATTGTTTTCTAGTGGTTTGATTTTTTTATTACAATATAAATTGATATGACACCTGATTCTAAAAATTATTTTCCATAATGAACTGGATCCATCTAATTTTATTTGTTGAAACCATATCTTATCCAAATCCAAAGCACATCTCTTTTCTCTTTTATTTCAGCTGTTATGTTTGATCTGGTACAAAGGATTTATATATTTGTTTTCAAAATTTTAAAAACATAATGCAATTGATTTACGTATATGAAACCACATCTTTGTTTTCTTAATTTTTTAATTTTAAATTCAAAAGCATATAGTATATAAAGTACGTATTTCAAAAATTAAAACTCTAAAAAATGAATCAAGAGTTGAAAATAAAACATGAAAATTTGAGAAAAAAAAAGCTTTTATATACTAGACAACGAATTAATCATTTCATAAAAAAAAGTAGATATGACACTAAATTTTCTTTTATTAAGACAATTTTTTTGTCCCTTCTGCAATATACATACACTACAATAAAAAGTAGAATAGACTTCACAGTTTTAACATCGTTTTAAACTCAACCGATGTCAAAACATATTTTTAACATCGCTCAATTTAAAAGTGATGTTGTTGATTTCTCAGACATCGATCTATTGAATGACTGATGTCTTAAATACACTTTTAAAAAATTGAACTTAGGCCGCTTGGCTATTACATCACTTGTTGAATGACAGTTTTTAAAGTGATGTTATTGTCTATAACATCACTTGTTAAATGTATTATTGTTAATGATTAATAATTAGTAAATTATAGTTAATATTTATTAATTATATTTTATAGTAAATAATTTTTTAGTAATTATAGTTATTATTTATTAATTCTAGTTAATATTTATTAATTATACTATGATTGGTAAATTATAGTTAATATTTTTTTAGTAATTATAGTTAATGTTATAATTAGTAAATTATATTTGATATTTTTTTAGTAATTATAGTTAATATTTATTAATTATATTATAATTAGTAAATTATAGTTAATATTTTTTAGCAATTATAGTTAATATGTATTAATTATAGTTGTTGTCTATTACGGCTGACGTCCCGAATGGGGGTCGACCTGCCCGGTCAGGTCGCGAGGGTCCAAGGGGCAGTGCCCCCGGCGGGGTGTGGGGCAGTGCCCCATCCAAAAACAGTATATCTTATTTCTTAGCAAAATACAAATTAGGAAAATTTTACATTAATAAATAAATTGAAATGTGCTTTAACATCAGTTTCTATGCATGATTTACAACAGCTTCTTACGTGATGTTAAAGGTCTCTTTGTCAATCTGCACCCTCCATAATTGGCTATATCTTACCGTTGAACACTTATCCAATCCGCAACTATCAAAACCCTCCAATCAGCCTTTTCCATGTCATTAGTCATTTCCCTTCTCACGTTTCGAGACTCCCACTTCACTTTTCACCCTTCCATTCTTTTTTCCTCAAACCAGAAATTAGGTTTGATCATGGAATCCGCAACCATGAAAATGAAAGAAGTTGTCTTATTTTGAAAGGGGAATGCGCTTCCAGACAAGGTTTTCTCATGGAATAAGAAACCCTAAGATAAATAAGTCTTTGCCCTCTCCATCTTCACTATAGATTTGATTTTACAAAACATCGGGCTCATGGAATATACCACTTGCATCTGCAAATTGAAGATATGTGCTCCATACAATCCACGCCTCTTTGGAATTCGAAACCGCGATGATTCTATGAAGGTATGTAATTTATCTCAAATCCAGGATGCTTAGTTGCTTACCCCTTTGACCAAATTGTTTTCTGTCCTCGTCGTGATATGTTACCTAAAATACCACTGTCCATCATATAAACTTGGATTTGCATCAGCTCAATCCAATTGATTTTAAAAGAACGAAGCTTCATATAAAGATGGACAGTTGCGGTTTCACATAAGTTTTGAATGAACATTGATTTTAAATATATATGTATGTGGTTGTGTATGTGTATGTGTCATTATGTGTTTGATTTTAACTACATGTACCATTTCAGAAGTACACCTCAATATCAAAATATATCAGCTTCAAATGAATATCTGGCTTTAAAATTATATCTCAATCTTTGAAAAGGCTTTGAGTATACAATGACTTTGGAAATACACAAACTACAAATGTGTATGAGTTTTGAACAATTTTGGTTTTAAGTATAATCAGGACTGGTGCACTCAATTTTATATTTCGAAAGGCTTACTGGACAATACAAGCAGTTTTAAATAATGATACCAAATATATTGATAAGTCTAACACAAGTTTTCAGATATGAAGTCTCGAGCATAATTACAATTATCAATGGTTCAAGTGGAATAAATTGGGAAATATACAGCTCATTTTATATGAATCCCATATAAATTTCATATAATGATGCATGTGATCTGGTTTGTTTATTTTTAAGCATATATTTTTAGATTTATGTAACATGTTTCATAGCTTTTAAGATGGAAGTAGTAATTCTGAATACCTTAGTATGTGGAATTTTGGTATGCACTAAACCTGTGGGAGTAATCCGTACAGGTGAGTCAAAAGGTTTATATGAGCCTTATAGACATGCTCGATTCACCATGTTAGTCATTTCTAGGATGAACTTATAAAACTGAAGTCTGTTCGATTTAACATAACTTTGTTCAGGGTTGCTTAAGTTTTGGTATGAGCGAAGCAAGGTAGATTATTTCACATCTAATTTGGCTGAGTGGAACGATGATGCTGTTTCTGCTTTACTTGAAAGCGCAGCTTTCTGGGTCAAAGGTCTACCTTTTCTTGAGTCTCTTAGTGGTTACTTGAAATTTCTTTTAACTGAATCTCCTGAATGTTTCCCGGAAAAATTTCAAGATATTGCTTTTGACGATTCAATTTGGGATTCATTAGCAGGTAAGTTTGTACAACTTCATTTGTTTACAATTTAATTATGGTCTAGTTTCTGTTTCCAAAACTACAAGTTCTTGCAGCATTTATTATCATTGTTGGAAGTACCTTCTCACCCATCCTTATATTGTTATAGCATAAAATAACCATGTTCCACGATAAATTGTATGAACCTTTTCTGATCATCAGACTGACCAATATTTGCTTGACCATGTTGATGTTTATGTTTCTATCCGCATGTCAGTGCCTATTGCAGGAAACAACGTCCTAAACCCAACAATGGGAGAGCACACCCAACAATGGGAGAGCATAGAACTCATGCCTCACACAGTCACAACAGTGGCAACAACACTCCTGCTTGTATGCTTATCGGATATTTTTAGCAAATATTTATTTTCCACTCCTGTTTGTTAGTAAATGCTTTTAATGTTTATATTTTTAAGAAACTTCCATTAAACTACATCTTATACTGCTGTATTCAGGACCAGTCACGAGAAATTGCTATTTGTCCTCCTCCTTTATTGTACACTTGCGTGTTTTACTCAGCTTGATAGGTTATTTAATGACATGTTATTGATATTAAAGTAATCTTATAAGACTAAAGATGCTGGTCCAAATCATTGTATGATGTAGTCTACTAATCAATAATATCACACTAGTGGTTCACTTTCCGACAAGGTTATTCCCTTATCAATAAACATCACTGCAGGTTTTTATCTAGAGTCTTGAAATAAATTTTATAACACCATCACAGATGGATGAACTTGCATGCTTTTCTCTTGGAAAGCTAGCTTTAGGTTCATCAGGATATGAACCTGAAAAGGCAGGGAAAATTCTAGACCTCGCCAAGGTGGTGTGTTGTGCCGACTCTAGCTTTTAACCTCAAAATGCTTATGCCACATTTTGTCTATCATGCATGTTAATAGATAAGTCAGCTAGAGTGATGAGTGTTGTAGCGAGATGACAATGTAAAACTGATTGTGTAATGTATTGAATTGTGTATGTGAAATGTGAATAAAATATATTTAATTAATAAAAATATTGTTTGAATATTAAATTCTATGCAATGGTATTTCATTTAATAAATATTTATTTCTGTATATGAGATGAGAAAACAGCATAAACAAGCCATCATATACATAAGTATAAAGCCATTTATTAACATCAATCAAAAGCTAATATGGTAAAACATTTATTACAACAGTTAATTAGTTAATTTATGATATCTTACTACTGCTTCGGCATCATCTTTTAACCGATGTAAAAAATTTGGCACTTTAGATTGTAGTGATAACATATAAGTATCATCGTAAAAAAAACATCTTCTAACATTTGAAATATGTTGTAATTGACTATTTCACAACTTTCTAACAACGTTGTATATAATTCTTTAATTTTTTTCTTGTGTTTTCACTATATCTATATTTTGTTATAACTAACTCTTCTACAATGTTTTGTACAACGCTTAGGTAAATGTTGTAAAAAATACCCTACCTTTCATAACTGTGGATATAACAACATTATGATAAATGTTGTCGAAATATATTGACAACATTTATTCAATGTTGTAAAATGTAATGTTTGTTGTAGTGAAGGAGTAATTAATAATTAATAATAATATTATGTATGAATTAATTTATAATTTGTGTTTGAAAGAGGTATTTTTGTGAATTAACTATTTGTTATTAGCAACAACTGATATTGTCGTTTTTAATTCTTTTTAAGTTTTTTATATTTATATTAAATTAATGCTTAAATTGATAAATATAAAATATTTATTTGTTAATTCATTCTTCTATAGCGTACTATTCTTCCCTAGGAAATTGTATTCTTTCAATGTATTATTCTCTCCTAGTGGATATATATATATATATATATATATATATATATATATTAAGCATATGCATATCTCTAAAATAGATGAAGGCGGACCTTTATAACGTATTTTCTATTTAATACAAAATTATAAGTGATACCTACTATTTAATATAAATTTAAATTTAAAAAAACATTCATATTCTAAGAAAGCATTACCAAATATCTTAACTTTAAAAAATATTAACATTTCGTTGTTAGTTATTACTTTTATTTTGTAACTATTTTTTTTAATATGCACTAAGTTTTTGACTTTAAGTAGCAAAAACATCGGTTTCAATCGTAAACTAATGTCCCGCCAATTTGATAATTTTGGCTCTAACCCGATTTTTTTTTTCAATTTTTTCAGCTCCAATCCGAAAAATAATCCCTCCTAAGCCCTCAACATTTCATTCCAGATTCAGATAGTCTTCAAAATACAGAACATGTTGTTTCATCTCTCTCAAAGCATTTAATTTCAGATTTATTTTCATCTGCTCCAAACCATCTTGAACCACAAACGTCTCCACGGTGATAATCTCATCTCCATCTACTGTCTGCTGTTGACTTCTAACAACGTACATCCCGGTGTTCTTTCAATTGATGCCATAACGAACGGCATCAACTCAACTACCGCCGCCTTCTCCATCAAATTCAATGGCACCGGCAGCTTCTCTCTTAAAGGGTTGTACCAATTCCGATTCAAGTCTAAAATATCAAGATAAAATTTATTGTAAAGTGTTTCGACTATAGCTGTAACATCAGCTATCCCAATTTTTTGTTGGATCCAGGTCAAATTCATAGCTTAATTTTTTTGCATCGGTGTGTCTTGTGTATTATTTTGGGTTCTCTAGACTGTTGGATTGAATTTCTGTGGTTTTAGGTCAATTATAATGGCAGCACTCCGTGGAGAGATGCCCGACTTGAAGATCTTGAGTCTATTTGGATGTGGGCAACTAGAGAGATGTCCTCTTCCTCTCAACAAATTAGAACAAAAGATTCTGTTTGGACAACCGTACAAAGCCTATATCACCGCCAATCTCCGCACCATTGAGTGGCATGTAACTGTTCAATAGATCCATGTTGTTTCTATCGCCCATGCAGTCACATGTCCATTGTTTGATTCATAGCCTGATCAGTTCTCGATTTTGCCTTGATCTTCTTCTATTTTACACCATTAATACCGATGTTTGACTTTGTTGTAAACAAACATAACGACTTCAACTAATTAGTTGGGTGCTCCCATGACCTTACTATTAAGGAGAAGAAAACTTTTTTGGAGCGTTACATGCTGAAAGAAACACAGGTATTACTTTAATCCATTTTTGTTTCATATATTGTAGTATATTTGTTAGAACATTGTAAAAAATAGGGGAAAAGCTTATATATTTGAAATCTTCATATTATCCTAATAGCACGTCGTATTCCTGTTTTGATCTTCACTGAGTTTCGACTTCATGTTACCTATCTTCATAAATTAGTGATTTTAGGTAGCCCAGTTAGTAACATGACTTCTTGTTTGCTGTCCAGTATTGAATATTTTCAAACTGCAAGATGTATCGTGAATGTTGTTCACACTATGTTAAGGGTTATTATGTTTCTAGTTTTGTGAATGAGATGGGTTGTGGGTGTTGTACGCTATGTCAAGTATTAGACATTTTCAACAAGTTCCCTGAAGCGATAATTAAAATGCGTATAAGAATTCAGATCCAAGTTTTATGTTGAGAAAATTTCTACTAACATGTAAAAAAACTGAAGTCATAATGTTAATATTTGGGTATTGCAAAAATGGAATGCATGAAAGAAAGCAAAGTGATTAAATGGATAAAGTAATGAAAAAAATGTAGGGAGGTGTACGTTTTACTCTACTTTGCACATATCATCCTTTTTCTTTTTCTTGTTTTAATACAAATCAGTTCTGATAAATTAACGGATCTGGTTGTAATTTTAGTTCATACCGCATCTATTGGTTCCACCTTTGGTCTTTATGTATTCTACACATTCTGCGTGTAAGAAATCAGTTCAATTGTGTCCCATTTTGATATTGATATGTAGCATCCTTGGTGATAAGAAAACATACCAAACTACTTGTAATAATGTTTTATTGTTTTTTCATACTCAATTTTTTAGTTGTATCATGGATGGCCTCACCATCACCATTAGTAACATCTCCATTCAGGCATTTCTGCATAGAAAACTAGAAAAAAGCATCACCATCAGTAAGCCAATTGACTTTTGATTGTTGGATGTATTTTTTATGCATTTTTTTATTAAATAAATTCTCAGTATTCATAAGCTCTTATTATAGCAATGCTTTTTCTGGTTAGTTGTCTACTTCCAGTACTATACTGATATTCTAAAAATGTTAGAGTTGCAATGTCGTTTTGCCTTGTTTGTTCTTTTGTTTAATCCATCTAAATATAAGAGGGAAAACCTTAATGTGTGCCCATTTAACGTGCATAAAGATTGTTTAGTTCACAATCTTATGATTATTTCATCCAGGTCATGTGTAGGCAAGAATCAGAAGCTGACAGACAAATCAAGTTGGCCAGCTAAAATTGACCAGAAAATCGGTTGTCAACTTTGTAGCTAAGCAAACTTTTTTAGATCAACTTGTTCGTTAATTATCTTTTTCTATTTCTATTTCTTTGTTTCTAAGCATTAGGAAAAAGTGAAATTTGGACAAATATGGGGAACATATCGACTCTTGGTATGTTTAGGCGTCGTAGAACATAGGGAAAGCTGAGCTAATCTTGTGAAGTAAAGCGGACCACTTCGTTGAACCGTACACACGTAAAGAGGTTCGTTAATGGAGTGTGTTCTATTACGATGATGGATGCTTCTAATAGAGCTGCATAGAAAATAATATTTTTAGAAAATCTGTTAAAGTAGAGAATAGAAATTATTTTATATGTGAATAGTGTATGGAAATTTTGTGAACTTTTGCCTCAGTCATATGTATTATTGAATTTCTATTGAAATAAAATATCTTTTATTTCTTGATAATATATTTTTACTTATTTGGTGAATGTTATTGGAAATGCCTATTTACTTATTTTTTGATAATATATGCTTTCAATATTACATTATTAAATGCAACGATGGTGGATTATAGTAGGCAAATGAGTTTTTTGAATTTTGCAACGGGCATGTTATGTTGTAAATAATCAAATTGCAACTGTCAGAAATAGCTGTAGTATCTTGTTTGTCGAATGCCTATAATAGGTTTACAACTATCATTTGTTGTTGAAAAATGATCTGTTGCAACAACAAAGGCCAGTTGCAAAAAAGTATACCCCCAACATCTTATTGCAACAGGCAGAAAACATTGCTGACTTTTTACAACTCCGGCTATACCAACAGGAGGCGCGGGCCTGTTGCAATTGGTCTACTACAACAGATGTTTCCTGTTGCGAAAAGTGTTTTTTTTGTTGTAATGTTTTGACTTCTATTCCAAGAAAATAATATAATTCAACCAAATCTTTTATTGAAAACTGAGTGTTTAAGTAGTCTGCCAGTTTTCTGATTTCAGTTTCACTGCTACCTGTGATAATTAAATCATCCACGTATATTAATATATATGTGGTAGATGTTTCACTGATTTTTATGAATAGAGATGTATTAGATCTGGTAGGTGAATATCCCAATGTTGTTAAGCTTGCTTTGAGTCTTTCGAGCCATACTCTAGGTGCTTACTTCAGACCATAGATAGCTCTGTTTAGTTTGCATACTAGTGTTGGATCTTGTATGTAACCTTGTGGTTGTTGCATGAATATTTCTTCATGTAGATTGCAATTTAGGAATGTATTGTTGACATCTAGCTGCTTGATTTTCCAATTATTATTTAATGTTATAGTCAGTATAAGTCTAATAGTTGAGGGTTTTACACTGGTGAGAAATTTCATTGTAATCAAAGCCAAATTCTTATGTGAACCCCTTTGCAACAAGTCTTGCTTTGTATCTATTAATGGACCCATCTAGGTTTCTTTTTCATTCTATATACCTACTTGCACCCAATGATATTCTTGTTGCTTGGTGGATGCACTAGTTCCCATGTACAGTTGTTCATCAATGCTTGATATTCTTCATTCATTGCTTTTCTTCATTCTTTGTGTTTAACTTCTTGTTGATAACTCTTTTGTTTTTCTTCAGTTATGACTGTAGTATAAATATTTGGTTTAAATATGCCTCTTTTAGTTATGGTTATCATTGGATGTCCGGTTTGATGTTGCGGTGGTTGAGTAGGTGAGCCATTTTGTCTACTGTTAGTATTTTCATTGCTGCCAATGCTGATTTCTTCTCTCGCTGCTTCTGATTGTCTACAACTTGATTTTATAGGTAATTGAATGGCGTAGCTAGTTTTCTCTATTAGATCATCATCAGTTTCAATATCGTTGTGGTGACCTTTAGAGTTACTAGCAGCCTTTTCGCCTTTCTCATGATGCTACATGTCAGTAATACTATGCAGATCAGGTATAATAACCTTTGGATTGTATATCTTGTTTGTGGTTTATATATCTGATCTGCTATATGGGAAGAAATTCTCTCCAAAAATAACATCCCCGCATGTAAATATTCTACCAGACTTATCTATATATCTAACCCCTTTTCGATTATTGCAGTAACCTATGAATGTACAGGGTTTAGATCTATAGTCAATTTTGTGATTGTTATAAGGCCTAAAGTAAGGAAAACATAAACAACCAAAAGATGTTTTTAGACTATTGAAATTAGGTTTTTCATTAAATAACCTTTCAGTAGGAGTGATGTCTTTAAGTACTCTAGTGGGCATTCTGTTTATTAGATATACTGCAGTACTTAAAGCATTAGGCCAAAACATAAGTGGTAAAGATGTTTAGGCTAGTAAAGTTAAACCTGATTCAACTATGTGTCAACGTTTCCTCTCAACTATGCCATTCTGCTCAGACTTATAGGGATATGTCATTATGTGTATAATGGCCTTATTTTTGAAGTAATCAATTAGAGGTTTGTATTATAACCCTCCATCAGATTGCATGGTTTTAATTAAACAGTTTACTTGATTTTCAAACATATTAATAAAACTGATGATGACATTTTTAGTATCGGACTTAGCTTTTAAGAAGTGTATCCATGTATAATTAAAGTAAGCATCAACAAATGATATGTAGTATTTATACCCATGATCGGAAAATATTGGAGATGGACCCCAAATATCAATGGTAATTAATTGTTTACGTTTAGAATATTCAGTTAATGAATTAGAAAATGGCAATTTATGACTTTTTCCCATCTGAAAATAAGTGCAAACATAAGGCAATTTTGCAGGAACAAAGTTTATATTATTATCAATAAGAATTTTGCTTACTATACTAGCACTAGGATGACCTAATTTATAGTGCCATAAATTAAAGATGTTTCTAGTTTGAATTTCATTAGTTACATCATTCAGATTGCAATGTGGATGTTCATTGATAGTAGAATTGTAGTTGTTGAGATTGAGTTCATAGAGACCTTTTACAGCATTATCCTATAGAAGAATTTCCCTAGTTAGTATGTCTGTAACTACACAATATTTAGGAAAAAAAATTCAAAGTATATGTTATTATCTCTAGCAAATTGAGACACACTAATTACGTTCTTCTTAATGCAGGGACTCTTTTAAGTTGTGTAAAAATAATTTCCTATAACCAGTTATACTACCAGTGCCAGTATAAGAAATTTTAACACACTTACCATTGCCCATACTTATAGTTTGGTTACCTTTGTATTCTTTGTTCCCAAGATTCAGATTGTCAAGATTATTGGTAATGTGATGGCTATCTCCTGAGTCTAAGTAACATAATTCATCTTGAATGTGGTTAGCTCTGGCTTGTTTATTCTGATTCCTTGAGTTGTCAGTGTGACTGGTTGAACCACCTTGTGCCTATGCAACATTGCCAGTGAAGTTGTGATTTCTTTGACCACTGTTGTTGGATGGATTTGCTGAGTAGTTTGAGTTATATTGGAAATAACACTCGATGCCAGTGTGACCAACTCTTTCATAGATTTGGCACTTTGGTCGATTGTTGGTGTTGCTCCAGCGTCTTCTTCCTCAACCACCTCTTCCTTTAGTGGTGGGATTGCCTCTTTAAAAGTTTTGTTCTCCTCTGTAGGTATTGTGGCTTGATTTCTATTGATATCATTACTTTTGTTAATAACATAATTTATGGTAAAGTCACTTTCTTGAGATTTCTTGCTTTCAAGTCTAGCTTCATGTGCTAGTAAAATTGAGTGAACTTCATCCGGGAAGGAAAATTCCTTTTGAGAAGAAATTATTACTTCGACATCCTCTTATTCTTCACTTAAACCATTGAGTATTGTTAGAATTTGTTCAGAGTCTTGAACCTTATGTCCAGCTGCTTCAAGCATGTCACTACAGATTTGATTTTGCTTAAGTATTCTCTCATGGTTACATTATCTTTTCTGATCTTTTAAATTGCCTCTTATAGAAAATTAATTTAGCTGCAGATTGGTTGTTGAAAGCCTTTTCTATGGTTGTCCATATTTCATTAGTACTTTTGTAGCCAATTACCTATGGTAGTAAGCTTTGATTGATAAATGATAAAAGCCATGAGCCGATTAGACTATCCAGTCTATGATATTTCAAGTATTCTTCATTATTGACGACTCCGTTCTCTTGATCAGTGATGAATTTCGAGGGAATAAATAAAGTGCCTATAATGAACCCTTCAAGGTCATAGCCTTGAATTGCAGTTTTGATTTGCAGTTAAGTAATTATTTTCATCCAACTGTGCTGTAATTAGCTGTGATTTTGGACTAATTACTGTTTTGGTGAGTTCGGCTACAGCAACTAGGCTTTTGATGGTTCTAGCTGCATTGTTAGAAGCTGATGAAGCAGTTTCATTAGCCATGATGACCAATTAATGAGTTGAAAAAGTTGGATCAGTGTCTATTAAGCCAAGTAAAGAGCTCTAATACCATGAAAACAAAGAAGATCAGAGGATGAAGAAGAAAAAAATAATCTTTGTTATTTCATTATTGTAACTGGAATTGATACAAAGTGTACAGGGTAAACCTCTATTTATAATGAAGTAGGCATGTAGCCGTTGTACCCATATATGCGGAAAGTAATACAAAAGGAAAATAATACATCTGTATGATAATAGGCATGTAGTCTTTGTACCCATATATGCAGAAAGTAATAAGAGGAAAATTATCTTTTCGTATGATAATAGACATGTAGTCGTTGTACCCATATATGCAAAAAGTAATAAAATGAAAATTATCTTTTCGTATGATAATAGGCATGTAGCCGTTGTACCCGTATATGCGGATAGTAATAAATGGAAAAGAATCTTTCCATTTAGTCTTTCTTTCCTTTATTATGCAGTACAAGAAATTAGTGGTGGAATAATGACTAAAAGAAGGCTCAGTTCTGTAGTTACTACATGTCATTAACTTAAAAGCGCATTTACTTTAATTTTTGGTTCCAAAAATTAAATTTCACTAAAAGACTGTTGTTTTCACACACACACGCACACTTGGAAAGGCATACACTTTAATTTGAGCTTCTGATCTATTTCACTCATGAATAATTAACCAATTCAATATGTTATTAGTTTCACCCATATCCAATTAATTTCAGTTTATACCCTGGGATGGGAAATGTCATATGAATTAATTCTGATGATGATGCTACAATAAATATTTTTACCAATTTCAAAACAAGAGCTATCCAATACTTGTGTTTTTTTAACTTCACTGTCTAGTACATACCATTTTTAGGAAACTGTCCATTTTATCAAGCAAAAATCTTTTATTTGCATTAATAATCACCTTGAGATAAAAAATTCGAGAAGAAATCATTTATCCATCTCATTGTAATTATGGTCCACATGGGACATTAGGGTATGGAGTAGTCGTCCTTATAAATAACAGACTTTAATTTATAAATATAACAAACTATCCATTAACAGCAGGAGGTAATCTATTACACTTAAGAATTAGATCATTTTCCATGTCCCATATTGAAAGAATTCATAATGACCAGTGAGTTTTAACGTGCTCATTTTATCAATTAATTAATATGAATATCTAGGGTGAACGTTCAGTCAGTTTGGTTGGTTTTGAAAAAAATAATTCAAATTGATATGGAACCGAAATTTTTTCAAACCAAATCAAATTAATCTCAATTAATTCAGCCTGCAACTGATTTAACCGAACTTGAAGGATGTATTGTTATTTAAATGATGAATTCACTCAAAATAAAATATAAATTTATGCTTGGAGAAATTTTATATAGCAAATTTTATGTTTATGATGAAATTTGACTTATTTGCAACACATGTCTTTGTGTTTTATCACTAAACTAATTATTTAAAGTCCTACAACACCGTAAAACCAGATAACAAATTGAATGTTTTGTTAAACCGATAACTGAAAAAACACTGTAAGAAACACTGTATATAGCAACGGAGCCTAGCCAAAGCCGCCAACAACACGCGGAAACGGATTTCAATGGAAGCTTATTTCTTGAAATTTCTTCATGTTATAAAAGAATAAAATGTTGGAGATCGGAAGCCGTTCACTATAACACCGTTGGCGGCTGTTACCTTGTCGAGCTGAAAATAGCCTGACCTGTTTCTTCCTCTCGCACTTCAACTTCCCCAAAAAATTAACCCATTTCCCTAATTTCCTTCCTCCCCAAATCTGATTTCGGCCTCCACCACCTCCATACCTCGTGGCTACTCCCTCCAACTTGTTCAAGGCTCTCTCTCTTCTCTTCCCTAGGCTCCAATCCAGCTCCATTTCTTAAGGTATGAAGCCCTAATTTTTCTTAATACCCTAAATTTGGTGATTTATAGTTAATTTAGTTGTTTGATTATAATTCTCAACCTAATTCAATGATGGCGTCCGCTTCGTCTTCTTCTTCCGCTGCGTTCATTAATGGCATCAAGAATTTTGTCAGATCTGCTTTGAATTTTATACAATCCAATTTAAATTTCACGCGTGCATCTTCTAATTCAAAGAGTACTCACATGCATTCCTTTAAAGATATACTATTAAAAAATCCAGCCCTGAAGATCGAGAAACCGATTTCATCGACACATGTGCACAAAGTCTCTTTATACTCTGATAAATTGAACGATATTAGATTGTGGAAAAATTGTTTTCGGTGTGGAGATGTTGGCCATTGGATCAAAGAGTGCAGAAATCCGATCGTTTGTTTTAAATGCAAAAAGACTAGACATAAAGGTTATCATTGTTCTTCTTTTTTTGAAACAGAGAATACTTAAAGAAAAATGGCTGGCGGCAATGAAATCGATCTTTCGGAGCTCCTTTCAAATGAAGATGTTCAGCGCTTTAGTTCTAGGTCAACAATTTCGATTCATTGTGGCGAGTTCTCGATTCATCATGTTGAACAGGCTCTGAAGAATGAATTCTATAAACTCCATACTTGGGAGTGGAAGGTGAAGAAATTAGGGAACGTATTTGTGGTGAAATTTCCTAGGGACTTTTTTTGGGTGATTCTATGCTATCTCGTCTGATCGTGGTATCCTCAACATTCGCCCATGGAGTCTTGGCTATGGTTCTGCAAAACCGAAGGGTGTGGTTTCTGCATGGATTACTCTAAAGAATCTTCCCATTGTATTCAGAAATCTTAGGATGTTGAGGATTATCCTTTCGAAAGTGGGCAGGGTTATTCGTTTGCAAGAAAATGCTTGGGATGTTGCAGATTTTTCTTATCTGCATGTTGAAATTGTTATTCCGTCTCCGATTCAGATTCCTTCGCAAATAAAGATTTTCACCAGGAGATCTTATCATGAGGTGGAGGTTTGTCAATTCTTGGGGGATCCTAATAGCTCTTTTGAATCAGTTGATTTCAAGAATCAGGTATTCAGGAAAGACAGAGATGGTCTTCTAAAAGTCTGGAAACCAAAGAGGGTTTTGAAGAAGTCTGGAGGTCCGATTGGTGGGATGTCTTCATCTAATCCCTTTGCTACACTGTGTAATTTTGATGATGAGGGTATTCATTCTGAAGACGATGAGACAGTCCTTTCTGATGTGGAGGAGGAAACTGCGGTCGAAGTGGCTTTTGATAATACTAATGTCCAGGGTTCTGGAGATGCTTTTCCAGTGAAGTATCAATCTGGTCTTGATGTGCATGCTTCAGAGGTTGTCCATGCGGTGGTTGTTGAAGCCCCAACGAATTCCAGGAAGGGCAAGGAGGTGATGGGTTCTTCTGGTGTCACTTTATTGAGGCGTAGTGCTAGAAGGAGCTTGGAAGTGGGACACCCTCTGGAAGGTAGTGTTTTTGTACTTGCTTTTCCTAACAGTTTATCCAATGATCAGTTACATGCTTTAACTGTTAATTCTGGTTTTGTGTTGAATAATGTTGAATATGATATTGCGGACCTTAAAATGAAGGAATTAGAGAGAGTTAACTCTTTAAAATGATTATAGTTTCCTGGAATGTAACGGGTTTAGGCAAACCCAAAAATTGCCTTAGGGTTAAAAACTTTCTTGCATCTTTAATCCCTGACATTGTGTTTTAGCAAGAAACTAAGATTGCATGCTATGATAATTTCTCTTTATGTTCTTTGGGAGGTGGTTTTCTTGATGGTTGGAGTTCTCTAAATGCTATTGGTAGTGCTGGAGGTTTGTTGAATGGTTTGAATTGCAATAAGTGGGAGTGGAAATTAGAGTGCAAAGGAATTCATTGCTTGAGTATTTCATTGTGTTTTAAAAGCTCTGGGGTGGTTTATTACTTTACAAATGTATATGGCCCTCGTACCAAAGACGAAAGAAAAGTGTTATGGGAAGAATGCTTGGCATGTTTCTTTTCAAGGTCCTTGGCTGGTTGGTGTGGACTTCAATGTTACAAGATTCCCTTTTGAGAGAAATAGAAGAATGGATGATTATGGTGAAGATATGGATGATTTTGGTGATTTTGTCAAAAACTGCAATTTAATTGATCTGCCTCTTTAAAATAGAAAGTGAAACACCCCACCTTCGTTAAGGTCACTCACAAAGGGAATGCCTTAATTTCGGTGGAGCATTATAGGTAAAAGATACAGATAATTTACAAGACAGACATATAAACAGCGGAAAAACTAAATTTATTTCATAAGTACGTGGTTCAGTTAAAACATTACAATAACTGCCTCAAACCAACTTCCAAATTATTACAACGAAACCTCTTTCTTGAATTAAAGCATAAAGAAGCATTAAAATAATAGTAAGGCAACATAAATCCCCAATAAGAGAGTACCCAACGCCATAGCCCAATGAAAGATAATCCAAGCAATACATCTACTCTCTTCAAGCTGGAAATGGTCCAAACTAAGCTGAAGTATTCACTCCTTGCGGGCCTGGGGGAGGGGGGGGGGGAACGTAAGAAAAGGAGACGAAAGAAAATGGGTCAAACATGAGTCTGGTAAGTCCAGTGATTATTTAGCATGTAAACAAGAAAATGGATTATGACATGAATAAACTGAACCTAGGACAGTACCGTAGAAATAAGATAATAAAACTGAATATGCTATCGCACTCATTTCTATTTCTCTGCACTCACTTACAAGTGTTTCAACTAGCACCATGTGTTCAAGATAAATGATCCCCTTTATCGATCGGCTCCTACTCATATACATTTTCCACTTGTGTCATTCGGCCCCGTTTGATTGTAGATACTTGTGTTGGTCCTACCATGGGATGGATCAAATCCTATGGTGGCAACCCGACACAATTATAGATGCACAGTGTATGACTACTGATGCCCAGTGCCTGCTTTTTCCACTCCGGAGTACGTGCACGCCCACACTCCGTCGGAACCTACACTGACGCACCACCCGCCGTTGTTTTGACTGCTTATAATCAACCTAGTAATCGTGCCCCACCCTGCCTAGTTCAGGGTACCATGATACATCTATGTGGGTTACTGCTGAAATGGGTCCCCGTTACTAGGGTTTCCTAATCAACATGTTAAAATGGCTAAGTGTTCTCAAATTAACCTAACCCCACCCATCAGTTTAGCTAATGTGTTGGGTTGGTTAAGTGTTTCCTTAATTAACTTAACCCTACCATTCCTCTCTTAGCTTTAATTTATTCATTAAAGCACCAACCACTCTCATTAGATATGTATTGTTGCGGTCGCTGGATGTGTCGGTCGGTTCCGGGCAGTCTTACACCGCAACTCATTCTAACCTCGTGTTCTTTTGGGCTTGATGCGCTAACCTCTCACATTAGATCTATATTGTTACGGTTGTTGGACGTGCCGAGCGGTTCCGGGCAGTCTTACATTGTAACTCAATCTAACCTCTGGTTAGGCATATTCGTCTTTTACTTAATTTACATATTTACCTTTCATATTTATATGTAAATTATCCACAATTATTGCCATTCAAGTCATGCCCCATTTACCCTCAAAATCATATTCATAATGTTTACGTATATAAATTATACCATTTTTATTCCACTACTCATTCATATTTTTATGGGCCAAATTATGCCAATAATATGAAATTTAAGGTTTTCCCCAATGTAACCCCCGTTATACGTTTGCAAAATTAACATAGAATGTTAGGCTCACAACTTAGCCTAACTTATATACAAAAAGGGAAAGAAAGGAGCATGTACCATTCATACAACATAAAACAATAAGGATCTAACTAAATATGTGTCATGTAAATTTATCATAAAACAATGAACTTGCATTTTTGGATCCAATTAACCACGAGTCTTAAGCATATAGAATTACACAAGTCCAACTAGGCATGCAAATGTAAACTTTTATTTTGGATCCAATAAACATGAATCTTAACACTACAAGAAAAATACCTTTTTATAGCGTTTAAAAAACGCTATTAAAGGATACTATGGCGTTTTTCTAAGCGCTGTATATCTACTTGTTGTAATATGTCAGGGTTCTATTATAGCAACCTAATAATCGCTATAAAAAGCGTGTTGTAAATGATGTTGCTATAGCGTTTCAAAATTGCTATTAAATGGACGACTTGCAACATACAAAATCCTATCTATAACTTTTTTGCTTGCTATAGAACTTTAATGCAGAGTTGTGGTTTAAACTACTAATATTTATGACATCATTTAATTGCTATTTATAGCAACTATAAACGCCATTGATAAATATTGCTTGAATATTATAGCAACTACAAACGCCATAGAAATTCCAGAGCCTGATTATTATAGCAACTTTACACGCTGTAGAAATTTCATAGCCATGTTATTACAACAACTAGAAATGCTATAGAAACATCAAAAAAAGTTTGATTTAGCATTTTATAGCATTATTTACTTGCAATGAAAGCTGTTAAATTATTGCAGAATATTTTTATTGCACTAGCATAATGCTATAGTATGTATAGCAATTACTAAAAGATACACAATATTAAACATATAAATATTTATGATTAAAAGTATGTCATACAAAATTCGAAGCATATTAATATTTGTGATTAAAAGTAACCGTTTTTACAATATAACCAAAAAAATACATATACTTAAAAGAACAATCCGTACAGCCGTAGATAACCAAAACGATACTAGTAGAAGTAAAGATGTAATGAACATCGACGCAAAATACAATTGAAGGAGAATGAGTGACTTTGACCATAGCTAAACAAAATGATACTAGTAAGCGTATTTTTTTCATGCTTTGACCATAGTGTAAACCTATCAAAAAAATTGTCTATTAGCCATAAAATCCGAACATGCAAGGATTAATGTTTAGTATAAAGAAGTACACTGGCCATCTGAAACTAGTACGAACTAAAATACGTAGCAAGTAGCATAAATAATCACAGCAAAAAAAATAAAGATACCTAGCATGCAATTAAAAAATACATCTTATTTTTGTTAGTTGTAAAGTATTATGCGGGGATTAAGTTGGTAAAAGTAACATTGTTGTTATTCTGGTGCTAAGAATATTAGGTAATTGATAGGACAATAACTATTTGAAACTTTGAGTAAGGAATGTAGAAGTTATAGGACACATGGATGCCAGGTTTTCATCTGAGTTATTATTATAATGTATACTATTGTCAATACAATTTCCCCATTCAACCAGATTTTAGAACAGACTATGTCCGCATGTTAGTACTGATACTATGGTACCAAATACAATGATAACTTATTCTGCATGAAACAAGCAGGTTGCTACAGGTTGCTAGTGGTAGCAAATGCTGGAGAATGGTACTTTTACATAACAAAGACATTATATATGAATTAATCATAAATAAATGATCCATCGCTGGAAAAGGTGTCATTGCCGTAGAACTTAATGGATAACACAAAGGGCAAAAAAAATGTTGATATTCACTGTTACCTTACTACTAATATTCAAGTTGAAACAAGTAATAAATGGATCCCACAACAAGCTTCCATTGTACATAATAAAGACCTCACTGTTGCCTTAATGATCTCGTCCACCTAATTTACCAAAGGCAAAAAAGGTAAACAAAAGCATTGAACATATGCCTGTTATTTATCTGTAAACAAAAGCATGGAACATAGGAATTACAGATTCTAAATAAGGTTACGTGAAGTACTTGTACAATGGCATTTATCCAAGCAAAAGTCAGAAATATTTGACTACAATGCAAGCAACAAAATGCATGAAACTGTGGATAGAATGTGGTGTAATTCCATACAGCCTTAAATCTGACTTACTCCACGGCTTTAAATCAGAAACTATGGATAGAATGTGATGTAATTCAATGCAACCTAACTTTTTGATTAGGTTACTATAATTTTCCCATAAAATACAAAACAAAGAAGAATACCAATTACCAAGTACTACGATACCAGTATCAGCCTAATTTAGTGGCTTAGGCATGTGTTAACTTTACACAGTCGTATATATCCTTAAAAATCCAGGCTTAAACTCCATATTATCCTTCCTATCTCCCTTGCAAATATCTGCTCATACTTCATCATCAATGGGAAGCTCCGACGACCACCTGAAAAAACAACCCCAAACTCGATCCAAACTAAAAATCATACTCCTCTTAATTTCAATCAACATTCTATCCGTATACCTCTTTTCAGATCATAAATACTCCCCTATAAACAACTCCTTACAGTACACCACTAGCCTAAACTCCACCCAAACCAAGCTCAACCACGCTGTAGCTCAAGTTTCTGATTTAAATCGACATCTCGTCACCTCGAACTCGCTACTCGAAACTCTACGGCCGGGTTCACGGCGATGGGTCCAAGTCGAACGACATAAATGGGTGGAAGGACGAGCTCGAAGGTGAGCTAAAGCTCGCTGTAGGACCTCATAAGTTGCCCTTTGGTTATACCAACAACATAGGGTCCAACGACTTCTGGTTTCTGGTCTCCTGCCACCGTTAGGTAAGAGTTTTGCTCTATAATAGGTGGTGTTGCTGTGTAAGTGGTGTTGCTGGTTGTGGCGTCAGCGCAAGTTGGTTTGAAGCTAGTTTTGCTGTGAGTTCTAGTGTGATGGCTGTCCTTATTTAGAGAGCCGCTTTGTTGATGCTCTGTTTTGTAATCTTTGGCTTTGATGTGAGCTGCACTGGTCATTTTCATTATGTCATGTTTAGTTTCATTGTTCCCAATTCTCCAAGTTATCCTACTAAAAAAAGATGCAACCCACTGTACAAATTTGGGTGAACAACAGGAGATAACGGATTAAAAATTGTAATCTTCAAATTCTAAAATGCTCCATTGTGCCCTCGCCAGCAGAAGTTTCTAAAGTCAAACTGGCTTATGTTATTGATGGTATGGATTGACCTGAAATCTATATTTTTGTACTACTTTCTGCAAGTTTTATCGCATGCGATATCGGAATTAGGGTAAGATCATCTTTATTTGTATCTTTGAACACCGTTCTCCCACTCAAATTCCCGCTGACTGCTGGGAATGCTCTTATGGATACTAATATTCTTCCACTAGAATTGTAAAAATCAACGTAAAGGTAGCATCACCAACGTTGGTGATTTGTAATTGGGCCGTCTTTTACTAAGATTTTCATAAATAATAAGCATGTATAAGATAAATAAGTCTGAAATTTAAACTGGTAGAAATGTGCATGCATACAGTCTAACAGTGTTTGTTAGCAATCTTGCATGTATCGTATAAACCTATGTATAATAAGCAAAGGCAAAATATACACAAAATAAAGCTAATTTAGTATCATATATGTTCTTAAATTTAATTGGGCCTTCTACCTTGTATAGATGATAAATATAGCATGATAGCTTGATTTCTGCATGTTAGTGTTGCAACGCTATTGTATATTGTAATCGATCTTTAATTAGCTTGGATGTCGCTACGTACAACTTTCATGAGAGTCCTCTTATATGTAAACCAATATATCAATTTGTAAACAAACTTTTCATGGATATACCAAAAGACTTGGTTGACTTCATTATCTTATTCTTATAAGTCTGGTTTCATGTGTCTTACTAAAGCTGATCAAGTCAGGTCAACAAGACAACAAAAATAATAAGAAGTGGAAAGTATTTCCATGGAACTATGGCAGCTAGCTCTGTTTTTCTTGCTAGTGTTCCTTTCTCTTTCGTCAAAAGGATAGAAACTATAAAACTATGCTAAAAGTTGATATTAGAGAAGAAACCATATAAAGTAATGTGACTCACAATGCATTTAGTAATAATTAACTAGCACAAATCCATAAAAATGTAACTTGGAAAAAGAGAAAATTTGTTGTTTCCTTATATTTAAGTATCAGCATTGGAACTTCTCCACTTCCTTTTCACTTCATATATGAACTGAAAAGAATCCGTTGGTCAAAATCTATATTGACTCGCAATTCTTTTCATCTCTTTCATCACATCACATCACTGAAAAGAATCAGTTGACTCACCATTCTTTCTAGTTGGTCAAAATCAGTTGATGAACTCACAAATAGGTGAACCGAAAATCAGAAAAAAAAGTCATACGACTGCAAGGACTGCTTCGACTTGGTCGGTCAGGAGAAAACAAGATGGATGTCCAACAGCACAAGCCTACAGTACGGCATCGACGCGGTCCTCTCCATGAAACCGCCCGGAACGATCAGGATCGGGCTGGACATGCAACAGGCTAACATACACTGTGCATTAATTGATTCAAATTGAAATTTTGAGGTTTTGAACAGGATTTAGAAGTGCGCAAGAAGGCAATGCTACCTACGACTAACACCTGTTTTTACACATGGCATTTAGCCAAAAACTATGCTTCAGCACTAGATAGAATCTTAGCTGATGCGGTACGACAAGTCTTGGTTAGGCAAACCTAGGCAGTTTCTTGGCAATAGTACTTGCCTAGCACCTACACCAACTAGATTGATACCTAGAAGGATACTAAGATATGTTTTGCTACAATTTGACAATATATCCATAATCCCCAATTAAAATACACTTCCAGAATTCAAACTCTAACCAAGTTTCATATTCCTTGGACAAATTTCATAGGAGTGGCCAATATAGAAGTGAAGTCAAAACTATTTGATCTAACACTAAACAGTATAATGAAAATGTTGGATGGGAAGATGTTCTCGGGCAGAAAGAATAAATCAGGATCAGATGAGAAATACAAAAAAATAGTGTCAAATGTAAACAAAATTTGAGTTATACTTACTAGAAGTTGATTCCATTGTAACGTTCGCAGCTGGCCAAGCTATCGTAGTACCAAGAGCATCTTCAATGACTTCTAAATCAGATGTTGTTCTCCATAGACGTGCTTTCGGAATTTTGACAATATCTATCCAGACTTTAATTGCATTTCTTCCTAAAGGAACACAATGAATCATTGCGGTTGGATCGGTCGAAGACACGCGTCCAAGTGCAACTATTTCGCTATTTCCCAACCAATCGATCAGCTTGCATTTATCATTTGGCATAAAATTTGGATGCTATCAATTAAACAAATAGTTATTATTATGTGCATCAACAATTTGTACGACGAAACAAATAACGTAATGTTAATTATAACTAAGTTCACCTTTTCGACAACTCTGACATCACTCATATGATTATTCGATGATGCAGTGCTAACCGTTGTAATGACTACTTTTGATTCAGGCCATGCGACTTTGATACCAATGGCACCTACAACTTATGTCAAACCGTTGGTGGGTCTCCACAGAAAAGCATCTTCAACTTTTGGATTATCTATCCAAACTGCAATGGCACCCAGTCCAAGAGGAAGATCATTCACAAGTTGTAACAACCCGTATTTTCAATAACCTGTTATAACATAAATAGAGGCAGAATTTAATTCTAAAATCTGAATCAAGGGAAACGGGCTATGCCATTGCGTTCGTCTCGGAAAAATACGCGAAATAGAGTCCGAGTTTTCGAAAATCGGAGTCCGTATGACCCGATTAAGGCCCAACGAAGTTTTCAGAAAATTCCTAAGTAAAAACAGATTTGAATTTCAAGTTCAAAGTTGGGAATTATGGCAAACTGGCGCAGGCGGGAAAACTCCCGCCAGGACCCCCATGTCGACAGGCATGTCGACAGGGTCCCCAGGGTGTCGACAGCCCTGTCGACACAGGGTGGCCGGGCAGTTTTGCCTGGCGCACCATTTTGGGTCTTGGTCTGGTCTTGTGGCTTGGTTCTAGAGAATTCCGAAATCTGACGGACCTAAACTAACCTAGGGTTAATCCTAGGGCTAAAAACACTCTAATCTTCTATAAATAAGACCCTAATCCTACCCTAAAACCCCATTATTCATTTTAGCAACCAAACTATGCCAAATTGATTTCTCAAATGGCCTCCACTTAAAAACCCTAGCCTCTACCCTCTTCATAAATCATTCCTATGAAGATTATGATGTTCATACAAGCATTTCTAAGTTGTATGAATGATCATTAGCTTACATACAACATCAAGTTGCAAGTTTTATTTGCTAAGCTAGAGTTTTTGGGATTTTTGTTAAGGGTGTTTCTTATTGGAGCTTTGTTTTGGGTTTTTATGCTTGCATAAAGGGCTTCTCAATCTTTACTTGTAGATTTGTGTCTTCATAATATTGGTAAGCCCTCTTACCTTCATTTTAGAAACTCTAAAGTTAATATGTGACGCAAGTTGGGATTTTTGCAAGTTTATTGAGTTATGCATGTTTATGCAAGTTCACTATGCCATGATTTGCAAGTTTATTGAGTTATGCATGTTTATGCGAGTTCACTATGCCATGATTTGCAAGTTTATTGAGTTATGCATGTTTATACAAGTTCACTATGCCATGATTTGCAAGTTTATTGAGTTATGCATGTTTATGCAAGTTCACTATGCCATGATTTGCAAGTTTATTGGGTTATGCATGTTTATGCAAGTTCACTATGCCATGTTATGCATGTTTAATAAGTTATGCATGCTTATGCAAGTTCACTATGCCATGTTATGCATGTTTAATAAGTTATGCGTGCTTATGCAAGTTCACAATGACATGTTATGCATGTTTGACAAGTTATGCCTGTTTATGCAAGTTCCATATGCCATGTTAGGCAAGTTTAACATGTTATGCATGTTTATGGTAATATGCAAGGTCACTATGCTAAGTTATGCAAGTCTAACATGTTATGCATGTTTGTTGTGATATGCAAGTTCATCATGTATGTTATGCCAAGTTCCCTCTTCCTATCCTTTATGCGTTGTTACGAATATGTAAGCGATAGAATGACGTTGGGGGGTTTGGGTAAACTTAAAATACATGGAAATATAAGATTGGGAATTTACCTATTAAGTTAGGTCTACCCCTTGGGAATTTACCTATTAAGTTAGGTCTACCCAAGTATTTGTTGACTTGTAATTATGTTTTGAAATAAAGTGTACATGACACTTAGAGAACATAAGTGTGGCCAACTCGAGGTTGGGTTGAGTTTGTAGCGTAATTCTACCCGGAACCTACCGTCTTAACTAGTGGCTACAAACAATAGGACCCAATGTGAGAAGTTGGTCATGTGGTGCCAAGACCCGAGGTTAGACCAAGTTGTGGTGTAAATCTACCCGGAACCCACCGGCTTAACTAGGTAACCACAACAAAGTCTAATGTGAGAGGTTAAGGTGCATTAAATTAATTAATGCCTCATGATTAGGGTTAAGTCAGGGTCCACTAATACTTAACCAATTTGGGGATTCGAGGGATTGAAATGGGGTTAAGTTGTGACCTGTCGGTTACACTTAACCAATTTAATCCATTTGGGGGTTTGAGGGATTGAAATGGGGTTAAGTTGTGAACTGTCGGTTACACTTAACCAATTTAATCCATGATTAGTGAAGGGTTAAATCACATTTAACCCTCTTAGGAAACCCTAGCAACGTGGTCTGTTCCAGCAGTAATCCCAGTTTGGTATCATCACAACCCTAGAGGCTGGGCTAGGGCGGGGCACGATTACTGGACTGATGTAAGCGACCAAAGCGACGGCTGAGTGGTACAGCGGTGCGGGTCCAGGCGGGCTACGGACGTGCACGTAATCCGGTATTGGACAAACTCGAGGCACGGGTACCAGTAGGTTTAGATTGTGCATTATTGCTTCAGTGTCTGGGGTTGACACCCGAGGGCTTGATACACCCGAAGGTGGACCCAGCACAGTCTGACTACATCCATATGTGGGCCGTATGGACACCAACACTTGACGTGTTAGGCTTATAGGGAGCCGATCGACTAGACCGTTTGGTTGGACCTTATATTAAGGTCACTTCATGTTATTGGGTCAAAGCTTGGGCCAAGGGATCAATACCTGTTATGTTGGTTTGCTAGTACACCGTGGTGCAGAACTTAACCTTGTTTATGCGATGACACCTCTATCTATCTTATAGTTAATTTATCATGCCAGTATGTTGTTATCTATGATCATCTCAGTTTCCATCATGCTGTTAACTTTATTAGTTTATAGACTGATCGTAGCAGGGCTTACTCAGTCTTTTTGACTGACCTATTTTCTTTCGCCTCTTTTCTTCCGTTCCCCCCCCCCCAGGTTCTCAGGGAGGGAATACAGGAGCCTAGCTTGGATCTTAGCTGCTTTCTTGGATAGCTCGTGTATGCTTTGGACTTGAGCTCGCTATGGTTTTTCCACTTCGGGGATAGCTACTTTTATGTTTTCCTTTTCAGTTTCAGATGATGTTATTTTATGTACTAGACTTGTTTATTTGGGAAATTGACATTATGATGTAGCAGACTGTTTTTGAAATGGTTTAAAATTCTTCCGCTGTTTTATCTATCTACTTACTCTGTTTATTTACATATATATATGTCATGTCCTGCCTTGTTATATCATTATGCATGTTTACCTTGTTTTAAAACGCCCCACCAAAGTCAGAGTTGCTTGCAAGAGCCACCCTGGCGGAGGTGGGGTGTTACATTTGGTATCAGAGCATATGGTTTACGAGAAGGGATAAAAAGGTTTTTAAAACTTTTTGAAAAACTATTTTCAAAACCAAGTATAAAGTATTTTCCAAAGAAAAGTCTAGTTATTTTTAAGGGCTATTCCCCAAAAGCCATTAGCACTATCCTTTGACCCCTCGTTTGAACTCTTTTCTTTTCGTTTCCAGCATGTCTGATAATCTCATCTTGCCCGAAGGAGTAACAATACCCGATTGGTTTCGTCGGTACTTGGAAGTCACGGCACCGGTCCCGGGTGTCCCTAATGTTGTCTTTCCAGTCAAGGCCGCTGTTCCTCCTCCTCCTTCCGTATCTGATGTTCCTCTTCTCCCTCAGCCTCCACAAGAGGATTTTGCGGAAACTTGTAAGAACTTTAAGATGATGGGTGGCAAAAATTTTAGTGGAACAGAGACTTTTGTAGAGGCAAGGAATTGGTTGAAAGAGACCGAAGATCTTTTAGCCACCTTTGATATAGGTGACCGCAGGAAGGTTTTATTAGCAGTATGGTTGCTAAAGGAAGAAGCTGCACGTTGGTGGGTAGTCACCACCGCTACTAGGCCAATTGAGACTTGGGATGATTTTAGAGGAAGGTTTGGACTGAGGTTCTTATCACTGAAGCAAGGGGACATGACTATTAGGGAATACATAGATAAGTTTAATCAACTGGCTCGGGTCGATTTAGACTCGGTTAATACAGCTCAGAAGAAGGCCCTACACTTTGCTCTAGGATTAAACGAGCCATTGCACGGTTTGGCCATGTCTCACACACTCTTGGGGGCGACTTTCGAGAGTTTGGTGAATGTGGCCCTACTTCAAGAAGAAGATAACAATGACAAGAAAGAGGTCAAGGCGAATGAGTCTCAAGGCAAGAGGGTAAATTCCGGGAAACGAGGCAAGAATAACAACAACCGCAAGGACAAGCCAAGAGAGAATAGGAAATGCAACTTCTGTGGTAAAGTTGGACATATATCCAGGGAATGTAGGAAGAAGAAGAGAAAGAGGGGCGAATGCTTTCATTGTGGTGAGTTTGGACATCTCAGCAAGGATTGCCCGAGGAAACAAGGGCAAGGTCAGACTCAGTGTGCAGGACTATCTGGAGGGCGAGTTCATCCCCTCAACACCGTTCTTCCCGCTCATGATAGAGGTAGTGTTTCTGTTGAAAGTCTTGTTTACATTTTCTGACTTTCCCTGTCAGCACTTTGTTTGATTCCGGCACACCGCATAGTTTTATTTCATCTGATCTAGTTGAAAGTTTGCACCTAAGTACTAGTCTAGTTGAGGATCCCGTATGTGTTTCAAATCCAATTGGGGGTTCTGCCCGTTTGTCTGTGGTCTGAGTGGATTTGAAAATTTCTATCTTGAGTATAGAATTCTCGTGGGATGTTTATATTCTCGGTTTCAGGGGACATGGGTTGGTTTTGGGCATGGAATGGTTGTCCTGTTTTGGAGCCATTCTTGGTTTTTGTGCATAGGGTTGTGAGGCTCATGATCCGCCTCGGTAATACCCTAGAAATTTCTAGTAACCCTATGGGTCCCGTCATGTTATGTTATCTTGAATCCCTCAACTCGTCTATCGATAGTTTGCAATCTGTGAGGGTGGTCCGAGAATATCCTGATATCTTGGGGGAAGTAAAGGGGTTACCCCTAGACGTGGGATAGATTTCCGCATTATCTGGTTGGTAATACCAAGCCAGTTTTGTGGCCGGTTAGGCACATGACCTCACGAGATGAGAGTTAAGAAAGCAAGTCAAGGAGTTGCTTGAGAAGAACTTCCTGAGACGAAGCATTTTCGAGTAGGGTGCTCCAGTAGTATTCGTTACTAATATGGACAGTTTGCTTCGTTTATGTGTTGATTATCGTGAGGAGAATAGACAACCGTTACCAAGGATTGATGATTTGTTTGATCAGCTTGTAGGAGCATCTGTTTTCTTTTGATCTAGCTACCGAATTCCATCAGCTTAGGATGGCTGAGGATGGAATTGACAAGACTGCGTTTAGGACTCTAGATGGATTTTTTTTAGAATGGCTAGTCATGCTATTTGGTTTGACTAATGCACCCGCATATTACGTGAACTTGATGGGTAGGGTGTTTAGGGAGTCCTTGAACAAGTTTGTCGTGGTCGTCGTAGACGATATTTTGATCTCCTTAAAAGAACGAGGAAGAGCATACTAGACATCTCAAGGAGGTGATGGATACGCTTAGAGCCACCAGTTGAAGGACAAGTTCTCCAAATGTCACTTTGGAGGAAAGAAGTTGGGTTTCTTGGGCACATAGTTCCTAAGTAAGGCTTAGCGGTGGATTCCGCTAAAGTGGTTGCGGTTTAAGACCGGAAAACCCTGAGGAGGGCAATTGAAGTAAGAAGCTTTCTCCGTTTGGCTAGTTAGTTAGCATTCCCTGAGCTTAGACTTACTCTTCTGGATCAAGAAGGGGGTTTCACAGGAAGAAGACCCGCAGTTAGTCAAGAACATGGACCAGTTGATTCGAGGCGAGAGGTTAAGTCACCTCGCTAGATATATTATAGATGACAAGGGATGACTAAGGCGCGATGAGAGATTATGCATTCCTCGAGTGGAAGACTTGGTAAAGAAGGTTCTTGAAGATGCGCATCACTCGAGGAGGTGACCGAGTTGGTCTCAGGATACATGTTGTGCCACCAGGTTAAGGCCAAGTCATAGAAGCCCGGCGGGCCATTACCTCCATTGGAGGTTCCGCAAGGGAAGTGTGAAAACATCTCGATAGATTATGTGGATAGATTACCTAGATCAAAGAAAGGGAATACGGGTAGGTGGGTCATAATAGGTAGACTAACGAAGAGTGCTCATTTCAGTCCGGTGAAGAGCGAGAGGACTGCATCATGGTTAGCAACGGTTTACCCTCAAGAAGTTGGCCAGTTTTGAAATAGCCTACAGGAAGCCATGGGTAGGCAACTGAATCTAGGTATGGCCTATCACTCATAGGCGGATGGTTCATTTCGATTAAGCATGAGAACCACGTTTGTAAGGGCAATTGGCAACGTGGATTGGTATTTTCAAGAAAAGTTCTGCTGCGTGGAATACTTTATAGTAAGTAGACGAGATCCAGGATTCACTAGTGAATTTTGGAGAGCTTGCATGAAATCATGAGGTTACAGTTATGTTTAAGCCAAGTATACAGAAAAAAAAAAAGAATAAGTGGAAAAGGAAGACGAGAGGCGATAATGAAATGAGTTCCAACTTGAATTTGGGAAATAGGAGTTAGGAAGCCAAGAAATCATGAAGTAAAAGACGGTCAAAGCACAGTGGAGTTAAGCTCAAGGAAACGTGACTAAGAAGAGTGAAGACTAGATACACGCATCATATCTCTTTGTAAGAGTGCATCCTTGATCCTTGTTTTCCTGTGGAGCTTGCTTGCAAGTTATCTTTTGTATATATATCCTCTCGGTCCCATTCTCGATCTTATTTCTGTTGTAAACTCCATAAGGGGGATATGACTCATCGGTTAGTACTATATGTCAGAGTTTGAATGGATTTCTTGTAATCCAAAAAGGAGTTTATCTTGCTTATCTTCTAAGATCTCTTTTTAGCATATCTCTCTGTCCATGTTTATCTAGTTTATCTAGTTTATTGTGTTTATCTTGTCATGAGAACCTTAGGTAGGAACCCTTTGGATGAAACATGTATTTGAAACATGTTATGCTTGATGTTTGCAAGTGGTTGCAAGTGTTTGCAAGTGGTTACTCGTGGATGCATTATACACATTAGGCACTAGATCGGCTCACACACTCTTCATGTTGCATATGCATGAGTGCTTACACTTATTCATGGTTGAAACTTGTTGTGCCACCACATGGATGTTGCATATGGATGAATGTTATGTGCACTCATATAGATACTATGAATTATGTTAGGAATTTGCATACATATGGATTCATTTCACTGACATACATATGCATTAAGGAGGTTTACTGTATCAGTAACCGCCTGATCTTTGCATTAGATAAGTACATATACACACACTTTTGCATATGTTCATACCACATTTAGAATCTTGTAAGGACAATGATTGCTCGTGGATGATGCTTTGAGTAGATGGATGATTGGATGGTAGGATACGTTCTTCCTAACTTGAAGATTTCGGGGACGAAATCCTTTAAGGAGGGGAGAATGTAACAACCCGTATTTTCAATAACCTGTTATAACATAAATCGAGGCAGAATTTAATTCTAAAATCTGAATCAAGGGAAACGGGCTATGCCATTGCGTTCGTCTCGGAAAAATACGTGAAATAGAGTCCGAGTTTTCGAAAATTGGAGTCCGTTTGACCCGATTAAGGCCCAACGAAGTTTTCAGAAAATTCCTAAGTAAAAACAGATTTGAATTTCAAGTTCAAAGTTGGGAATTAGGGCAAACTGGCGCAGGCGGGAAAACTCCCGCCAGGACCCCCATGTCGACAGGGTCCCCAGGGTGTCGACAGCCCTGTCGACACAGGGTGGCCGGGCAGTTTTGCCTGGCGCACCATTTTGGGTCTTGGTCTGGTCTTGTGGCTTGGTTCTCGAGAATTCCGAAATCTGACGGACCTAAACTAACCTAGGGTTAATCCTAGGGCTAAAAACACTCTAATCTTCTATAAATAAGACCCTAACCCTACCCTAAAACACCATTATTCATTTTAGCAACCAAACTATGCCAAATTGATTTCTCAAATGGCCTCCACTTAAAAACCCTAGCCTCTACCCTCTTCATAAATCATTCCTATGAAGATTATGATGTTCATACAAGCATTTCTAAGTTGTATGAATGATCATTAGCTTGCATACAACATCAAGTTGCAAGTTTTATTTGCTAAGCTAGAGTTTTTGGGATTTTTGTTAAGGGTGTTTCTTATTGGAGCTTTGTTTTGGGTTTTTATGCTTGCATAAAGGGCTTCTCAATCTTTACTTGTAGATTTGTGTCTTCATAATATTGGTAAGCCCTCTTACCTTCATTTTAGAAACTCTAAAGTTAATATGTGATGCAAGTTGGGAATTTTGCAAGTTTATTGAGTTATGCATGTTTATGCAAGTTCACTATGCCATGATTTGCAAGTTTATTGAGTTATGCATGTTTATGCAAGTTCACTATGCCATGATTTGAAAGTTTATTGGGTTATGCATGTTTATGCAAGTTCACTATGCCATGTTATGCATGTTTAATAAGTTATGCATGCTTATGCAAGTTCACTATGCCATGTTATGCATGTTTAATAAGTTATGCGTGCTTATGCAAGTTCACAATGACATGTTATGCATGTTTGACAAGTTATGCCTGTTTATGCAAGTTCCATATGCCATGTTAGGCAAGTTTAACATGTTATGCATGTTTATGGTAATATGCAAGGTCACTATGCTAAGTTATGCAAGTCTAACATGTTATGCATGTTTGTTGTGATATGCAAGTTCATCATGTATGTTATGCCAAGTTCCCTCTTCCTATCCTTTATGCGTTGTTACGAATATGTAAGCGATAGATTGACGTTGGGGGGTTTGGGTAAACTTAAAATACATGGAAATATAAGATTGGGAATTTACCTATTAAGTTAGGTCTACCCCTTGGGAATTTACCTATTAAGTTAGGTCTACCCAAGTATTTGTTGACTTGTAATTATGTTTTGAAATAAAGTGGACATGACACTTAGAGAACATAAGTGTGGCCAACTCGAGGTTGGGTTGAGTTTGTAGCGTAATTCTACCCGGAACCTACCGGCTTAACTAGTGGCTACAAACAATAGGACCCAATGTGAGAAGTTGGTCATGTGGTGCCAAGACCCGAGGTTAGACCAAGTTGTGGTGTAAATCTACCCGGAACCCACCGGCTTAACTAGGTAACCACAACAAAGTCTAATGTGAGAGGTTAAGGTGCATTAAATTAATTAATGCCTCATGATTAGGGTTAAGTCAGGGTCCACTAATACTTAACCAATTTGGGGATTCGAGGGATTGAAATGGGGTTAAGTTGTGACCTGTCGGTTACACTTAACCAATTTAATCCATTTGGGGGTTTGAGGGATTGAAATGGGGTTAAGTTGTGAACTGTCGGTTACACTTAACCAATTTAATCCATGATTAGTGAAGGGTTAAATCACACTTAACCCTCTTAGGAAACCCTAGCAACGTGGTCTGTTCCAGCAGTAATCCCAGTTTGGTATCATCACAAACCTAGAGGCTGGGCTAGGGCGGGGCACGATTACTGGACTGATGTAAGCGACCAAAGCGATGGCTGAGTGGTACGGCGGTGCGGGACCAGGCGGGCTACGGACGTGCACGTAATCCGGTATTGGTCAAACTCGAGGCACGGGTACCAGTAGGTTTAGACTGTGCATTATTGCTTCAGTGTCTGGGGTTGACACCCGAGGGCTTGATACACCCGAAGGTGGACCCAGCACAGTCTGACTACATCCATATGTGGGCCGTATGGACACCAACACTTGACGTGTTAGGCTTATAGGGAGCCGATCGACTAGACCGTTTGGTTGGACCTTATATTAAGGTCACTTCATGTTATTGGGTCAAAGCTTGGGCCAAGGGATCAATACCTGTTATGTTGGTTTGCTAGTACACCGTGGTGCAGAACTTAACCTTGTTTATGCGATGACACCTCTATCTATCTTGTAGTTAATTTATCATGCCAGTATATTGTTATCTATGATCATCTCAGTTTCCATCATGCTGTTAACTTTATTAGTTTATAGACTGATCGTAGCAGGGCTTACTCAATCTTTTTGACTGACCTGTTTTCTTTCGCCTCTTTTCTTCCGTTTCCCCCCCCCCCCCCCCCCAGGTTCTCAGGGAGGGAATACAGGAGCCTAGCTTGGATCTTAGCTGCTTTCTTGGATAACTCATGTATGCTTTGGACTTGAGCTCGCTATGGTTTTTCCACTTCGGGGATAGCTACTTTTATGTTTTCCTTTTCAGTTTCAGATGATGTTATTTTATGTACTAGACTTGTTAATTTGGGAAATTGACATTATGATGTAGCAGACTTGTTTTTGAAATGGTTTAAAATTCTTCCGCTGTTTTATCTATCTACTTACTCTGTTTATTTACATATATATATGTCATCTCCTGCCTTGTTATATCATTATGCATGTTTACCTTGTTTTAAAACGCCCCACCAAAGTCAGAGTTGCTTGCAAGAGCCACCCTGGCGGAGGTGGGGTGTTACACAAGTTGTTTTGGATCACTCGAATGTATTCGCCCTTCTGCAACTAATTCTTCACTCCCACTCCAATCAATTAATTTGCATTTATTATCTGTGCTGCTGCTTTTACTCTATTAAAAAAGAACATGTTGATTTTTATTTTTAAACAATCGCAATGAAATTTTAGTAAGTATAAAGATTACGGATTACTGCATTATCTTTATTTCCAAAGTTATCGAAGTTGTGCAAAACAACTTTACTAGCTGGCCATGCTATCATCTCACCTTCAACTTGTCCAATGCATGTCAAATAAAGTGAAGGCCTCCACAAGAAAACATGTGGGTTTCCTCACATTGTCTATTATAATTTATTTCGCATCTAGCCCTAAAGGGATTTGTTGAACGAGCTCCTATGGGTCACTTGACACAACTCTTGCGCAACAATTTCGTCTGTCTCACTCCAATCCAATAGATCATAAGTGTGATATTTTTTACTATTTTTATTCTACAATTAACCATAAACAAATTATTTTAATAATTAAAATAAATCTCAAATATAACGGTATAACTCTAGTACTATAAATAACTTTTACCACTTGAGGTTCATTTGCTGCTTGAGATGCATTCATTTCATCCAAGATTTCTTTTCTCTACCAAACAATAACAAAAAAAAAATTAGGCAAACAATGTACAGTCAAATAGAATAAACACAGTTCAGTGGAGTATATATAGAAACACAACAGTATACACCGTATTATAGATCGTATAGACAGAATTAGCATGCAACCTTGTTACTGCATAGACAGTATATATAGAAACACAACAGTATAGATAGTATATATAAAAACACAACTGCATATGAGGCCGCAACCCTGTTACTACATTAGCATGCAACGACTCATTAGGACTTTTTTATATTAAGTTTGATCATGCAACAAAAAAAACAATAATAATAATGTAAGGCTACAGCAATGCTAACAGCAAGATCAAATATCTGTAGTAAAGGGTTTATTTTCTTTCAATATGTGTGTTTATGTTTTTATGGTAAGTAATTCAAGCTAAAAATGTTAACCATCTATTTTTCTTGCTTGTTAGGCACTCACCCTGAAACACCAAAAAACAGTTAAAAACTAAAACTAAAAATAAAATAAAAAAACACAACAAACACGCACAAAGATAAAAATATATGGTTCTGTTATGTTTAAATGATGCAGTTTGTTTGATCTAATAGGAAATTGGATGATGTTAATACTGTAAGCTTTGAACTGAATTTTAACTGATTGCAGTAATACACTAATATGTTGGGTGATGAATCATGTAACAGTTAAGGTGGGTTATGACTGAAATCCTAATTTTTTTGGGTAGTGATATTAGCTCGATTTTTTTTTTATCTTAAATGTGAAAAGCTCGCAAATATACTTATTGCTTAATATTGATTTGAAGTATCAATGTGTTATGTTCTTTAATTACTACTTACACTTGGTTGATTTTTGATACATATCAGTAGCATGTTCAATAAATATTTGTATTTCGTTGATGAATTTTCATTGGTGAAGTACTATGTTAAACTGATGGCAATTTACTTGCATGCTAAGGATGCAATCATATATTTTATACTTGTTAAGGATTGGAACCAATGACATGTTTGATTCTTTTGAGAAAGTTTTGGGTATTACTAAAATTAAAGAAAACCCCAAACCCATTGTTTGTGAATGGATGTTTAAATAATTGACATCCATATCCAAATGAATATACAATCAGGTTGTTCACTCTTTTATTTTTCCCAAATCATCGATTCTTCATTTGAAGGCCATGTATAAGTAATAAAAGGTGGCCATCTAATATGTCCTTTGAAATTCATATGCGTATTCAAGGTTTACCTGATTTTTCAGAAGCATGCGAACCTGCCCATCTAATTCTGAAATTTTGTTTTGCATGTTGACTGTCTCTTTATCCTTTACGCATGACCATACTGCCTTTGTTTAAGTTATATCCCTTCCCATGCCTCTCAATCGTCCGGGTCTATCTTGTCCCAACACTTGTGCAAGCGCATCTTCTTTGTAATTACATGTTGAGCCAGAATTTGAATCATTCTCGATTTGTTTAGTTTTTTCCTACACATGTTGTCATATATGCATATTATACACAATTGAAATATCAAAATAGCAAATAAATTGTTGTCTAATAAAATCATTTGCAGCAGTCACATTTACCGGTTCGTCATTTTTCCAAGTGTGAGATTTGATCCAAACTTTAGTTCGAGGGACCGAAGATTGATGAGGACTCGTATTTTTCTATATTTAACGAATGTTTATAACAACACGGAACATTAGCTAACTAGTTAATAAATATTGCAGTAAATAAATTGACAATTCTTACCAAATCTTCAGCTACTTGAGCCATTCCTTTACGGCTACATGTGTGTGGTATTTGATTCTTTCTAATAGTTTTGAATTTTTGACTCATTTCCTAAGAATAAAAAATGCATTATTTATGTTCGTTCACTAATTCAAACTTCACAATTTTCGGCCAATGCGACAATAAATAAACATTTTTATTTGAAGAATTAGTTAAAAAAGTTAAGTATCAGTTGTGGGTATCTTTTAAACAATCAATCAATACTAAAATACCTTAAACTCTAAACTTGTTTTGGACTTGACAAACTTCTTCCACTCATTCATGTTTAGGTTGTCAGGTTTCATCTGAATTCTTTCTTCTTCGTTCTTTGCGTCTGCTATTTTGCGAACTAATCTAGCTTTCGAACCTCTAAAAATGCATTCCATTTGCTGAAATATGCTCGCTTTTTGCCATTCCTCGTCCAATTTAAATCTAGCCTGCAGTATAACAAATTACCAAAGTTAAATATTGAATAATATATCAAATATGGAAATTAAAATTAATTATTTTTAAACTGAGAAAATCCTATTATTAAACTGAGAAAATCATGAAATCATGAAATATATGTACATATGCGATTGTATATTTTTGCACACAGGCGAAAAGTAAAAAAGAGCTCCTGAAATAGGAATGAAGGAAACTGCAATCGAAGATATAAGATAAAAATAACACACCTAAAACACTGCATATCAAAAGCTCTGTATCTTTTTGCACATTGAAATCACTATAAAATTCGATTTGTTTAAAAGTTGGGGCTGATGCATACCTTAAATGGAAGCTGACGTAAGGAAGACGAGAAAGGGAAAGAGCAGGCAAATAATCTCTACATAGTTGATGATTATTGCATATTTTTTTCTCTTTCCTTCTTCAGCCTAATTACTATTTAATTTATTGTCCAAAATCAAAATTCATATAACAAAATCTGCAATTGTATCCTCTTATGAATTTGAAATTATATAAACCAAGTTGATGAGTTGCATAATATTAAAATAAAAAATAAGTTGTCATTTCTTCACTGCTCAAATATTTAGTTTTATTTTGACTTTTATAGTTATTTTTATTATGATATTTTTATACCATGATACAATACATGATTTGAGTATCCTGATGCGGTGACAGGGAAAATTTATTTACAACTATTACTTAATCTTTATTTACATTTCCTATAGTAAAATTATTATATTTCATGATTTTCTGTGATACCATCTATTCAAGGAATAAACATAACTTTGGTTAGCAAAGAAATTTTATTTGAATAATACCTTACAACATAAAAAAACAAGGAGAAGTTAAAAATTATTTTGAAAACAAAATAAAATTCACTAAATGTACTTATCTCACATAAACAAAAGATATCAGCCACTGAAATGGGAATAACAGCAAAAAAAAGGAAAAATATTAAACTACAGCAGGTAACTACAAAAATCTTACTGTATAACAGTATGAAGATCAAGTTAAAAGCAAGAAAACATAGGAAATTATATATTGTATCTACTAGTCATAATTATAACTAAACTGAATGGGACATTATAAACACATGTTGTATCTACTAGTCATAATTATAAGTAAACTGAATTTGCGTTGTATCATAGAACATAGATGTTGTTCACTGGTTCAATTCGACAATATTAAAAGAGAGGAGGAACTTGTAATATAAAATGCATCATTTCCATATATATTATAACTAAATTTGGAAAAATAAGTAAGACATACCTGAATACAACCCCACAAAGCAACTTGTAATGTGCACTTAGATCTTTCCTCCTATCAAGTGTAACCGGAACATGTTCCCTTACTAGAGGACCTAAATATGAAGAAAGCTTGACAGATCCATTCCCTATTGGTTTGCCATTCGCATTAAATACGACTTCAATGCGATTCAATGGATTTATTGGAAGCCTTTTCATTTTAGCTGGACCTCTACGTTTGCGCTTCATAACTGGATTTGTGGTGGCATCTCGAGTAGTTCTCCCATTCATGTCAACTTCAAAATCTTCTTCAACTTGCATTGTATCTTCCACAACTGCTTCAGCTATGTCATGATTTTGATCATGATTGTTCTCCATGTTTCTAACTTCTTGCGAGTTTTCTTCAATACGTGACTCGCTATCGACCCTATTGTCTTTGTGCTTTACATTAGCTTTGGATGTAGTGGATTTATCCATTAGTTTTAGCCATTTTAGAGCAGCCGTCTTCTTTTTACCCATTTGCTGCATATAGCATAAAAAATTGGATGTTAACAAAAGCATAAAATTGTTGAAATAAACAGTTCGACTGTCAGCAAAAGCATGAAGCATGGACTTCAATATGTCTCACACAGCATGTTACATCAATGTTAGTTAAGAATAAAAATATTCAACATAAACTGTTGTCATTTTTCGTACGTTCCATACAAGAGGTACATTGCATTACCATACACTAATAATTCAATAAACCATGTAAATGAAAAAAACAGAAAAATAAATAAAGTAACTTACGAAGCATATCAGTAAATGCCATTTTTGAAAACTAATAAACCACACAATATTTTTACGCAGCCTTCATTTCCCAGTATATCATGTAATTCATCCAAATTTGTATATGTGGTATCAATGTATAATATAATAATAAACTGCTGACACAACTGTGTTGGTTAATAATGAATCAATGGTCCAACAACACATCAAAATAATTGTTGTCTCTAATATTAGAAGATTGAATAAAGAGGGAAAAAATTAATGATGGTTTTGTTATTCTCATAGTATGGAAATTAAGGAAGGAGAAAAAAAAAATCTAAACATTAGTTGCAATCAAAATTCATCATAGTATGAAAAAAAAAATCATGGTTTTGTTATTCTCAAAAACCCAAACCGATAAACTCTATAGATCATAATAAAACTGAAAAAAGAATTTATGTGTATGAGCATTGTAATTTTCCATACCATTTGTAAAGGTGGAAATTGCTCCTTCAATTTTGATTATCAAATTTATTTGCCTTTAACATTATTAAATATGTGTACTGAAATAGCATTAACCAAATCGACAATAAAATAACCAAGAGCACTCAAAGCAAAGTAATCTATCGACAAGGCAGTTAATGCTAAATTTTCATTCGTTTCTAATAGTTAATAGGAAAATGGATACAAAAACTAATTCGAGCATAATCAATGATGGTTTCTAAAACTTTTCTCCAAAATGCCTTCACAATCTTCCCTAAAAAAGCTGACATCCTCCACATAATCCACATCTATCATGTTTTCTTAGCAATCTTGAATAGCATAGCTGGTGTCTTCAATAGAATCATCTGTCTCCAATTCATGAAAACCTCTTGGTGGTTCCTCCATTATAACATACCAATTCGAAGAATCGTTCTCTCTTGAATAAAAAAATTGTTTCGCTTGAGATGCCAGAATATATGGATCCCTCGAAAATGAAGCATGATTTTGATGCAAATTAACAAGCGTAAATCCATCTTCAACCTTCATCCTGTTTCCAATATTGGCCCAATGACACTTAAAAACTAGAACATAAAATTTGTGATAGCCTAACAAGATTATGTCAGTCAAAATCCCATAGTACGTGACCACATTAACTACTTGAAAGACATCTTTCGCACTTGCTTTACACATGGTAATAGCATCATAAGTCACTCCAGAATTTTGAGTTTCTCTTTCAACATCTTTTGTATGAAAACGTAACCCATTAATTATATATCCTTTGCAGGACAAAGCATTACTACTTGGACCGTAGGCAATCCATTTTAATAATTCATCGTGTTCGCTTGAGTTAATAGATATCTGGAAAAAAACTAATCATTTCAATATAGATTCAAAAATACTATTTTCAAACCTATAAATAAATTTTAAAAAAGTTGATTAACCTTCTTTTTAATCCAATCAGCAAAGTATTTTATGTTAGTTTTCCATAGCAATGTAGCATTTCTTTCCATGCATCCATCCGACCTTTGTAACTCTTCCAAATGCATACAACCATAATATAAAAGACACTAAGTTACAATTATAATTACATATATTACGACGATAAATATTAAAACAATATGTGCTTACTCTAAAAATGGCTCAGTTATAGCCATATTCATTAGCATAGCAAGATGAGCAGCTTCCTTCTTATTAGTTGTCAACGTAATTGTGTTGCATGTTTATATTGGATGCCCTTCGAGTATTGCATCATCAGTCTCATAATCTTCGTCTCTACCTTCTTTCTCCTCAAATTGTGATGATTTCTTTAGAAATTCTCCAAAGAATCTTACAGATTGTTCTGCGAGATAGTTTTCTGCAATGCATCCTTCAGGACGTACATAGTTCCTTACATAATCTTTAAGTATTTTCATATACCTTTCGAAGGGGTACATCCAACGAAAATGAACTGGTCCACATAATCGAGCTTCTTTTCCAAGGTGAACTGTTAGATGCATCATTATGTCGAAAAATGAAGGTGGAAAATACCTTTCAAGATCACATAAAATTGTAACGATCTCATCATCGATTTGTTGCAACTTCTCTCTATCAAGAACACGTTGACATATTTTATTAAAAAATAAACACAAACGAGTTTTTACTTTCCTTGCCCTTTTTGGAAGCAGTCCTCTCAGTGCAACCGATAATATTTGTTGCATTAAAACATGGTAATCATGCGACTTCAATCCACTAACTTTGCAATCCTCCAATGACACACATCTTTTGAAATTTGAGCAGTAACCATCAGGTCCTTTGAAGTCATACAATCTTTTGCAAAATGTTTATTTTTCAGAACTGGAATGTATATGGAGCCGGTGGAAGATATGTTTTCTTCCCTCGAGGTTGTGCATATAGAGTAGGTCGATTTCCCCAATCATCTAAATCCTTTCTAGAAATAAGACCATCTTTTGATTTGCTATCATGCAACATTGTGATAAGTAAACTTTCGCCCACGTTTTTCTTAATATGCATCACGTCTAAATAGTGGCGGAGTGGAAGTTCCTTCAAACATCAACAATACAACCACTTTAACATTATATAAGTTTATAATTTAATTATTGCGAATAAAATATAAGTTGAACACTAACCTTCCAATATGATAAATCAAAGAAAATTGATTTTTTTTCCACCTTGGTAGCTCTATTTTTATAGGATCATTTTCATCTTCTCTGCTACCAGTACACTTCCTCTTCCTACATGTAATCTTTATACTTTGCTTCTTATTTAAATTCTTATTATTTCTCTTCTTGGCTGCTTTTATTTCTTCATTCTCAACTTTTCCAAAATCATTTGGAAAATCTTTCAGAATTACAGAAATATATCTACCTGCAAGAATTTGAGATTTGTTACCTTTCTCCACAGTATTATCAAACCAAGTCTTTTGTTTTCTTTGTGGATCAGAAAGAGGTAAGAATCTTCTATGTCCCATATAGACATTTTTTCTTCTATGATTTAGCCATCTATGGTGAGTATTCACGCCACATAATGGACAACCTTTTTTTCCTTTTACACAACATCCAGCAAGATTTCCATAAGCTGGAAAATCATTTATAGTCCATAACAAGATTGCTTTTAAGTTAAAAAAGTGTATTGCTAAATGCATCATAAATCTCTACCCCGTTACTCCATAAATGTTGCAAATCTTCTACCAAAGGAGTTAAATATACATCAATATCATTCCCAGGTTGCTTTGGACCAGGAATCAATAACGATAACATAATATTCTCCTTTTTCAAACACAATATAGGTGAAAGATTATATATCGCAAGCATCACTGGCCAACAACTATACTTGTTACCTTTAACGTCAAATGGAGTAAAACCATCGGTAGCAAGACCTAGTCCAAGATTACGAGGATCATTTGAAAATAATTTCCATCTATCATCAACCATGCTCCATGTCAAAGAATCCACAGGATGACGCATTTTACCATAATTACTTTTATTACTAAAATGCCATCTTAAATCTTCTGCCATCTGTGGAGATCTAAACATTCTTCTTAATCTTGGAACAATAGGAAAATATCTCAATACTTTGACCAGAATACCTGGCATTATCTCTTTCGTCCGCTCATTTATCTTCCATCTCGAAGAACCGCATTTCGGACATTTATTCAAATCATTGTACTCTTTCCTAAAAAGAGAGCAATCATTCTTGCATGCATGAATCTTCTCGAATCCCGTGTCAAATACTTTGAGGAACTTCTTAGGTTCATACAAAGTTTCCAAAAGAACATTATTTTTAGGTAATAACAATTGTTGCACATTTAGAAGCTTATCAAAACCAGTATCTGATAATCCAGTTTCACATTTATGATTATACAATGTAGTGATAGCAGATAATTTTGTTTGATCTACGCAATCAGGGTACAGTGGAGTTTTTGCATCTTCCAAATTTTTAAGAAAATCATCCACTCTCTTCTGTGCACCATCATTATTATTATCAACTGAGAAAAAAGTATGATTGACAAACTCTTCATCTTCAAAGTGAATGGCTTGAAGTAGTTCATATGTCTCATCCACCTCCACCTCTTTAGTTATAATCATTTGCTCACCATGACTATACCTCTTACTGCACATGTATATAGGATCCATTCCTCTTATAATCAAATGCTCGACAACAATATCACCATATTGATGGCTGAGATTTCGACAATATAAGAAAGGACATAAATTTTTTTCCTGTTTCCTAAGTTTCTCTTTGCAGCATGCACAAAATTCCATGCTCCTTGCTCGTATTCGCTACTAGTTCTATGACAAAATTTAAAAAAACAAGTTTTTATTTTAGTTTCCATGTTAAATTTTAAGCTAAATATTGTATTACTACCTATGTAAATGCACCCAATCTTTTTCCATCGTCGTATATGATACTATAACAAGCAATTTTCTAAACAAAACAAAAGCACAATTCAATAGGTGTTAAATTTATATATATTTACACACATAAATATATATATATACATACTAACACGCTAATAACTATTCTTGAGTATCGAAGTGATATTTCGTGGGAATAAAACAACTGAAAAATAATTGAACATCTCAACATTTTCACTTATCGTTATTAGTAAGATGACATCTCAACATTCTCGTTTATCATTCACTTTCATCTATTTCAAATAAATATCATGTTGATAATTTATAAATGAAGTTAGAGTTCATTCAAAAATATTGAACTATTGAACCAAAAGAAAATGTAAATATGCATTTAATCTTAAGGCCGAGAAATTGGTGCCACAGGCTTTAGCTAAGAAGTTATTAGTGACAAGATATGATGTTTGATTTTAGTATTGTAGATCGTTTAGGTTTACTCAGCAACTCGTTCCTTTTGCTCTGCGAGCCATGTCTGTGCATACTCATGTGCTTAACTTTCTTCCTACCCTCTCTTTAAGACAGGTACTCACTATGTCTGTTTGCTTGTTTATTTATTGTTAGTTGGCTTCTTTATTTGTTACATAACGAGTTAGATTTGTTCTGTTCAGTCAAATCTTAGGTACCTTGCTCTATCATCTTTGAGACACCTAATTAATAAGGATCCGATAAGAATATTTACAAATTTAATGATTGCATTTAAGCGATTTCACTCGTTACAACTAACTTCATAATGATAAGCCTCTCAGATATGATTATCACCAACTATTAAATATTGAGGCCATTTTTTATTGTACGAACTAGGAAAACCAACTCCTTTCCATAAGTTGATAAGTTTAAGTTTCTACCATGTAGACTTGACTTATGTAATTGGCTTATCATCTTAAAGTAAAGACCGCACCAATCCCTGAGCCATTAACACCACACTCAACTACAATTTTTTGTTAAAGTCAGGCATTGCTAAAATAGGGGGATTAATCAAGCATGATCTTAATTTATAGAAAGCACCTTAGCTTCTTGTGTCCAAGAGAAATTATCTTTTTTTTTCAGCATGGAAGTTAATGGTTTTTCTATCATGCTATATCCCTAAATAAATTTTCTATAATAATCAGATAATCCTAGAAATACACTTAAAACTTTTATGTTGTATGGTGGTGGCCATTCTATATTATCTTTTATTTTCTCTATGTCCACAACAATATCATTTTCAGAAATAACGTACCCTATGTACTGTATTTTATTTTCTGAGAAGAACACGTGGAAAGCATAATTACTAATTTATTACCTTGCAGATTCTGAAAGGTAATAGACAATATTTAATATGGTCTTCCTACGATTTACTATAAATCAATATGTCATCAAAGAGTACAAGTATAAATTGTCTTAAAAATGATTTGAATATTGGATTATTTAGAGATTGAAAGGTTGATGGGGCATTGCATAAGCCAATTAGAATAACTAAAAATTCATAATGATCTCCATGAGTTCTAAAAGATTTTCTATGAATATCATCTTAAAGCATTCTTATTTGATGATATTTAGTGGTAAGATCCAATTTGTAAAAAAAAGCCATGGAGTTCATCCGGTAAATCATCAGTTAGAGGTATAGGAAACTTGTTTTTAATAGTTAATTTGTTTAAACCTATGCAAACCCACCAAGACCCATCTTCTTTTTTGACCATTACAACATGGTAGAAAACGCACTGGTACTATTGCTGATAATTCCAGTGTCAAGCATATCTCTGGTCAATTTTTCTCGTCCATTTTTTATATATCAAAAGAATGTCTATATGGTTGTAAGCATACCGGTTTACAACCATGAAGTAATTGTATTTTATGATCTCAATCCCCTTTTGCGAAAGGGATTTTCATGGTATGGTAACTAAATGAAACATGTCTAGCAAATTTTGAATTTGTAGATGAATATGCTAGTTAATGTTTGTTTTTGAAGGGGAAAATAATAACATGATTTTAGTGTTGAAGAATTTAACCTTTTTGAAATATTTTTACCATTCGAATGTTCAAAAGAAGATATGGTTAAACCTTGCCACAAAGATTCCCTTCTCTTGTATTTAAATCTGGCCTGCAACCTGTTAAATTTAAAACAAATTTCACTAAAATCTCTCATCCACTAAACTCTCAAAAAAATATCATACCCTTCCATTGGCAGTAAAAACAAATTTATAGGAATTTTGCATCCTTGATAAGAAAGTAAAACTTGAAAGCAGATTTGATTACCATGTTGAAACACCCCACCTCCGTTAAGGTCACTCACAAAGGAAATGGCTTAACTTTGGTGGAGGGTTATAGGTACAAGGCACAGAAAAATTTACAAGACAGATAAATATAAGCGGCGGAAATCAAACATTTATTGCATACGTGGTTCAACACAAAAGTATTACAGCAAATTGTCTCAAAAATAACTTCCAAAACACTACACCATAATTTGTATCTTGATTGTTAAATAAAGAAGCATAAAACATAGATAAAACTGCATAAATCCCCAAGGGTCATATCCAAAAGCCATAGCCATGCAAGAGAGTCCAAATCATACATCTACTTTCTTGAAGCTTGCAAAGAATCTGATTAAGCTGTCATATTCCCTCCCTGTGGACTTGGGGGGGGGGGGGACGGAAGAAAAGAAGACAAAAGAAAACGGGTTAGACAATAAGTCTAGTAAGTTCAGTGATTACTAGTATTTAAACAAGGAAAGGGATCATGACAGTGATAACAGAACATATGACAATACCCTAATATAAGATAAGAGGAACATGTGATCGCACCCATTACTATAGTCTCTGCACCTACCAACTACTGGTTCAACCAGCCCCACGTGTTTATAACAAACGATGCCCTTAATGATCGGCTCCTACTCGCACGAATTCATGTCCTGTGTCATTCGGCCCCGCTTGATTGTAGCTACCTGTGCTGGTCCCACCATGGGGTGTATCAGTCCACTGGTGGCAACACTAGTACAAAACATCTTATTTGCGTCGGTTTAGCAAAAACCAGTAGCAAATAAGGTTTGTGCAACGGATTTTTTGAAAACCGTGGCAGGTTGTTTATGGAATACACTATGAAACAAATTCGCGATGGTTTTTTATAAACGCCGTAGCAGATATTTATGAAATGTGACAGATATTTTAATAACCATAGACAATTGCACGGTTTAAAAAAAATTAAAGGCCCAATTTGCGATGCTTATTAATTGACCGTCACAGGGTTATGCGAACTTCCTCCATCCACCTAAACCTAAATTTACTAACTCCATATAAAAAAGAAAAAAAAATGCTCCAACCTATTTCATCGAAAAAACTTATCGACCTCTCTAGATCTATGCCACCCTCTTTCATCGATCAATGTCATCGTTTCACCATAGCAATATTCTTGCATTCGATTGCTTCTTCGCGTCTTAGTAGGGTATGGATTGTTCTTGATGTTGGGATCGATTGATATTGTTGTTGCGATTGGAAGTCGTGACTCAAAGGTTATTGCAGAGCTCGTGGTTGGTCACATAAGTTTTTCAATTAATTGGTGATAGCAATGATTTTGGGGATACAGATGTGGTGGAAGTGGTATAGGTAAGGTTTTGACAAGGTTTGCGTTGACCTTGCTACAAAGAAAAAAAAGGTGATAATAATGGAGTTCAAGAGGAGTTTGTCACAAAGTCTCCCCTTCCTTCAGCTAAAACCCAAAAAAGAAGAAAAATATATCCAAAACCCCAGCTGTAATTAGGGTTTAAGTGGCGGCTTTTTATTTCTTATCCTCCTCTGCTGGTTTTTTTTACTGCAGTTTGCATAATGGGAAGCGGTCCAGCTCAATTTTCTGAGATCAGGAAGAAAGCAAGAGATCTCTTGACAAGAGGCTATAACTTTGACCATGAGTTTTCTTTGTCCACTGTCAGTAAAGATGGATTGGGCATTACAGTTACTGGGGTAAAAGTGGATGGACTATTTTTTGGTGATATGGGAACACAGTTCAAAAATGGTAAAACCGTAGTTGATGTCTGTTAGCCTGTTTTGTGACCAGGCTACCCAAAGCAAAGATCATGTTGACACACCTCTGGGTAAATGCTGTCTCATATGGAATCTCTGGATAAAATCGCTCTCCGGCATTGGAAGCATCATCAGAAGACACAAGGCAGTTTGGTCAAAATCACAACATCAGTATAAACTGGCCCAAAACCCCTATCAAATGAACTCATTTGTATCTATTCACATCATATACTTGCAGCCCTTTGAATTAGCTTCAGTTTGAGCATTGGTTTGGCTCAATCAGACTTACGGTTTGAAAGTTATGCCCATTTCCGTGAACGGGTGTAAGCTGGCACATGACCGCGATCCGTGAACCGCGATCCGCGAACTGTGAACCGTGAACCGTAATCCGCGATCCGACCCATGACCGCGATCCGATCCCCTAGGTTGATGGATGATGACCAAGACCAAGTCCACCACGATCCGAGAATGCAGGATCTCGCGACACGTGACACCAACTGTCATATTGACCAATTCTTCATCAAGCTACGAACCGGTCCGAGATCTTCGGGATGTGGGCCACGTATGACCGCGATCCGTCACCAGAAATCAGCTATAAATAGCCCAGAGCTTGGCATTTTTCAGGACTTTTTTTGGCATCTCCTCATCCATGGTTGCCATAGCCAACACTTCTCCATGAATAACCACCATCTTCCTCAATAAATTCAATGGATTCGGAGAGAATTATTCATTGAATTCAAGTGATTGAAAGACAATATTCATTGTAATTATAATCCATGAGTGAAATGAGAAAATATGAAGTGGACATAGGCTCGTTAACGCCGAACCACTATAAAAATCTCGTTGTCTTGCTTTTTTCTCTATTTTTCGATTATTTCTTCATATCCTTTGCTCAAAATACGACAATTTGGGTGTTAGAGCCATTTTTTGATCTAACATTTTGGTGCTTTCACTGAGAAATGAATTCTCAGCCTATCGGATTGCTATTCTACTATATGGATTTGAAAGTTCGAAGAAAACAGTCCGCATTTCTACCATTTTTGAAGATTTCAGTTATTCCAGAAAATCAGAATTTCGCGGCTCCTGAAAAAAGCTATGGATACACAAACTTCATTATCAAACGAGGCTGGTGAAGAAGGTGCGCAGGAGAAGGTTAGAGCAGGTGGCTGGTTCTCGGTTCGCGGTTCGCGGATCGCAGGGGGTATCATGAACTGGCTCGCGGTTCGCGGAATGACCTCCACGAACGGAGCCCAAAGAGCCATAACGATCCGATTCGTAGCTCGCAGAACGACCTCCACGACCCGGGCCCAGAGTGACCTTCACGACCCGACCTGGTGTAGGATCCGCGACCCGATCCGAAGACGTTGATTAATTGACAATCCAAGCCACGAACCAGACGACAGTAGCGAACCACGACCCAGAAAAGTGGTGACGAATAAGGGTCGCGACCTGACCCAAAAAAGTGACATTTTTTGGAAAAAATACAATTTTCAGATCATTTCAAAAAAAGGCTCCATCTTCCAAAATCGAAAAAATCGTGCGGGGCCCCGGACCCCCGCCGGCGCTGCGCCCGGACCCGCTGACGGCCTCGCCTTCGGCTCGGAGCACGGCTCGCCTTCGGCTCGGAGCACGGCTCGCCTTCGGCTCGGAGTACATTTTGGCCCACAATTATCGCAAATGCTTATCAACCAAGATTCGGTAGGTATTCTGAGGATTCTTTCTAGAGCCATAACACTTACTTACTGATGTTATTCAATGTGAGGAGCTATTGGAAAGATTCGGCATGCTGGCTATGACGGTATACGAGATAATGATTATCTCTTGGCAACCTCCTCTTCCAAAGCTCCAATGGTGTGCATATTTCCCAAATGCAACTGATGATGCTCCTGAACGAATAGTGATCACCTAGTTTACGTGACTTAAACCTGTCCTACAGGCGAAATCCCAGATGACATTGACATAGAACAATCCGGATATTATTCTGAGGATGACTCAGAAGATCCCAATGACCATGATTCTCAATAATGGGATACCCGACGGCAAGTAAGGATGCTAGCACTACAAAGTTACCCTTCGCTTGAATGGCGTGGTGAAAAACGTATGTCCTACGGTTCACTCCTTGAAAAACTTAGCTAACATTTGCAATGCCTATTTGCCGTCAACCGCATCGAGATAGATTGATTTCCACGTGTCCAAGGGTTAGATCGATGTACTTTGGTGCCCAGAGTTAGGAACCAATTGAACCTCCGCAGGCCGTGATTGGATATATGGATCGTTGTTGGGATGATAACAACTTGACTGCTCACCAGGCACCATATGACATTGGTCAAGAAATGAGAATTTGAGATCAATGAAAATATGAATCAACCATTAGCTCTCCACTTCATATAATAGTCGTGATAGAATTTGTGAACACTACTTTAAGCCTTGCAAGCCATGCTATCGCAGTCAAACTTATCTGATTAAGGTCTAGATTGACAAGCTCTAGCAGAACTCAGAGCTTACCTAGCACTTTGGTGTCTACTACTATATATCCCAGCCGAAGATGTAGTGAGAATGGTCTACGATGACCGAGTTATTGAAGAAGCCGACTATTTGGCTGGATGGAATGTGCTATGCAACACAAATGGCGTGAAACCCAAAGACGCTTCCCCCTAGATGAAATGGAGTGTGAAGGAGGTGTCAATATTGCGAATAAAGGAAGCATCACAAAAGGAATTGCCCGATGATCTGCCCGAAGACATAAACCCCAGAGAGGATGGTTATTCGGGATGCAGAAGGATGACATCTAATGACACAACTACACATGTTCTGATTGGTGATGCCGTCCAGACTAAGGTCTTGAAGTCGGATCTTATTTATACCTATTCCGAGCAAGGGAACTTACATTCTTTCTACAGGTGAGCCTGGATATGATCGATTGGACCTATGCTGATATTCGCAGGATTTTACCATAAATTATGATCGAGTATAAACCTAAATTGTGCTCCTGTCAAGCAAATAGGACGTATGCTCGGTCCTGGGAGAGCGTCTGCCTTGAAAGAAGAACTCATAAGGCTAAAAGGCAATGGTTTTATATGAGGCGCCACACATCCCGCTTGGGTATCAAATCCCGTCCTCGTCAAGAAAGCTAATGGGAAATGGCGCACATGCATCGATTTCTCAGATTTGAACAAAGTCCGCCCAAAAGGAAGCTCCCCTACTATTTTGAGGTTCATATGATTGTGATACACACTGATTAGCTACTACGATAGGACTTGCAGCGACCTGAGGTATCTAGAAGATTGCTCAAACGGAACATAAAGCTGAACCAGTTTGATCTCAATTCCCTCCTAAAGAAGTCCATATGAGGACAAGCATTAGCCAACTTCATGGCTAAATGTACCACCCCCGAAGAGGATGTGTTAAATGTAGAAGATGCACCTGGAAGTTGTAATCAGACGGTGCAAATAATGATCGACCGTCCGACGCCGTTGTTTTTTTAATAACTCCTGAAGGACGGTCAATTTACTATGCCTTACGATTGAAATTCTCCGCTACAAACAACGGTTCCGAGGACGACACCCTGATTACCGAATTGAAATTCGCTAAGGAGTTGGGAATAGTGGCATCGAACATATTTTATGACTTTTATATCGTTGTTCGCCAGGATCGAAAGGAATTCCAGGCGCAGGAACCACCACTCGCAGCTTGCCTAGAACCGGAAGAAGGGCTGTTGGATGTATTGGAACGTTACAACATATCTCATGTCCTATGAGCAGAAGATCAGAAGGCGGATAATCTGACCAAGTTAGAAGGGTCCGACAATCTAGAAAAGATAGAGATGATCCCTATCAAGACACTATAAAATACAACCATTGATCAGATGGAAGTTGATCCAGCGTTGGAGACCGAACCCGGAAGAGAGTCATGGATAACCCCATGATGAACTTCCTGTAGCACGTAATGCATCTAGCAAGGTGAAGTGAAATGCGTGCCATCGTTCTTTATGCCTCGAGGTATGACATGCAAGTCGACACTGCCTATTTTTCTTGGGAGGTTGTCCCAAAACAGACACCAACGAGTCCCATTGCTGAATTCACCGTTCTGAACGATTCGACAAAATCACTAATTTACTTCCCTCTTGAAGGGAGATATATGCGAATGAAACATCCAGTGAGCAATGTTTTGGAATCAGAAAGTGAAGATTCACACTTCCACTCCTTCCATCAATTATATGCCAAGCAAACTCATGCCCCAGACGCTGGGGGCAACTGGAGATTTGAGCATAGATTACTCAAGATTACATCGTCTAATTCAAAGCCGATACACCATGAGTTTGAACAGCCGATTGCCTTCGTCTTGCTTGAAAGTTAGCAAGTTGAAGGTTTAGAATGCTTACGCCCGAATGCTGATTGATTGTTTGCACACCAAACCTTGTCCCAATATGGAATCGAAGGCATATCAGCAAATTTGTGAGATATGACTATCCCACCAGTAGCAATATCCTATTTCCTAGAATGGAAAGTGCAAAAATTTTTATAAGCATGAATCCATTGTTCTCAGGCCAATTTTCAACCTAAAACCAATGCGAAGATGTGCTACCATTAGTGATACAATCATGACTCCCTGACACCCTATCCTTACCCTTGACATGGGGGCAAAAATGCGATTCAGAGGAGATGCGATCTCATCACTCGCTTATGATACTTACCTAACCACCTTTGCCATCTCAAGACCCCGATCAAGGTCTATTCATTCTTGGGACTGCCTCCCCACGATAGTTTGAAAAGATATCCCTCATCAGCTAAGAGACTTTGGCAGTCCTTCACTGGCAGAGACATGACGATGCAAAATGAACTTGCAAAGAACCTGCAATGCCATTTCCGCTCCGAATGATATCCATTCCTTCAACAGGATTATTCTTTAACCATAACTCTTATATTTGCATGCTTTATGAGTTATTGATGTAATTAACTCAGATGAATTAATATGTGGATGATATAGGTACCCCGGATTTTATGCCGATCAAATTTCTAACACCCGCATATGGAATTATAGAACAGAACTATAACGAGCTCGACTGAACTGCTCGTTTACAAAGCCATGCTCTTCGTCTAAAGAATGCTATATAGCTCAAGGTGGATCCGGGATGACCATCCAATCCTTGGATCACACGTGGCAGACCACAAGACAATTGAACATAAATCTTTGAGTTGCAAAGTTGGAGTCCTACTCTAGATGGACGCGGTGTGACCGTCTATATGGCTCAATCCTATCCGCGATGCCGCCAGACTACATGAATCCCAATAAAGGAGGCAGCACTGCCTCTCGATATGCGTACGTTTTAACCATGCAATCTACTTTCACATGCTTTCTGAGTTATTGACATGACTAACTCGTGTGATATGAATGATGCAGTTACCCAAAGTTTGGTGCCAACCACTCCTCCCAAAGACTGTTCGGAGGAACGCAAAGCCTTGGCAAACGTTTTCCAACTGTTTGTCTGACTGACCTTAATCCTCAGAGCTTGGATTAAAATATAAATCTAGGATGAGTTTGATGGGAAATGCATGATTGAAGACCGCTCGATCCATGACTCTAACTCTCATGATTTGAGAAAGAGTATAAAGGGCGAGAAAAAGATGTCCACCACTCTAACCTCGGCGAAAGCTAGGAGAGTATAAAAGCGTCTCCGATTGAGCGCTGAGAAAGAGCTCTTGCCCCGCTGAAGGATCGGGGAGCGACAGAACAGCTGAGCTCGAACTCTAACCTCGGCGACTGCCAGGAGAGTATAAAAGCGTCCCTGATTGTGCACTGAGAAAGAACTCTTACCCCGCTGAAGGATCGGGGAGCGACAGAACAGCTGAGTTCGAACTCTAACCTTGGAGACCGCCAGGAGAGTATAAAAGCGTCTATGATTAAGCGTTGAGAAAGGTGCTGGAGACTCCGCACCCCCCATAATTTCTGCTCCGTTGAAGGATCGTTGAGCATATCATGAAACAAGCTAGAACTCCTACCCCGCTGAAGGATTGGGGAGCAGATTGAAAGCTGAGTTCGAACTCCAGAGAGAGTATAAAGGCGCTAGAGACTTAGCGCCACAGGGGCTCCTACCCCGCCAGAGTGTCGGGGGACTGACTGAACTCCAAGCCCGGATCCTCCATGTCCGAACATGGGGGCAAAACAGTTAAGATTCTAATCAATCCTCAACAAAGTCCTGGCCAGGCACTAAGTTAATGATTGATTGGGAGCATACCTATACACACATAATACTTTAGTGCATTTTCATTTATAATTGCATTGACTACTTACAACGCTTCATGACTTATCTGCCCATTCGCAGGTACAAGACAATGCGAAAGGAACAAAATTTTTATTACTAAACGCAGGTTTACAAAAGATAACTAGTCAGGAACGCGAGGGCCTCACTCGCAATGATGGCAACATGCTAATGGAAAACGAACAAAGGGTCGCGTCTAGAAGGATGATGCAGGCCCCTTGAAGACCAGAAAGCAGATGCAAAGAGAACGTCCATCTGCTGATCCCAACTTACTACCAAAATGGGAAGCTCAGATAAGGCTGGATATATCCCATGTAATAATTGAACATGATGCAACCATTTCGTCCCCGACCTTTCCCTTGATGCAAAGAGCAAACGGGAGCACTCGAGGCGACTACAATCTGACCCTTCACCGCTTGATTTCTGTCCTCGGAGCTTGGATGGGAGACTAGGGCTTAGCATGGCCTGAATACCAACTATTCATTTTTGCACTCAACTCCGGCTCTTGATGCGAGAACTGAACATGAATCCAGAGAAGACATGAATTCGAAGTGTACTGCTCAACAAAACCCCCTGTGGATAGGGGCACATGATACGAGACTTGAGCAACATAGTTCAATTACTCGATGCCTCCATTCCTAGCCGAATGACAAAAGCCTGATTGACGGTTAATGCTCGTGTAGAATCAAGAAGCCCGAGGCCGACCTTCACCTATTTCAGAAATGAACTGGAAGGCCGAGCAACAATCATCAATTCGCTGGAAATGATAAAATTGAAGTTCAGGTAGTGACGAACTTGGCACAGTCAGATATCAACCATCAGCTTGGGTTGAACACAAACTAATCAGCAGGCGCACAACATGCGATTTTGATTCCCTACGTCATGGATGGAAACACGGGCAATGGAACAGCTACCTGCAACATCCTAGATGAGAATGCAAGAATTATGACAAACTCAGATCATGCACGACCAGTTTTAACTCCAACTCGAATGAATACTCGAGCGACATTTCATACTCAGCTCCAAGAAAGAACACAACAATTCGAAAAACAGGAACCCGGTCAGGTCAAATGACTCAAACCATGACCCGGGGGCAATATCGACGTGGAAACAAGAAATCAACAAAGACCCCCTTTGTAATCTCAGATTCGATGCTGGGGGCACCAGCCAGGATCTTGATAATGTGCATCAATTCTTTGATGGCAACCTGCTCGCTAGTTTGATTCGGCGCCTCTCGAGAGGCGGCACTTCTCGAGATGATATGGATAACAACAATTACAGCCCTCACACATGGGACGTTAGGATCCCCTGTTATTCCCCCGGACTTTAAATTTTTCTATAACAAGACTTGCTCAGATATTTTGATGAATTCAACCCTGAAGTGGATAGACTTTCATGACAAAAAGGTGTTAGCGTCGAGACGAATGACCTAGATGCCTTCCTGACTAAAGAATGGAGTACCTTCTAATTCCTAAAACGATAAGGACAAAGGAAAAGCCCTGGAAAACAATGACAAGAATGTGCAATTCAAAGAGAATCTATACCACTTATCGAGCCCATGATCTTGTTTGTCAAGCACAATTGAACCGAGCATGAGAAAGAGACTCAATAAGACTGTGATAACCATTTCAGACTATGCTGAAGCATAAACGGTGGGGCCCAACTAAATTCATAACGACATTTATTCACTCGCATTCAACAACCTTACTTGACTCCGCAACTGATCTGATGAGAGTAACCGAAGTCGCTAATGTCCGATGAGGCAATCCTCACTATCTGACTAAAGAGAAGAGATGATATCAAAGCAAATGTGGTTCAACCATTCGCATATACAATTCCGATTTTTGCTAAATTGACAAACAGTACAGAATGATCTGGGTCGACTAAGATTGTTGAACCTGCAACTCTTACCAGATGCAACGACAGGAAGTATAAAATCTTCAAGATTAAATGCCTTATTGACTCAACTCAACCCCATCGATACTGGGGGCATAAGTACTGACCTCGCTTGTCCTCCGATGGCACTGAGAGCACAAGTGTCGGTTCATAGACTAACTTTGAAGACAATCCTGGCATGAAATGGGATTCAAAACATGTACGTCATGCCTCCGGAGTACAACCTTACTCATCTTTGCCGACCAAGCGAGCTAGCTTGTGGATCGAATGTGAACTTAAAGACTCAAACTACACCGAAGGGAAGGTGTGACAAACCTATCTACTCCCTCGCGATGGTGACGATCCTATAGGCACTGGTCCACATAATTTTAACAACATCCCTTACTGACTACTTCATATGTGAATGTTGGATTAAGAAATGATCCATAACAATTGTGGATTCCCTCAACTATGATCCATAGTGATCATGGCTTTCGGATTCCTTACTGTTATGATTCAACGCAGTTTTAAGATCATGGATCAATATCAAGATATCAAGCTAGTCCAAACTTGAGTATAAATGAAAAATTCATATGTTGATTCTAATATGCTCGGTACCAACCATCTAGATACCGAATCAAAGCTCGAGGATTCTTGAATTACCCAGTAATTTGGATGATTACCTCGTACATTGACCTATATGTAAAAGAAAGTCTGGCCCGACGATGCACTCAGCTTACGAAAAATGATAAAATTGTTTGGCAACGACCTGTGCGTGTAGAATCACACTCGGGAGCCAACGATTTAGCATGACTTTTGACGTGTGAATTAGACCTTTTGATTCGACAAGGCCTAAACAATTACTTGATCATCTTGAAAACTCCTTCCAGAGAACATGGCTTGACTAGCTCCCAGGGATGCAATGCAACAATTGGATAAAGACTGCTCAAGGACGAATAATGACATTCCAGAAAGATTTAGCTCAACATATTCAAAGCACATCTCATCCTCGATAAGATGTACTTTGGGGGGCAAAATTTTAGCCTGCTTTGTGACCAGGCTACCCAAAGCAAAGATCATGTTGACACACCTCTGGGTAAATGTTGTCTCATATGGAATCTCTGGATAACATTGCTCTCCGGCATTGGAAGCATCATCAGAAGACACAAGGTAGTTTGGTCAAAATCACAACATCAGTATAAACTGGCCCAAAACCCCTATCAAATGACCTCATTTGTATCTATTCACATCATATACTTGTAGCCCTTTGAATTAGCTTCAGTTTGAGCTTTGGTTTGGCTCAATCGGACTTACGGTTTGAAAGTTATGCCCATTTCCGTGAACGGGTGTAAGCTGGCACATGATCGCGATCCGTGAACCGCGATCCGTGAACCGTGATCCATGAACCGCGATCCGCGAACCGTGAACCGTGAACCATAATCCGCGATCCGACCCATGACCGCGATCCGATCCCCTAGGTTGATGGATGACGACCAAGACCAAGTCCACCACGATCCGAGAATGCAGGATCTCGCGACACGTGACACCAACCGTCATATTGACCAATTCTTCATCAAGCTACGAACCAGTCCGAGATCTTCGGGATGTAGGCCACGTATGACCGTGATCCATCACCAGAAATCAGCTATAAATAGCCCATAGCTTGGCATTTTTCAGGACTTTTTTGGCATCTCCTCATCCATGGCTGCCATAGCCAACACTTCTCCATGAATAACCACCATCTTCCTCAATAAATTCAATGGATTCGGAGAGAATTATTCATTGAATTCAAGTGATTGAAAGACAATATTCATTGTAATTATAATCCATGAGTGAAATGAGAAAAATATGAAGTGGACGTAGGCTCGTTAACGCCGAACCACTATAAAAATCTCGTTGTCTTGCTTTTTTCTCTATTTTTCGATTATTTCTTCAAATCCTATGCTCAAAATACGACAATTTGGGTGTTAGAGCCATTTTTTGATCTAACAATGTCAAAGTCAATACCAATTCAAATGTATCAACGACCATTACTCTTAATGAAGTGGTCAATGGCGGCAAAGCTATACTCAGTTTTAAGTTGCCTTATCATAGATCTGGAAAGCTTGATTTGCACTACGTTAATGGTTATGCAGCCGTTAGCTCCAGCACCGGCCTAACACCTGCACCATTATTGGAATTCTCTACAGAACCAAAGACATCACCTTGGGAGTGGAGATAGTCATCGATGGCGCTTCTGCATCTTTCAGTGAATACAATGCATGCATAATGCTAATTAAACCCGACTTCTCTGCATCCCTAATATTGACCGACAAAGGGGAAGCACTAAAAGCCTCCTACATACACTCGGTGAATCCATTAAGCGAGAATGTTGTGGCTGTTGGAATGGTGCACAGGTTCAATATATTTGAGAACAGCTTTACGATTGGTAGCTCTCATAAAATAGATACAGCTACAATGATGAAGATTAGAGTTAGGAGCAGCGGTAAATTTGGAGCTACTCTACTGAACCTCTCATTACTTACATCCGATATGCGTGCAGTGCTTATTCAATTTTTTTTTTAAATAATCAACATGTATTCATTCTTCACTATGGTATTCAATATTCCAATATTTATATGTGTTAATTTATGCTTATATTCATACAACTGAGTTTATCTAGGTTGGTTGGTCATACTATTTTGCATTTGCAACTGCTCCAAATGGGCTAATCATTTGCTTTTTGAGGCATGTTGTTTTCAGAATGGGTGCTGTTAAATAAGAACATAACCTCGTTATTTCAACTTTATTCTGATTAAGCTCTTTATTTTTCTTGTGTAGAAATGATGGAGATAGTACGTTGGGTACAGATGGTATGAAGATTGAGGAGGAAATAAGCCCACTAACTGCAGCAGCATAAATTACATTAGGTATGTCATCATCTTCATTGTTATCATCTATTACCTAAATGTTAGGATATTAGAAATAAATGTTTGTTATAAGTTACAATTAGAATGGTGTAGTGGTATACTGACTGGTACAAATCTTTTTCCTAATGGACGAATAACAAAAATTCAAACTAGATGTGCACATGACTCGTTGATAATTGAATGAACCAAGTCCAGTCGTCCTATCTAAATCGTAATTGGTTCAAATTAAATTTTGGACTTTTTAAATGATGGTTTTGAAAGTATACCGACTCTTAGTGATTAAGTTTTAAGTAGGAATGTAGTTTGGATATGAGTATGATTTTAAAAAATCATGTGCATTGGATTCTTAGCATGACCATCTTCATTTGGCTGTTTTGAGCCAGTCAGTGGCTTCAGGATGTATGATGGTTAGCATATTAAAAGTCTTAAAAGAAAATTGTATGCCAACAACCCGCATAAATTAGCTTTTGGAAATACATGTGATATGATGCGCATGCTACATAAAAGCCTTCATGAAAGTTAAGCTTTTGAACAGAAAGATTCCATATACAAATTTGATTTCAAGTATAAATTTCTTACAAATAAAACTCTTGAATGAAAAAGATTTGGACATATACTGACTTTCCAAAGGTTTTAGAATAAAGTAGATAAAAAAATGAAGCTCTAAATGTATTTGGTTTTGAAGAGGGCATGATCTATGATACATGTCAGAACTACCCATACACACAGTTTAAACATCCATGGTTTGAACTTTTTGGACCCATTAGGAAGATCTACGATAGCTTATGGAGAAGTACTCCCACTTATCTGTAACTCAACTAACCTATACTTCCAGTTATGATATTTTTATCTTAAACATGGTTCCCAATATTTTGAGTTTACTCTTGTCTAGTTTGTAATTTTGTGCACAGTCAATTAAAGAGTTCTAGCATGGAACTTACATTACAAGTGGGATGTCTGTCTTATAATGTTTATGCTAATTAAGTTTTATTTAAACACCCACTTAGTGAATGTGAATAAAACTGTAGGCATATGTTATGCCCTTCCTATATGTTCATGCAAGGAATTAAACCTGTAAATTGTTGACCTACATAAGAGTAAACCTGAAATATCCAATGCCTAAGACTTTGGTTTTATGCAATTTAGTTTTTTATCTGAGTTGTCAATATCTCAATTCTGAAGGTAGATTTTTGTTGGTTCTAAACAGTTGGACTTCCCTATCGCATTGTAAACATTGTTTCTGGTGCTTTGAATGATGCCGCCACTAAAAAATATGATCTGGAAGCGTGGTTTCCAGCATCTGAAACCTTCAGAGAGCTAGTCTCATACTCGTATTGTACGGATTTTCAGTCTAGAATTTGTATGCACCATATGGTCCGAAAACAGTTAGTCCTGGCTTTTACAAAATACTTCGTCTATTCACCTAAATAGGCAGATTACTTGCCATTCTAACAGTAATACTTATTATGATAATTTAAGAGTAAATTTTGTGTTTGCTATTTATTGTTTTACTGAAGTTGTGGCTTTCCTTAATCTCTATTTATGATATATGCAGCACGATGAGCAAACAAAGCAGTTTGTTCACATGCTTAACTGCACGTTAACAGTAACAGAAAGAACCATCTGTTGCATACTCGAGAACTACCAGACATAAGATGGAGTTGTAGTTCCTAAAGTATTGAGGCCATTCATGTTAGGCATTGACTTTCTTCCATTCAAGGAGGAGATGTAAATATCAGGTTTTATTTATTCCGCCCATTATTTCTGATTGTTGAATACATTTGCCATGATATTCTGGTTCACATTGATTTTTTTTGTTTGAAGTGATGCTTTCCTGGTTGCTGTATCGTCGAGATTTGTAGTATTTTGGTATGTTAAAAATATTTGGTTAAAGCTAGTGGACTATTTTCCCCAGTACTGTTCTATTTATATGCAACTTGTATCATTTTTATGGTGATTATTGATCACAAAAACCAAATTAATGTACAATGTTCAGAATTTTGACTTTATCTTGTAAACATATATTGATAAATAGGATGCACATAATTATAATGCTCTATTCCTACACTTGTATTTTCTAATTTGGGTGCTTTTTGGAACCAAGATAATGAAAAGATGAAAAAATAAGCAAATGGAGAACCTATTTTGATTTTCTAATTTGGGTGCTTTTTGATTTAAATTACTTTGTTGAGTTATAAATTTAAATTTTATTTTAATTTTTATATTAATAGAAACAATGATGGTAAATACACTCGGGACAGTAAGATATCCATAACCAAAGAGGGGGTAAAGAGCACATTTGCCCCCAAACTATTTGGATAATTCTATCAAAAAGCGATATGATTCTACTTCATAATATATGGACTTGCATCAATTTCTAGCTTTTGTGTTCATATATTATGCTGGTCATTTCTTGTTGACTAAACTGCTGCTGAATAAAATGATTGAGACATCAAAAGAGACAGGGATTCAAGGCTGTATAGTTAATGTGTCATCTGGATTTTACAGTTGGTTTCCTGGAGATCCATGTAAATATCTAGAACTTGTTGCTCAAAGAAAAAAGTGAGTTTTATGTAACCTTTCCTGTGCTTTTTGTTAAATTGTTGCAATTCGTTGATGCTTGCCATTGTCTTGATCACGGCTTTAGTAAAAGCCGATCTTTGTGGCAGTTTGTACATGTTGAAAGAAGCCATAAGTGACGCCAGTTTCACCTCAGTGTATCCAAATGCGACCACCGAAGCTTTAACATCATCTTTAAAATCTTCAGTTCTGTCCACTAATTTTGCCATCTCCTTAGTCTGCGAGTAGGCGAGGGGAAGTAATCTTCGAGAAACCAAGCAAGGCAACCAGAGGCAGAGGCATAGAGTGAGTATGCGCTGAATTAGTGGTGGCGACTGGCTCGAGGTTTTGCAGTGCAACAATTTGCTGGAACAATACAGTTACGTTGATGGCAGCGCTTTGGAGTAATTCGGGAACTACGCTCTTACTGGTAATCTTGTTGTTTGATGCTTATTATGTAATGTGCCTTTAATATAATTGATTTTGATCTTTGTAAACGTTGATTCTAATGTGCTGGTAATCTAGATGTGTTGAAAAACAGTGATAAGACACAGAGGAGAAACTTTTCATACTTGGATATACTTACGATGTTGCCTACATAGAACCTTTTAAACCTGTCATTTAAATTAGTGCAAGTTAATTTGAAATTAATTTTAATTTTAATTTGGAGAAACTGTTGCTATGTTCATTCAACATTACAATCTAGAAGTCAACTACGCAGTTGAATAATTAATGTATTTTTGATATACTTTGGAAGATGTGTATATATTTTTACTAGGTTGCTCATTTGGAGATGAAAAAAGGGGCACATATATCAGTGCCATGGCTAGAACAAATGTTAGGAATATAAAAGTTGAGGATGACAAATGGATCTTCTTCATACACAACGTGACACTGCTGTATTAATTTTTCTCAATTTCTCAGTTATTTTGTATCGATAATAAGTTAGCCAACTAGTTGCACTTTTTTGTTTAAGGTGTCGTTCCTTATATTGCAGCAGCCTGTTTGTTGATTCTTTTGAAACTTCTGTGTTGCTCGTAATTTTGGATGTACGACCTTTTCTTATATAACTCGAATATTAAACGTTGTCTTTCCATTTTGTTTACTACTTGCATGCATTTCAGTTGGATTTAATTTTAGGCTTGCTAGAAAAATTCATTGATTTGTAGAATTCTATACTACCAATTTAGGCAACAAGTGACACATTTTTTTAAGATGTTGCTGCTTATACCAACAACCTATTTGCTAAAAATATTTTTTTGATTGGATTTCACACAGTATTTTTGATACCCGTCTTCTCTATTCAATTCGACAATAAGTTAGCCAACCAGTCGCGCTTTTTTGCTTAAGGTGTTATTGCTTACATTGCATCAGCATGTTTGCTGGGTTTTTTTTTTTAAACTTGCTGCATTGTGGTACTGCGCGTGTTGCAACATCAGCAATATTTATTAAAATAAAACTGCACTGGATTTATAACTATTCCAATTATGTTTGCAGGCCAAATTCCTGGATCGCCTAGATTGCAACCTTTCCCAACTTCACTGGATATGTCTCCAAAGGGAGTGTCTTCTTCCCATAATGTTTATGTTTCACCTCTGCGCCCAACTAAGGTATGTTAATTTATTATTTACTTGTATTCAAACCATTTTGTTATCTCCTTTAGAAGCCTGAATAAAGTAGGATGGACTCTTAAACTTCCATGAAACTGCATCCTTTTGCTTTCACATTTGAGGAAGATTTATTGCTTCTGTTTGAATTAAAGTGTGTTATGATATTTGATTGCTGCAAGGAGGATGGCATTGCTTGCTGCTGAGCAGAGGGCTAAGGTTAAGAAGGAGAAGCTTAACAAGAAGAGCAGCAAGCTCACCAAGGTGGAAATTAAAGCTATTAATGCCATGGGAAAGTCATTTTACAAGACCATGATCGCCGACAGTGACTATACTGAATTTGAAAGCTTTGCCAAGTGGCTTCAAAATAAGGAGGTGACTCCACTTGAAGCTGAAACTGCAGCTGAGTAATTTAGTACTATTATTGGTTATTTCCATGTTTTTAAGCATCATTAAGCTCTCTTATGTTTTGAGATTTTACCTAGATAGCCTTTACTGTTGGATTCTGAATTTTTCTACTTTGTTTAATGCACTTTTATGTATTTCTATCAAAAAAAGTGTGTTATGATATTCTGCACTCACGCTCCTGTGTGCACAATTCTCACACACCATTTCCTGTTTAGCCAAAGAGTTAGTCATGGTTTAAAATGTTATGTGCTATGGTGCAAGCTTAGCATATCTCTCTTCTGATCACTGCTCTCATGTATGATGTAATATTATGCATTTCATTATTTAGTTCCCACTTGCACATAAGATATGCAAATTATAGCTAGCCATTAATTTTTTTTGGTTTTGTTTAAACACTCAATGCCTATGTTGCTTTAGCTATGAACCGTATTTGTTTATTTTGTCTGTCACAATGTCAAATCATTTAATTTTTTCATTTCATTTCATTTCAGAAAGATGCCTTGCTTTCTCCAAGTTCAAAAAGCTACTAAGCTTGTGTTGGAGTGAGTACTCATGCCTATCAGAACCCATGAAAGGACCTTACTACTATTAATAATTGACTAAATTGGTAACCTTATATCTGAAACATAAATACTTTTGTGAATAGTTCCGTATAGTATATGTTTCTAACTCTTTGTATTAATTCCAGCAGTAGAAAAATCAAACTCGGTTTTGATGTGGTTAGCGATTTAGTTGTAGTTGGAAGTCTTGGACAACAGAACAATAGATCTACACCCTGCAAAAATGAGAAAACTGTTCAAAGTGAGCAAACCAACTCTTGAAATATTTTATTTCACAGTTAATGCTACCACCTTTGCTATGTAGTTCAGATGGTTTAACTTATTATTGTATAAATTAGAGTAGGATATGAAGAATCATGCATAGTGCAGTATCATAGTATTCATGTATAGAATAAGGATTAATATTGTCATTTTGAATCTCATGAATGCTAGTTGGGCAAGTTTTCAGATGTAGACCAATATTTATTGATTAATCTTCTATTTGTAGTTCTCTCGCATGTAGTGATGGTATGTGCGTTCCCAATGGAAGCAGACGCTTTTCAATATTCATTTGAAGTTAGATGTTATATTACTAAAAAAAAATAAGTATTTGACATTTACTGGCAAGTTTAAGGCTATACAGATACCGGCATGCTATTTGAGGACTGACTCTTGGGAGGTATATTAGTTATTTAGCAGAAAATTTTTATTTTTGAAACCATCACATATTTGTTTGTTACTTTCTAATTTGTGTATGTCTTTATGTAAACCGTTTGAATTCAGACATGGGAGTGATTTGGTTGCTAAGTTCAACTATGCACAACAACTTATTCCAATGACATTTTGGCTATGAAGGCAACTTATTCCAATGACATAGACACTTTGGATATAACGATAATCTTTTTAAATATAAAGATGACACTTAACCTTTTTGTGGCCTCTTACCATATAGTTTTTCATTAGTTGACTGTCAATCTAGAGCCTAGGAAACTTACACTCTGGCAAGGTACTTCAGATTTTACCAATAAGCAAGCAACTAATAGCAGGTATATATCGTATTCTTATGAATAATTTATTATGGATTGTTATTTAAACGTTTATCATAATTTGAAGCATTGCTTTTATCCGTAGGGGGCATTTCTTGCATCTGCTGCCTGGCGAATCAAGGAAGCAACCAATAGCAGGTATATATCGTATTCTTGTGAATAATTTATTACAGATTGTTATTTAAACATTTATCATAATTTGAAGCATTGATATTATCAGGAGGCATTTCTCGTGTCTACTGCCTGGCAAATTAAGGAAGAATTTTGAAATGCTTTTACTAAGTGATCCACGTTTGAAATCTGTGAGCGAGCAATCTCAGTATTATGAAGTTAATGATAAATTAAATAACATGTTAATTATGGTAAATGCGACAATTGATATTATTTTGATTTATGTTAAATGTTGATTGTTAGAAGTATGTTTGATGTCCATTCATTTATAGTTTCCGCTGAGTTATGTGAGATACTAAATCGATATGGATGTAAATTTGACGATATCAATTTTTTTTGGTAGATGCAGGATTGTGTAAATTTGCGACGGTTAACATTAAAAGCAGTAGCATAATAAATTAAAACATAGATCATTTGCGATGGTTTTTAACAAAAAACAGTCGCATAACAAGGCATTTTTGCGACGATTGTTATTAAACCGTAGCATATCAGAAAAAAAATTAAAACCAAAATAATTTCCTTTTGTGACAGGTTTTAAGTAAAATAAGTCGCAAAAAATCAACATTTGTGCTACGGTTTTTTATTAAAAATTGTCGCATAAAATTCCTCTTTGCGATGATTTTAAAACCGTCGCAACAGATGTTTACCATTTGCGACATATGCATTTGCTACGGTTGTTAAACAGTCGCAAATCATGCTAAACAACCGTCGCAAATGACCTGTTTTGTAGTAGTGCACCCCTACACGATTCAAGATGCACAGTGTACACTACTGATGCCCAGTACCTGATTTTCCACTCCGGAGTACGTGCACACCCATACTCTGTCGGAATCTACACTGGCCCACCAACCGCCGACGTTTTTGACCACTTATAATTCAGCCCAGTAATCGTGCCCCACCCTGCCTAGTTTCAAGGTACCATGATACATCTATGTGGGTTACTGCTTAAATGGGTCCCCGTTACTAGGGTTTTTTAATCAACATGTTTATTTGGTTAAGTGTCCAAGTTTACCTAACCCCGCCCATTTGTTTAGGTAACATATTGAATTGGTTAAGTGTTTTCCTAATTTACTTAACCCTACCAATGTTGACTTAGCTTTAATTTATTAAAGCACCAACCACTCACATTAGACGGGTCTTGTTGTGGTCACTGGATGTGTCGGTCGGTTCCGGGAAGATTTACACCACAACTCAATCTAACCTCGGGTTCTTTTTGGGCTTGATGCACTAACCACCCACATTAGACAGGTCTTGTTGTGGTCACTGGATATGCCGGTCGGTTTCGGGCAGATTTACACCACAACTCAGTCTAACCTCGGGTTAGGCATATTCGTCTTTTCTAAATTCATATTTTTCTATATAAATCAAATTTCTTTATGTAAATTAATTTTAATTTACTCATGCCATGATTATCTTTTCAAATATTGCTCACAGTAAATGGTATATAAAATATACCATTTTATGAACAAACCTATGCCATGAATTTTCATGTTTTCCCATCGTTATCCCCGTAGAACGTACGTATGAATTACATAAAATGTTGGGCTAACAAATTAGCCCAAACCCATAAACAAAAAGGGGTAATTAACAAGGAATATGACATAATCATAAAATAGCATACATTTAACTTATCACATGTAACTTGGCATAGATGTATCATTATCTTAAACAAACAGGTAAAGGTGAACTTGTGACTATGTTGGATCTAAACTTCATGTAAACTTGATATGGGTCTAACATGGAGGTTTAACATATAAACCACAATTTAACATACTAACTTATGTGTGTCAAAACATAAGAAAGCCATGATAATCATTTTAATCACAATTTAGCATGATACTTATGTGTTAAAAAAACAAACATAAGGGGACTACAATTCCAACTTTTACAACATAATTAGATTCAACCTTACATGAACATACATGAGTGTTGATCTAACATATAAGCATGTGTTTTAGATCATAAACTTGCAAATAACCACTAATTTATAACATGACATGCTTTACCATTTAATTGGCAAAATAAATCCATTACCCAATTATACTAGATTCCAATAGCATAAAATGTTGTTCATCACCACTAGCATATAGATATGATTAATATACAACATGTTCATCGCCACAAGCTTATAGACATGAATATACAACATGTTCACCGTCATAAGCATATAGACATGATTAATTACAACGATACTTTAAGATAAAAGAGAATCAAATCTTATACATAAGCATCGTTCTACATCCCAATTACAACATGTCATGATTCAATCGAAAGAATGTTTAAATCTGCGTAATAAATGACTTACAAACTAAAAGGAATTCTTGCGTTCTGAAATCTGAATTCTGAAATTGGAGACGCACGCCTTTGATGAAGATCGTTGAATTAGACTCGTTTTATTTGATTTTTGATGTAAGCTTTTATCTCGTCTATGAATTGAAAATGGTGACGGCTACTCCAAGTCCTCTACTGACGGCATTTCAGTTCTAGGATTATTTTTCTATGTGTTTTTAGGTTGAGAATCGAGTTGCTTATATAGAATTTCATTTTAATTATAGCCATCAGATGAACTTAGGGTTAACCACAGCCACTCAGACCAGATTAGGACCATCCAGAAACCCTAGTGACTCAGCAACATGTCATCAGTCGTTCAAATTTCAGATCTGGCCGGGGGCCAGGTCGACCCTAAGGTCGACACCCAGGTGGACCTCTAAGGGGGGAGGTCGACACTAGGGTTGACCCCCTGGTCGACTTGCTTAGGCGGGAATTTTCCTGCCCAGCCCGCTTATGACTTCTGTTTGAATTTGAATTCATTTTCGAGCTGTTTGAGTTTATTTGAATTTCCTGGAAACTTCTGACAGCCACAACTTCTTCATACGAAGTCCAATTTAAGCAAACTCAGACTCTATCTCAACCAGAATTTCGAGACGAACACAATGGCATAACTCGTTTCCCTTAATTCTCAAATTTTAAATTAAGTATTCTAGGATTCGTTATTATAACTTTAATAGAAAATACGGGGTGTTACAAATGTAGCTTTGATCATTTTCCACCTGAACTTCATATGACTAAATTTGATTTTTTTTTTTGGATCCCATTACTGAGCTGAACCAAAATCAATAAGTAATCTTGCAGCCTTATTATTTATATAACACTTAATTTTAATTGTATAAAGGGTAGGCATTCCTAATAGAGCATTAAGGGAAATTGAAAGTACAACACCATTTGAAATATTTTTAGCATCAGGAGATACAGTCAGGCTTTTAGTACTTCAATCATCAAAATTTGAATTACCGTCTATGATTATAACTACTTCCATGATAAACACCTGTTTATTCCTGCTTTTATTTCTATCATCAAAATTTAAAAGGTTATGCTTTACTATTATTTAATAGATAGATTAATATACATTCTTCATTCAATATAGTAATGTTCTATGTTTAAATGTGACAAATCTGTATAGGTTTCCCTCACATACTTGCAACTTATGGGTTCCCTTGACTTGAAATATGTTAAAACCGGCATTTGTCTCTGTGAACGTTTGGAACCCTGACACTCTTAGTTAAATGCCAAACTTTAGAATAACAAAAACATATGTATAAGCTGGCATGGAAATTATGTCATTAAGATATAACAACAAAGGCTCAGAATAGCCCTAAATAACCGTGGAATTCCAACCTTTTTAAGCAGCTGTCTTTTAGGTTTTGGCAGTCAAGGATGCTTTAAGTTGCCATCAAGTGTGACACATTCCAAAAATTACTGTATAATATGTAGCTGAAGATCCTAAATACTTCCATAAGCATTTATTTATACCTAAAATGGCAAAACCATACCATAAAAGTCTGTCATGGGTACATGTCCATGTATTTAAGCCAAATCCAATTTTAGCTGTTTCCCAAGCCAAAACATGCCAAAATCCAACATCTTAACTGATCGAATTTGATCCATTTAGTTAGCCAATGCTTGCTTTGTTTACCTTCCAACCGATCTACCATTGCCTATGACCCCCAAAAATGGAATGGATATGATCCATATGGATCGACGCCAATCCACGTACTCAGCCAAAATTGGCTAAAATCTTTTGTCTTGGTCTAAACTTGATTGTAGCTTATGGTTCCCTGATTTGTAATATGTTAAAAACGGCATATGCCTCTTCAAATGTTTTGAACCCCTAAAACTCTTAGTTAAATACCAAACTTAAGAATAGCACAAACATGTTTGTATAAGATGACACGGGAATCATATTATTACGAAATAATAAAACTCGGAATTGCCCTAAATAACCATATAGTCTCAGTCTTTTTAAGCGGCTATATTTGAGGTTTCCAACAATCAAGGATTCTTTTAGTTTCCATGGTGAGAAGTATCAATGCCCTTGGTGGAAGAATGATTTTCTACATATATTTCACTTAGTTTGAATAGAAACAGAATGTAAATTAACATCTTCTCAAGCTCAACCCTAATTTGTTTTTAAATATTCATGAATTGAATTTCGTAATGCAAAATTCAGAACCTAAGTGTTCTATAGTGCTTTACATTTTTTACTTATTCACATTACCGACTGCAATGGTGAATGAGAAGAACGAGGAAAACTTGTTTAGTATGCTCAACGAAGAAACTGACGTTGAGTCCATCATGTTTACTTTTATCAGCTTAGATTTTTTTTCAAAATAAAAAACATTAAACTTTTTTTTTGAGATAATTAGGATACAGATACACTTTAGTTTTCTTTTTTAGAATTTTAATTTTTTTGGTATTTGATTTGATACAATTCTGCTTTAGGAGGCTTGTAAATTTTCTAATCAAATACTGTTTGCATCAAATCAGTTTGTCTTTTGTCTTTTTTTTAAGGCCAAACGTAAGACTGCATCCCAAAACATCCATTTTACAAGATTTCACAAAATGTAGCCCACATAAACATAAACATGCCTAAGGCTATTATAAACATTGATGAACTGCCAACTGAAACGGTCACCATCAGAGGTTGCTATGCACGGAAGCTGAATCAAGCTCCCAGTAACCATGTAACAAACCGCATGCTTCATTTGTCAGCGTCAAAGCAGGTATCCGATGGAAAACCTTAGGCTCTGCGGATGCGATATAACAACGTCCTGAAAAGCACCGCCTTTCCCTTCAGGTTTGAACACAACATTATAGCCTTTTACCTTCGCCAATATGTGTATAGTGGCTGAACAGGTGCATTCCCCAATTTCCACTATCATATGTATCAAATCAGTTTGTCGAATCTATTTTCTGACTATTAGAAATGTGAATTATTAGACATGGAAGAAGCCAATCGTTAACTATCCATCGGATCATAACTCACTTGAATTAGTTTTTACGCATAGCTTTCCGAGACGTATTTATCTGTTAATATTTTCTTAGAATTGGAAGCCTGGTTCGTGCTACGATAATTCGCTTGCTTTACATTTCTTGTCCTTCCTGGCCTTCACGCTGGTTGTCTATATTTCATACTTTGGTAATTCCTTTTCTATAAATTCATTTTTCTGCTTGTATCACAGTCATTTTGGTTTTGACTATATTAACTACATGTTATTATCAAGAGCGGCATCTTGTAAACATTTTTTTAATCTCTCTTAATCCATTAAACATTTTTTTAATCTCTCTTAATCCATTCAATTATTTTTAACTAGCTTTTCCATGTATTATATATTTGAACAATCCAAATATTTGTCTTCATATTCTTTACAGGTTACGATCACTCTTGTATCATTATAGGAATATGTTTATAAATTAATATCATTTGCGGCCTGAACGACACGGACTATGAATACTTAATAATTCAAATCTAAATGCGTGAAAAGGAAATCATATTACATCTACTACTAAAACCTTTTTTTTCTTTTAAGATTTCATATGGGCTTGGTTGAATCACCTGATTACTGAAAATGACAATTTTGGTAATTAACTAAATTTGTATTTCTTAATATTGATCATTGACACTGGTTTATATATCAGATCAACAATTAAACAACGATTTCAGTCAATTACATGAATACAACACAAAAATTGAAATACACAAGCAAATACACATGTAAAAAGTTGGTATACAATCATAAATGATTACTACGCAACGAGTATGTAAATGATTACAGTAAATTATTACTGTTAAATACTAATTTTAACATCAAAAATCACTAAAACTGAAACTAGCAAGTAAATCTAGATTTGGTGCTTGAAAAATGATTCTAACATACTGAGTAGACAGTCGTCGGCCAAAAAATAACTAAAATAGCGCAAGATTAAAATGTTCAGAAATATATACCGAAACCTCGCGCTTGAAGAATTGTACTTCAGGCCAAATCGAGTTGAAGAACTGCTTCGGACCAAATTGCGCTTTCTTTGATTCAACTTGCAAATGAGGTCGTTGAACTTCCGGAACTTCAAGAAGAATTGAATAACGTAGCTTCGTGAATTTGGGGAAGGATTGAGGTTGAAGACTGATAGGTTGAGGAATAAAGCGGCAGGAGAGAAATGATTAAAAAAATGCGAATGGATGAATATTAGTACCTAAGGAAAAGCGAAAAAGAAAGTGGGAAAATTTGGCGGCCGAAAGAAAACATTGGACGGAAACGAAATAGTGCAACGGGATTAAGGTGTGCGGCATTAATATTATTGCACTTTGGTTAATATAATTACAAAGTAACAAGTTGCCTTTTTAATTAAATAAAAAATAGTCATTTAATAATAGCAAGACAAATTTCAGTGCAATCCTACTTGCTATTAATATGACATTTTCTTGTAGTGTAAGCATATAGAATTACACAAATCCAACTAGGCATGTGAATGTGAACTTTTATTTTGGATCCAATAAACATGAATCTTAACCTATGAGAATGTAGATCTAAACATATATATAACTTAACCTAAAAACTTGCATGTAACATAACATGAAAAGTCACCAAATTTACATAATACACGATTGGTTTAACATCAACATAATAAGTCCAATTAACTATAATTGTCTCATAGGCATATATGATAGAATCGTTACTAGAATAGACATGAATCAGCATCACCATTATCTTACAACTAGACATGACTCTAGTTTTCATTTTACTACAAATCATAACTTTTAATTGTTCACATCTAAATAATAACAGGACTTATAGACAAAAGAAATCTTATTTTCTGAGATCTATTTTCTGAAACTGAAAAGCAATCCCTTAACGTAGACTATCTAATTTTGATTTGATTCGTAGCTTCTAACTTGCTTTCTAGTTTGAGAAGAAATGGTGGCTAGGCTAGGACGATCATGGACAGCATGGTGGCTCCTTGGAATGAAATTGTTTGATTTAGGGTTGAGGACTAGGGTTGCTTTTATAGAGGTTTAAATTTATGTGAGCTGTTAGATCATCTAGGAGCGATCACAATCGTCCAGACTAGATAGAGTTATCCAGAAATTGCCACCTATGCCCTAGTGACTTAGAAACAAATCAGAAAAGACTTAGCAACAAGTCAGAAAATCGTCGCCGTTTAGATCTGGGCGAGGGGGTCGACCCCTATGGGGGGGTCGACACCCCTCTTGGAGGGTCGATACCTATGTCGACCCCCCCCCCCTGTGGGGAGTCGACCCCTATGGGCGGGATTTTTCCTGCCCAGCTGATCTGCATGATTTTTAAAATTCGAACTGTCTTGTTTATTAAATTATTTAATTATATAATTTTATGTTTAAACATGAAATCTTCTGAACTCCATAACTTCTTCATACGGAGTCCGATTCACGCAAACCCGGACTCTATCTCAAGCAGAATTTTGAGATGAACGCATTGGCATAACCCGTTCCCTTAATTCTCACTTTTAAAATTAAGTATTCTTTAATTCGTTACTTTAATAAACATAGAAAATACAGGGTGTTACATTCTCTCCTCCTTAAAGGATTTCATCCCCAAAATCTTCAAGTCACGAAGAATGTATATCCTACTGTAACGACCCGGATTTTGACGATCTTGGTTATCCGATATACAACACATATCGAACATCCAAGGATCGAAAATAACTGAATAGTTAATGAAATAGGTTAGAGGGTGGGAATAGATAAGATAGAACTTATAGAATAGAAGAAGAAGAAGAAGAACATCGTCATCAGAGTAAACACGAATCTCACATCGGAACGAATAAAATATAACATAACTTTTGAAATAAAAATAGTATATGTATACAATAACATCTCAGAGTACAAAACTTACAACAATAGCGGAAATAAATAATAGCTATATAATCCTGAAGCCTCCTGCTCTAAGCTCTCCAAGTGCATCAGTAAAATCTCGACTACTAGACTGGCCGTACAAATTTAGGTACCCAAGAGTTTAGGGAAAACAAAACAAAATAAACTCCAAGTCAGTCATGGGACTGGTGTGAGTAAAACAGTTTTAAACAGTTTGAACAAGTAAACGATATCTCATAAGACCACGCCGTATAACGGAATAGGTATTTCCCTTATGAGAATCAAAAAATATCTTTATATCAAAAACCTTTTGATATTATAATAATGTATATCAACCACAATATAATAATCATCTAGCAGAAACGCTTTCATCTCATGTTCTACATATATGGTATACAACCAAAAGCGAAAGCACGTATTGGGTAATGGATTTCCAACTATGACAAGGTATGGAACCACCTTTCGCTAGTGTACCTCTAGAGAGGAATACACTGGGTTCAACAAGAACATCTTGCAACCCGGCCACACATGATTGACCACTCATTTCGCTTGAGTGTATTGAATGTATATCACCAACGGTTGGGATCAGCAACTGTTTCCCGAATGGGACAACATCGATAATAGATTTTTAGAAGTAAATGAAACTCTAGATCAGGTGATTATACACCCTAATAGGTGCGACCTACATAGCCATGCTACCTGCCCAACTTTTGACATTTACCTGATGTGAGGCTAGAAGCTACGCTTATCTTTTACATGCCACATCTTCATTTACTTAGAATGTCACATCGTCATACCCGCCAAATCACAAATTGATTTATCCAAAAATAACACGGGTATACAGCTAAGCGAAACGAATTCCTCCGCCACCAAACGTGAATACGTTTGAAGAGATCAACTTACGGGATCTATTGGATATACTCTGTAAGACCGTCTTCCATATAAGTTGTCCTGGGACTGGACAAACCGAAGGCACTATTCAGTACATCCATCTTAGGTAATTGTTATCTAAGATTTATACAACAGCCCTTGCACTTTACTCCGTCTTCAATATATTCAGCATACTTGATTCGCAACGCTTATGCCAATACGGAGTGGTTCTTCGGATAATAATCCAACAAGTCTCTCCATATTAACAACGTTAAAATGGTCAAAACCTTGATAGTCTGTGATTTAACTATCAAAGAAAAACAAGTGTGCAAACAAAGATATTATTTCCAGATGGAAATTATATCGATCAATCATCAACCATATATATTTCCTCATTTCTATGTTTAGAAAATATACGTTATTAATACTGGAAAACATTTCCATGGCTTAATTACGTATCACTATTCTTCCACAACTATCAGTCCCTAACTGTAAACTAGTATGTGAACAATTCCCAAAGTATTAATCCCGAAGACCGAAACCAACATCAGATAGACACTTAGAAAACCATTCAATTTACCAATCTCTAGTTAGTTTCTAATTTTTCTTAACTTTATTTGATTTACTCAGTTCAATTAACTCGATTTGATTAATTCGATTCGATTAACTCCTCTATTTATTTTCCAAATAAATAATCCTTTATTCTATTTATTTTCTAAATAAATAATCCTTTATTCTATTTATTTTCTAAGTAAATAATCCTTTATTCTATTTATTTTCTAAATGAATAATCTTTTATTCTATTTATTTTCCAAATAAATAATCCTTTATTCTATTTATTTTCTAAATAAATAATACTTTATTCTATTTATTTCCTATAAATAAATATTTCCATTTAATCTATTTGTAAATGTTTTACAAATATTTCCTTTTAAATTCTATTTGTTTTGCAAATATTTTCCCTTATATTTGTTTTACAAATATATTTCCTTTATATTTGTTTTACAAATATATTCTTTTTAAATGATTTGATTTTATAATTATTTCCTTATATAAAATCCTTTTTCCTTTTATATATAAAATCCATTGATTTTATATAAATAAATTGTTTTCAAAATATACTTTGAAAATCCCCTTTTATCATTCTGGTATTTCTTATGGTATTTAACATAACATATAACAATGATCGGTATCATTCAAACATATAAAATCATCAACCGATTTCATGTCACATCATATAACACAATATATGAACAGAACAGTATTAAAAATATTGAGGACTCCAGTTGGACCCCTCCAAACTGTTTCCCTGCATCACAGATGTTAAACAGCATAATTAACAACGATTTCATTTCAATATGAAATATTCTTTTAAACAGAATCAATATTTGATTAACGATTTATATATATATATCGTTATCTAAAATTTCAACCAATACATAAGCAATTCAAACAAACAGTTAACACACATCAATCAAAAGATAATTATCAGTTCTAAATATATGTTAGAAAAATATAACTGTTCAGAGTTGGTGAGTTTTACTCACATTGGACGATCATCGTTAATAACGATAACCATTGCTCGATTCAAACGGACAATTTAATTCGCTATAAATTGTAACGAGCTCGGATTCACTCCCAGTCAGCTCCATGGTGTAGCCATCGTCCCTACGATCCCAATGTGACGGTCGATTCATCATTCTGACATGATATGAATGATACATCATATTTTAAAGGTTTTATATTATTTAATTAAGTAAAGATTTAAATTTAAGGGTTTCGGGCCTTACCTATTTCTTAACATCAGTCCGTTTTCGAAAGTGGCCTTCCCCCTTAAACTTGATTTCCAAACGCTGCTTCTCCTTTTTGCGCTTTTCTTTTTGATTTCTCGGCCCAATGCCTCATGCTAACCCACGCAGGAGACACAACTCACCCGCCTACCATTTCTTATCTAAACCGAAAATATGACAGTTCCTATTTTACTCCTTCCAGTATTTAACACAAGTTTCGTGCTTCTAACTTTAATAGTCCAGAAAGCATCTTCTCCGTCCCTGAATACACGCTGGTCTTCATCACCGAAATCCACTCCCAAAACAACCGCATATCTCCAGTACTAAAATGCCCCATGCCGAAAACAGTGAGCTCCCCTCCCCTGCATTCGAAACCGTTTCTTCCATCACTTCCCTTTTAAACATTCTATTTAAGTGCCGTTAATTACTTTCCATACTTCAGTAATATAAAACGCTCCTACATACACTCCCATTCTTTGAATGCATTTCGTCCTCTTCACATATAAAACCGCATGCCAACACTTCTTTTGGAAGCATCAAACTCCTCTTTTCCCTTTTACCGGACCACCGTATCACTCCAAATACCCACTTAGTCTCGTTGTTAATTAGCAGCTTCCTTCCCAACTCTTACTTCCACTTCCTGCAAACGAATGGCCGCAAACTTCTTCCCTTGAACCAATACGTTCACAACAGCAGTGCTCCCATTTCTTCACCTTCGAACCCGCCCCCCATCTTCCTGTCGCGATTTCGAACACCACAGTAGGTTGTCGCGACCCCCTATGTTAACCCAGAATGGAAATCATACCTTCCAGAAACCGAAAGATCCACCCTTTTATTTCTTTTGGATTTTATTTGAAATTTTCCGTGAATTTGTAATTTACGTTTTGAAGAAGAAAGAGTAAGCAGTGGCGGCTCATTTTTTTCTTTGATTTTCCACCGATGATTTTAGTTTTAGGTCTTAAGAATTTTCTTAGTATTTATAGGATTTTTTCCAAGAATTTATTTGCATTTGTGGATGGACATGTTCCACGTTTTCTTCTTTGCTAGAGGAGTGCTGACCGTAGAAAGAAAAAGAAGAAGAGGTTTAACAAAACGTATATACTAAAATTTATAAATAAAATATTCGATACAACTTTCAATGTGAAGTTTAAGGTATACCCATTTTATTTTACGAACCGTTAGACAGAAATAAACATACCGTTGTGACGAGCAAGGTGTCCTGATCCCAAAAATATAATAATATAGGTAGGTTAACTCATATTGTGAAACCCCACAATATTGATTACAGGGTGCAAAATACTCCAAATAAAAAGTTGCTTATTTAATTAATTAAAAATTACAGTAAAATTCTAAAAATTAAATTATCGTTATGTCCCGAAAGAACCTTGTCTAAATTCAAACCCGATATTCAAATATTTTTAAATAACCGTTATGGCCACGAACGAATATACCGCTGTTTTTCTGAATATTTAATTTGGACATAACTAAAAATCTACATGACGAAATCCCCATGTTTCTCTTACACTAGAAAAATATACTTCACCAGCTCCACATGTTTCTTGTTTCACAGAAATCTGATTTAAAACGAACCCTGTACATTCAGTTAAGTTCGAATCACCAATTTACGAATTGCAGCGCCATTTCGAGCACGATTTTAATTACAATATAATATACGTTCAAAATGACGTTATTTAAATATATTCGTTATTTTAAATCAACTCTAAGCTGAATTAAATATTTTTAAATCGCCCAGTTCACATGAAAATGTCAATTCACTATTTCTGATTATTTCAGAATTAAATATATTATTTAATTTATTATTTTGATTAAATATTCACCATTATTTAATAAAACAACCGTTATATTCTCTTAATCACCTTTTAAATAATTAAATAAATTAATTATTATATCGCTGAAAATGCGGGTCATTACATTCTTCCCCACTTAAAATAATTTCGCCCTTGAAATTGCTAAGGTAGAGAACACACCCTACCGACTGGTTAGAACTTATTTGTTCACTTCTTAACTTCAGTTTCAACTGAACCAATTTAATTTCGATTAAATATAAATTTATTCTTATCAACGAAAATTTTCAAAAATCCTGAAAATTTTCTAACGCCTTAACTTTACGAAAAATTTCACCAGCACCTCCTTTGTACTGGTCAATAGGTCAAACTCCAACTCGCCTCTCTGGGTCTTCTCCAACCCAAAAGAAAATCAAACAGCCAAGCGTCTTGCCAAATCAGCTCATCAAAATCTCATACCATATGAAATATAAACTTGTACCTTTTTGTCGGCATATTAACTCTATCACTTCCATATGCTATCAACTCAGCATATACTAATGTCATCCCAGTCAAATTCTGATCAATTTATCCTCAACACGTCTATTCGCTTATATCCAAAGCAAATCCCGTTTCAACTCAAGTTCAATTCTTGATTCCAAATCTTGATTTACCAAACCAATTCTATTTCAACTTAACTGCTTTCAATTAAATTCCATCTTACTTTCACAAATTTCTATTTAATTTTTTTTAATTTGGAAAATCTTTTCCTGGGAGTTTTAAATAACTTTGTTTTTCACAAATCAAATATTCTCTTTCGGAATGAAACAACATGTTTTTCTCAAAACAATTCAAAACTAAAATTTTGGTAGTAATCCGTCACTTAGAAACTCAAAAATGAGCACCGATGATGCACCATCGGAATTTATATCCCGGCAATAAAAGTAAGTTCAATATTATATCCCTTTTCAAAACTATTTCTTAAACCATTTCCATTTTGAAATCACTTCAAAATATCATTCCAATGTTTGTAAACAATTTAAAATCACCCAGGATCTTAAAATTCTCATATATTTAATCCAATCCTTTTACAAACATTTTTTCAAATTTCCAGAGTCTTAATTTCAATTCTGATTTAAATTTCAGATCTAATTCACTTCGTAATACTTATACGAATTTTATTTGGTTATATATAACCATCTCTATTATAATCTTACTCGATTATAATAACAACCAATATATCCAATATTTTATAATTCCAATATATATATATATATTCTCTATATCAAAATATATTTTGGGTAAAATTATTTTCATTTACCCTTTTCAAAATATACCATGACGTTTCATCGTATTTGAGTGTTTATAAACTCCTACCGATACAGTGGATCAATCTGATCGACCGAAACTCATAAACAACTCAACCATTAAATCTTCACAATATAAAACCATTTTATATTGAATAACAAATATGCTCTCGTACATATACACTCAAACTCAATCTAGGGTATTACTAACCCTATCTCTACCGAGTCACGCCACAGAGCCAAGGTAACTCTCTTAACCTTAAGCTCTAATACCAACTGTAACTACCCGGATGTTGACGATCTTGGTTATCTGATATACAACACATATCGAACATCCAAGGATCGAAAATAACCGAATAGTTAATGAAAGAGGTTAGAGGGGGGAATAGATAAGATAAAACTTATAGAATAGAAGAAGAAGAAGAACATCATCAGAGTAAACACAAATCTCACAGCGAAATGAATAAAATATAAAATAACTTTTGAAATAAAAACAATATATGTATACATAAACATCTCAGAGTACAACACATACAACAAAAGTGGAAATAAATAATAGCTATATAATCCTGAAGCCTCCTGCTCCAAGCTATCCAAGTGCATCTGTAAAATCCCGACAACTTGACTGCCCGTACAAATTTAGGCACCCAAGAGTTTAGGGAAAACAAAACAAAATAAACTCCGGGTCAGTCATGGGACTGGTGCGAGTAAAACAGTTTTAAACAGTTTGAACAAGTAAACGATATCTCATAAGGCCACGCCGTATAACGGAACGGGTTTTTACCTTATGAGAATCAAAAAATATCTTTATATCAAAAACCTTTTGATATTATAATAATGTCTATCAACCATAATATAATAATCATCTAGCAGAAACGCTCTCATATCACATTATACATATATGGTATACAATCAAAACCGCAAGCACGTATTGGGTAATGGATTTCCAACTATGACAAGGTATGGAACCACCTTTCGCTAGTGTACCTCTAGAGAGGAATACACTGGGTTCAACAAGAACATCTTGCAATCCGGCCACACATGACCGACCACTCATTTCGCTTGAATATATCGAATGTATATCACCAACGGTTGGGATCATCAACCATTTCTCGAATGGGACAGCATCGACAATAGATTTTTAGAAGTAAATGAAACTCTTGATCAGCTGATTATACACCCTAATAGGTGCGACCTACAAAGCCATGCTGCCTCCCTGACTTTTGTCATTTACCGGATGTGAGGCTAGAAGCTATGCTTATATTTTACATGCCACATCTTCATTTACTTAGAATGTCACATCGTCATACCCGCCAAATCACAAATTGATTTATCCAAAAACAACACGGTTATACAGCTAAGAGAAACGAATTCCTCCGCCACCAAACGTGAATACATTTGAAGAGATCAACTTACGCGATCTATTGCATATACTCTGTCAGACCTTCTTCCATACAAGTTGTCTTGGGAATGGACAAACCGAAGGCATTATTCAGTACATCCATCTTAGGCAATTGTTATCTAAGATTTATACAACAGCCCTCGCACTTTACTCCGTCTTCAATATATTCAGCATACTTGATTCGCAATGCTTATGCCAATACGGAGTGGTTCTTCGGATAATAATCCAATCGGTCTCTCCATAGTAACAACGTTAAAATGGTCAAAACCATGATAGTTTATGATTTAACTATCAAAGAAAAATAAGTGTGCAAACAACGATGTTATTTCCAGATGGAAATTATATCTATCAATCATCAACCGTATATATTTTCTCATTTCTATGTTTTGAAAATATATGTTATTAACACTGGAAAACATTTCCATAGCTTAATTACGTATCACTATTCTTCCACAACTATCAGTCCCTGACTGTAAACTAGTATGAGAACAATTCCCTAAGTATTAATCCCGAAGGCCGAAACCAACATTAGATAGACACTTAGAAAACCATTCAATTTACTAATCTCAAATCAGTTTCTAATTTTGCTTAACTCTATTTGATTCACTCTGTTCGATTAACTCGATTCGATTAATTCGATTCGATTAACTCCTCTATTTATTTTCCAAATAAATAATCCTTTATTCTATTTATTTTCTAAACAAATAATCCTTTATTCTATTTATTTTCTAAATAAATAATCCTTTATTCTATTTATTTTCTAAATGAATAATCTTTTATTTTATTTATTTTATAAATAAATAATCCTTTATTCTATTTATTTTCTAAATAAATAATCCTTTGTTCTATTTATTTCCTATAAATAAATATTTCCATTTAATCTATTTGTAAATGTTTTACAAATATTTCCTTTTAAATTATATTTGTTTTGCAAATATTTTCCCTTATATTTATTTTACAAATAAATTTCCTTTATATTTGTTTTACAAATATATTCTTTTTAACTCTTTTGATTTTATAATTATTTCCTTATATAAAATCCTTTTTCCTTTTATATATAAAATCCATTGATTTTATATAATAAATTATTTTCAAAATATACTTTGAAAATCCCCTTTTATCATTCTGGTATTTCTTATGGTATTTAACATACCATATAACAATGATCGGTATCATTCAAACATATAAAATCATCAACAGATTTCATATCACATCAAATAACACAATATATGAACAGAACAGTACTATAAATATTGAGGAGTCCAATAGGACCCCTCCAACCTGTTTCCCTTCATCACAAATGTTAAACAACATAATTAACATCGATTTCATTTCAATATGAAATATTCTGTTAAACAGAATCAATATTTGATTAACGAATTATATATATATCGTTATCTAAAATTTCAACCAATACATAAGCAATTCAACCAAACAGTTAACACACATCAATCATCAGATAATTATCAGTTCTAAATATACGTTAGAAAAATATAACTATTCAGAGTTGGTAAGTTTTACTCACACTAGACGATTATCGTTAATAACGATAACCATCGCTTGATTCAGACGGACAATTTAATTCGCTATAAATTGTAACGAGCTCGGATTCACTCCCAGTCAGCTCCATGGTGTACCCACGGTCCCTACGATCCCAACGTGACGGTCGGTTCATCATTCTGACATGATATGAACGATACATCATATTTTAAAGTTGTATATTATTTAATTAAGTAAATATTTAAATTTAAGGGTTTCGGGCCTTACCTATTTCTTAACATCAGTCCATTTTCGAAAATGGCCTTCCCCCTTAAACTTGATTTCCAAACGCTGCTTCTCCTTTTTGGGCTTTTCTTGTTGATTTCTCGGCCCAATGCCTCATGCTAACCCACACAGGAGACACAACCCACCCGCCTACCATTTCTTCTCCAAACCGAAAATATGACAGTTCCTATTTTACTCCTTCCAGTATTTAAAACAAGTGTCGTGCTCCTTCCTTTAATGGTCCAGAAAGCATCTTTTCCTTCCCTGAATACACGCTGGTCTTCATCACTGAAATCCACTCCCAAAACAATCGCATATCTCTAGTACTAAAATGCCCCATGCCGAAACCAGTGAGCTCCCCTCCCCAGCATTTGAAACCGTTTCTTCCATCACTTCCCTTTTCAACATTCTATTTAAGTGCCGTTAATTACTTTCCATACTTCAGTAATATAACACGCTCCCACATACACTCCCATTCTTTGACGCCTTTCGTCCTCTCCACATTTAAAACCGCATGCCAACACTTCTTTCGGAAGCATCAAACTCCTCTTTTCCCTTTTACCAAACCACCGTATCACTCCAAATACCCACTTAGTCTCGTTGTTAATTAGCAGCTTCCTTCCCAACTCTTACTTCCACTTCCTCCAAACGAATGGCCGCAAACTTCTTCCCTCGAACCAGTACGTTCACAACAGCGGTGCTCCCATTTCTTCACCTTCGAACTCGACCCTCATCTTCCAGTCGCGATTTCGAACACCACAACAGGTTGTCGCGACCCCCTATGTTAACCCAGAACGGAAATCATACCTTCCAAAAACCGAAAGATCCGCCCTTTTATTTCTTTTGGATTTTGTTTGAATTTTTCGTGAATTTGTGATTTACGTTTTGAAGAAGAAAGAGTAAGCAGTGGCAGTTCATTTTTTTTCTTTGATTTTCCACCGATGGTTTTAGTTTTAGGTCTTAAGAAGTTTCCTAGTATTTATAGGATTTTTTCCAAGAATTTATATGCATTTGTGGATGGACATGTTCCACATTTTCTTCTGTGCTGGAGGAGTGCTGACCGTAGAAAGAAAAAGGAGAAGAGGTTTAACGAAACGTGTATACTAAAATTTATAAATAAAATATTCTATACGACTTTCAATGTGAAGTTTAAGGTATACCCATTTTATTTTACAAACCGCTAGACAGAAATAAACATACAGTTGTGACGAGCAAGGTGTCCCGATCCCAAAAATATAATAATATAGGTAGGTTAACTCATATTGTGAAACCCCACCATATTGATTACAGGGTGCAAAATACTCCAAATAAAAAGTTGCTTATTTAATTAATTAAAATTATAGTAAAATTCTAAAAATTAAATTATCATTATGTCCCAAAAGAACCTTGTCTAAATTCAAACCCGATATTCAAATATTTTTAAATAGCCGTTATGGCCACGAACGAATATACCGCTGTTTTTATGAATATTTAATTTGGACATAACTAAAAATCTACACAACGAAATCCCCATTTTTTCTCTTCCACTAGAAAAATATACTTCACCAGCTCCACACGTTTCTTGTTTCACAGAAATCTGATTTAAAACGAACCCTGTAAATTCAATTGAAGTTCGAATCGCCAATTTACGAACTGCAGCGCCATTTCGAGCTCGATTTTAAATATAATATATTTATACGTTCAAACTGACATTATTTAAATATATTTGTTTTTCTAATTCAACTCTAAGCTGAATTAAATATTTTTAAATCGGCCAGTTCACATAAAAATGTCAATTCATTATTTCTGATTATTTCAGAATTTAATATATTATTTAATTTATTATTTTGATTAATTATTCACCATTATTTAATAGAACGACCGTTATATTCTCTTAATCACCTTTTAAATAATTAAATAAATTAATTATTATATCACAGAAAATGCGGGTCATTACACCTATCATCCATCTACTTAACCATCAAACACCGACATCCATTGTCCTTAAGAGATTTCTAAGGCTTTCATGATTGTATGCAGAGTGTGTGTATATGTCCTTATCTAATGCAAAATCAGGCGGTCTACTGATTCAGTTGACCTCCTTAATGCAAATTATGTTAGTGCCATGAGTCCATTATGCATGTAATTATTCCTAATCATACTTTCTACATGAGTGCACAATCATCCATACAAATGCAATGCCCATATGATAACATTCGAAGTTTCAATCCATATAAAAATACATATATGCATATACAACATGAAAGTGACTGAGCCGATCTAACATCTAATGTGTATGTATATGCATCCACGAGAAACCACTAGCAACCACTTGCAACCATCAATCATAACATGTTTCAAATACATGTTTACATTCATTAGTTTCTACCTAAGGATAAAAGAATAAGACAGAGGAGATATACTTAAAAAGATAGATATAAGCATGCATAAACTTATGGAAAAAGAGATCAAGGAGGTACCCTCAAAAAGAAAAGGGTAGGCCGCGCGTATTTTTCTCACAGTTTCCCAAGTCGCGTCTTCCTCAGCGTCACTCCATTGAACTTTAACAAGCTTGACTTCACGGTTGCGTAGCTTTTTCACTTCCGTACCTAAGATACGAGTTGGAACTCTTCTCACAATCGCTTCTCATTCCACTTCTACTTCCTCTAGTATACTCGGCTCCACAACTTCCGCAGACTCATGTAAGCACTTTCGTAGTTGAGAAACATGAAAAACATTATGAGCTCCAGCCATTTTTTTGGGTAGCTCTACTCTGTAAGCCATCATCCCAATCCTTTCAATGATAGGAAATGGTCCTACAAATCTTGGTGCCAACTTTCCTATGGACCCAAAGCGAATGACATTCCTCAAAGGAGATACTTTAAGGAACACCCTATCCCTAACCTCAAACTATAAGGTCGGTTCTTCTTTTGTCTGCGTAGGATTTCTGTCTATCTTGTGTAGTCTTCATCCGTCTTCTTATCAAGTCCACCTTTTCTGAAGTTTCTCTAATCATGTCTGGCCCAAGTACGAGCTTGTCTGTAGACTCCCACCAACATATTGGTGATCGACATGGTCTTCCATATAAAGCCTCGAAGGGTGCCACGCCTATGGTGGCTTGGTAGCTATTGTTGTAAGCGAATTCTACCAAAGGAAGATGATCCTCCCATGTTCCTCCAAAGTCAAGAATGCACAATCTCAAGAGGTCTTCCAATACTCTGTTCACCCTTTCCGTCTAACCATCGGTTTGGGGGTGATAGGTCGTACTTAAGAATAGTTGTGTGTCTACAGCCTCTTGCAAACTTTTCCAAAACTCACTCGTAAAGATAGGATCTCGATCACTCACTATGCTGAAGGGTATCCCATGGAGTCGAACTATCTTCTTAAGGTAAATGGATGTTAAGGATGAGGTAGTCCTTCTACTCTTAACAGGTAAAAAGTGAGCGCTTTTAGTGAGCCTGTCCACTATTACCCAAATACTGGTATTGTCCCTTGTTGACCTAGGCAACTATAACAACCCGGAATCCAACAGACTGAATTTTTCAAAAATCCAATCTATCGAAACCCGAGTTGGGTGCTCTAGTATCCTGCAGAAAAAGATAGAGATAAAGAAACATGTCAGAACTCGTAAAGCATTTCACAGCCGAAGGAAATAAAGTATAATATTCAAATATTGCTTTACCTTATTAACAATACTGCTAAACCAGTATCCAAAGCTATACCATCTCTGTCCTGAGCCTAACCTGGAAGTATGTAATGAGTAGGGGGTCAGAACATAAGTTCTGTGTGAGTGGATTTAGAATAAACTTTTGTGTAATCCTACAAATACCGTTCAGTTATATTTTCTTGCCTATTAGGTTACTCGTGACATTAGCTCTCTAGGCTTTACTCATGTCCCACGAGTAGGTTAACCTAATACAACGTATATGTAGATACCCCCAACCTGTCTAATCCTTTCCATGCATATATACAGTCTCTTGCCGTATGTCGTACGGGCTTCACGATGTAAATATATACTACTTTAGTGTAGTGCCACAATTCTCGAATCGTTTGGACTACCGCTCTCGATCTTGCTAGATTCCATGTATCATCTAGATCTAATCTAGGGTGTACTATCGAGCGCTTCCTAGATTCAACCAGCGTTTATGTTACCTATTGAACACTTCTCGGATTCAGGGTTTACGCGACCTAGGTCCAACTAGGGATTATGCTACCTATCGAACGATGCCCCTTAGTCTAGGACGCACTACCCAGAGCGATATATGTTCCTAGACTTTCCCCACGTGCGTGTCGTGAATCGTTATCGATGTCTAGTTGCACATGTCCTCTATATGTGCGGCCCAGGTCCGTGGCAGGGCAAATCAAGAAACACGGGACTTGGTCGGGAGTTTTAAGTTATCTACCGATGCAGACGCTAAGGTCTGTTTTTCCAGTGGCTATGGTCCCACTTGATCCCTCCCTCAACTAATGAAAGGCCACCCTTGAAAAAATGAGAACTATACACATGCCCCCTATGCCCCACTAACCTATGGCCATCCGCACCCATAACTAGATAGCAAGTATATGGTCTTTTGGAGTTCTCCGCCTTTCCGCTTTACATATCTCGACTGACTCAAGATGGTAGGTAGATGACGAGTTGCTATCACAGGGCTACTGGTCTCGCCGAATCAGCTAGTCCATCCTAGTCTTTAGGTTGCCTTATATTGCAACCAAGGCATACCCTTGGTTCTTCTAACGCAGACCTTAACCTCTGTGAGCCCAGGAGGATCATCTGCAACCTCATAGAGGGATACCAAGAGTACCCTCACGTCCCCTCGAAGTCGTGTGCTTCGTAACCCAGTTCGTTGGAGCCTTCTTTAAGATCAGATGGACGTTCGCTCCTTCTCGTGTTCTACTAAGGTTTACTACTTAGTTCCCTTAACTAAGGTTTACTACTTAGTTTCTTGAATCGTCGTTTTCTTAACTAAGGTTTACTACTTAGTCCTTTTAACTAAGGTTTACTACTTAGTTTTCTCAATCGTTCGTTTTTCTTAACTAAGATTTACAACGTAGTCCACTGAACTAAGGTTTACTACTTAGTTCTCTTTCTCGTTATCCACTTAGTTATCTTAACTAAGGTTTATTACTTGATTCTCTTAACCAAGGTTTGATACTTAGTTTATGTTACTTAGTTCTCTTTAATTAAGGTTTGTTACTGAGTTCCTTTTTAACTAAGGTTTACTTACTTAGTTATCTTTACCGTTGCTTACTTAGTTCTCTAACTAAGGTTCAACACTTGGTTAACTTCATCTTTATTTACTTAGTTCTTTAACTAAGGTTTATTACTTAGTTTCTGTTAACTAAGGTTTACTAATGAATTCAAACATGACTTAAGTTTTCTTTATCAGACGATAGCGTACTGGTGTTTTCCCACATTTTCAGCTTAGATTAACTTATTTCATAGTATAAGTCGTCCCACCCCTCAAGTCTTGTATTACATCTTAAGTCATAATCTTCCCTTGTCCCTAGGACAAGTTTTACATATTATTTAATTTTACATTACCGCAATTCAAGTTTGGAATAGGTAGTTATCATTCCCCCATTACTGTGTCATTAATTTTAGATTTGACTCATCCCTTCCTTTTAATTAACCCGTTACTTAAACTTTACTTAATTCAATTAATTCATAATATCGTTGCGGGTCCCATTTGGTTAAGCATATCTAAACTTTTGTTTCACCTGTCCCCCGTGTTCCCTTTATTAGGGTTTCCATGTTTTACACATGTCTTACTACAGTTAAGTCTACCTTAGTCGTGTTTTACATTCCATTTATACCACCCACTTAACCCTCTAACCATACCCATGTCACCCACACGTCTTACTATGGTTAGTATTTCTTAATTTATTTATTATGTTGTAACGATGTATTGCCTCTCACATTAGACGTCCACTTGTGGTTGCTGGATTTGCCGGGCAGTTCCGGGCAGTCTTACACCACAAACGCGTCTAACCTCGTGTCACAAACCGTTACGCCTCTAGTTCTTTCCGTTAACCTCCCACATTAGACGTTCGTTTGTGGTTGCTGGATTTGCCGGGCAGTTCCGGGTAGTCTTACCCCACAAACGCGTCTAACCTCGTGTCATAGGCTTTTATTGACATTCGTCTTTCACCCGAACCCCAAATTCATGTCAAGTGATTCTAATTCAACATATAATTATGTTCATAATTATGCCTATATGTCATTAGCTATACTAATATTAATTAGCCAATCCCAATTATAGGCAAATTCATCAATCCATATTAGCAAATTTACACATCGTTAATTATGCCAATTCCATAATCAAATTTAATTATGCCGCACTTACATAAATTCCATATTAAGTTCTAGAGGCAAATTCCAAGCCAAGTTTTAACTGTAAATTTCATGTTCCTATCCATGTCCAAGTTATAGTTCATGTCTTATTCAAGTGTCATGTGCCCAATAACAATTTTATAAGCAAATTCATGTTTCAATGATGTCAATTCTATGCCAAACCCCAAACCATGTCCATACTTACAATTCCCAACTTGGTTTATACATTCAAATCTTGCCAATATTATATTATGCCCAAACTCATGGTAATTTATATTCAAATCCTCCAACTCTGATTATAATCCCTAGATCAAGCGTTTACCTTTTCATCCGCAATAACCATTCAATCGTATTTATTTCATGATAGACCTAGGCTTGAGATAGCCTAGCTATAAAAGTAAAAAAGGGAAAGAATAAAAGGAGGAATTTAATCGTAGGCATAAAAATTAAACATTTCTGATCCAATTATTCACAATAATTTGTTTACATAGGGAATGATTGAACGATAGATAATAATCTTATACTAAAAGTGCATTACAAATCCACTCACCTTGATTGGATTGGAGAGTTGAACAATTCGCTGATTTGGAGTTGATTAACCTTCTTAATTGATTGATTTCCGCTTTTGATTCAATTTTGATTTCTCTTTGCGGCATAAATTTGTGAATATGAATCCATTATCTTCTCTTTAGATTTGAATCTCTCTTCTATTTCATTCGTTGTTCTAAATCTCATTCTATTAATTTTAAGAATCAATGTGGTAGAGAAAAGAGAGAAGAATAAATATAATATTTATTTAGATCAATAGCTTGAGGAAGAAGAAATCAAGTTAAAAGAGAGCCATGGTCTTGCCATGAATTGTAGTGGAGTTTACAATGAGCCTAGGGTGTTTATATAGGTGTTAGACCAACGTACCAGGCCCAAAAACTCATCCAGGTGCTCAAAAATGAACCTGGCCAGCTTCTGGGGCGAATTTCCCGCTTCTAGACCAAAATTCCTGCTCCAGGTCGCTACAGGTCGACCTCCCCAAGGGGGGGTCGGCATTATGGTCGACCTCCATCTAGAGAGGTCGACACTATGGTTGACCTGGCCTTTTTTCTGGGCTGGGCTGGTTGATTTCTGATTTTTCGCTGAATCTTCCGAAGGCCATAACTCCTTCATGCGGACTCCGAATTTCGAATACTCGGACTCTATTTCATGTAAAATTTCGAGAAGAAAGCAATGGTGATGTCCATTTTCCCTAATTCCTGATATTTAAATTAATTATCCTTATTTTACTATTTTCTCCGTTACACACACTGTTATCGAATTTATTTTTCCATGTATTGATTAATTCTCATTATACATCACCATTATTTACCTATCTAAGCATATTTTCATATATTTTATTTTTAATTATATTAAAAATGCGTGGTTTTACATTCTCCCTCCCTTAAAGAATTTTGTCCCTGAAATTCGATAAGAGTAAAATAGATAATCCCTCGCAACATCCAATTAGTGTTCATCCAATTGTTGCAACATTGTGCACATGTGCAAAGTGAAATACATTATAGTAAAGCATGTATGCCTAATTTGGATCCACCTATATGTATGCAAGCTTTAATTTTTTTCTAAAACACGATACTCACATCCTAAATATACTTGCAGTTCTATATGAGTGCAATATTTTTGAAAATCAAAACATTTTTCACCCAAATTTTCCCATACTCTTACAAAATAAGAGCATAGTTCATCCAATTTTCGCATCCAAAAATCCTACCAACCATTGTTAAATTCGGAATTTAGAAAAATCTAATTTTCCAAATTCGATTTCTTATGTTACGAAAAGGTATAAAACGGAAAAATTCACATCCTTCATTTTTCTTTTCTAATTGTACTTGGAATTTTTTCATATAACTATTCTATGAAGATTTCCTATTTTCTTATCCAAGCACAATCACATAAGAAATTTTCTTTCTCGTATTTCAATTTTATCTTGGAATAATTTCATATTTATTCATCTTTTTCTTAAGATTTTCATTTTCTTTTCCCGTCTTGTTTTGTTGCTTTACTGAATTTGTTGTTTTCTTGTTTATTAGGCTATTCTCTTTCTTAGCTTATTTGGCTTAGCCCAATTACTCAAGTCTATTATTTCAAATAAACCTTTCTTATTTCAACTCAAATAGTATCCTACACAACTACTACTACGGGCCAAGAATCTTAGGACTTTGTCACCTTTGATAATCGCGAGTCCACTCAACATGATCTATACACTTACTTGCCCTTCTCTATCTAGTAGTTACTACTAGTCCGTGCTGTGTATTACTAGCCTATACTTCTCTTTTCCAAGCAACAAGTCTAGATCTCACTATGCTTATGCATTCTACGGGAATTTCCATTAGTTCAATATTATCTAATCCCTGACTGGAAATTGGCAAGAAAATAACCCCCTAAGTATCAACCCCGAAGACCGAAATCAACATCAGATTAACACTCAGAGAATTACTCGACTCAGCCAATTTCTAGTTGGTCCTAATAGCTTTAACTTTATCTCGTTCTTTCTAGGTGCTAATCCTTAGTTACTCCATCCTTTCTAAAACATGGCCTGGTCTCGTTTTTTTTATTAAATCTTTCTTCCAAAAATTTGAAGTGTTAAAATTTTTATTCTTTTCTCAAAAATTTGCTTTTTGCCAAACCATAAAAAAATATCACAAGATAAAATGTAAAACATTTTCTTTTTCTCAAATCACAAAACTGGAGTAGACAAGGACAACTAATGGATTACACTGTTTCTGCTTACTAAGGTGCAAATATCTACTCTATTCTTACGCTCTACCGCTTATTTTGTTTTACCCAACAAAACTTTAAAACAATAATCAAAATTTAATAGAATAGAGATTACAAAAACTTCTTTTTCAAAATGCAACATTTTCCTTTCAACCTTTTCATAAATGAAAACTAGTGAGGTATGTATATGCTCCATAATATGCACCTTTTCATGATAGAATTCTTTTAAAACAAGAAAACATTGTTTTACGAAATATACCCCACTTTACTTTAAAACCCAACATACATTTTTCAAACACCAAAATACTTTTAAGATCAAAACTCGGAAAATACCACAAACTCTTTTACAAATTCAAGTTCTTAAAAGTTTGTTATTGGGTTAGATTCAAAGCGGGTTTTTCGCTTAACTAGGCTTCCCTAGGCACTTATACAGATTAAATTTTCTCGACGATATATTCCTAATCCATTTTTACATTACAACCTTTTTCTATTTTCTAAGGTTTACTTCCAGACCCACTACTCTAAAATACTATCATTTTAGTTTCCATCTTATGGGATACTTCCTTTCTCTAGCTCCAAGTCATATTGTACACTTTTCCCAACCACCTAATGGTTTCAAAGTTTCTATGTCCATGCCTTTAGTTTACAATTCAATATCCTAACACTTTCCACATCTAGTGGGTTACTCTATGAGTCTAGGTTTATATATATAATATATTTATATTTTAGAAAATACAAATACGTTCACTCATATCGCCCTAAGATCACTAAACCGAAGCTCTGATACCAGATGTAACAACCCGGATTCCAACATATCGAATTTTTCAAAAATCCAATCTATCGAAACCCGAGTTGGGTGCTCTGGTATCCTGTAGAAAAAGACAGAGATAAAGAAACATGTCAGAACTCGTAAATCATCTCAGAGCGGAAGGAAATAAAGTATAATATTCAAATATTGCTTTACCTAATTAACAATATTGCTAAACCAATATCCAAAGCTATACCATCTCTGTCCTGAACCTTATCTGGAAGTATATAATGAGGAGGGGGTCAGAACATAAGTTCTGTGTGAGTGGACTTAGAATAAACTTCTGTATAATCCTACATATACCATTCAGTTATATTTTCTTGCCTATTAGGTTACTCGCGACATTAGCTCTCTAGGCTGTACTCATGTCCCACGAGTAGGTTAACCTAATACAACGTATATGTAGATACCCCCAACCTGTCTAATCATTTCCATGCATATATACAGTCCCTTGCCGTATGTCGTATGGGCTCCATGATGTAAATATATACTACTTTAGTGTAGTGCCACAATTCTCGAATCGTTTGGACTGCCGCTCACGGTCTTGCTAGATTCCGTGTATCATCTAGATCTAATCTAGGGTATACTATCGAGAGCTTCCTAGATTCAACCAGCGTTTATGCTACCTATTGAACACTTCTCGGATTCAGGGTTTACGCGACCTAGGTCTAACTAGGGATTATGTTACCTATCGAACGATGCCCCTTAGTCTAGGACACACTACCCAGAGCGATATATGTTCCTAGACTTTCCCCACACGCGTGTCGTGAATCGTTATCGATGTCTAGTTGCACATGTCCTCTATATGTGCGGGCCGGGTCCGTGGCAGGGCAAATCAAGAAACACGGGACTCGGTCGGGAGCTTTAAGTTATCTACCGATGCAGATGCTAAGGTCTGTTTTTCCAGTGGCTATGGTCCCACTTGACCTCTCCCTCAACTAATGAAAGACCACCCTTGAAAAAATGAGAACTATACATAGACCCCCTATGCCCCACTAACCTATGACCATCCGCACCCATAACTAGATAGCAAGTATATGGTCTTTTGGAGTTCTCCGCCTTTCCGCTTTACATATCTCGACAGACTCAAGATGGTAGGTAGACGATGAGTTGCTATCACAGGGCTACTGGTCTCGCTGAATCAGCTGGTCAATCCTAGTCTTTAGGTTGCCTTATATTGCAACCAAGGCATACCCTTGGTTCTTCTAACGTAAACCTTAACCTCTGTGAGCTCAGGAGGATCATCTTCAGCCTCACAGAGGGATACCAAGAGTATCCTCACGTCCCCTGGATGCCGCTTGCTTCGTAACCCAGTTCGTTGGAGCCTTCTTTAAGATCAAATGGGCGTTCGCTCCTTCTTGTGTTCTACTAAGGTTTACTACTTAGTTCCCTTAACTAAGGTTTACTACTTAGTTTCCTGAATCGTCGTTTTCTTAACTAAAGTTTACTACTTAGTCCTTTTAACTAAGGTTTACTACTTAGTTTTCTCAATCGTTCGTTTTTCTTAACTAAGGTTTACAACTTAGTCCACTGATCTAAGGTTTACTACTTAGTTCTCTTTCTCGTTATCCACTTAGTTATCTTAACTAAGGTTTATTACTTGATTCTCTTAACCAAGGTTTGATACTTAGTTTATGTTACTTAGTTCTCTTTAACTAAGGTTTGTTACTGAGTTCCTTTTTAACTAAGGTTTACTTACTTAGTTATCTTTACCGTTGCTTACTTAGTTCTTTAACTAAGGTTCCACACTTGGTTAACTTCATCTTTATTTACTTAGTTCTTTAACTAAGGTTTATTACTTAGTTTCTGTTAACTAAGGTTTACTAATGAATTCAAACATGACTTAAGTTTTCTTTATCAGACGATAGCGTACTGGTGTTTTCCCACATTTTCAGCTTAGATTAACTTATTTCATAGTATAAGTCGGTCCCACCCCTCAAGTCTTGTATTACATATTAAGTCATAATCTTCCCTTGTCCCTAGGACAAGTTTTACATATTATTTAATTTTACATTACTGCAATTCAAGTTTGGAATAGGTAGTTATCATTCCCCCATTACTGTGTCATTAATTTTAGATTTGACTCAACCCTTCCTTTTAATTAACCCGTTACTTAAACTTTACTTAATTCAATTAATTCATAACATCGTTGCGAGTCCCATTTGGTTAAGCATATGTCAACTTTTGTTTCATCTGTCCCCTGTGTTCCCTTTATTAAGGTTTCCATGTTTTACACATGTCTTACTACGATTAAGTCTACCTTATTCGTGTTTTACATGTCATTTATACCACCCACTTAACCCTCTAACCATACCCATGTCACCCACACGTCTTACTATGGTTAGTATTTCTTAATTTATTTATTATGTTGTAACGATGTATGGCCTCTCACATTAGACGTCCGCTTGTGGTTGCTGGATTTGCTGGGCGGTTCCGGGCATTCTTACACCACAAACGCGTCTAATCTCGTGTCATAAACCGTTACGCCTCTAGTTCTTGCTGTTGACCTCCCACATTAGACGTTAGTTTGTGGTTGTTGGATTTGTCGGGCGGTTCTGGGCAGTCTTACACCACAAACGCGTCTAACCTCGTGTCATAGGCTTTTATTGACATTCGTCTTTCACCCGAACCCTAAATTCATGTCAAGTGATTCTAATTCAACATATAATTATGTTCATAATTATGCCTATTTGTCATTAACTATACTATATTAATTAGCCAATCACATTTATAGGCAAATTCATCAATCCATATTATCAAATTTACACATCGTTAATTATGCCAATTCCATAATCAAATTTAATTATGTCGCACTTACATAAATTCCATATTAAGTTCTAGAGGTAAATTCCAAGCCAAGTTTAAACTGTAAATTTCATGTTCCTATCCATGTCCAAGTTACAATTCATGTCTTATTCAAGTGTCATGTGCCCATTAACAATTTTATAAGCAAATTCATGTTTCAATGATGTCAATTCTATGCCAAACCCCAAACCATGTCCATACTTACAATTCCCAACTTGGTTTATACATTCAAATCTTTCCAATATTATATTATGCCCAAACTCATGCTAATTTATATTCCAATCCTCCAACTTTAATTATAATCCCCAGATCAAGCGTTTCCCTTTTCATCCGCAATAACCATTCAATCGTATTTATTTCATGATAAACCTAGGCTCGAGATAGCCTAGCTGTAAAAGTAAAAAGGGAAAGAATAAAAGGAGGAATTTAATCGTAGGCATAAAAATCAAACATTTCAGATCCAATTATTCACAATAATTTGTTTACATAGGGAATGATTGAACGATAGATAATAATCTTACACTAAAAGTGCATTATAAATCCACTCACCTTGATTGGATTGGAGAGTTGAACAATTCGCTGATTTGGAGTTGATTAACCTTCTTAATTGATTAAATTCGACTTTTGATTCAATTTTGATTTCTCTTTGCGGCATAAATTTGTGAATATGAATCCATTATCTTCTCTTTAGATTTGAATCTCTCTTCTATTTCATTCGTTGTTCTAAATCTTATTCTTTTAATTTTAAGAACAAATGTGGTAGAGAAAAGAGAGAAGAATAGATCTAATATATATTTAGATCAACAGCTTGAGGAAGAAGAAATCAAGTTACAAGAGAGCCATGGCATTGCCACGAATTGTAGTGGAGTTTACAATGAGCCTAGGATGTTTACATAGGTGTTAGACCAATGTACCAGGCCCAAAAACTCATCCAGGTGCTCAAAAATGAACCTGGCCAGCTTCTGGGGCGAATTTCCCGCTTCTGGACCAAAATTCCCGCTCCAGGTCGCTATAGGTCGACCTCCCCCATGTGGGGTCGACACTATGGTCGACCTGGCCTTTTTTTCTGGTTTGGGCTGGTTGATTTCTGATTTTTCGCTGAATCTTCCGAAGGCCATAACTCCTTCATATGGACTCCGATTTTCGAAAACCCGGACTCTATCTCATGTAAAATTTCAAGAGGAACGCAATGGTGATGTCCATTTTCCCTAATTCCTGATATTTAAATTAACCATCCTTATTTTACTATCTTCTCCATTACACACACTGTTATCGAATTTATTTTTCCATGTATTAATTAATTCTTATTATACATCACCATTATTTACCTATCTAAGCATGTTTTCATATATTTTATTTTATTTTTAATTGTATTAAAAATGTGGGGTTTTACAGAAACCCATCAACAAAGTCTATCGAAATGCTATCCCATTTCCACTGTGGGACCTCTAGAGGATGAAGCAGACCACCAGGCTTCTTCTGCTCTGCTTTGACTTGCTGGCATATCAAGCACTTAGCAACGAACTCAGCTACATCCCTCTTCATGCCATTCCAAAAGAAATCCCTTTTTATGTCTTTATACATCTTGTCTCCACCTGGGTGTATGGTCATCTTAGAATGGTGTGCTTCTTCGAGAACCGTCTTCACCAAATCCCTTGCTTGTGGAACGCATAGTCTTCCATCCCGTCTCAACCAACCCTTATCATCGATGGAGTATCTATTGAGGTGACTAGAAGTCTCACCCCTAATATCATACCAACTAGCTGAGGGTCTTCACGTTGCGAGGTTCCTATTGAGTCCAAAAGAGTAGGTCGCACCTCTAGCGATGCTAGCAAACCAGGTACAAATTCAGAGGAGGGTGTAAAGTCAAAGTTTGCTATGTACTCCAAGCTTTGGCTTTCTACAAAGAGAGGAATTAAGGTCAGCTTCTTTCTACTCAAGGAGTCTGCTACTACATTGCCCTTGCCAGAGGTATAGGAAATCTCAAAATCATATGAGGTCAGAAATTCCATCCACCTTTGTTGTCTTAAGTAAAGATCTTTCGGTAAGAAAAGATACTTTAATGATTTATGGTCTGTAAACAATTCAAACCTTTCTCCTAGTAGATAATGACGCCATGACTTAAGAGCGAAAACAATGGCAGCTAGCTCCAAATCATGAGTTGGGTAGTTTTTCTCATGTACCTTCAATTGCCTTCCCCCATAACAAACTACCTTGCCTTCTTGCATCAAGACAACGCCTAATCCTGTACCGCATGCGTCTGTGTATACCGTAAACATTTTGCTCCCATCAGGCAATGTCAGAACTAGGGCTGTTGTTAGAGCCCTTTACAAAAGTTGGAAAGCAACATCGCAATCAAAATCCCAAGAGAAAGTTAGATTCTTCTTTGTCAATCTTGCTAGTGGGGCTGAGAATTTTGCAAAGTCTTTAATGAACTTTCAGTAAAAGCCAGCTAGCCCGAGAAAGCTTCGAACTTCAGTTGCATTCCATGGAACCTTCCAATCTTGCAGCGCAATTACTCTTGTGGGTCCACAACTATCCCCTTTTTGGACACCACATGTCCAAGAAACCTCACTTCTCTCCAGAAATGACATTTGGAGAATTTGGCTTTTAGCTGATATGCACGAAGGGTATCCATGACCTCCCTTAAATGCAAAGCATTCTCTTCTTCATTCTTCGAGAAAATCAAAATGTCATCCACGAAGACCACCACAAACTTACTAAGGAACTCCCTAAACACCCTTATCATCAAGTCAACGAAATAAGCGGGTGCATTTGTCAAGCTGAAAGGCATGACAAGCCATTCGAAGAAACCATTCGGGGTTCTGAACGCGGTCTTATCAGTACTATCTTCAGCCACTCTTAGCTGATGAAACTCGGTAGACAGATCTACTTGGGAGAAAACCAATGCACCTACAAGTTGATCAAACAAGTCGTCTATTCTTGGAAGTGGGTGCCTATTCTTCTTGATCAGCTTGTTTAGCTCCCTATAGTCAACACGTAGGCGAAGTGAACCATCCGCTTTGGTTGCGAACACTACTAGAGCACCCCATTCAGAAATACTTCGCCTTATGAACCCTTTTTCAAGCTGCTCTTTAACTTGCTGCTGAGCTCTTTCCTCTCCCTTGGAGCCATGTGTCTAACTGATATAGCTACGGGTTTTGCATTACCAACAAGGTATATGCGGAATTCTATCTCCCGCTTCGGAGGTAAGCCGTTCACCTCTTCAAATACATCTGAGTATTCATGGACTACTCTAACAGACTGCAAGTTTTCAACAGACGCATCAAGATATTCTAGGTAGCTAAGCATAACAGAATGCATGGGATTATAAGAGATTTCGAGAGTGTTACCGAGGCGAGTCATAAGTCTAACCACTCACTTTTCACAATCGAGGATGGCACCATTACTGGATAACCAATCCATGCCTAGAATCAACCCATAGCCCGTGAAGCCCAAAACATAGGCATTACATCTAAACCCAATGCTTAGTATAGAAATTTCCAAATCCAAACAAATCATTGACAAATAAGCCGAGCCCCCAATTGGATTTGAAACAACCAAGGGATCCTCTATTATACTAGTGTCTAGGTGCAGAGATTCAACTAAAGCAGTAGATATAAAAGAGTGCGATGCGCCAGAATCAAAGAGTGTACGAATAGGATGATCAAAAAGATAAACTAAACTCTCAACAGAAATATTTCTACCTCGTTCTTGCGGAGGTGCTATGAGAGCGTGAACCTGTCCTCCAGAAGTAGATCCAGTCCTCTGCCCTTGCCCTTGCTTTCTTAGGCAGTCCTTAGCCATATGTCCTGTCTCGCTGCAGTGAAAACAGCCACCCATCTTCCTCTTTTTCTTTCGGCAGTCCTTAATCAGATGTCCAGGAATGCCATAAAAATTACACTTTCTCTTGTCACGGGGTTTGTTGTTCTTCCCGACCTTCTTTGAATCTATCATTTTATTCTGCGATCCCTCCACTTTCTTATCTTGAGGTACTTCCACCTTTGCCTCTTTCTTGCCATCCTTGTCTTCCTCCTGTAACAGTGTCATGTCCACCAGTCTCTCAAAAGTTGCACCCATAGGTATATGGGATATAGCTAGGCTGTGCAATGGCTCATTCAACCCTTTAACAAAATGGAGAGCCTTCTTATGGGGAGTGTTTACTAACTCCAGTCTGAATCTGCCAGCTGGTTGAATTGGTTGACGTATTCTTGACCGACAAACTTCCCTGTTTGTGAGCTAAGAACTTCTCCATTTGTAGGCAACATTCAGCTTGTGAGAGGAATTTCATTTCGAACCTCATTCTGAAATCCTCCCAAGTTTCAACTAGTCTCTCAGCATTAGTAACTTCCGACCAATAAGAGGCTTCGTCTTCAAGCAATCATACGGCCAACTGTATCTTCTGCATATCGTCCACTTCAATGATAACGAACAAGTCCTCGGTTTCTTTGAGCCAGTTCCTTGTTTCTACAAATGACTCAGTCCTTTTAAAGTTCTTTCCGCCCATGGCTCGAAAGTCTCTGCATATCTTTGAGAAAGCATTTGCACAAGAAGGAGGAGGAGGAGGAACAGCTGCAACTGGGGGAGGAGGAATGTCTGATGGGCCTGGATCATTAGCCCTAGCCTATAGGTACCTTCTGAACCAGCTATGTACCAGTACGCCCTCTGGAAGGTTAAGATCCCCAGACATGCTGAAACGAAAAAGAAAAGATTCAAAAAAAAGGATAGAAAGATAGTGCATATGACTTTGGGGGATTATGCCTTTTAAAATAAAACAATACTTTTTTTTGAAAATGCTTCTTTAATTCCAAATTTTTTATTTGATCTGGCAACCATCAGCAAGTGAAACACCCCACTTCGTTAAGGTCACTCACAAAGGGAATGCCTTAATTTCGGTGGAGCATTATAGGTAAAAGATACAGATAATTTACAAGACAGACATATAAACAGCGGAAAAACTAAATTTATTTCATAAGTATGTGGTTCAATTAAAACATTTACTACAACAAAACCTCTGTCTTGAATTAAAACATAAAGAAGCATTAAAATAACAGTAAGGCAACATAAATCCTCAATAAGAGAGTATCCAAAGCCATAGCCCAAGGAAAGAAAATCCAAGCAATACATCTACTCTCTTCAAGCTGGAAATGGACCGAACTAAGCTGAAGTATTCCCTCCCTACGGACCTGGGGGAAACGGAAGAAAAGAAGTCGAAAGAAAATGGGTCAGACATGAGTCCGGTAAGTCCAGTGATTATTTAGCATGCAAACAAGAAAAAGGATTATGACATGAATAAACTGAACCTAGGACAGTACCCAAGAAATAAGATAATAAAACTAAATATGCTATCGCACTCATTTCTATTTCTCTGCACCCACTTACAAGTGTTTCAACTAGCACCATGTGTTCAAGATAAATGATCCCCTTTATCGATCGGCTCCTACACGTATACATTTTCCACTTGTGTCATTCGTCCCCGCTTGATTGTAGATACCTATGCTGGTCCCACCATGGGGTGTATCAAATCCTATGGTGGCAATCCGACACAATTCAAGATGCACAGTGTATGACTACTGATGTCCAGTGCCTGCTTTTTCCACTCCGGAGTACGTGCACGCCCGCACTCCGTCGGAACCTACACTGACGCACCACCCGCCGTTGTTTTGACCGCTTATAATCAGCCCAGTAATTGTGCCCCACCCTGCCTAGTTCAGGGTACCATGATACATCTATGTGGGTTACTCTGAAATGGGTCCCCGTTACTAGGGTTTCCTAATCAACATGTTAAAATGGTTAAGTGTTCTCAAATTAACCCAACCCCAACCATCAGTTTAGTTAACATGTTGTGTTGGTTAAGTGTTGCCTTAATTAACTTAACCCTACCATTCTTATCTTAGCTTTAATTTATTCAATAAAACACCAAACACTCACATTAGATATGTATTGTTGTGGTCGCTGGATGTGCCGGTCGGTTCCGGGCTGTCTTACACCGCAACTCAATCTAACCTCGGGTTCTTTTGGGCTTGATGCGCTAACCTCTCACATTAGATCTATATTGTTATGGTTGCTGGATGTGCTGGGCGGTTCCGGGCAGTCTTACACCATAACTCAATCTAACCTCGGGTTAGGCATATTCGTCTTTTACTTAATTTACATATTTACCTTCCATATTTGTATGTAAATTATCCACAATTATTTCCATTCAAGTCATGCTCCATTTACCCTCTAAATCATATTCACAATGTTTAGGTATATAAATTATACCATTTTTATGCCACTACTCATTCATATATTTATGGGCCAAATTATGCCAACAATATGAAATTTAAGGTTTTCCCCAATGTTACCCCCGTTATACGATTGCAAAATTAACATAGAATGTTAGGCTCGCAACTTAGCCTAACTTATATACAAAAAGGGAAAGAAAGAAGCATGTACCATTCATACAACATAAAATAATAAGGATCTAACTAAGCATGTGTCAAGTAAATTTGGCATAAAACAGTGAACTTGCATTTTTGGATCCAATTAACGATGAGTATTAAGCATATAGAATTACATAAGTCCAACTAGGCACGTAAATTTAAACTTTTATTTTGGATCCAATAAACATGAATCTTAAGCATATAGAATTACACAAATCCAACTAGGCATGTGAATGTGAACTTTTATTTTGGATCCAATAAACATGAATCTTAACATATGAGAATATAGATCTAAACATATATATATAACTTAGCCTAAAAATTTGCATGTAACATAACATGAAAAGTCACCAAATTTACATAATACAAGATTGGTTTAACATCAAAATAATAAGTCCAATAAACTACAATAGTCTTACAGGCATATATGATAGAATCGTTACAAGAATAGACATGAATCACCATTATCTTACAACTAGGCATGACTCTAGATTTCATTTTATTACAAATCATAACTTTTAATTGTTCACTTATAAATAATAACAGGACTTACAAACAAAAGAAAGTCTTGTTTTCTGGGATCTGTTTTCTGAAACTGAAAAGCAATCCCTTGACGTAGACTATCTAATTTTGATTTGATTCGTAGCTTCTAACTTGCTTTCTAGTTTGAGAAGAAATAGTGGCTAGGCTAGGACGATCATGGACAGCATGGTGGCTCCTTGGAATGAAATTTTGTGATTTAGGGTTGAGGACTAGGGTTACTTTTATGGAGGTTTAAACTTATGTGAGCCGTTAGATCATCCTAGGAGCGATCACAACCATCCAAACTAGATAAAGTTATCCAGAAATTGCCACCTATGCCCTAGTGACTTAGCAACAAGTCAGAAAAGACTCAGAAACAAGTCAGAAAATCATCACCATTTGGATCTGGGCGAGGGGGTCGACCCCTATGGGGGGTGGGGTCGACACCCCTCTTGGGGGGTCGACACCTATGTCGACCCCCCCTCCCCCCGGGGGGAGTCGACCCTTATTGGTGGGATTTTTCCCGCCCAGCTGATCTGCGTGATTTTTGAAATTCGAACTGTCTTGTTTATTAAATTATTTAATTATATAATTTTCTGTTTAAACATGAAATCTTCTAAAATCCATAACTTCTTCATACGAAGTCCGATTCACGCAAACCCAAACTCTATCTCAAGCAGAATTCCGAGACAAACGCAATGGCGTAACCCGTTTCCCTTAATTCTCACTTTTAAAATTATGTATTCTTTAATTCGTTACTTTGATAAACATAGAAAATACAGGATGTTACAGAAAGTTTACATGGAGCAATGGAAGGGAGGATCCAACTTTGGTCAAATTAGACAGATTTTTCATTAATCCAGCTTTTGAAGATATTCATCCACTTGCTTTTCAACGTTGCCTTGCTTCTATTATTTCTGATCACTGCCCTATCAACTTTGACTTGGGTGATGGAATTTTGAAGAAATCTGTTTTCAGGTTTGAGAAAATGTGGTGTATTGAGGAAGGTTTTGATGATTTGCTATATTCAAAATGGACAGAATTCTCTAATCTTGGAGAAGCTGCTAGCTCCATTAGTAGAAAGTTGAAGTTTCTGAGAAATTTTCTCAAGAAATGGAATAAGGAGGTCTTTGGTTCTCTAAGAAAACGGAAAGAAGCTTTAGAGAATGAAATTCTGAATTTAAATATTATTGATGAACAACGTTCATTAACTGTTGTTAAAGGATGCTGTCTCAAGGACGAAGAGAAAGAACTTTTGAAACTTATTGATCAAGAGGAAATGTACTGGAAAAAGAGATCAAGAGAGCAATGGGTTAAAGAAGGTGACAAAAATACATGGTATTTTCATCGTATTGCCAATGGAAGGAGGAGGTCCAATATGATTTGTAGTAACTTTTAAGACGAAGTTGAAGTGAGCGAGTATGAAGATTTAAACAAAGTTGAAGTGAGCAAGTATGAAGATTTAAACAAGGTGTTCACTGATTATTTTAAGCAGATTTTTGAGTCTCGCTGTGGCTCGAGAGTTAATGTGAATTGGAATCTTTTGTATCATGTTAATTCTGATCTCTCGAATCTTGATACAATTTTTTCTGAGGAAGAGATTTGGACAGCTTTAAATGATATGCCTAATGATAAAGCACCAGGACCTGATGGTTTCCCAATTTTATTCTTTAAAAATACTAGAGGTGGATCAAAGTGGACATTTTGAGGCTCTTTAAGGATTTGGAGGATGGGACTCTAAATTTTGAGAAAATTAGTTATGCTAATGTGGTTCTCATCCCTAAAAAGGAAGGCTGCACTGCTCCTTCAGATTTTAGATCCATTAGTCTTCTCAATTGCACTTATAAACTGATCACTAAAGTGTTAGCAAATAGGCTCAAGTTGGTGATGGATGATTTCATCGACAGGTCTCAAACTTCTTTCATTAGAGGAAGGTGTATTTTAGATGGTGCTGCATTGGTGCAGGAGGTGGTTTCATATTGCTCCAACAATTCTATTCCTTGTGCAATTCTGAAGTTGGACTTTGCTAAAGCCTTTGACATGGTGGACTGGGATTTTATGACTGATATTATGGCTGCTAGAGGCTTTGCAGCTAGATGGATATCATGGATAAAAGGTATCTTTGCTGCAAGTAAGGCTAATATTTTTGTTATTGGTGTGGCTGGTAAGACAATTAGCTTTAAAAGAGGTTTGAGACAAGGTTATCCTTTGTCTCCACTCTTATTTGATCTTGTCGTTGATGTTTTTACACAAGTTTTGGGAGTTAGTTATGATAGTGGACTTCTTAAAGGATTTGGTGATAATTTCATAGCTGGTGGAATTTCTTCATTATACTTTGCTGATGATGCCATTGTTTTTAGTAGTCCGGAGTGCAAATTCATTGCTTCATTGAAATTTATTCTATATGCTTTTGAGAGCTTATCTGGCCTTCAAATTAATTTTCACAAAAGTTCAGTTTTAACTATTGGGATAGATGAAGAAGTAAGCTGCAATATTGCTGACATGTTAAATTGTAAGGTCGGCTCTTTCCCTTTGAATTACTTGGGTTTATGCATTAGACCAGGTAAATTATTGAAAGATGATTGGTTTTCTTTGATTAATAAAGTTGATGTGAGATTGTCTAAATGGAAGGGTACTTCTCTCTCAAAAGCTGGAAGGTTGATCTTGGTGAATTCTGTGCTTTCAGCGGTTCCATTGTATTGGTTGTCCTTCTACAGATTTCTAGATTGGATTTTAAATAAAATTGATAGCATTAGAAGAAGCTTTCTATGGTCTAGAAACAATGGTGCAAGTGCTGTTGTTTGTTTGGTATCTTTGAATTAGGTTTGTAAGTCAAAGTCTTAGGGTGGTCTGGGTGTTATGAATCTGAAGGAGATGAATTGTGCATTGTTGTGCAGATAGTTATGGGGCATTATGTCTTGCAAAAATGCATTATGGTGTGAATGGGTGTCAAACACTTACTATAATGGTGCTTTCTCTTTATATGTAAATGTTGGGCATCCATCAACTTTCTGGAAAGGGATTCTCAGTACCATTCATGTTTTTCGATTTAATATCAATCTAAATGTCAATAATGGCAAATTGTGTTCGTTTTGGCATGATAGATGGTTGCTTCCAATAGCTTTATCTTCAGAGTTTGCTGATTTGTTCATGATTTCATGTGATAAACGTGCGAGAGTTGCATATGTTTATGATTTCTCTTTAACAGGTTTCAAATGGAATTTGAGTTTCAACCATATAATTGAAGGAAGAGCTTTACCTCAACTCTCTGTTTTGTTTAATTTGTTGGATTCAGTGACTATTAATGAAGAAAATGACTTGGTTTGGTGGGGTGAAAAGAAGAAGTTTTTAGTGAATAACTATTATGAACTTCTCAACTTTTAAGGCAAAAAATTGTTGAGTTTTGAAAATATGTGGAGTTTTTCTAAAGTTCCTCCCATAGTGAAGGTGCATATGTGGACTTTGATACATGGAAAGCTTAATACTCTTCATATGTCGAAAAGGAAGAATCTGAATGTCATTGAAAAATGTTGGTTTTGTGGCGGCCCTTTGGAAGATTATCTACATCTCTTTTGTGACTGTGATGTTGCTTTTTACATTTGGAGTAAATGTTTGGTTCAGCTTAGCATTGACTTGAGATGGAGAAGTTCAATTCGTGATCAGTTTGCTTTTTGGAATTCGTGTTGTTCTAAAGATTTGGCATACATTAATTTTTCGTATTGTTGGGTGATGTCGCATGAGCGAAATAATAGATGCTTTAGGAGTATTGCTAAATTTAATAATGCAATTCTTTTTCAAATTTTATGCTTTTGTTACAAATGGGCAGGCGTGGATAGCTGGAATTTCTTGGATATGCTTGAAGACTGAAGTGGCATATGGGTTCTTTGCTGATGGATGATGAAGTGGCTTTTATATTTTGTAGTTTTTTTTTGCATGTATATATCATGAATTTTGGCCCCTGCGTGGGTATGATGGTTGTATATATTGTTCCATGCTAGTTTATTTTGGATTGTAACTCTTATGTAGCCACTTTGTATTCATGCAGTTTATTTAAGCATGGCGTGAGGCTCTCTTGAACCTCACTACCTTTTGCCTCAAAAATTTAGTTGTTTGATTATATGTTTGTATGTGTAGTGTTGTTAATATGTGCATATATAGGTTGAATTAATTATATGTTGCTAATATTGGGTTAATTAGAATTTATGTTGTATGTATATATGCATATATAGAGCTGTATGCATGTATATATAGTGTTGTTAATTAATATATGTATAGGTTGACTTAATTGAGGCCCAATTATTGTTATTAATTTATGTATTGCAAGTTTATGGTGTTTGTATTCTAATCGTATTATATGCATGTATATATGGTTGAATTAATATATAAGAGATTTTATACTTGTTAACTGACGTTTAGTGCAAATAGAAATAAATAAAATTTATGTTTTATAAAAATATATCGAAAACTATATTTAATTTTATAACATACGTTTAATTCGATTGAATGTTGAATATATATGTATATATGATAAATTCTGTATGTGTACAGTTAGAGATTGAAATTAAGCCTTAGAGTGTTTTCAGCCATGTCTGATAAGTGTTTTATATGATGCTTATGTGAATGTTCGTTTTATTAATGGAAGTGGCATTTATATTCATCATATACAATACTTGTTGGATTTGTCCTTTGTATTAGATAAATTACGAACACAATAACGAAATTAAATCTTGCAAATCATTTCAGTTTAAACGATTCTCAAAATTTCGTAAATGCTTCCTTTATATTCCATGTGTACACGCATTCGTGTACTGTTCGGGGAACTAAAGAAAAGTGATGTCGAAATTTCGTTCAATCGTTTAAATTAAAAAGATTTAAGCGATTTAATTACGTTATTGTATTTGTAATGGAAAGTAGGATGACCCACTAGCAAAGTGTAAACGACGAATTAACATAACGAAGAGAAGCTGATAAAATTATATTAATAAAATGTCAATGTAATTTTTATCGTATTTTCTAATTATATATCTACTTAGGAAAAATAGACAATTATTTTACTGATCGAAGCAAGATATACAAATGAAGAGAAGCTGACGGAGCAACAAATGAACAATTTATTAATGGTGTTGATGTGTTTATTGATTTCGCCTTAACTAACAACAAAAAACGACGTCGAAATCCATTGTTCATGTAGTACATGCAAACTATTGAAGCATTTGATACTGCAAATGGCTAGAGTTCATTTGTGTCAGTATAGTTTTGTGCCGAACTATTTGGTTTGGGATCGTCATGGAGAACCGTTAGCATTTACTTCTGTACAAATTGAGGAGGTAGTGAATAATGAAATTGCTACGACGAATCTCGTAGAACTTATGGTTGAAGATGCTGCACGTTCAATATTCCCAGTTCAACAATTTACTGATAACGATGGTAATGATGAAGAAGAACTAAATGTTGGAGCCAAAAAAATATGATTTATTAGATGCTGTAAAGAAACCCCTTTGGGAAGACTGTAAAAGCGAAACTCAATTATCAGTAACTGTTGAATACATTGTGTTGAAATCTAAATATAACCTCATAGTAAATGGATTTACAGTTGTTGTACAAGCTGCGAAGTGACATATGCCTCCCAATAATTTTATGTGTGAAAATCATTATGAAGTAAAAAAATGATGTCAGCTTTTGTTTACCGTATGAAAAAATAGATACATGTCTAAAATATTGCATGCTATTTTGGAAGGACAATATCAACCTTAAGAATTGTAAAATATGTAATCAGAAAAGATACAAACCAAAAAAGAAAAAGGGAAAGGAAGTCCTATATAAACATATGCATTATTTTCCCAGACTTCAAAGGTTATATGCATCTTCTGTAATCCTACAACATATGAGATGACAAAATGTCAAAACACAGGGGGAAGGTAGTTAACACACCCAGCTAACGGGGAAGCATGGAAGCATTTTGACTACAAGTATCCCGGTTTCGCATCCGAAAGTCGTAATGTTAGACTTGGTTTATGTATGGATGGATTTTCACTACTTCCTCAATTTGGTGCTAAATATTCGTCCTGACCTATAATTGTCACAACTTATAATCTACCTCCATGGATGTGTATGAAAACTCATTATATGTTTCTCACAGTTGTTGTCTTTGGTCCAGATGATCTAACACATGGAATCGATGTTTATTTAACACCATTGATTGAAGAATTAAAAAAATTGTGGTACGAAGGAGTACAAACATATGATACCTCGCTAAAAAGAACTTTCAAATATATGCTTCTCTGTTGTCAACAATTATCGATTTTCCTGCGTATGCAATTCTTTCAGGTTCAAGTACGGCTGGTCGTCTAGCTTGTCCTTACTATATGGAAGAAACAAGAGCATTTTCTTTACCTCACAATTTTTTTTTTCATAGTTTCATTATCATAGATTCTCTTCATATTAGTCATCCATTTATAAGAGATAAGAATTTTTTTATAGTTAATAAACGTGAAACTTTGGGACCACCTATGGTATGGTCAAGTGAATATATTTATGATTTTGTAAAGGATTATCCAAAGACACTTGAAATCGGAGAACAGACAAAAATTCAAGGTAAATCATCGGCTCATAATTGGTGCAAACAAAACATATTTTGGGAGTTGCTTTATTGGAAAAATCTCCTGATTCGTCACAACATTGACGTGATGCATAATGAGGAAAAACATGTTTGACAATGTATTTAATACAATTTTAAATGTCAAAGGGAAGACGAAAAAGATTTGAAATCAAGACGTGACATCGAAGTAATATGTAATCGTCCTGAGCTTCATGAAAAGTCAAATGACACCAAAAAATCAAAAGTGTGCTATTAACTAGACAATAATCAAGTTAATATACTATTAAAATGGGTTGAAGGATTAAAATTCCCGGATGATATATCTTCTAACCTTCGTAGATGTGTCGACTACAAAAACAATAAACTTAGCAGGATGAAAAACCAAGACTGTCACGTTATGATGGAAAATTTGTTGCCCATCGCTTTCGAAGAATTGTTGCCCATAAAAGTTTGGATTGTTGTAACAGAACTTAGTTTGTTCTATAAACAGCTTTATTCTACTACATTAAAAGTTGATCGATTACGTAAACTTGAGGAAGAAATCCGTATATTGCTCAAAAAGCTGGAAAAAAATATTTTCTTCAGGATTTTTCAATGTTTGGAGGATTTACCTATTCATCTTCTATTAAAGGCACGTCTTCGAAGGCCTGTGCAATATGGATGGATGTATCCGTTTAAATGGTATATTAATATTCAATTAATTAAATATTGGTTAATGAAATGTATAAAAAATTAATTTACAATAATTATAAATAGGTATTTAAATCATATAAAGAAAAAAGTGAGACAGAAAGCTCGAGTTGAAGGTTCAGTTTGCAAATCATACATGGAAGAAGAAGCTTCATTTTTTTTCTCTCATTATTTTAGTGGTCATGTGAACATATCATTTGAAAGTACTACGCTTAATGGTGAAGGCATTAATTAAGATGATTTTTAACCAACTTTATCTATTTACAAAAAAAACATGGTCGACCTTCTGGTAGATGTGTGGAAGCATGGCTGGATAATAGAGAATATAGTGCAACATACACATATATTCTTCTCAATTGCACTGAAGTTGCAACGTTTGTTAGGTAATGAACTTATACCATCAATATATATACTGTATTTTTAATCATAATGTAACATTTGTCCTACAATTGCAGCATTTATGCACACACACGCGCACGCAAGTGCGCGCACACGCGCACACACACACACACACACACACACACACACACACACATATATATATATATATATATGCTTATTTCAGAAGAAACAATATGGTGTTCTTGTGTCATACTGAGATGTTTTTCAACATACACATACATTGAGTCAGATTGACAATACAGACTCAGTTTTCTATTCTTGGGTCCACGATGCCAAGGCGCATGAAGCATATGTAAGTATAACATATTAACTTAAAGTTATAATTTAATTAAAATAGCGTTACATAAATTCAATTATATTTTTTTAACATGATAAATTTCAGCAACAAAGGGAACATATGCTCAATGAGAGTGAGAGGACTGGTTGACAATTGAGGATGAGGATAGACTTTTTGATGCAGTCATGAATCCACCTACTTGGAACAAACGCTATGGTTTTGGCAATCTAGTGCTAATAGAAACTAAAATTTATTATAAAAACCGAAATTTACTTGAATTGCTATTATGGAATACTAAAAATCTAAAGGGGAATTATACAATAAGGGCCTCCTTTAGTTAAACAATTAGTTTCTAGGACACAGGTTCAAAACAATTATTTTACAGGACAAATTTTCACGACTGCGTCCATTTCTATCATCTTCTTTTTGATGATCATCTCCTATTTTTTTACAATCCTCCACAAAAAATTTTGGGCTGATTTCTTCTCTTTTTGACGATCGTCTCCTATTTCTCAATACAACCGATCATCAAAAACAAGACCTAAGCCGATTCGTGAATCCCTAATTCCCTAAAACCTAAGCCGATTCATAACTACCTGAAACCCTAAATCCTAAGTCGAACTTCTCAAAAAAAATGATCTTCTCAAACAAGTTGATATTCTCAAACAAGCCAAAACCCTAAAGTCGCTAAGTCTCGACAAGTGTGAATCTACGTTTTGATCTTTTAAAGTTTGTATATATGTTTTGTTCGATTACAGAATGTTGTTCATCAGTTGTTTTAGTTTGCGATTTTCATTTAATGATTGCTGATTGAAGTTGTTGTTCATCAACTGAGACGACCCGAAGTTCCCCGTGAAGGAAAGCCCGGATTGAGTTGAGAACAAGACAAATCAGAACCTAAAAAGAAGAACATTTCATTGCTTATTACAACAATTTACATCAGAATACAAGAATATACAAAGTATGAATAAATATTACACATTTACTAAATATCAGAGATTTACAAGTTACAATGCAGCGGAAAATAATATAAAACACAACTGAAAAGAATATACGGATACAGAGCTTTCCGAATATCATTCCAGCTGTAAACCAGGATCTAGTGAATATAAATCTGCAAAACCAAAACTACTAGCTGCCCGTGTGGAAAATAGGGGCACCGAGAGTTTAGGTTAAAACAATAAACTCCAGGTCAGTCATGTGACTGCTGCGAGAACTAAAATAGTTATTTAAATCTTTACTTTAAAATAAAGTAAATCCAGGGACCATGCCGTATAACACCGAACGGGTTTCCTCTAAGGAATACCAGTGTATAAAATAAAAAGTGCAATGCTTTTTGGTAAATTAAGTTATTATAAGACTTAGGTCCCATCACAAAATGCAACGCAAGCTAGAGGATAGAGTTTTACCTTATAATAGCCAAACATGCTTGGTACGTTTAAAACAAATCATTTTGATACTATTATAGTATAAAGTGTATTAAGACAACTTCAAATATAAATGTATCAATCATAGACGGCATGGGTACCATATATCATGTGGCCAATACTAGGCTCTACAATCAAAACCGAAATGTCACGTATTGGATGTTGGATTTCCATCTGTGATCCAAGGCAATGGATCGTCCTTACCACTTCGAGACGCTCTAGCCCGTGTCTCAGGAACAACCGCAACTGCACCTTGGATCGTCAGGGCCAGTCAGCAGGGAGTGGATTAAAATGCCTGAACACTGCGTTTCCCCGCCCTATGGGGCATCAATCTGGTCTGTATAAAGAGCATACCATCCATCGGCCCTGCAGTACCGATATAACTGAGGCGCATCGCTATCCATCATCCATATAAGTAAATCATCTGGGCATGCGAAACCCAGACACCACTCCTAGCTAAAAGGAAATGCATGTCCTCCCTGAGGTCCTCCCCCGTTTCTGGTTCACACCGGGGTGTGAGGCTCGCGAATTAACGCTACACAAACCTATGCTATATTAAAGTCATGCTTTGATCATCAACCACAAGACTCTGCTTTTCAACAGAAGCCTTGATCATTTACATCTCAGCATGCCACACAGGCAATTCATGTTATGCAACCGATGTCTATCAATCACACAGAATGAAATCCAATGTCAGACACACATCCATTTACAAGCACGTTCTAGGTCTGAACGAAACCAGAGGCACCTTATTCCTCGTCCCGTATGTCCAATATAAGAGAGAGGTCCTCGCAGATCCGGTCGATCTCCAAGTACGTCTGGAACGATCACCACTTATTACCTTGTCTTGGGTGTACATCCCAATCAAGACATCAGTAATCATCCAAACGATGTGAAGACCTCCAGTCTTCAACCACCGTCTTCATCCTCAACATATCGTCGAATCAGTTATTCAGAATGGGATAAACCCGGTCTTTCTGAATAACTCGCGTATATAATAAACAAGTGCTATAAAAATACAACATACGCCTCATTCCAATCTAGAATATTCCTTTATTCAAATATTCTTATACTTTGGGAAAGGTTCCCATTAATTTTATCAAAGATAAATTCTTTAAATTTATTCTTTAATCTTCCTTTGGATATTAATTTGAACCAAATTATGGTTTATCCAAACTAGTCGGGATTAGCGAACCTTACCAAAGTAATCATTTATTAAATTTCCCAATCCCAACCTATTCATCCCATGAAGCAAAACTGATAATACTTCATATCTAACACCACCATGTTATCGGTAAATATAAGTTACCATTTCACGTTCAAATCTAATTAAAGATTTAACTAACGCTTGGAGAAAAACTGGTGATACTCCATTCCCGATCATTTCTTGGATTTGATAATTTTAGTTATCAGATTCACCTTTAATATATTTAAGATTAATTAAAACTCTAATTCAGTTTTAATTTCCAACAATCATTACTTAATGATTTTTCCAATTCAGGAAATAGATCTTGTCTTTAACTGGGTTAAAGAACTAATGTCAATTAAAACATAGTTCACGATAAACCCAAAATCACATTCCATTAATTATGGAATTTTCACGGAAAAACAAACCAATATATAATCGATATCAATTTCTGTATCTGACTAAAATTATAAATGGAATAACGGGAAAGCCTTTTAAATTCCATATATATTATCAGTATTCTTCCACAGAAGTTCATTTCGATTATTATCAAATCGAATCCCATTCCATTCCAATTTGTTTTATTAAACTGGAAAACTTTACTTTGGAAATTCCATTAAATCTTAGAATAAAGATTTATAGTTCCAAATCACATTTCACTGCAAATAGGGTTAAAGAATGAATGTCGTTAAAACACAGTTCACAATAAACCCGATTTACATTCCATTTCAATTCCAATTAAATGTTCCTTAATTGGTAATTCTTCTTTAAATCTTAGTTAAAAGACTAATTCTTTTCACACCGGGTTTCAGAACAGTGTTAATGAAGACACCGTTCACGACAAACCCAAAATCTCATTTGGTATTAAATACAAGGCTCTGAATGGAAAATATATCGGCTTATATTCAATATCAAATTCTGAACTCAACAAACATCGTATTGGAATAACGATATATATCTTCCAAATTCCCCCATAATGCCCGCATAATCACGGAAACCAATATCGAAATATTCCGAAGATAATTTCGATTTAAATCCATTCCAATTCATATATTGGAAAATCTGGTTATTTTTGAAACCATTTCAAATCAAATTTATTTATTTAAAAATAATTGGATTATAATTCTAGTTCATAACTAGTTCATTTCGATAAAAATCTATTTTTATCTTTTCAAATATGGAATTTTTCATTTCAATTCTTTCCAAATCATTTCTTATGATTTTACACTAATTATTGATATTTTTAATCATTTTATCAAGGCCCGTACAGTCGATTTCCATAAACGGCCATCGAACTGCACTTACAACGACCTTTTCCAAATTTGATTTGGACATAATTCTAAATCCAACCATTAGATGTCAAATCTCTAATATTCGTTAGAAAGCTCTTTTAGATACGAACCCAACGGTTCTGGTTTTACGAGAATAAGATGGCCGGATCTCCCGTAATGTCCATTCAAAGTCAATGGTTGAAATTCGCGAATTGCCGCATCGCAGCATGTTCTATTCAGGCCATTAATATTTATAATATATATATTTTATATATATATTTCATCGATTTCCATCCAAAACGTATTTTATAAATCGTTTTAAATTTGTTTTAAAAATGGTTTCAACTTCATATTCAATTTTTAAATCAAAATTGAATATTCCATATCATTAACATATACATGATAATATTTTCAAACATCAGGTTCTGAAATTACTTCATTTTCGATATTCATTATAAAAATGAATAAAATCGATATAAATATCGTTTGCGACAAAATGGAGCATATCTAGTCAACATGGCTACGTATATTTAAATATATTCGTGTCCATCCCAAATCAGACATCAAAATCAGATTTTGATTCTTTTCTGAAATTTATTTTAAAATATTCATTATTTTAAAATGTTAGTTATTTTAAAATATTGATTTTTTTTGAACTGGAATCAGACATAGTTAATTACCATATAATGTTGATTATATGGATTTCATACAACATATGTATAGAACAACAATGATAAACAATCAACCATCATCCAAAGTGTATTCTACCCTGTATAAGCATTAAATATAAAAAATTAACGCTTACAACAGCCTGTCAACCAATCGATCGACATACCACTAAACAATTGGGATTAGTGTACGTCAAATATCATCCCAACACCCGTGTGGGATTTTCAAACAACAAACACATATTTTATTTGTGCAGTTGGGCGATGTGTAAAATATATTGTCCCAATCCATATCAGTAAAATGGGTGTACATAAACAAATCGTTTGATTTGTAAATGAGTATTTATTTTCATTTCAGGATAATTCTATCCCGTTCTTTTATACGTTAAAAATTATATTTCTAACATTAAAATATTTATTTCAACACTTTACTATTTTTAATAATTCATTCATTCGATGAAAATGTTATATTTAACTAACACCTTTTATTTCAGAAAATTTTGGCATTATAACGGCGCGATATCGAAATCGGGTAATGTCTAGCATTACCCCTCTCCTGATATTGCCTCACGCCATACACACATAACTACTCAATCCATTCAATTCAATTATCGTCCCAAACCAATTCAAACAAATAAGTCAACCAAACAATCAAACAAGTCGTCCATGGTCTGTAGACAACGGGGAACAGTTCATATATGCTGTTATGAAATAAATAACTGTACATAGAAAATTATAGTGAGGATTTCTCACCTTTGGGATCCACTCCTCCATTCTTTATTTCTGAATTGTTCGGATTTTGTTTTGATTTCAGTCAGATCCATCGCCATCTGTTTCACGCAGTTGATTATTAAAAATAACATTTTTATTTCAACGCTATATGGATAAAAATCACATTTTTATTTCATCGCAATATGGATAAAAATCACATTTTTATTTCAATGCTATGTGGATAAAAATCACATTTTTATTTCATCGCTATATTTATAAAACTCAAATTTTTATAACGCTAAATATCTAATTTTTATATAACTAAAAATCATATATTTTCGCTACAACCTATATAAAAAAATCGCATTTTTATATTGTTATTCATATAATAAAACCAAATTTTTATAATGCTTTTCATACAATAAAAATCCAATTTTTACATCGCTACTTCATTATAAAAAATAATATTTTTATACTTTTCATTATATAAAAATCCCATTTTTATATATTGAAAAATCATACCTTTGTATAATTAAAAATCGAGTCTTTTTCATATATAAAAATCAAACTTTTCCATATATAACACATCAAACTTTTCATATATAAAAATTAAATCTAAAAAATCAAACTTTTTCTATATATAAAAATCAGATTTTTTTTCTTTTAAAACAATGTTATAATCTATAAAAAAGGAAATAGAATTAAAATAATTGAATAAGTAAAAACTCACATCATCGAGGGAAAGGGGATGACTGGTTTGTCGACGTCAGCATGGCGGGCCCAGTCAGGTGGTGGCAGCGCCTCCAGCGGTGGGTGGCAGCGATTTCAGATCGAAATTGGGTGGGGTTTTGAGGCCACGACATTCAGAAGAGGAGAGAGGAGGGTCGGAGACGAGGTGGGGTTGGACGGAGGGGGAGGCGCGACGCCTGAGGAGGCACGCGGCGATAATCGGAGGCGGGGAGAGCAGTGGAACAAAGGCGACGGGGTTTTTTCTCTGAAGGGGGCGGGTTTGACCACTATATAATTATATTTTTACTTATTTTAATTCTCTTAAAAGTTTTTTTCTCATTTAAACCCGAAATCGAACCCGCCGACTGTCACCCTCAGCTAATTACCCCTATTCCGAACGCAATGGGATATGTCCCGCAAGCTGATTCGACTGTTTTGATCAGTTTTCGTTTAAGTTATAATTTAAATCTATATATTCGATTTTAAACGTTCATTTCAATTTAATGGGGTCACATATGGTCTCTAAAAATTTCAGAAAAATTATTTCTGACTTTGTTTTGATGATACGGTCCTAACAAAACTAACTTCGTCAAATTTGAAGACCGTTTGAAAAATAGCCATTTTGTGGTCGATCCAAATTGACTGAAACTGTCAAAACACGTTTTCCTTTGCTACGCTCACATATTGATTCCAAAATTATGAAAACTAGAATCTAGAAATAATTTGACATTTCGAATCCAGCAAAAGTGGTCTCGTCGAAAACGGAGGTCGTTTGCAAAATCGCTATTTTAAGGGCTATATTTCCACAGCGACTATTCTAAATTTTCAACTGCGCATAACTTTTTATCCCCACTATGAAATTTCAATTTTTCGGACTCGTTGGAAAGATATTTTCAAATAGATTCAAATATTTCTGGTTTCGCTAGAATCCGGTTTATTTTGAATCTTGTACGTTTATTTGAAATTTGAAATCGAATTTTCAAACTACCGCGCCATTTCCAATTCCTTTTATAATTTAAATAAATACTTGTATTCGAACTTCGATTTAAATTAATATATATGTTCTAATTCTATTCAAAATAAATTTCTTATCGTTATTATTTAAAATAAATCATTTTAAATATTAAAAATTCATTAAAATTGCCAAAATAAAAATTTTAAATTGGTTCTGATTTTCTGGGTTGTTACAATCTCCCCCACTTAAAATCTTTTTGTCCTCGAAAAGGAACGGAGCTGAAAGTTGTTTAACTAATCAACTCAACTTTCATTCTGGCTTTCATTCTTCAACTTTTCAGTTTCTAAGAATTTCTAATTTTTGAAAAAATTTGGCTAACACCCTAAATTTTCGAAAAATTCCGCCATAACCTCCTTTGTACTGGGAACAGCGGGAAAATCCCCAAACCGCCTCACAGGCGCTCTCAACTCAAAAAGGAAAAGAAAAAGCCAAGTGGCTCATAAAATCACCAAAACCCAAGAAATTAGTAAACATGTACCTATTTGTCGGGTATGCAATTTTATTCCTCTGCTTAGCTTCCCTGCTATGACCCGTTCAATGTATATACATGTATATGCATGCAATTTCAATCAATTTTCAAGTCAGTTCAATATTTTGATTCAATTTGGCCTAATTCACCATTCATTCACATGTTGGTTTAAATGAATAACCATACAACACAAACACCAATCAATTAGTGGATTAATTTTCAAATTCATATCTTTGATATATATACACACAAAATCATGTTTTTGATGCCAAATCACAACAATAGACCTTATCTAGTTTTGGTTCTCACACCAGTCTAATGGAAATATATAGATATCCCACTTTCGAAACTCGAACATAAATACTGATAATGTCATGACAATCATCAGTACCATCTCCGGGCGACTAGTGTTTGATTCTATATCTGTCCAGTATATTCGAGGCTTCAAATACACGTGGATTAGACGTATATTAAAATCTCTATATACTTGATTGTCCAAAACAATATAAATAATAATATTCAAATACGAATAATTGATTTAAATTTTCAAAACAAAAATTGTTTTCATCTTTATTTGAAAACAACTCTCTTCCGACTCATTCTAGGATACTACTGATCCCATCTCTAACGAGTCATTCTCATTGGATATTACTAATCCAATCTCTGATGAATTCTTTTGTTTGGTTCTAACATGTCTTGTTCTCCAAGCTCTGTAAACCAAAGCTCTGATACCAAATGAGACGACCTGAACTTCCCCGTGAAGGAAAGTCGGGATTAAGTTGAGAACAAGACAAATCAGAACACAAACAGAAGAACATTTCATTGCTTATTACAACAATTTACATCAGAATACAAGAATACACAAAGTATGAATAAATATTACACATTTACTAAATATTAGAGATTTACAAGTTACAATGAAGCGGAAAATAATATAAAACACAACTGAAAAGAATATACGGAAACAGAGCTTTCCAAATATCATTCCAGCTGTAGACCAGGATCCTGTGAATATAAATCTGCAAAACCAAAACTACTAGTTGCCCGTGTGGAAAATAGGAGCACCCAGAGTTTAGGTTAAAACAATATACTCCAGCTCAGTCATGTGACTGGTGTGAGAACTAAAACAGTTATTTAAATCTTTACTTTAAAATAAAGTAATTCCATGGACCACACCATATAACATGGAGCTGGCTTCCTACCAGGATTACCAGTGCATAAAATAAACAGCGCAATGCTTTTTGGAAAAATGAAGCTATTATAAGACTCAGTCCCATCACACAATGCAACGCAAGCCAGAGGATAGAGTTTTACCTTATAATAGCCAATATGCTTGGTACGTTTAAAACAAATCATTTTGATACTATTATAGTGCAAAGTGTATTAAAACAACTTCAAATATAAATGTATCAATCATAGACGGTATGGGTACCATATATCATGTCGCCAATACTAGGCTCTACAATCAAAACCGTAATGTCAAGTATTGGAAGTTGGATTTCCGCCTATGAACCAAGGCAACGGATCGTCCTTACCGCTTCAAGACGCTCTAGCCCATGCCTCAGGAACAGCCGCAACTGCACCTTGGATCGTTAGGGCCGGTCCACACGGAGTGGATTAAAATGCATGAACACTGCATTTCCCTACCCTGTGGAGCGTCAATCTGGTCTGTATAAAGACCATACTATCCATCGGCCCCGTAGTGCCGATATAACCAAGGTGCCTCGCTATCCATCATGCACATAACTAAAACATCCGGGCGTGCTAAACACAGACACCACTCCTAGCTAGAAGGAAACGCATGTCCTCCCTGAAGTCCTCTCTCGTTTCTGGTTCACACCGGGGGGTGAGGCTCGCGAATTAGCGCTACACAAAGCTATGCTATATTAAAGCCGTGCTTTGATCATCAACCACAAGACTCTGCTTTTCAACAGAAGCCTTGATCATTTGCATCTCAACATGTCACACAGGAAATTCATGCTATGCAACCGATGTCTATCAATCACACAGAATGAAATCCGATGTCAGACACACATCCATTTACAAGTTCGTTCAAGGTCTGAATGAAACCGGAGGCACCTTATTCCTCGTCCCGTATGTCCAATACAGGAGAGAGGTCCTCGCATATCCGGTCGATCTCCAAGTACGTCCGGAACAATCACCACTTATTACCTTGTCTTGGGTGTACATACCAATCAAGACATCAGTAATCATCCAAATGATGTGAAGACCTCCGGTCTTCAACCATCGTCTTCATCCTCGACATATCGTCGAATTAGTTATTCAGAACGGGATAAACCCAGTCAATCTGAATAACTCGCGTATATAATAAACAAGTGCTATAAAAACACAACATACGCCTCATTCCAATCCAGAATATTCCTTTATTCAAATATTCTTATACTTTAGGAAAGGTCACCATTAATTTTATCAAAGATAAATTCTTTAAATTTATTCTTTAATCTTCCTTTGGATATCAATTCGAACCAAATTATGGTTTATCCAAACTAGTCGGGATTAGCGAACCTTACCGTAGTAATCATTTATTAAATTTCCCAATCCCAACCTATTCATCCCATGAAGCAAAATTGGTAATTCTTACACCAGGGTATTATCGGTAAATATTAATTACCATTTCACGTTCAAATCTAATTAAAGATTTAATTAACGCTTGGAGCAAAACTGGTGATACTCCATTCCCGATCATTTTTTGGATTTGATAATTTTAGTTATCAAAATCACCTTTCAGTCTATTTAAAGGTTCATTAAAACTCTAATTCAGTTGTAATTTCCAACAATCATTACTTAACGATTTTTCCAATTCAGGAAATAAATCATGTCTTTAACTGGGTTAAAGAACTAATTTCAATTAAAACATAGTTCACGATAAATCCATTAATTATGGAATTTTCACGGAAAAACAAACCAATATATAATCGATATCAATTTCCGTATCCAACTAAAATTATAAATGGAATAATGACAAGACCTTTTAAATTCCATATATATTATCGGTCTTCCTCCACAGAAGTTCATTTCGATTATTATCAAATCGAATCCCATTCCATTCCAATTTGTTTTATTAAACTGGAAAACTTTACTTTGGAAATTCCATTAAATCTTAGAATAAAGATTTATAAATTCCAAATCACATTTCATTGCAAATCGGGTTAAAGAACGAATGTTGTTAAAACATAGTTCACAATAAACCCATTTTACATTCCATTTCAATTCCAATTAAATGTACCTTAATTGGTAATTCTTCTTTAAATCTTAGTTAAAAGACTTATTCTTTTCACATAGGGTTTCAAAACAGTGTTAATGAAGGCACCATTCAAGACAAACCCGAAATCCCATTTGATATTAAATATAAGGCTCTAAATAGAAAATATATCGGCTTATATTCAATATCAAATTCTGAACTCAACAAACATCGTATTGGAATAACGATATATATATATATCTTCCAAATTCCTCCACAATGCCCGTATAATCACGGAATCCAATATCGAAATATTCTGAAGATAATTTCGATTTAAATCCATTCCAATTCATATATTGGAAATTCTGGTTATTTTTAAAACCATTTCAAATCCAATTTATTTATTTAGAAATAATTGGATTATAATTCTAGTTCATAACTAGTTCATTTCGATAAAAATCTATTTTTATCTTTTTAAATATGGAATTTTTCATTCCAATTATTTCCAAATCATTTCTTATGATTTTACACTAATTGTTTATATTTTTAATAATTTTATTAAGGCCCGTACAGCCGATTTCCATAAACGGCCATCGAACTGCACTTACAGCGATCTTTTCCAAATTTGATTTGGACATAATTCAAAATCCAACGGCTATATTTCAAATCTCTAATATTCGTTAGAAATCTCTTTTCGATACGAACCCAACGGTTCTGGTTTTAGGAGAATCCGACGGTCGGATCTCCCGTAATGTCCATTCGAAGTCAATAGTCGAAATTCGTGAGCTGTCACAGCGCGGTGCACTCTATTAAGGCCATTAATATATATATATATATATATATATTATATATATATATATATACATTTCTTCGATTTCCATTCAAAATATATTTTATAAATCGTTTTAAATTCGTTTTAAAAACGGTTCCAACTTCATATTCAATTTTTAAATCAAAATTGAGTATTCCATATCATTAACATATAAATGATAATATCAAACATCAGATTTTGAAATCACTTCATTTTTTATATTTAGTATAAAAATGAATAAAATCGATATAAATATCGTTCGCGTCAAAATGACGCATATCTAATCAACACGACTATATATATTTAAATATATTCGTGTTCATCCCAAATCGGACATCAAAATCAGATTTTTATTCTTTTTTGAATATTATTTTACAATATTCATTATTTTAGTATGTTCATTATTTTAAAATGTTCATTATTTTAAAATATTGATTCTTTCTGGATTGGAATCAAACACAGTCAATTACCATATAATGTTGATTATATGGATTCCATAAAACATATGAATAGAACAACAATGATAAACAATCAACAATCATCCAAAGTGTATTCTACCCTGTATAAGCATTAAATATAAATAATTAACACTTACAACAGCCTGTCAATCAATCGATTGACATACCACTAAACAATTGGGATTATTGTACGTCAAATATCATCCCAACACCCGTGTGGGGTTTTCAAGCAATAAACACATATTTTATTTGTGCAGTTGGGCGATGTGTAAAATTTATCGTCCCAATCCATATCAGTAAAATGGGTGTACATAAACAAATTGTATGATTTGTAAATGATTATTTATTTTCATTTCAGGAGTATTCTATCCCATTCTTTTATACGTTAAAAATTATATTTTTAACGTTAAAATATTTATTTCAACACTTTACTATTTTTTAATAATTCATTCATTCGATGAAAATGTTATATATAACTAACACCTTTTATTTCCGAAAATTTCGACATTATAACGGCGCGATATTGAAATCGGGTAATGTCTAGCATTACCCCTCTTCTGATATTGGCTCGCGTCATACACACATAACTACTCAATTCATTCAATTCAATTCTTATCCCAAACCAATTCAAACAAATACGTCAACCAAACCAAATAATCAAACAAGTCGTCCACGGTCAGTGGACGATGGGGAACAGTTCATATATGTAGTTATGAAATAAATAACTGTACAAAGAAAATTATAGTGAGGAGTTCTCACCTTTGGGATCCACTCCTCCATTCTTTAATTTTGAACGGTTCATATTTCGTTTTGATTTCAGTCTGATCCATCGCCATCTGTTTCACGCAGTTGATTATTAAAAATCACATTTTTATTTCAACGCTATATGGATAAAAATCACATTTTTATTTCATTGCTATATGGCTAAAAATCAAATTTTTATTTCAACGCTATATGGATAAAAATCATATTTTTATTTCATTGCTATATTTATCAAAATCAAATTTTTATAGCGCTACAAATCTAATTTTTATATAACTAAAAATCATATCTTTTCTCTACAACCTATATAAAAAAATCGCATTTTTATGTTGTTATTCATATAATAAAAACCATATTTTTATAATGCTTTTCATACAATAAAAATCCGATTTTTACATCACTACTTCATTGTAAAAAGACTTCATTATATAAAAATCCCATTTTTAGATATTGAAAATTCATACCTTTGTATAATTAAAAATCAAGTCTTTTTCATATATATAAATCAAACTTTTTCATATATAAAAAATTAAACTTTTCATATATAAAAATCAAACTTTTTCATATATAAAAATCAATTTTTTTCATATATAAAAAACCAAACTTTTTCTATATATAAAAATCAGATTTTTTTTCTTTTAGAACAATGTCATAATCTATAAAAAAAAGGAAAAAGAATTAAAATAAATGAATAAGTAAAAACTCACATCGTTGAGGGGAGGGGGAAGAATGGTTCGCCGGCGTTAGCGCGGCGGGCCCAGTCAGGTGGCGGCAGTGCCTCCAGCGGTGGGTGGCAGCGATTTCAGATCGAAATTGGATGGGGTTTTAGGGCCACGACGTTCACAAGAGGAGAGAGGAGGGTCGGAGATGAGGAGGGGTTGGACGGAGGGGGAGGCGCGATGCCTGAGGAGGAGCGCGGCGATGATTGGAGGCGCGGAGGGTAGTGGAACGAAGGCGACGGGGTTTTTTCCTTGAAGGGGCGGGTTTGACTTTATGAGGGAGAAAATAGGGTTTGACCACTATATAATTATATTTTTAATTATTCTAATTCTCTTAAAAGTTGTTTTCTCATTTAAACCTGAAATCGAACCCGCCGACTGTCGCCTCTAGCTAATTACCTCCATTCCTAACTCAATGGGATATGTCCCGCAAGCTGATTTGACTGTTTCGATCAGTTTTCGTTTAAATTATAATTTAAATATATAAATTCAATTTTAAACGTACATTTCAATTTACTGGGTCACGTGTGGTCTCTAAAAATTTCAGAAAAATTATTTCTGACTTTGTTTTGACGATACGGTCCTAACAAAACTAACTTCGTCAAATTTGAAGTTTGTTTGAAAAATGGCCATTTTCTGGTCGGTCAAAATTGGCTGAAACTGTCAAAACACGTTTTCCTTTTCCACGCTCACATATTGATTTCAAAAATTATGAAAATTGGAATCTAGCAATAATTTGACATTCCGGATCCAACAAAAGTGGTCTCGTTCGAAAACGAAGGTCGTTTGCAAAATCACTATTTTTAAGGGCTATATTTCCATAGCGACTATTCTAAATTTTCAACTGGGCATAACTTTTTATTCCCGCTATGAAATTTCAATTTTTCGAACTCGTTGGAAAGATATTTTCAAATAGATTCAAATATTTCAAGTTTCGCCAAAATCTGGTTTATTTTGAATCCTGTACATTCAGTTGAAATTTGAAATCGAATTTTCAACATACCGCACCATTTCCAATTCCTTTTATAATTAAAATAAATATTTATATTCTAACTTCGATTTAAATTAATATATACGTTCTAATTCTATTCAAAATAAATTTCTTGTCATTATTATTTAAAATAAATCATTTTAAATATTCAAAATTCATTATAATTGCCAAAATAAAAATTTTAAATTGGTTCTGATTTTCCAGGTTGTTACATCAACTAATTTTATTCACCGAGTATTGAAATTAAACATGCAAAAAATATATTTATAGTGCATTAAACATGTAAAAAAAAGCTATTAATGTTACCTTATTAGACAGTTTGTCAGTTTAAAAAGATAATTGCACAATCATTTCAATGATGTACGTATATTTCATTCAATAGTTAAAAAGATAAATGTATTTATCTTTCAAGGTAAATGAAGCAGCATTAACTAGTTTATCAGTTGGATACATTAACATGTTCTCTGACATAAGAACCAGCATTAACTAGTTTATATTTTACTTGTAATCAATACAAATTTGCTAGTCATCAATATATTAAAAATCTGCTACTGAATATAACTGGATTTATTAGTAACATGTACTACAAAAGAATTTATGTGTGTTTAATAATATTATGAACCAAATGAATATATATATGTGCGCACAGACCTGGAAATGTTTATATATATATATATATATATATATATATATATATAATATTGACTAGGTATTATAAACCAAGTGAATACATATGTGCGTACAACCCTGGAAATGTTTATATATATACATGTAAGTATTGGTTTTGTTTTTATAACCAATAGAAGGACAATGTGTTTTCTCAAGGTTGTATATATATAGGCCTTATACGATTTTCTATAAAAAAAACATAAAATTATATGGCTTTATGAGAAAAAGATAAAACCATTTATCTGTTTTTTGTTGAAATTATAAGCTATATGATTTTTGGAGAAAAAGATAAAACCGTTTATCTTTTTTCTGTTAAAAATGGCGCCCTGAAGTGTTTAATTGCCATGGAATTTATGAAATGAATAGTCCAGTAGTAGTGAGCTTGGTTAGATGGTATGCTTACATATGTAAAAGGTGTTTGTTTAGTAAGCACATAATCTATTATATACATATGTGCTTAGGCAGTTTGATATATCCAAAATATGTGTGTTTAGTAAACACCTAACCTGGTATGCATTAGTTTTGACAGTTTATAAATATGTGTGTGTGTGTGTATATATATAAATATATATTTATGAACATGCAAGTAAAAGGTAAACATATGACCTGCTATGCCATCGTTTGGACTGTTTAGTATATACACAGATTGCATGATGGGAATATGACCTGGTATAATTTGGTTTAGACAGTTTATCTAATATGTGCTTTGTTGATAAACAAATATCCAGGCGATAGCATTGTTTGGGTAGTTTTAATTTGTTGGAAAGATGACTAGTATAAACTGAGAAATACCATTGAAATAGTACACTGAACTATCTATTTGCCAAGTGACGTAAGAAATAAATTGTCCAATAGTAATGAGTTTCATTGAATGATTTTCTGAAATAAAGATTAAACTATTTACCTTTATTCTGTTTTTCTTAGAAAAAGATAAAACCATTTATCTTTTTCTGGTAAAAATTGTTTAGACAATTTACTACATTTATGTTTGGTTTGATGAGCAAATGACCACTGACTATATGTTATTCAGATTTAAAAAAGATAGTTACTATATATATGTCATGTGTTGGTTGTTAGTTAAAATATGCAATGTTAATGATAAAAATTAACTTTTGATTATAAAATTGCATTTTTGTAATCAACAATTTTTAGATATTTAATAGAATATCTTATTTTATTTCATATTTAAAAAAGATAGTTGCTTCTATCTTTTACTAAAAGATGAAAGATAAGTTAAATCGAATATCTTATTTTGTTTTCGATTTAAAAAAGACAATTACATCTATTTTTTAGAGCTAAAAATGTTTACAATTGTTCTGTTAATTTACTACTTTCATAAAGTCATAAAGGGGTGCCATGATACCTATTGTATATGATACGAGTGGCGTGAAATATGAAAGTATAAATAGCAAATGTCGCTGAAAAGATAAATCTATGTATCTTTCTTCTGTTCTGTTGTATTGTACAACCAATACACATCAGCAGCTTCATTGTATAGACTGTACTTTTGTTTTAAACAAAATAACAAAAGATAAAAAAACTTTTCTTTTATATTATTAACATTTTTTTGAGTTCTTATTTTTTGATCTATGCTATTTTTGCTAAATTTTATTTTTGGTGTTCCAAAATGATAAAGTGCTTTACCATTTTAATTATATTTTTATATTGAAATTTTTGTTAATATATGTCAAAGATAATTGTATTGTTTTGTTCAATCATTTACTTTTTGCTTCAAATTAATTGATCATGCATATGATCATTAAAAATTTATATTAAAGTTGCACTTATGTTATGATATTTGGATTGTCTCATATGAGGTGGGAAACATTCAGTTTAGCTGGCTTCCTCAAATGTTCCTGAATTTGGGAAGCCAATTGTTCAGCGGAATGCTTAGTGTTGTCGAATGGATCAACAAAATCCGAGTCGTCTAAATTGTCATCCTCCATTATTATTTCACTCACCTGCTTATTTTTTTGTCTTGAACAGGTACTGACTAAGTTTGGCTAGTAGATTCACAAGAAGGAACTTTGTCGCTGACACATTGCGAGGAAGTTTATTTAACATCGATGAAGCTAGTAGCAATACTCATGTGATCAGTTCATCTTGCTGCAGATATGATAAACATGCAAAAGGATTGCTATTATAAATGAAATTTAATACTGTCATTAATTTTAATTTTTCCTTTTGTATATTTGGCTTCTTAAGTAGGAATTTTTGAAGATGCGGTTGTATATGTACATATATATTAGTTACCCTTTTACACGCTTGAAAATAATTGTGTTTAAAAACAATTGTGTTTAAATAGTTGCTTCATAGTAATTTCAAAATGAATTCTATCACAGTAGCTTCTGTAGCTCCATAATAGCTTAACATCAATAAATCTTACCGGAACTCCATCACATTTATCACACAATTACAGTATCAACAGAACAACCATTTCACTTGCTTCTCAGAAGTTACAACATCAAACAAAACTCACTTCATAGTAAATCTTATATGCACATCAGGATTATTCACAGAAATTGCACTTTAATAACCACATCAGAATTTTCACAGTACACGTAAAAACAGATACCTCCATAGCAGTTGCATCAGATTGGAATTTAGATTTAGTAGAAGAAAATCCTTACAGATTGAAATAACATTAGATTGAGATTGGGATTTAGCAGAATGCCTAAGCATAGCAGATTGCATCGGATTGCATCACAGATTGAGATTTAAAAGAAGCAATTACATCTCATAACTCTCACAGCATAACCATTTAGCATGCAAGTCATCATTACAAAAAGATACACAATTCATACACAAAAAGATATAAAAAAATACAGGAAAATAGTGAAGGACAAAACGAACAAAAAATTGTTTCATAAGGACAAAAGGCTAAAGTTTTATCCATAAGAACAAATTTTAGTGTAAAGTATGAAATTATAGCGGGGACCTGAACTCCTCCCTTTACACTAAAATTTGTCCTTATGGATAAAATTTTAGCCTCATGTCCTTATGTAACAATTTTTTGTTCATTTTGTGCTTGAGGCTAAAAATCCCTATAAAAATATATAAAAAGGTATACAAATGGATATAACTGTCAATCATCACAGAGGTTGAGATATACAAATCAAAAAGATACAAAATAAAAACTATCAAAAACCGTATTGCATATACAAAAAGATATATAATTCATAACTATCAAACATGAACACAAGTTGGCACACGTAGAAGCTCTGTTATCATTGGACATTGTTTGACAAAAATGAAGATAGTAAAAGATAGAAGCAACTATCTATTTTAAATCTAAAACAAAATAAGATATTCTACTAAACGTCTAAAAATTGTTAATTACAAAAATGAAATTTTGTAATCAAAAGTTAAATTTTATCATTAGCATTGCACATTGCAACTAACAATTAACACATGACATATATGTTCAACTATCTTTTTAAAATCTAAAGTTCAGTTTTGAAAAAATAGAAGCAACTATCTTTTTTAATTCTGAATAACAAATAGTCAGTGGTCATTTGCTCATCAAAACAAACACAATTGTTTACTGGATTCGTTTGAATCACGAGATGTTTTTGAAAATCTTATGTTTAATTGTTTAATGAAGATTGTTTTTACAATTTGAGAAAGGAATGAGTTTGTGAAATAAAGAGCGCATTAATTTTTGTCCTTAAAACTAATTCCGACGAAGCCATGTCCTAGAAAAAAATTGGACCACAAAGGTTAGCCCTTAACACAAATTTCCACAAATCTAAAATTATATACATGTTACATCATTTCACAAGTTGTACAGGACGGCTCAGGACAAGGACAAGATCGCACAGCTAAGAGTACAGCTCGCAGAGCTTCATGAGCATGACTGCCTCTGCGAAGAGCAGATGGAGCAGCTTAACCAGCGTCTGGTGGAGTTCATTGTCCAGTACGGTAGGCAACCTTCATCTTTCGGAGGAGAGAGTTAAAGTTAGTTTATTTTGATGTTATATACGCTTTGAGAGTGGGTGAGGACTATGCTAGATACAATATACTCTTTTTTTTGTGTGTATATACTGATGCTTTATTGGTGGTGATGGTTTGGACATGGTTTTTTTGTATATATTGATGCTTGGTTGATGATGTATTATGTAAATATTGGTTTTTGATATATGTTTTGTATTTAATTTTGATATAGTACTATGATTAGGGATATATGTGATTGGGAATGTGATGTATATGCTTGAAATAGAGCAGTTTCGATGAATACATATATATTGTGTGTGGCTGGAAGGGAGTAGTTTGAATTCTACAAAAAAAAAAAAAAAAAAAAAAAAAAAAAAAAAAAAAAAAACAAATCCCAGATTTCCAACGGCTTACAGGTCCATGTATTTCAGCAGCTTCCAACGGCTAGCTGGTCAGAAATAAAAGACACGTAGTCATGTTTTACAGTTAGAAGCCGTTGGAAAATATCTGTTTATAGCATTGGAAGTCGTCGGAAATCGTTGATCCGTATACTAACACTACAAGAATTTGCTAGTATTCCTACGCCATTTTGACGTAGGAAACATGAGTTTCCTACGCCCTACATACGCCAAAGCTAATGTCGAAAAATAAAGTGTGGCAAAAATATTTTCTACGTCTTTCCTACTCCATACGTGTGCAGTTTCCTACGCCGAGTCTACGTCTAGTTTTTTTTTTTTTTTTTTTTTTTTTTTTTTTTTTTTTTCTACACCATTTTTACGTCATAATTTTCCTACGTCATAATTGTCCTACGCCATGCCTTTGACATTTTCCTACGTCATTCTTACATCCTATTTGCTATGCATTACCTATGTGTCATGGATACGCAAATTAAATAAATACAATTCTAGATTTTCCTTCGTTCTTCCTAGCTTTTTAAATATTCCCTGCGATATTGTTGTCTCCTGTTTATATTTTAAGCATCCATACATAAATGCAATAGAATCGAACAGAACCAAATCACCAATATTATAAATATATTTCAACAAAAAACAATTCCAAGATAATTAAATGTGATAAACAATACTAGTAAATCCCGATACTGATGCATCCATAAGTTTAGTTGACATCAATAAACCAAATATAACATGCTTAAACAAAATACTAGATTCATACATAACATAAAACAAATAAGTTTAAAATTTTCCAGATTGGATTTGGGTTGCATCTCCACCTAGTCGCCAACACGCTAGGAAAATATGGAAAAACATTCTGAAGTTCTTGACGTCCATCTTTAGTGCGTCTTAGTTCCGCCTTCAGCTTAGTTTTTTCTTGTGCATAACTCTTACTTACGCTGTAAGCAGCGTCTTTATATCTCTGCATTTAATTAAACTTTACATTAAACAAAAATCTTGTTAAAGCACCTACGTATAAAGTGCTGCTGCAAACACTTACGTATTATATTATCATGGGTGCTACTATTCACATCCATATTTACACTTCTGGTCACCAAAATTAAAAGCATCTCAAAGATTTTAATTTTTCTCTACTCGCCACCGTCTAAATTAGTAACCAAAAATGCAGAGATCACCAGCTTCATCCTCTACATGAACGCTTCCTTGCTCCTTTACATCAATGTACTCTACGAACCAAATACCTAAAAATAGATAATTCAAGAAAAAATTAACATAACTCATTTTCAAAACCACATTAGCAATTTTAATTTTTATAAATGAGTACTTACTTCGTCGGTTGTGAAATGGTTTATGAAATCAACATTCATGTCTTTTGAGTCATTTGATCGAACATCTTGCATCATATTATCACAACCATCATGTTTATCGTCCAATTTATTATCATTCAAATACTTCATCTATCAAACGACAAAAAAAGTTAACGTATCAATTTGTAAAATAAGATACGTAAGTTATACAGATAAAAACCCTACAAGTCAAAACTTATATTGTCATTCTCTATTACAACGTCGTCAAATTTAATGTCCTCCAAACTTGAAATTTCCAACGAAGTGGAAAAAATATCCTTAAACGCAATGGAAAACTCTAACCATTAAAAAAAAAAAAAAAACAACAACAAATTCTATAACATAACAGAAAACAATAAGCAATTATAACCTTTTTTTTATCTTTACCTTCCATTTCTAGTAGACACAAAAGAATATCTGCTTTTGTTAGGGCTTTAGAGTTTGAAATGGTAGAGAAGTACGTGTTTTTTAAAAGAAGTACGACACTGAATAATTGAGTGAAGGAATAATACTTGATGGTCAGAAAAATATAAAAAATAATCATTTGTATTCAATTTAGAAAGGTGGCCGGAAGTGTAAACCGGAGTGTAAATAGTAGCACCCTGTTATCATTTCAAACACTTTGTGTAACCTGTTAGCATACCAAATTGAAATATATTATAAGTCTATTGGTTTTACAGTAATTTAACCGTCCTCATTTGACGATTGGTAAACTTGTTAGAACAAACACCACTTCCGCAGATATGCAGTCAAATTATGCAAGGGTACTTGTGGATACAAATTTTAACTACCTTAATATTATTACAATTCAGAGATTTCATAATGTGATGAACTCAGAATGTTTGGAATACAAGTACAAACCCAACCCACGCTCTGCGTGCAAACTGTATGGCCATGGCATTCAACATTGTACGATACTAAATACAACATTCTATAGACAAATCAAGCAACTATACCTGTTGAGGCCAAACAATCCAAATGCAGCAAGCAACCCACGAATAGTTCTCCATTAAGGTCCGCTGATCAAAAAGCAGAATAAAAAATAATTGAAAATGTTATAGTTTCAAACCCAGTTAACGTTGGTACACAAAATAAATTTGAATTTTTTAACTCCATTTTGAATGAAGATGCTACAACAAACACAACCAACGTACACTGTGCCCTTAACAGACTGATTTCCGGCCTACAACAAGTCTAATATTAAGGTATCCCATACCCATTTAGAGATCAGTTTTCTGTGCAGCAACTGAAGCTCACCGTATAATGTGAGACATCCACAGCAACCTCTATACCGCAACATGTATTATCCTAATCAACGAAATTTACTTTGCATGTAGTACCTGGAACAGACATTAATAATTCACCAAAGTCTCACTTTCCACAGCAAAAACTTCGAATACATAATCCAAATTAACACACCGAAGGCTGGTTCACCTGCATAAACAACATAAACACGACATTTCCTCCAAATTTGATCAAGCTACGGTTGAAGATTATAACAACGATAAGTCTAACATAGAAAATTACTGCCCAATAGCAGAAGAATTTTTCGTCAATCCTACTCAAAAGCTAGTATAAAATTAAGTGGGAGTACTCACTATGTGGCACGCTTCTATTTTTAACTTATATGTTAGAGGTTCATTTTATTTTCAGTCGAAAACATTAGTTTATAAAACTTGATATAAAACTATTATGTGTTATGACTGTATGAAACACAGCAAATAAACACGAAATCATGATGTAAAACTTAACCCATAGGTAGCTTGAGGTAAACATCTTGTTGATACTGGTGGTTTTCTCCAACAACTTTATTAAAGTAATACTAAATCATTATTCTTTGATAACTTAAGCTAATATATAATGAAGGACACACTCCTAAATCAAATGCAGTCTCCAGACTTGCTACAGCTATTCTTCGCAACTGATCTTTAATAACTTGTTTGATAAACAATAGGTAATATCTTAGAACTGCAAACAATCATAACAAAGACGAAAAACATTAAGCTATGTCTATGTTGTCAACTTAAGACATGCTTTTATTGCAACATGTGGCTAAGTGCAGTGCATAGCCTTCTCTCTTCGGTCGTAACATTTTGAAAAATGTATATTTTCACTGATTCTTATCAACCATTTCTTTTTCAGGAGATAACAACAATGCATTTGACAACTAAATGAATATTCTAAATTTGTTAAAACAGAATACCAACCAAAACACTCTCATCATCAATCCTAGAATTCATCGACGCTGTTGAAACTTCAATTATGACATACAGCCGAAGTTTGTACTATCCATCAATACTGCTAGAATTTCAATTCCAGAATGAACACAATTGCATAAATGAAAAATATCTGAACTAGCAAGTAAAAGTTCTAGCAGCCCACCGTTTCGCTTGATAAATCAATATCAAAAAAATTTCTGTAAAATAAAGTTTGCAACAGACTATAAAACTGAATCTTGTTTTTAAAAATTAAAATAGTTCTAAGATATGTACCTAATAGGGATCAGAGATTGGGTAAAGTTCGAGGCGTAGAGCAGTAACCACGAATTCGATGTCGATGATTATATGGCAGATGTTTCATCATCGGCGGCACCTCTCTGACAAAGATGCACGAAGACGTATCTTTATTGAAGGAGAAGGCGATATCGATTATAGCTCCAGATCTGGACAACGATTTTTGTTCGTAATATAATTTGAGAATATTGGGAAATTAGATTTGTTATAATGGGAAGGTAGCAGTCATCGTAGCAATCGGACAAGAGTATGTGGACTAGTTATTTAAACCGTTGATTTACTATCAAATTAATGGTTGGATGTTAAAGTTGAAGGATGGATGGACTGTCTTTTTTAACCCAAGAATTTTTGGCGCAGGAACGACCTAAAAGTGTCCTACGTCATTCCTACGCCCTGCTTTTAGCAAACGCATAGGAATGGCAAAGGAGATTCCCTACGTCTTTCCTACACCACTAGCATTTTTCACGTACTTCATACGCCTTTCCTATGCCCCACTTTGTGGCATAGAAAATTTAATTGTTTTCTAGTAGTGCAACGGCAATACCAACAGTTTCCAATAGGCGTCAACGGCCCTTGACCGTTGAAATGCACTGTGCACTTGTAGTGAAATTATTTTACAAACCGGATTCAAACAGATTTAGTTTTAAAACTGAACCAAACCAATTAAAATGAACTAGTTTGGTTGATTAAACCGGTTTGAACCGAATGTTGCTCACCCCTATGAATAGCAACAATAGACAAACACAAATGGAAACGCTGTGGATAATTATCAAATCAATTTGATTTACAGTATATTTTCAAGATCAAGAGGTGTCTTACTTGAAAAAATAATGAGCGATGAATATCTACAAGTCTATTGCTAACTAAAAAAGAAAGAGAGAAAAGTCACTTCTAAATCATTAACCCAAGCACAAACATCATCTAGTAACAAGGGTACATAAAGGCAAGTAATAATTTCTAACACAAGAAGAACTATCTTTATCCCCAGCTATGCCTATTTCAGTGTCATCTATTAATACGGCTAACAAAATTTCCCTTAAATCGGTGCTAACCATTCCCATAAATCGTCCAGTGTTTGGTTTTGCCTGCCATGAGAAAGAGCATTAACTATATTGCACTTTGCAGTTTCAGATTGAGAAGCACTCAGCTTTTTGCGTGTTTTTATTGCTCTTTGTTGCAGCCTGTCTGCTTTGCTTAGTTTGTTGCTGTTTTCATATATCTATTCTCTAGGTTTGTTGGTGGCCAATACGAGCCGCTAGCTTGCTGCATGTATTGAGAGAAATGTGCAGAGTGGTAAGTAGAAAAGTGTGGCACTTACAGGACACACTGGATCATTTTCTCTCCGTGAATTGCGTTGATCTTCTACCGCATAATCTGTGTTTCGGTGATTTTCACCGCAAATCTTTAGGTTGTTCTAGTACTTCCCATTTCAAAATGTCCATGTTTTTTTCTTTTAAATACATATACTTAGGCTCACAATATTCAAGTATATTTTAGTGTAAATCAGATTCCTATTGAGCTTGCAGTACCATTTTTTTTATTTTGCCCCGTAGTTCAGTATGTTTGAGAATATATTCTATCACTCTACCAATTATTTTTCTATTATTTTACTTATTATCTTGGTCTTCTAGTTTATTCTATGTATTATTTTGTCATTCTTTATATTTTGCCTTTAGATAATCCTTTATTATTTTCAGTCAACTTAATGTATCCTTGATGCTGTTTGCTATTTAACAGAATCCTAACATTCACTTCACTATTTACATTTTTTTATTCTTCTTCCAAATGAAATTTGTTTATGATATTGACCAATCGAATTTTATGAAATACATCTAATTAAGGTTCACGTCCGTCAAACTAACAATTTTTTGGGTAAAGATTGCACTAAAGTATCATAAACAATATAGTTTCTCTCTATGAAGGTCATCCTCAAGTTATTCATCGTGATATTAAAGCGGGGAATATTGTTCTTGAGATGAACTTTGAGGCCAAGGTAGGCCTCTCATATTATTCTTCACCAATTCATTATATCAAATCTGGATCCTGTAAAGCTAGTACATTCTAACCGATAAAATTTTGCTCTGATTATAGGTTGTAGAATTTGGCTTTGCAACTGCTGAAAATAACACCCATGTTTCCACATGAGTCATGGGATCATTTGGGTAAGTCCTGTGCCTTTCTCTGTATGCACGGCATTTATATATGGTAAAATGCAGGGATCCTGTTTCTACTTCGCATCGTTATATTCAGCTGAAAACAATCAGTAGAAGTTTGAGGAAGATCATATTGGATTAATGAAAAAAAGCATTTAAATAAAGAAGTTAGATATAAAAAAATTGAACTCAACCTTTATTGAGACTTTTTTTGGGGTATTCAATAATCTAGTTATGGAGTACAATCCAAAAATAGGCATACTACATGTTGTTTGTGCGTTATAACATAAATGCTAAAGTTGTAATCATTACGTGTAAACAATAGGAGTAACTCGTTTGCATATACTGTGCACAAACGATACATTAAATTATTTTTAGATAATTCCCGCAAATAGATGACCTTTGATTGTTTTCTGTGTCTAATAAATTAAACAATTATCTAGCACCAGAACATGCACGTTTCGGTAAACTAAGTGATAAATAAGATGTATTTTTATTTAGAATCATGCTTTTGGAGCTGATTATTGGAAAGCTACCACTATAGCAATTCTCACATATCAAAGGAGGCGGTTCGAGAAATTTCGCATCTCTCATATTATGGCAGAAAATTTGCGTATCTCGGGGGATACGAAGACTTCGTATCCCTTGGAGATACGAAATCTCATGTCCCTAATGGGATACGAAGTAGGGAGAGGTCCGGGGATGCGAAATTCAGATACGATGATCTAGGGGATGCGAAAACATATACGTGTATTGGACCAGAAGGTAATGGAGTCGAAGTTGTTGTGATGCGAGGCTTTTGAGGGGAGGTGGAGGGACGCAGAGAGTAGGCTTCGAAGCAGTGGGAAGCGAACTCTTGGTAAGTCGAAAAGTGGAAGGCGATGCAAGATGGAGTGAGGCGAAGCTCTAAGATGCGAGGAAGATGGAGATTCTATCCCCTGAGGGATACGAAATCGCATCTCTAGAGGGATACGATTTCGTATCCCTGGGGATGCGAAATGCATATTTCGCATCCCAGAGGGATATGAAATATGCATTTTTGCATCCCTCCCATGAGGGATACAAAATATGCATTTTCGCATCCTAAGGGATGCAAAAACTATGGGACATTCTGGCCGAATCTTGACCTTGCCAAGTCTGAGTTGCGCGAGTAGTTTTGAGTGACTAGTGCGGTGTGCGCAAGCCTTTAGGAGAGATCGACACACACTTGCCACATGTGATTGAAACGATGTTGATTCCAAGAATGAAAATATATCTTAGCTCAATTCCGAGCGTGTTGTTTGAGCGTGAACTTTACATGTGACGTCTTTGGCCAAAAAGCACGTAAACACTTGCCCCCCAACATGTCTTTCTTAATTGAAGGAAGATGTATTCTGTAAGTAGTCTGGAAATTTGTAAACTTGCAAGCTGTAACAACCCGGAAAATCTGAGTCAGTTTAAAATTTTTAGTTTGGCTATTTTAGTGGATTTTAAATATTTAAAATAAATTATTTTAAATAATAACGACGAAAAGTATGTTTGAATCGATGTTTGAAAATAAATATAATTATTTCAAATTATAAACGAGGCCTGAAATGGCGCGGCAGTTTCAAATTTTGAATTCGAACTTTGACTGACTATACCGGGTGCAAAATAAAACGGATTTGAGTGAAACCAAAAATATTTAAATCTGTTTATGAATATCTTTCTAACGAATCTGAAAAATCGAAGTTTCATAGCGGGAGTCAAAAATTATGGCCAAATAATTCAGAAAGGTCGCTATAGAGAATATATAGCGATGTTTCATAGCGGGAGTCAAAAATTAAGGCCAAATGAATTTTCAGAAAGGTCGCTATAGAGAATATATAGCCCTTGAAAATAGGCATTTTGCAAACGACCTCAGAATTTGACGAAACCACTTTTGTTGGATCCGGGATGTCAAATTATTGTTAGGTTTCAAATTGCATAATTTTTGAAGTCAATATGTGAGCGTGGCGAAGGAAAATGTGTTTGGTTAATTTCAGTTAAATTGGATCGACCAGAAAATGGCCATTTTTCAAACGGTCTCAGAATTCGATGGAACTAGTTTTGTTGGGACCGTATCGTCAAAACATAGCTAAATTTATTTTTCTGGAATTTTTGGGATAAGTATGTGGCCCCGGCAAATTGAAATGTACATTCAAATTGAATATTGAATGTTTTATATTTTAATTTGAAGAAAAACTGACTAAAACAGTCGAATGGGCCTACGAAACATATCCCATTATGTTTGAAATGAGGGTATTTAGCTAGAGACGACAGTCGTTGGGTTTGGATTGGAGTTCGTTTGAAGAATACCCTAATTTTTGAAATATATAAATCACGGGCCAATCAAATAATTTCTTTCATAAATTAAAAATATAAAAAATTCACCCACCCCCCTCCTCCCCTTAACATGATCGACAACGGAGGCTATTCAAAACTTCCCGACCACTTTCCGATCAATCCACAAACCGATAGCCTTCGACCCAGTTGAAGATTTTGACGAGCATCACGAGAGCTTTAAATCCATCCTGGTATTGGCACCTCTAGTAGCGCCGTTCTCGAGATTCGCGCCGGAGAAAGTCCGCCGCGTCAACCGAATTTTCACCCCCACCGCCGCTTCGAGCTCGACCCCACCACCCTCGCCGGAAACCTCTCTCTAAGCCCTACGATGCTGCGCCGCCCGATCCTCACATAGTTGCACAGATCTCTTGAAAAACGCAAACCTAGCTTTGAACATTAACGTGGAAGGTACGGATGTTTTTAATTTTAACTGATTATAGCACTTTAAAGCGATACGGTTTATGATTTTACAATAAAAATCATATCTTTCTCGTTTGTTGTCGAAATCCAGTGAAACAAGAGACAGTGGACTCATGTGGACGTCTTCTATATTTTAGAAGAGACCGGATATTTTTCTGAGCCATCTACAATTTTTGGAGGAATGGAACCCAATGTGAGATGTCTGATTTATAAACGATATGGAAACGACGATGTATAAATTATATAGTCGATGTATGAGTTATATAAGCATTGTAACCTCATGTATAAGCATTGTATAAGTTGTATGTTCGATGTATAAGTTATATATGCGTTGTAAAAATGATATATGAGTTGAAATGAATTGAAATGATATTGAAATGAAATCAATATATATATATATGTATATACTCCCTTCGTCCACAGACCATGGACGATATATATTGGTTGTGATATTATTTGGGTTATTGATTGATGTGAAATTTGGTGAATATCGTGAATGGTTGATTGCAAATGATTGATTGTGGTTGAAATCCCAATAGGATTAGTATATGGGAAAATTCGTCTGCATACGAACTAGAAATTGAAATCCCCCTTGTTAAAAAAATGCGATTTTTTAAGGTAGAGCGAGGAGCTGTACTCGGGACGGTCCGGTTTTAACTACCCTGCCGTTATGCTGCCGAAATTTCAAATAATATTCATGTGTTAGAATTATTTTCATGTGTTGAAACCATATTCATGTGTTGAATAGAAATTCATGTGTTGAGTTGAAATTCATGTGTTGAATAAAATTCATGTGTTGAATGAAGCTCATGTATTGAATAAATTATTTGAAAGATAAAAATGACATTTTTATTACATAAATAGACTATATAAAATATTAGTGTTTTAAATAAATTGTTTTTAACACCAAAAATAACATTTTTACCTTATGTATGAACTCTATAAAATAATCGTGTTTTGAAATAAAAAAATTTATAATAAGAAATCACATTTTTATGATTTATATGAACTGCGAAAAATAGTGATATGTTGAAATAGATATCTATTGGATAAAAATATTGTTTTTATCAAATATATGAAATGAATACGGTTTTGAAATCGAAGAATGAATTATATTTTTTATATATATAAATATAATTAAAATAAATTGAATAACGAAGCTGCAGTTCGTATTTTGAAACCGTGATTTCAAACGATTAGTGCGGGAGATCCGACCATCGGATTTTCCCGAAACCAAAACGTTTGGGTTCGCTTTGGAAATATCTTTCCAACGACACCCACTTTGTAAAGATCCAACGGTTGAATTTTCTGGAATGTTTAATTCAATTCTGAATGAAAACAGCGCGAGAATCTATTATATTTATATATAAATATAAATGTAATTAAATTAAATCGAATAACGACGCTGCAGTTCGTATTTTGAAATCGTAACTTCAAACGATTGTACCTGGAGATCCGACTGTCGGATTTTCTCAAAACTGAAACCGTTGGATTCATTTTGAAAAGATCTTTCTAATGATATAAAATTTATGAAGATCCAACGGTTAGATTTTCAGATATGTGTAAATCAAATCTGAAGAAAAACAGCACCACGGCCGCGTTATGGCCTGAAGCGTCATTTGAATGAATTGGCTATTTTAAAAAAAATAAAAATAGCGATAAATCGTGATAAAATATTATAAACGATATGGAATGGAAATAAACTGAATTTGCTCGGTTTATTTGATGTTTGATGGTTGAATGTGTTTGGCGTGAAAATTACATTAAAGAACAGAATTATTGATGTTGAATAATTTAAACATTGAAATGAATTGATTTGAAATTCTAAATATACATGAATTATTTGAGAAGGCCGAGTTAATTCTCATCTCAAATAATTGATCGACAGTTAGAAGTCGAAGATATGAAGACGGTGCAAGACCGATGATCTTCACGTCAAATGGAGGGGTGCTACTGATGCTCATGATAGGAGTAGCTACCTTGAAGTGGTTGAAGTAGTAGCCGTCCGGACGTACTTGTTGATTGTACGGATGTGCGAGGTATTAAGTGCCTCCGGTTTCGTTCAGACCCAGAACGAACTTGTAAATAGACTGTGTGTCTGACATTGGATTTTGTTCTGTGTTGATTGATCTCTATTAAATATATATCTGTTTGGCGGCGGAGAATTTATTCTCTTGCTTAACGCCCTTCTCTGAGACGTACGAGCTCAGAGGTTATATGTTAGCCTACTTTGTGAACTAGGCAACACAAAGTCAAGAAACCAAACGTTGAAGGGTATTTTTAATTATAAGACTTCGGTTCGGATTGGAGGAAAACACTACAATTCAGATTGATAGCTGCAGTTGTTCGGATCGGATAGAGTCCTCTGTTCGGATCGGGTTAGAACAGCATATTGGTTCGGATCGGATAGAGTTCTCTGTTCGGATCGGTGATCTCTTACTCGATAGATTGGTAAGGTATATCCAACCGGATCGGAAGGCAACTAAATCTTGAATGGATCGGAAAGCCATCTGCTTGCCGCAACACTGGAGCGGAGCGGAATAGGTTAGAGAAGGAGAGACGCCCAAACCAATCCGGTTCGGATCGGATATCCCGATCCGAACCCCTTACCTACACGTCTCCGACCCGCACCCATGATCCATGTTAATCTCCTGTAAAATCGCCTGGAGAACCGGACCGGCTATGACTAATTCCTACCCCTAACGTCCTTCCCTTTGATGCGTTGTCAACCTGATAGTTCATCCGAACCCGAAGAGTGTGCGATGGATGACACGTGGCCCGACCCGGATCAAGTCTCAAGCAAATTCACACCTATAAATACCCCATCTGGAGACAAAGAGAAGGATCTTTTTTGAGCACTTAAAGAATTCAATCACCTCCATCATCCGAACTCTATTACTCCCGGAGAATCCAAATCATCTTTTATTTCTTGTTTTAGTTAATTGAGTGAACAAAAGTGAGTTGTGAGTGAATCTTACATTGTATTTGCAACTGAATTATTGAATATAGTGAAAAATAAGTGGACGTAGGCATTTGTTCGCCGAACCACTATAAATCCTGTGTGTTCATTTTTATTTTTATCTCTTTTTATCTTGTTTCAAATCAATTTGGGTGTTAGAACCACTTTTGGGTCTAACATTTTGGTGCTTTCACTGAGAATCCTCATCTAAATTCTTTATTTTCCGGGATCTCTTTCTACTTTTTGGACCATTGAGTTCAAAGAAGTGAATCCTTAATTTCCTCCGTTTTCTTACATTCGTTGAAGTAATTATCAAAGACTCATGGCCAAAGGAAAAGGCAAGGAAGTTCAGTCTGTTCAGGGAAATGGAGCTGGCGAAGATCAGCAACATGCTGTTGTAACAAGGTCTCGGGGGCAGAGTTCAGCAGCAGGAAGAATTAATGCAGGAAATCCGAACCGACAGCAGGGGGAGAGCTCCGATCCGATCCGGGTAGGAGACTCTGAAGCCGTGCATTCCCCCAATCTAAACCGACCCGAGCTGCTCGCTGCATACCGATCCGACCAGGCACCCCAGCTCCGATCCGATCCGACCTCCTACCTCCGACCCGACCCGATGCAGGGTGAAGCTGGAACTTCTACTCGAGTCCCTACGAATGCTCCAATTCCAGCTACCAGGGTTGGTGATCAGGTCAATCCATCTGCGCCCATCACCTAAGGAGATTTCTCGCGCTTGCTTGATATGCTTGAGAGCACGAGGGAAGCCATGAAGGTTCACGAGCGCACTAATCTCATGATGCAGGAAAATATGAGGCTCATGAGTCGGGAGATCAGTGAGCTCCGTCGACAGAGAACTCCATCACCGGTTCGTCACACACCAGTAGATCAATCTTCATCTTCCGAGGAAGAGAGGCCCCGTGAGCGGAGGCCACTCGAACGACCTCAGAATGTGGAGCAGCTGACATTTGGATCTTTGGGATCTCGCGAGGATATCGCACGAGCGTTAGGAAATGATGACCCCACTCGGGGGCAAAGACTCCAGTCCCTTCTTCCCGAGATCGACCGGGAACGCAGGGAACGGAATCGAGCAGAGACAGCTCGAAGAAGAAGGGCATCTCCTGAGCAAGAGCCCAGAAGGAACTCGGATACTAGGACCAGGGAACCTGAGCAGCCCCTAACTAGTGTTGATGTATAGGCAATGGTTCGCCGAATTATGTCCAAGAGCCGGAATTATACAAATGAAGACTATGGCATTGAACGAAGCCATACTCCGTTCACCGACGATATCCTCGACTTCCAGTTTCCCCGATGCTTTAACTTGCCACAGATGGACAAGTATAATGGAAGGACTGATCCGGGACAGCATTTGATGCGGTATTCGTGGCTCATGAATGCCGCTGCTGCCCCTGATGAAGTAAAGTGCAAAGCATTCCCAATCTACCTAGAAGATGTGGCATTGTTCTGGTTTACCCGACTTCCTCCTCGTTCGATTTCTAATTACAAGGAACTAAGCGAGCGTTTCATGAACCAGTTCCGACTACATGCTCGAAAGTCCAAGAGTGTTATTGAATTATCGAGAATCAAACAGGCACCAGGAGAATCTCTAAGGGCATATCTTGATCGTTTTAACCAGGCTGTAACTGAGGTCAGTGACTCGCATGAGCCCACTATTCTGATGGAATTGAAGGAAGGAGTCAATCCTGAATCTGAATTTGGAGACTACCTTTCTGGGAAGACACCTCCCACAAGGGAGATATTCTACGAAAAAGCCGATATTTATTTAAGGCGAGAGGAAGCCAGGGCGAACCGAAAAAGAAAGTCTGAGACGGCTTCAAAGGAGAATGTGCAGAGTAATATCGCCGTGAAACAGTTGGGGGAGAATTCTGGCAAGGTTGAAGTAAATGTAGGAAACAAGGGTGGAAACAGCAATACTGGAAGTGGGGGAAACAACAACAATAACCGTAATTCAAGCAGTAACAGAAGAAACAGAAATAGGGGAAGTGACCCTAACAAGAGACCCCGATTCCAGAACTACGAGAATTATACACCATTGAATGACACCCTGGAAAATATTTATCTGGATACGTACAACGTGATACAGTCAAAAGACCGCCACCTCGTGATTCGACCGAGAAAGAAATGGCGACAGGGAAATTTTGCTTGTTTCATGGGACCCATGGGCATTCGACCAATGAATGTCGGCATTTGAGGGATGTAATTGAAAAGCTGTTGCGTGAAGGAAAGTTGGATGAGTACAAGCTTGCCCCGAGGGACAGGGGGCAAGGGGAGCAGGCTCCAAAACAAATCCTACCTGCTCCCAAGCCTACAGCACAGCAGAAAGGTAAAGGAATTGTCATAAACTCCATTGTAGGCGGACCTCACCCGGCAATCCGAAGTTTTAGGTCAATGGACCAATATGTGAATGCTGCCAAGCATCTAGATGTGAATGAAGGTGACGATTTGGAAGATGTCGCCCCCATAAAACAACAGAAATCCATGTTCGACGACGTGGTATTTCGCAGCCGAGACAACACTGGGATACAATCTCCCACCAATGATCCGTTGGTTATTACTACCACCATTGGGCCGGCCTTGGTCCATAAGGTATTAGTAGACAACGGAAGTTCCGTTAATATTTTGTTCAAGAAGTCATTTGATCAAATGAAGCTTGAGCCCGAAGATCTGAAACCTTGTGAAGGATGGATTAGAGGCTTCAACGGAGCGACGACAGCTCCCATGGGATATATAGAGTTGCCCGTGACCCTAGGGCAAGGAGAACGTAGAAGAGTGCGAATGCTTCAGTTCGTAGTATTGGACGTAGATTCGCCATATAACGCATTTTTAGGGAGACCTGCCCTCGCTGAATTTAGAGTTTGTATCGCCCCTTGGTGCTTGTTATTAAAGTTCCCAACCGAAGCCGGGACTGGAGTAATGAGAGGGGATCAGGTTTCTGGACGGGCCTGCTATGTGGCCGAACTGAAGATGTTGATGAAAGGAGTTAATGCTGAGAGTAAGGATGCCTCGTCTCCCTCAAAGGGGGACTCGGCATAGCAATTAGAGAGATTGAACCCGAGGGAGTTGCCCAAAGGAACGCCTGAAGACCTGGATCCTAGAAAAGACGAGGAACCAGAAGCTAGGAATGCAACTCCTAACGAAGCGACAGTGGATATTCCCATTGATAAAGCTGATCCAACGAAAGTTTTGAAGATTGGTTCTCAATTGAATCCACGTCGTGCTGAAGAACTGACGGACTTCTTAAAGGCAAACCTAGATGTGTTCGCCTGGACCCATGCTGACATGTGTGGGATATCACCTTCTATTATAAGTCACAAATTGAATGTAAATCCGAAGCATCCGCCTGTGAAGCAAAAGAGACGCATGCTGGGCCCAGAGAGGTCGGCTGCTCTCAAAGAGGAAGTAGGGAAATTGAAGCAAAATGGATTTATTCGAGATTCGACTTATCCCGACTGGATATCGAATCCCGTCTTAGTAAAGAAGCCTAACGGAAAGTGGCGGACTTGTATTGACTTTTCGGATTTAAATAAAGCTTGCCCGAAAGATAGTTTCCCACTTCCCAGGATTGACCAGCTTGTAGACTCGACAGCAGGTCATGAACTTCTTTCTTTCATGGACGCATACTCTGGATACAACCAAATTCCTATGCATGTACCAGACCAAGAGCATACGAGTTTCATTACGAATTTGGGGCTATATTGTTATGTTGTAATGCCATTCGGGTTAAAAAACGCTGGAGCTACTTATCAGCGCTTGGTAAATAGAATGTTTTATGATCAAATAGGGAAAACTATGGAAGTTTATGTGGATGATATGCTTGTCAAATCAAAGCAGTCTTCCAGTCATACGCAAGACTTAGCGGAAATGTTTGGTATCTTGCGAAAGTATCGGATGAAATTGAATCCTCTGAAATGCTCATTTGGAGTGGCATCGGGAAAGTTCCTTGGCTTTATTGTGAGTTCCCGAGGAATTGAAATCAACCCTAGCCAGATAGCAGCGATTAGAAACATCGAAGAACCGAGGAGAATTAAAGACGTCCAAAGTCTGGCAGGGAAGGTAGCGGCGCTGAGTAGATTCATCTCCAAAGCCACCGATAAATGTGTTCCGTTTTTTGATTTGATAAAAAGGGGAAAGAAGAACTTCCAATGGACTCCCGATTGTGTTGAGGCCTTTCAAAATCTGTTAGAGCTGCTGGAGAAACCGCCAATTTTATCAAAGCCTGTAGATCATGAAGAATTATTTGTTTATTTGGCAGTCTCGGCTCACGCTGTCAGCACAGCCCTGGTTCGAGAAGAAGACAAAGTACAAAGGCCAGTGTACTACGTGAGTAAGAAATTAGCAGCGGCAGAGCGCAACTATCCGAAAATTGAGAAGCTCGCTTACAGCCTCCTGATCGCATCCCGAAAACTTCGTCACTATTTCCAAGCCCATCCGATAACCATATACACCGACCAACCCTTAAGGCAGGTATTGCAGAGACCCGAAGCATCGGGAAGGTTGATCAAATGGAACATAGAACTAAGCCAGTTTGATTTGAATTTTCAACCACGAAAGTCAATCAGGGGGCAAGCTCTAGCCGACTTTATCGCGGAGTTCACCATTCCAGAGGAGGAAGTGATCAATGACCGAGTGGTCAAATCCGAGGATAAGCTAGAGATGAATCCGTGGAAATTATATACAGATGGAGCTAAAAATGACCAAAGGTCCGGAGCTGGAATTGTCTTAGTCACTCCCGAGGGACGGTCGTTATATTACGCCCTGCGATTAGAATTTTCAGCAACTAACAATGACTCTGAGTATGAAGCCCTGATTGCCGGGCTGAAACTTGCTAAAGACCTCGGAGTAAAAATGATGGACATATTTTGTGACTCTAAGATTGTTGTTTGTCAAGTGCGAGAGGAATTCGCGGCTCGAGGACCTCGACTTATTGCCTACCTCAAGAAAGTGAAAGAGTTATTGAATAGCTTGGAGCGGTACAACATAACACATATTCCCAGAGTTGAAAACCAGAAAGCGGATAGACTGGCAAAACTGGCTAGTTCTGACAATCCAGAAGGGACTGAGGTAATTCCAATTGAAACATTGGAATCGCCAAGCTTTGAGTCAATGGAAATTGAATTCGCTCTTGAAGCGGAACCAGAGAAGGAGTCATGGATGACTCCAATTAAGAATTTTCTTAAGAATGGGACACTCCCATCGAAGAAGAGTGAGAAAAGAGCTGTAGTTCGCAAAGCTGCCAGATATGTTATGCAAGACGATACTCTCTATAGACAAGGATTTTCTATGCCCCTGTTACGATGTATCGCACACGACGACATCAAGCGTGTACTAAGAGAAGTACACGAAGGTGAGTGTGGAGATCATACAGGAGGTCAAACTTTAGCAAAGAAAATATTGCGATACGGATACTTCTGGCCTACGATCAACAGAGATGCAGCTGATTATTCACGACGCTGTGATAAGTGCCAGAGATTTGCCAAAATCCCCAGGGCACCGTCAACCCAGCTTAAATCGATGGTGAGTCCTTGGCCATTTGCCACGTGGGGAATTGATATCATTGGGGTTTTACCAATTGCAAAAGGAGGAGCTAAGTATGCAATAGTAGCCGTGGATTATTTCACGAAGTGGGTGGAAGCTGAACCCTTGACTAAGATCACAACGAGAAAGGTGATAAGTTTTGTGGTCAGAAATATTATATGCCGATTCGGGATCCCAAGGACGATTATTACTGACAACGGGACCCAATTTGATAGCACTGAATTCAGAAATTTTTGCCAGAAATATAAGATAGACAAACGATATACTGCAGTTGCCTATCCGCAATCGAATGGGCAAGTAGAGGCAATAAACAAGGTAATAAAATCCATCCTCAAGAAGCGATTAGAGCGTGCAAAGGCAAAATGGGTTGATGAATTGCCCCTAACTTTGTGGGCATATCGAACAACGTTTAAAACGGCTACCGGTCATACCCCTTTCTCTCTCTCCTTTGGCTCAGAAGCTGTGATTCCAGTTGAACTAGAAGTTCCTTCCCACAGGGTGACATATTATGACCCGATGACGAATCGGGCACTTTTACTTGAGTCTCTTGATGAAGTCGAAGAGAAAAGGGACGAAGCAGACTTGCGTGTAGCAAGACATCGGCGTCAGATGGCACGCTATTATGACAAAAAAGTTCGCCTCAGAACTTTTGAACCAGGAGATTTGGTGCTAAAGAGAGTTTTTCCATCCCTTCCTCATCTCGGCCCAAAATGGGAAGGGCCCTTTGTCATCCAACGGAAACTTGAAAAAGGAACCTTCAAGTTAACGACCGTAGATGGCAAAGAAGTTCCTCGAGCATGGAATGCCCAACACTTAATGCGATATTTGGATTAGAAATGCTGTACTTTTTGTTATTTTTCCTGTGAACTCTGTAACTAGGCACGACTTGCCTTGGGAAAATCTGATGATATGAATAAAGGACTATAAAGTGGATGTAGGCTACGACTTAGCTGAACCACTATAAAAATATTGTGTGTTATTTACTTTTATGCATTTACGTTCATTAGTTATTCTGTTGTGATTATAAAATACAGGATAACTCAGAGCCTAAAAAGGTTGAAAACAGTTTAGACATAAAAAAGAGCGCAACGATTATTTGTGCAGTAAGACATAAAAGAATGAGAAAACGACATTCTTAACTCTAACTCTCCAGAGAAAGAGAGAGAGTATAAAAGCGTCTCTGACTGAGCGCTGAAAAAGAAATTCTCTTCTTAACTCTAACTCTCCAGAGAAAGAGAGAGAGTATAAAAGCGTCTCTGACTGAGCGCTGAAAAAGAAATTCTCTTCTTAACTCTAACTCTCCAGAGAAAGAGAGAGTATAAAAGCGTCTCTGACTGAGCGCTGAAAAGGAAATTCCCCTCCGAACTCTAACTTTCCAGAGAGAAAGAGAGTATAAAGGCGTCTCCGACTGAGCGCCGAGAAAGAAATCTTTTCCCGTTGAGAGACCGGGGAATGAATAGATGACTAAGCTCGAACTCTAACTCTCAAGAGAAAGAGAGAGAGAGTATAAAAGAAATGCCAGGAAAAACACAGGTATTGGCGACACAGGAAATGCTATCCCGTTAGAGAACTGGGAGCATTCAGATTGCATGGTTAAGCATTGAATAACTTATGGAAATTGACTGGGGACACATATGCATACACATATTTCCCCCCTCCACAACTTTGTTTCATAACTATAGACATGCATTTTTACATAAGTGCAGAACTGCTAACAAATAAACATTGCAAAAAGTGAATTATTTTTATTTACAAATGAACGAATTTGTACAGGGAAATAGCTAAAAAAGGAAGTGCGGAAGCTGCTTTTGTAGCAGCACTTATTGGTTCACAAAGATGCTAAAAAGATACAGGGGAACCCACTATTTAGGCTTGGAATGAGCCTTAGATTTTTTGGCAGCTTTCTCTGCATCCTTTGCTTCCTTCTCGGCTTCAGTCAAGATTCGTTTTGATTTCTTTTTCCCTGAAGATGTGGTACTGGAGCCAGCAGACTTCTTCCCAGAGGGCGGGGCACTGGAATCAAGAGAGGATTTTTTAGCAAGTTCTTCGGTAATAGATCTAGTTGAGAGCTTAACAACTAACCTTGAACCTGCATCCACAACTGCGAGGGGCTTGAGGACCTCAGGGTCTAGTTCTTCGGCCTTTAATTGCAGGCGCTTGTCTTGATCAGCCTTCATGGCAGCCAGGGTGACGTCATCAGCGCTTTTCGATTCCCCAGTTATCGCAACCTCCGGTTCCTCATCATGCCCCTCGTCTCCTCCGTCGTCTTTTAAAGCTGCGATCATTTCTTCATCATGGGGAGTGGTGACCTTAGTTGGTTCATTTCCTTCTCCCAAGTCTATGGAAGCAGCCTTGTCTTCCCCTTTTTTGGCCCCATCTGCGGGCTTTGTCCCAGCGGTAGCTCCTTGAGCTACATCTGTCTTTGCGGATGATTCAACACCTATAGAATGAGAAACATCGGTTATCAACTCAGGCGAAAGCAAAGGGTTTCTCATCGAACGTTCAGTCACGTAGCCAAAGGTAGTAGTAGCCTTGGCAAATTGAGGAGAAAAGATAGGAATACCTTCTGAAGACTTTTCAGCGGGGGTGACTACTACCTCTGGAGTTATTTCAGGAATGGGAGATAGCAAAGTTGTCCGGGGAATTCCCGGGTTTTCGGGATCACACCCTTCTACTTCGGGAGTTGTAGGAGCAGAAGAAGAGGAGCCAGCTTCAGGAATGGTTTTCTGTTTAGACTTCCGCCTCTCTTCTTCCATGGCCTCAGCAATTAGGCGACGCCCTTCAGCTAGGCGCTCCGGTTCATCGTCTCTCAAGTATTTCTCCATCAGCTTATCTTCATCAAGGGAATCGACCTTAAGTTCTTCTTTTTCCCACTCAACGATTTGATTCCATACTTGAACCAGAGTGGATGGATAGTCCTCGATCCAAGAAATGTTTCGACGACGAATAATATGTGCGAAGAATTCAATCATTAATTCGCCGAAACTTTGAATCTCAACCTCCGCCTCAGATAGTTGCTTGCGGGCTTCCTCCGCAGATTTAATGGCACATTGCCCTCGGCCAGAGCAGCCCTGTTTTCTGCCTCCAACAGCTTCGAAGCCAAGTCAGCATTCTTCTTTTCTAATTTAGCACTCCTTTTTGCTAACTCGGCGTTTTTCCGTTCAAGCTCAGCATAAGCAAGGTGTGTTTTAGCGGCTTCTGATTTGGCCTCGTCAGCTTGCTTTTTTAGTTCAGAGCGCTCCTGAGTATGGGACTCAAGCAAGTCATGATAACGCTTTTGCATGTCCTCAAACTGTTGTTTGAAATTAGAAGCGTTCTTTTGAGCGACAGCTAGTTGGGCTTGAGTGTCTTCTAAGTCTTTTCCTAAGGTTTTTAGGGCCTTAGCATCCTCCTCCGCAGTCTTTTGCATTGAGTTAGCATTTGTCATTAGAGTGCGGATGATTCTAGAAAGATTGCGTGAATACTTGAACATCTCGGAATATTGTTTTTCTACCAAATCAATTTTTTCCTTGGCCTCCTCTTCCCAATTAGAAGAAATAGGTTCAAGGGTAGGTAGAAAGGTCAGAGTCTCGAAGTAGTGCTCGGGAAATTGCTCCTTTAAATATGCCAGCTTTACTGCAGTTCCCGCATCCGGTGGAGGAGGAGCGAGGATTGTTAATTCGGTGTCCCTTCCTGAAGAAGGTTCTGTAGAACCCTTGTCTGTCCTAGGTCGTTTGGTAGCAGGGACTTTTTGTTTACTTCGAGACCCAGTTTCCTTTGGAGGAGTTTTCTCTCTACTCCGCTTTTCATGGGAGGAAGTGGAATCCTTAGATGGTGGTCTATCCTCCTCCCTACGACCTTGATAGCTCTTGTATTTCTCTTGTTCCGGTCGAACTGGTGAGCAGGAGCGTGAGGACCGAGATCGATAGGGATCATAAGGTCTTCTCTCCTCCCTACCACGGTCATCCCGGCGATCATACTCGGCATCCTGAGGAGGATTGGACATGCTGCGACGAAGCTTTCTTATATCATAATAGGATCGAGACATTGTACCTGCACGATAAAATAAACGAAGTTTAGAATCAATGGATTCATGGAGAAAGAAGTGCAATGAATGCTAATGCTGTGGTGTAAAGTGCATCCTAAGTGGTGTGTGTCCCCCTAACCAACCCGAGTCTGAAGCTAGACTGGTGCGGGCAGGCTCTTTGGCCTTAGCGGGAGTAGTTTCTTCAGAAGAGGTGAAGACTAAAGGGTCCTTCCTGAAATCCTCTGAAGTATATATAGTCTCAGGTAAGGGGAGATCCCCCAAACCCTGAAATATGTGCTCGTCAGTGCTAGGAACATCCCCTTCGGAAGCGTGAAGTGGCGATTCTTGAGAAGATTTTGACTTGTCTGGAGAAGTAGTTTCCTCGGGGGCAATATACCCTTCACGATGTTTTTCGGCCAGATTAGCCAGTTCGTCATCTTGTGTGGAAGAGGGAGAAGGTGAAGTTTGAAGAGGAGCTGTAGGAATTCCCGAGCCTTCTCCTATCTCTGGAACTGTTTCCACTGGAGGAATGTATGCATAAGGGACCGTCCCATGACCGATGCTACGGAAAACGGATAGCAGCCCGTGAAAATGAAGGTATTCATCTTTAAGGACCTCGTCGATAGTCAGGAATTTTTGATCGCCATTAAGAAGACGGTGCATCCGATCAAAGAACACCTGATCTGATATCTGTTTGGGATTGTCGACTGCAAACAAAAAGGAAAACAGGTCAGGTTGATGATTCAAGTGTATAGAGTCCGGGTTCAGAAAATCAATGCTTTACTTGATTTTTTTCATCTCCTGGCGCATCCAGACTGTTGCTTTATATAGAACCACTCTAGTCTGGAATCTCCAGCTTTACTGCTAAATGGCGTAGAGATTATCTTCCTTTTTGGGACTGATTCAAAGTAACAGAAAGATGGAGTTTCTCTAGTCCGATGTTTGAAATTATAGAAGAAATGAACATCATCGAACGTGAGCTCTACGCCTAGAATTTCACGATATGCTATGAACAAGGTATGCAAATAGGCATATGAATTGGGATGCAACTGCATGGGGGCAATCCGCATTTGTCTTAAGAAATCAACGATGAAAGGTGAGAATGGAGGAATGGCGCCGACCATGCACATCAATCGAGTGACCGTCATGTATCCTTCTGGAGGGTTGTGGGGACGGTCAGAGCGTGAGGGTACTAGGGTGTCCCTTTTCATTATTCCATACTTCAAGCAAATTCGAACAAGTCGGTCGTTGTCGATCGTCGATTCTACGGAATCTGGAGGTGACTCCAATATAATGGCTGAGTCAAATTCATCGGGTGCTCGATTGTCACCAATCCCTGCTTCCTCCTCAAAGCCCAGGGAAACTTCATTCTCTGAAGACATTTCGTCGCTTTCCCGATGACCAACTCCGTAATCCGGACCCTCACTGTCCCATTCCGGATCAGACGAAGAAGATATATCCTCAAGAGTGGTTTCGTTGGAAGTTTCCGGGGCTTCTTTCCTCTCAGCTAGACGGGAAGAGCGTCTGGGCCTCATTGTCATGGAACTATTGAAGAAGCAATAGCACGGATTAGAGCAAATTATCCCGTGCCCCCCTTTGTGTATGTGTGTGAACTAAAGTGTGTGCAGCAAATATGGGAAATGCAAAATAAAAGTACAGCAATATAAGACGAAGCTTTGAAGAGAGAGTGATAGTCAGAGCTGTTCTTAATTCTCGTTTATGTTCGCAAGGCACTATCCTAACTGTCCACGAAGCTATTGTCTAGAGTGAATGTTAGTTGAATTAGTTGGGTAGTCTTTGAGTGCCAAGTTTGATACGTTCGGTTCGGTTTGGATATGCATATGATAATTGGCTCAATACAAATACATATATAGGGTCGGTTCGGATGCTTCATTAAAGCAAGGTCAGTTCAAGACAAGGGAAACAATGGGTTCGGAAGCAGGACTGATCTGATCGGATCGGGTGACCTGATCCGAACCGAACCAGCATCACTTAACCAGTCCATTTACTTCAACCCCTTATCCTATTCTCTTCTCCGACCCGAACCGACATTTTCCTTCCTTCCCGTCTTTCTAAAGTATGCAACCCGAACCGATCCCCTTTCCTTCTCCTTCCTTTCTGCTCCTTCGTCTCCAACCCGAACCAACTCCAATTTGTCATCACGCTCTTCATCTTCTTCCTCTTTCCCCCCACTCACAAACAAATCCGTTCTATCACCAAAGCTCCAGTTGAGGACAAATATTTGCCCTCTCCAACCTCTAAACGCCTCGAAGTGATGGAGGATCCACCAGTAACGACGTGGAGTTCAAGCAAAGCCCCGCGGCTAAACCATCCCAATCAACCACAAATTGAAATCAAGTACAGTTACAACGAAGTTATTCGAGATTAAAAAGCTACCTATATGTTCGATTTGAGAAATCTACAGGGAATAGTTTTAGGATATTGGAGTTTCTGAAGTTTTCGATACTAGAGTCTGGAAGCGGCGGCAGAAAAGAAGAAGAAAAGAAGGAAGACGGTGGAGGATTTATATAAGGGATGGTGTTGACTCCTCGTATTCCTATTCTTTCTCACCCGCTCGGACCGGAGTGAAGGCCCAGTAGCACAACTCTGCCTGAAGGCCCAATGTCCAAGAACCAAATCCAAGAAAGCGCTTCGGATCGGAATCCGAGCCGAATAAATTTCACACATTAATTTAGCCTCTGACTCGAATTGAGTTCAAAAGAAGAAGAATAAAAGAAGAGCATACCTGCAGGAAGCATTATATGTCGAGAAAAATTCCCAAACTTGCTCAGAAATGAAGAAGATGTGCTCGAGTCAGACACCGAACCGAATAGAAATTTGTGCAATCCTCCTGACCGTTCTGATTCAAGGACTAGCATTTCGAACGACATCAAAGCACGCTTCGTACAACAGAAGCATCCTTTGAGGGGGCAAAATGTTAGCCTACTTTGTGAACTAGGCAACACAAAGTCAAGAAACCAAACGTTGAAGGGTATTTTTAATTATAAGACTTCGGTTCGGATTGGAGGAAAACACTACAATTCAGATTGATAGCTGCAGTTGTTCGGATCGGATAGAGTCCTCTGTTCGGATCGGGTTAGAACAGCATATTGGTTCGGATCGGATAGAGTTCTCTGTTCGGATCGGTGATCTCTTACTGGATAGATTGGTAAGGTATATCCAACCGGATCGGAAGGCAACTAAATCTTGAATGGATCGGAAAGCCATCTGCTTGCCGCAACACTGGAGCGGAGCGGAATAGGTTAGAGAAGGAGAGACGCCCAAACCAATCCGGTTCGGATCGGATATCCCGATCCGAACCCCTTACCTACACGTCTCCGACCCGCACCCATGATCCATGTTAATCTCCTGTAAAATCGCCTGGAGAACCGGACCGGCTATGACTAATTCCTACCCCTAACGTCCTTCCCTTTGATGCGTTGTCAACCTGATAGTTCATCCGAACCCGAAGAGTGTGCGATGGATGACACGTGGCCCGACCCGGATCAAGTCTCAAGCAAATTCACACCTATAAATACCCCATCTGGAGACAAAGAGAAGGATCTTTTTTGAGCACTTAAAGAATTCAATCACCTCCATCATCCGAACTCTATTACTCCCGGAGAATCCAAATCATCTTTTATTTCTTGTTTTAGTTAATTGAGTGAACAAAAGTGAGTTGTGAGTGAATCTTACATTGTATTTGCAACTGAATTATTGAATATAGTGAAAAATAAGTGGACGTAGGCATTTGTTCGCCGAACCACTATAAATCCTGTGTGTTCATTTTTATTTTTATCTCTTTTTATCTTGTTTCAAATCAATTTGGGTGTTAGAACCACTTTTGGGTCTAACATTATATATCGATAGAAATCAGTCGCATGGAGTGAATTGCCTGTGTGGCACGCCTAAGTGGCAGATGATCAAGGCTTCTATTGAAAAGCAAAGTCTTGTGGTTGATGATCAAAGCACGGCCTGTGTGGCATAGCTTTGTGTATAGCGTTGTTTCGCGAGCCTCACACCCCGGTATGAGCCAGAAACGGGAGAAGGACCTCAGGGAGAACATGTGTTTCCTTCTAACAAGGAGTGGTGCTTTGGGTTTTGCATGCCCTGGTATTTTACTTATGTGGATGATGGAAAGCGAGGTCTCGGTTGCTTCTGTCTCTTCGGAGCCGATGGTGTGGTCGGATATGACCAGTGACGCCCCATAGGGAGGGGAAACGCAGTGTTCAAGAATTTTAATCCACATCGAGTGGACCGGCCCTGACGATCCAAAGGCTTGACAGAGTACTTGCCTCAGGGGCGGGCTAGAGCGTCTCGAATTCAGTAAGGATGATCCCTTGCCTTGGTTCATGACGGAAATCTAATTTACAAATACGACATTGTGCGGTTTTGATTGTATACCTATATATGGCGACATAGTGGTATGTGGCATTAATGTCGTCTATGATTGATACTTATGATTTGAAATTGTTTTTGAAACATATAAACACTAGTAATAATATCAAATGCTTTTGTTTTATTCGTATCAAGCAAATTTTGGCCATTATTAGGTAAAACTCTATCCTCCGGTTTGTGTTCCATTGTGTGATGGGAACTGAGTCTTATAATGGCTTCATTTTTATAAAAAGCATTGCGATGTTTAAAAGATTTACTTGTTTTGAAGCATTGGCAATCCAATGGAGTAAACCCGTTCCGTGAAAGTGGCGTGGTCCTGTGATTGGCCATATTGAAAAATATGTTAAGTAGATTTCTCATACCAGTCCCATGATTGACTCGTAGTTTGTTTCACTTGCAAACTCGGGTGCCCCTTTTTCTACACGGCCAGGCTTGTATTCAGGTTTTAGCAGGCTCTTTCTGGATAGATGGAGCTGAAGATGGATTCTATCATTTATCTCTTTTATGCTGTTCAGCTCCTATTGTACATATTATGTTTTGTTTTCCGCTGTAGACATTTATGTATAGCTGAACAATATTTTGTACTAAGTATGATCTTGTATACCGTGTAACTCTGATGATTATATTTATCCAGTGTATTCTATTGTACATTATCTGGTGTATTTAATTATTTATGTTCTGCTGTTATTTGTTTATGTGTTATATTCCAAAGATTACCCTTGCCACCATGGAACGGAGTTTGGGGTCGTCACAAACGGGGTATCAGAGCTTTGGTTAAGCTTAATTCTGGAATATAACATATTAACGAACTCGTCAGAAATAGAACCAGTAGTGTTCTAAGACGAATAACTCATTACAGATAGGATCAGTAATATCCTAGTATGAGTATAGCAGAATGAAATACACCCCGATAGACACATTTACATTCAAGTATATGTTTCTATGCTTTATGATATCTTTTCTGTTGACCTGACACTTGGTCTGCTGTTTGCAGATGCACTAGAAAATGAGTGGCAGAAACAGAAGAAGTAATGCAGACCCAGATATTGAAGCTCTAGTAAAGAGGTATCGAAATCTGGGTGGATCACCATTCTTGGGCAAAGAATCCATTATGGAAACACAAGCTTGGATTCGTTCTGCTGAGAAAATCTTTGAAGGTTTAAAGGTGAGTGATGACCAGAGAAGATTACTGGCATCTTGGGCATTCAGAGAAGAAGCTTTGTTCTGGTGGGATTCAATTGTTAAGGATAATCCAGAAGGTAATATTACCTGGGATAGATTTAAAGAGATTTTCAGTGAAAAATTTATTCCTCCAGAAGCAACTCAGCGGTTATGTGATGAATTCCATTATCTAATACAAGGAGATACGACCATTCCGGAATATCATAAGAAATTCAATGAACTTTCTCATTTTGCCCCTCATCTAATTCCAAGTCTGAAGAGGAAGAATCTGAGGTTTATTAATGGGCTCCAAAGAAAGTACCAAAGTAGTGTAATGGGGCATGTGAAGCTTCCTTTTTCTGAAATGATATACATGGCTTATCAGTATGAAGATCTAGATAAGCGAGGCCTTTTTGTCGATTAAGAGGAAGTCAGTTTGAGCAACAAGAGGAAAACTGAAACTGATAGCCCAGAGGCAAGTACACAGCCAGAGTCAAGCACGACGTCTGGATTTAGAAAGAAGCCTAGAGTCGATAAGAAAAAGGTTAAATCTGAAGAAGTACCAATAACGACTGCCACATGTTCGAGCTGCAATAGGCAAGGACATTTAGCGGTAAATTGTAAATGTTGTAACAGACGAAAGAAGAGTGGATTTAAACCCACGAAGGAGCAAAAGAAATCGCATGGCACAAGGGAATGCTATAAGTGTCACCGGACATGTCATCTTGCCAGGGATTGACTGTTATTGGAGAAATCTGAAATGGTACAGGTAAATAAAGTAGCAGAAGTTCTTGCATCCTCAGCTAGTCAGGAAAGGCCAGATGTTTTAGAAGGCACGCTTACTGTCAAAGATATTCCGGTAAAGGTATTATTTGATACAGGCGCGCCACGAAGCTTTGTTGCAAAGAATGCGGTTAAGAAACTGGATTTGAATTTGAAAAAGCTCGAAACACCCATGACTGTCCATAATCCTATGGGGGGTTCCCTCGATCTTAGTTGGGTTTGTGGGGTTCCTATTTCTTTTTCCCGTTATCGGTTCCCCACTATCGCGATCGTCATGAATTTTACAGAATTTGATCTTATCTTGGGTTTAGACTGGTTAACCAAATATGAAGCTGAGGTTAAATGCGCCGACAGAGTCGTTAAGGCGAAGATTAAATCAGGTGACTATATAATCATTCCCTGTGAAGGTTAAAATTCTGATAGAAAAGACTTCTGGGCAGCTTTAGATGTTTCTCCTTCTCAAATAGAACCTGTTCCTATCGTTCTGGAGAATATTCCGGTCGACATTGAAAATATCCCAGTTGTCAAGAACTATGCGGATGTGTTCGAAGAAGTTGTTAGCTTACCTCCGCAGAGAGAAATTGATTTTAAAATCTCTTTAGTTCCGAATGCAAGGCTAGTAGTTCACGCTATTCGAATAATGACCTTGAAGGAGAAAGAAGAGTTAGACAATCAAACTCGACAGCTTGTATGGAAAGGTCTGATCAGGCCTAGTTTCTCTGATTGGGGAGCAGCAGTTGTATTTGTCCCAAAGTCAGACGGTACTCTCAGACTATATGTAGATTATCATGACTTGAATAAGCAGACGCTGAAAAACAAATATCCATTGCCGCGGATTGATGATTTGTTGGATCGATTGAATGGCGCGCAAGTATTTTCACGAATGGACCTAGCTACAAGTTTCCATCAGCTTCGTATTGCCGAAGAATGTGTCCCTTTGATAGCATTCATAGGTCAAGACTTATTCTACGAGTGGTTAGTAATGTCGTTCGGCTTATGTAATGCTCCAGCATACTTTGTCGATCTAATCAAACGGGTATTCAGAGAAGTATTGAATAAATTTGTTCTGGTTTTCATTGATGATATATAAATCTTTTCTAAGTCAGAAAGCGAACATGAAAAACATTTGGAACAAGTGTTAGAAATTCTCAGAAAGAATGTTTTAAAAGCCAAGTTTTCCAAATGTATATTCCGGTAAGAAGAAGTCAAATTTCTTGGCCACGTCATGTCAAAGCAAGGAATTTCAGTGGATCCCAGTAAAATCACTGCTATTCAGAATTGGAAATAGCCTCGTACACCCACAGAAGTCAGAAGTTTTCTCGGATTAGCCAGTTATTATCGGAAATTCATTAAGGATTTTGCGAAGACATCCAGTCCCTTAACAAAGCTTACTAAGAAGCATTCAAGATTCAATTGGACTCCCGAATGTGAAGCAGCTTTCTAAGAGCTGAAGTTAAAATTGACAACTGCTCCAGTGTTAACAATTATTAATGGCAATCAAGACTTGAAGGTCTGAACAGATGCTTCTAAAGAAGGCCTTGGCGCAGTGCTAGTGCAAAGAGGTCAGGTAGTCGCTTATGCTAGCCGTCAATTGAAACCACATGAAAAGAATTATGCAACTCATGATCTTGAATTATTAGCCATCATGTTTGCTATGAAAATCTGGAGGCATTATCTATTGGGTGAGAAGTTCGAATTATATACTGATCATCAATCATTGAAGTATTTATTCACCCAGAAGGATCTGAATATGAGGCAGCAACGTTGGTTAGAATTTCTCGCGACATATGATCTAGATATTTTATATACTCCGGGGAAAGCCAATGTTGTAGCTGATGTGCTCAGCAGGAAGAATGTGATCATCGCAAGTATTATCATTACACCATCGTTGATTGATAAAATATCTATTCTTCAGAAAGACGATAGTTTTGTTAAAGAGATGATCAAAAGAATTCAAAGGGGCGAAGTTTTCAAGTGGATAGCGCAGGAGTTTTGAGATTGAAAGGAAGAATTTGTGTTCCGGACAATCTTGAGCTCAAAAGAGAAGTATTGGACGAGTGTCACAAGTCCAAGTTGTGTATCCACCCAGGGGTTAGTAAAATGTATATTGACCTCAAGCGAACTTTCTGGTGGAAGGCAATGAAAAGAGATATCTCTATATATGTTAGCCGGTGTCCTACTTGTCAACAAGTCAAAAGCGATCAACAGAAACTCGCTGGATTGTTGCAGCCTTTGGAAATTCCAGGTGGAAAGTGGGAACAGATTTCTATGGATTTCATAGATGGTTTGCCCGGAACCTGAAAAGGAAATTACAGTATTTGGGTGATCGTAGATTGTTTCGCGAAGACCGCCCATTTCACACCTGTTCGATCGAATAGAACTGCTCAAAGTCTGGCGCAAATATATTTCAAGGAAATAGTTAGACTGCACGGAGTTCCCATGGGCATCATTAGTGATCGTGACCCGATTTTTGCTAGTAAATTCTGGGAAGCATTCCAAGCAGAATTGGGAACAAAATTGAACTTGAGCACCGCATATCATCCTCAAACAGATGGTCAAACTGAGAGGGTGAATCGTATTCTAGAAGATTTATTGCGGGCTTGTGTTATTGATTTCAGTGGATCATGGGAAGATCATTTGCATTTGGCTGAGTTCTCATACAACAACAGCTACCAAGCGAGCCTGACAATGTTATCATTCGAAGCATTGTATGGTAGACCGTGTCGATCTCCTACTTGTTGGGTAGAACCTGGTAATAGACTCGTATTGGGACCCGATATGATTCGCGAAGCTGCGGACAAAGTCAATTTCGTTAAGAAACGATTACTAGTCGTTCAAAGCCGACAGAAAAGCTATGCAGATAAGAGAAGAAGAGATATATCATTTGCTATTGGCGACCACGTGTATTTGATGGTATCTCCGATGAGAGGAGTAAACTGGTTCGGTAAAACAGGGAAATTGGTGCGCAAATTTATTGGTCCGTTTCCTATTCTAAAACGGATTGGAACTCTCGCTTATAGGGTTCAATTAACAAATTGGTCGCCTGGAGTACATAATGTGTTTCACATATCTCAACTTCGAAAGCATGTTCATGATCCAGACTTGATCGTGGAAGAAGCAGCGCAATGGGGTATAGAAATTACTCCAGAATTGGCTGTAAGAAGATAGCCGATCAAGATTATTGGCAAAGAAACAAAAGAGCTGAGGAACAAGAAGGTTCACTTAGTCAAAGTGCAATGGAGTGGAGATCCGCGAGTTTGTACTTGGGAAACTGAGGAGAGTATCAAGAAAGTCTATCCTAAGTGCAGGGTGGATATCTTTGATTGACTCTGGTGCAAGGTACATTTACCATACTTTGCATTACCATTTTGTTCTCTACTTTGTTGTTGTTTTCTTTTCATGGATGTATAATTTTTAACTATGGTCTGATTATTCTAAAAGAGTATATGAATTAATTAGTATATTTTTGAAAAGTAAAAACAAATTAATTGTTGTTTGTGTTGTGTGATTGTGGATTTGATTAATTAAATTATTAGAATGATAGTTAATTTAATCAATAAGAGAATGATGGTAAATTATGCAATTAAATCAAGTATCGAACTGATTTAAAAATAGGTAGAAATATATACATGTACATTATATATGTTTCAACAGGTAAATGGATTAGCTGTTGAGTAAAGAATTTATTTACGTGTCCGACAAATAGGTAAACCTTAATGAGTTGGATGCGCAATTTTATTATTATATCCACTCCTGTGAATGCCACTGAATGCGGAGTGCTGGTTGTTCTGTGTGTAATAATAAATGTCGCCATATGATAGTAACAATTAATTTTGAACTACACTACATGGCATACTTCCTGAAGATAGGCATACTTCATCATATACCACATAAGCATTTGGAGCTTGTGTGACGAGATTGAAGATTTACCATACGAGCAAGAGGCTTATATGGCGATGACTATATTTTACAGGTTGAACTGATGACTGATATGGACAATATAAAATGTAACGGTAAATTGCAAGATTAATAAAAACCCTACACGGGTCTGGAGATGACAATGAACACGTCTCTCTGGTCATTACGGCACAAAAACCATTTATAGGGTGAAGAGAATTTATTCTCTGGAGTTATGATCTATACACACTCCTCTGTGGATACCGGAATATATCACTATAAATATGTGCATGATTATTAGGATTTATTGGGTACCTAATACGGCCCAATAAATTTCCAAACCCCTCCCCGTACAAAGGAGGTTATGGCGAATTTTTTCGAAAATTTAGGGTGTTAGCCAAATTTTTGAAGAATTTGAAAATTCTTAGAAAATGAAAAGTTGAAAAATGGGAGCCAGAATGAAAGTTGAGTTGGTTAATTAAACAACTTTCAACTTCGTTCCTTTTCTGTAACGAAAAGTTTTAAGCGGGGGAGATTGTAACAACCCGGAAAATCTGAGCCAGTTTAAAAATTTTAATTTGGCTATTTTTGTAACACCCCGAAAATTCTATAACTGTGAAATTAAAAAATTAAAGTATAATTAATTTGAAATCAAAGAACCAAGGGAAACGGGATACGCCATTGCGTTCGTCTCGGAAAAATACGCGAAATAGTGTCCGAGTTTTCGAAAAACGGAGTCCGTATGAAAAAGATATGGCCTTCGGAAGTTTTTAAATTAAATTTAGAATTCAAACAGAATTAAACAATTAAATATTCCGAAGTGGGGCCCAATGGGCCAGGGCGGATAAACACCCGCCTAGGCCACCCAGGTCGACTGGGCTGTCGACCTGGGCTACCCATGTCGACAGGGCTGTCGACAGCCCTGTCGACAGGGGTGTCGACCTGGTCGAGCCCAGTCAACCTGGCTGGCCAGGTCTGTGTTTGGCCGATTCTCTGTGGTCTGCTTTGTCATTAGGGCTAGGTGGCGGGTTCTAATTGGTCTCTCTATCTAATGAATGGCTACGATCTAACCTAGCAACATCAATGGTCCTAATCAATTCCTAACCTCTATATAAACAACCCTAGACTAAACCCTAATCTATTCATTCAAATTAAGAACATAGCCGCCATGTTGCTGAGGAACGACTAAGGGTAGCCGCCAACTAGAGAGAGAATTAGGAAGAAAGTTCTAAAGCCTAAAGCAATTCAAGCAACCTAAAGCCAATCAATTCAACATAGGAATCATATCTCTTAATTAGAGAATTCGCCGCAACCATTGTAAGTAGAGTATTACTTTGGTATGAATAAACAACTGTATTGATTTGTATGCTTGAATTGGGATAATAAAGTAGTTCATATTTGTGCAAAATTATGTTATTCATTATAAAGAACTACATGCGGTAGTTCTATGCAAGTATACGTTTGGAATATTGCGCAAATTATGTAATCTATGTTGAAGCTACATGTATGTAGTTGATTGAAATTCATGCAAGTTTGGGGCTTTGTTATTATGTCATCATGATGTATATTTTTGTGCATAAATCATTTTGCAAGTAATTGAAACAAGTTTGGTTGTTATAGTTCATAAGAAACTATGTTGGAATTTTGACACCATAATCCATGTATTAAGTCATGCTTTTGCAAACTTATGAATATGGCTAGGCTATGAATGATATTTGGCATAATTGAAATCCATGATTAAGTCTATCTTGTTTACAAGAATTATATGATGACATATGTGAGACATGGCTAGGATAGACTCAAAAATCCCTTTTTTGCAAGTTTAAAGCAAACACCATGATTAGGAATATTTATGCATAAGTATATTTATACTATCGTTATGTGATTAGACTTAAACCATAATTAAGTTGATCTATGCTTTTGTGTTAGTAACAAAGTATCCCCTTTGTAAACATGTAGAAACCTTATGAACATGACTTGTTTATGTTTATGCCTAATTGAGAACATAGGTCTATGTTGTAGTTAAGACTATGTGACACCTAATTTAGATTCTTATCTTAAGTTTACATGGTTTGGTTCATGTCACCTATGCTTTATGACCAAAGTATATATATGCAAGTACACCAGTTTCTATTATGTATTTCCAACGTCATATGCAAGTTCATGCGCTCACCTTCCCCTCTTTGTGTATGTAATCATGTTTTAAGCCTCCCCTTTTCGCATGGCTAAATTGGGCTTTAAAAGGCTAAGCCCAATATATATAAACGGACGTGTAAAACGGGGGAAAATAACGTTGGGTTAAAATTAATTAATGAATGAAAATATAAAATAGAAGGGCCCAAATTCAAGTATGGGTTGGGCCCGTGATTGGTGTAACCTTTACACCATTAACTTAATAATGGGCCGCAAATATTTACATATAAGAAATAAAGAGGAATGACAAGATATGTAAATGTAGAACATACGATGTGTTTAACCCGAGGTTGGATTGAGTTGTGATGTAAACCTGCCCGGAACCGCCCGGCTGTCCAGTAGTCACAACAATACCTATCCAATGTGGGAGGTTAAACATGGAGCCCAGCAAGGACCCGAGGTTAGACTGAGTTGTGGCGTAAGACTGCCCGGAACCAACCGGCAACAGGCAGCCACAACAATACCTGTCTAATGTGAGAGGTCAGGGCCTTAATAAGACAATTAAGGCTGAGTCAGGATTGTTAGGATTAAGTGAACTAAAGACTTAATCAAAATGGAACATGCTAAACTAAACGGACTGGTGGGGGTTAGGTAGGAAACACTTAACCAACTTAGCATGTTGGCTAGAGATAGAAAACCTAGTAACGGGGGACCCTTTTCAGCAGTAACCCTAAAAGGTGTATCAGGATACCCTGAAACTAGGCAGGGTGGGGCACGATTACTGGGCTGATTGTAAGAGGTCAAAGCGACGGCGGTGGTGTAGCAGTGTAGGTTCTAACGGAGTGCGGGCGTGCACACACTCCGGTGCAGAAAAATAAGGCACTGGACACCAGTAGCATACCTGTGCACTCTAAGGTTGTGTCGGGTTGCCACTATGGGACTTGATACACCCCATGGTGGGACCAGCATAGGTAACTACAGACATCGGGGGCCGTAAGACACATGTAACTTTGCGAGTAGGAGCCGATCATCATAGAATGGATCACATCACCCTGATTATGGGGTGCAAATTGGAAACTAGTTTATATGGGTTCAGAGATTAACATGGGGTACGATAGTATATTCGACCCTAGACAACTTAACCAAGTTTATTGTGCTTGCCCACTTCTTGTTTATACTTATCATACCCAGTTCTTTATTCATAGACAAAATAGTACTAGACTTACTCAGGCTTTATGTCTGACTCTATTTTTCTTTCGTCTTCTTTCTTCCGTTTCCCCCCCCCCCCCCAAGGTCCTCAGGGAGGGAACACAACAGCTTGATCAGCCTTGACATCCAGCTTGAAGTAGAGAAATGTATTGCTTGGACTTTCCTGTTTTGAACTATGGCTTTGGACAATCCACTATGGGGCTTTTGCAGTTTATCTACGTTTTATTTATGCTTCTTTAAATAATGTACTCAAGACAGATTATGAAAGTGTTATGTTATGTTTTTGGAAAGGATGTTGTTGTAACACGTATTTGACTTTGTGAAATAAAGTTTGTTGTTCTTCCGCTGTTTACAAATATGTGTTCTTATATCTGTCTTGTATATCTGTGACTTGTACTTATAAACCTCCACCAAAATTAGGGCATTCCCTTTGAGAGTGACCCTAACGGAGGTGGGGTGTTTCAATTTTAGTGGATTTTAAATATTTAAAATAAATTATTTTAAATAATAATGATGAAAATTTTGTTTGAATCGATGTTTGAAAATAAATATAATTATTTCAAATTATAAACGAGGCCTGAAATGGCGTGGCAGTTTCAAATTTTGAATTCGAGCTTTGACTGACTATACCGTGTGTAAAATAAAACGGATTTGAGTGAAACCAAAACTATTTAAATCTGTTAATGAATATATTTCTAACGAATCTGAAAAATTGAAGTTTCATAGCGGGAGTCAAAAGTTATGGCCAAATGAATTTTCAGAAAGGTCGCTATAGAGAATATATAGCCCTTGAAAATAGGCATTTTGCAAACGACCTCAGAATTCGACGATACCACTTTTGTTGGATCCGGGATGTCAAATTATTGCTAGGTTTCAAATTCCATAATTTTTGAAGTCAATATGTGAGCTTGGCGAAGGAAAATGTGTTTGGTTAATTTCAGTTAAATTGGATCGACCAGAAAAGGGCCATTTTTCTAACGGTCTCAGAATTCAACGGAACTAGTTTCGTTGGGACCGTATCGTCAAAACATAGCTAGATTTATTTTTCTGGAATTTTTGGGATCAGTATGTGTCCCCGGCAAATTGAAATGCACGCTCAAATTGAATGTTGAATGTTTTCTATTTTAATTTGAAGAAAAACTGAATGAAACGGTCGAATGGGCCTACGAAACATATCCCATTGTGTTTGGAATGGAGGTATTTAGCTACGAACGACAGTCGTTGGGTTTGGACTGGAGTTCGTTTGGAGAATACCCAAAATTTTGAAATATATAAATCACGGGCCAATCAAATAATTTCTTTCATAAATTTAAAATATAAAAAAATCGAACCCCCCCCCCCCCCCCCGTTAACCCAATCGACGACCTAGGCTATTCAAAACTTCCCGGCCACTTTCCGATCAATCCACACACTGATAGCCTTTGACCCAGTTGAAGATTTTGAAGAGCATAACGAGAGCTTCAAATCCATCCTGGTATTGGCACCTCTAATGGCGCCGTTCTCAAGATTCGCGCCTGAGAAAGTCCGCCGCATCGACCGGATTTTCACCCCCACCGCCGCTTCAAGCTCGACCCCACCACCCTCGCCGGAAACCTCTCTCCAAGCCCTACGACGCTGCGCCGCCCGATCCTCACACAGTTGCACAGATTTCTTGAAAAACGCAAACCTAGTTTTGAAGATTAACGTGGAAGGTACAGTTGTTTTTAATTTTAACTGATTATAGCACTTTAAAGCGCTACGATTTTTGATTTTACAATAAAAATCATATCTTTCTCGTTTGTTGCCGAAATCTAGGGAAACAAGAGACAATGGACTCGTGTGGACGTCTTCTACATTTTAGAAGAGACCGGATATTTTTCTGAGCCTTCTACAATTTTTGAAGGAGTGGAACCCAATGTGAGAATTCTGATTTATAAACAATATGGAAACGATGATGTATAAATTATATAGTCGATGTATGAGTTATATAAGCATTGTACACCTCATGTATAAGCGTTGTATAAGTTGTATGTTCGATGTATAAGTTATATATGCTTTGTAAAAATGATATATGAGTTGAAATGAATTGAAATGATATTGAAATGAAATCAATATATATATATATATATATATATATATATATATATATACACTCCCCTCGTCCATAGACCATGGACGATATATATTGGTTGTGATATTGTTTGGATTATTGATTGATGTGAAATTTGGTGAATATCATGAATGGTTGATTGGAAATGATTGATTGTGGTTGAAATCCCAATAGGATTAGTATATGGGAAAATTCGTCTACGTACGAACTAGATATTGAAAACCCCCTTGTCAAAAACCATGAGGTTTTAATGTAGAGCGAGGAACCGTACTCGGGACGGTGCCGGTTTTAACTACCCTGCCGTTATGTTGTCGAAATTTCAAATAATATTCATGTATTAGAATTATTTTCATGTGTTGAAACCATATTCATGTGTTGAATAGCAATACATGTGTTGAGTTGAAATTCATGTGTTGAATAAAATTCATGTGTTGAATGAAGTTCATGTATTGAATAAATTATTTGAAAGATAAAAATAACATTTTTATTATATATATAGACTATATAAAATATTAATGTTTTAAATAAATTGTTTTTAACACCAAAAATAACATTTTTACCTTATGTATGAACTCTATAAAATAATCATGTTTTGAAATAAATTGTTTTACAATAAGAAATCACATTTTTATGATATATATGAACTGTGAAAAATAGTGATGTGTTGAAATGGATATCTGTTGGATAAAAATATCGTTTTTATCAAATATATGAAATGAATATGGTTTTGAAATCGAAGACTGAATTATTTATATATATATATAATTAAAATAAATCGAATAACGAAGCTGCAGTTAGTATTTTGAAACCGTGATTTCAAACGATTAGTGCGGGAGATCCGACCATCGGATTTTCCCGAAACCGAAACCGTTGGGTTCGCTTTGGAAATATCTTTCCGACGACACCCACTTTGTAAAGTTCCAATGGTTGGATTGTCTGGAATGTTTAATTCAAATCTGAATGAAAACAACGCCAGAATCAATTATATTTATATATAAATATAAATATAATTAAATTAAATCGAATAAGGATGCTGCAGTTCGTATTTTGAAATCGTAACTTCAAACGATTGTACCGAGAGATCCAACCGTCGGATTTTCCCAAAACTGAAACCATTGGATTCATTTTGAAAAGATCTTTCTAATGATATAAATTTTTTGAAGATCCAACGGTTAGATTTTCTGATGTGTAAATCAAGTCTGAAGAAAAACAGCGCCACAGCCGCGTTATGGCCTGAAGCGTCGTTTGAATGAATTGGCTATTTTTAAATAAATAAAAATAGTGATAAATTGTGATAAAATATTATAAACGATATGGAATAGAAATAAACTGAATTTGCTCAGTTTATTTGATGTTTGATGGTTGAATGTGTTTGGCGTGAAAATTACATTAAAGAAAAGAATTATTGATGTTGAATAATTTAACCATTGAAATGAATTGATTTGAAATTCTAAATATACGTGAATTATTTGAAAAGGCCGAGTTAATTCTCATCTCAAATAATTGATCGACGGTTAGAAGTCGAAGATATGAAGACGGTGCAAGACCGATGATCTTCACGTCAAATGGAAGGGTTCCACTAATGCTCATGATAGGAGTAGCTACCTTGAAGGGGTTGAAGTAGTAGCTGTCTGGACGTACTTGTTGATTGTATAGATGTGCGAGGTATTAAGTGCCTCCGGTTTTGTTTAGATCCAGAACGAACTTGTAAATGGACTGTGTGTCTGACATTGGATTTTATTCTGTGCTGATTGATCTCAATTAAATATATATCTGTCTGGCGGCGGAGAATTTATTCTCTTGCTTAACGCCCTTCTCTGAAATGTATGAACTCAGAGGTTATATACCGATAGAAATCAGTCGCATGGAGTGAATTGCCTGTGTGGCACATCTAAGTGGCAGATGATCAAGGCTTATATTGAAAAGAAAAGTCTTGTGGTTGATGATCAAAGCGCGGCCTGTGTGGCATAGCTTTGTGTATAGCGTTGTTTCGCGAGCCTCTCACCTCGGTATGAGCCAGAAACGAGAGAAGGACCTCAGGGAGAACATGCGTTTCCTTCTAGCTAGGAGTGGTGCTTTGGGTTTTGCATGTCCGGGTATTTTTTTTATGAGGATGATGGAAAGCGAGGCCTCAGTTGCTTCGGTCTCTTCGGAGCCGATGGTGTGGTCGGATATGACCTGTGACGCCCTATAGGGCGCAGAAACATAGTGTTCAGGAATTTTAATCCATATCGCGTGGACCGATCCTGACGATCCAAAGGCTTGACAGAGTACTTGCTTGAGGGGCGGGCTAGAGCGTTTCAAATTCGGTACGGACGATCCCTTGCCTTGGTTCATGATGGAAATCCAATTTCCAAATACGACATTGTGCGGTTTTGATTGTATACCTATATATGGCGACATAGTGGTATGGAGGCATTAATGCCGTCTATGCTTGATACTTATGATTTGAAATTGTTTTTGAAACATATAAACACTAGTAATAATATCAAATGCTTTTGTTTTATTCGTATCAAGCATATTTTGGCCATTATAAGGTAAAGCTCTATCCTCCGGTTTATGTTGCATTGTGTGATGGGAACTGAGTCTTATAATGGCTTCATTTTTATAAAAAACATTGCGATGTTTAAAAGATTTACTTGTTTTGAAGCACTGGCAATCCAATGGAGTAAACCCGTTCCGCGAAAGTGGCATGGTCCTATGATTGGCCATATTGAAAAATATGTTAAGTAGATTTCTCATACCAGTCCCATGACTGACTCGTAGTTTGTTTCACTTGCGAACTCGGGTGCCCCTTTTTATACACGGGCAGCCTTGTATTCAGGTTTTAGCAGGCTCTTTCGGGATTGCTGGAGCTGAAGATAGATTCTATAATTTATCTCTTTTATGCTGTTCAACTCCTATTGGACATATTATGTTTTGTTTTACGCTGTAGACATTTATGTATAGCTGAACTGTATTTTGTACTAAGTATGATCCTGTATACTTTGTAACTCTGATGATTATGTTTATCCAGTATATTCTATTGTACATTATCTGGTGTATTTAATTATTTTTGTTCTGCTGTTATTTGTTTATGTTTTATATTCCAAAGATTACCCTTGCCACCGTGGAACGGGGTTTGGGGTCATCACACAAACTGAGAGTTGAGAGAAGCCGGGCGACCGTTGTGATCGCAGTAGGATACAAACTCGACGACCGCTGAGGTCGTAATAGAATAGAAATCCGACGATCGCTGGGATCGTATTTAGAATGGAAAGCCAACGATTACTGAGGTCATAATAGATTAGAAATCCAACAATCAATGAGATCGTATTGGAATAGATTGTCTAGTTCGGGATGCTTAGGATCAAGAAAATAGGAGGCCATGAATTGGCTGAGTCTTGCCGGAGCAAGTATTTAACTATAAAAGAGGATTTTGTACTTGACAAGCTAAGTTATGTAATATTATGTACTCGATGGGCTAGGTTGTTAAGGTTTCCGCACTAAAAGGGTTATGATAAGGAATTTCCGTACTTGGCGGACCAAGCTGGATAGTTCTTATGCTTGGTAGACCCATCTGGAGAATCTTAACACCCGATAGACCGAATCTTTGGGGAAATTATGGATAGAGTCCAAAGCTAAGAACTAGTGTTTAAATTTTATGCTCGACGGATCGGGGTAGGGGAGGATAGAGTCTTACGTTTAAGTTGAACGGACCAGTGTGGAGGAGACCAGAGTCTGAATTTTATACTGGACTGGTCTAATGTGGAGCTGGAGCCCAAATTTATATTGAGCTGATCCAATGTGGAATTGGAGCTCGAATTTTATACTAGGTTGATCCAGTGTAGAGCCGGTGCCCGAATTTTATACTGAACTGGTCCAGTACGGAGTCAGAGCGTGAATTTTATACTGGACTTATCAAGTGTGGAGCCGGAGCCCCAAAGTAGTCTTTCATTAATTTCACAGGAGTACAACGCTCGTTAGTCCAAGTCCGAACACGACTGGAGACCACAAGCCGGTTCCATGCGTGTAGGTCAACGTTGTTGCTTTTATTCCATATAGGGAAAGCAAAATGGGCGAGAAGTCGCCAATAGGAACTAACATAAGTAATGAACCAGAGTCCGGAGGGACAAGAAAACTCGTGGAGCGGGACCATTTGATGATGATGCCCTGGGAGAGACAGTTCTGCGCCTATCCTGAGATGTGGTTGGAGGCTAAGAGGGAGGCGTTGCTGCTGCAGGATCCTGGACTTACTGCGGTAATTCGCCGCGCCTGACGCAGGCTTTAATGATGTCACGGTACTGCCTGCTATGGTAAGTGCCACGATCTACTTGCTTGTTTCGGAGTCAGGTCCCTATTGGGAGGCTTTTGGAAAGGCACAATTTCGTGAATGTCGAAATATATCATTTCCAAGCTTTGATTGAGTTCAGTGTAAGCTGGAAACTTTGGCTCGAAGCGAGGCCATAGGTTCCGATTGTCCCAAGATTTCCTCTTTCTTTTGTCGAGCGTAGATGGCCCTGAGCCTATTGCAGAGCTGGTCTGGTGTGTAGGTCTTTCATCACGGGAGTCCTCCTATTTCTGCTTTGAAATATAATTGAATGAGACCCTTGGCAGGTCTCATCGCAGTGAGAATTTGAAGTATGTCTTGTCAAGAATGCCGGAGACTACGTCCATTAGGACCATGGATGGATCAGGCTTATCGACAGAGGCCACCATCGCGTTGAATCGTTCAATGAATTTACGCAGAATCTCGCCAGATCTCTGCCTGACTGATGTCAAAGTCATGACGTTACCAGGCTAGAAAATGCGAACTCTGAATTGCTCGACGAACTTTCCAAGCAAGACTTTGCAACTTTTAATAGATTCTGATTCCATCTGCCTGAACCACAGAGTAGCAATGTCTGCGTGATAAAGAGGAAAGCACTTGGCCATGACGTTATCTGAGGCTGAGTGTACTTCCATATGGCGTATGTAGCACACGAGATGAACAGTAGGATCCTTCCTACCATCAAAAGCTTATATTTGAAGTCCAGTGGGTTTTGAGAGTTCCTGATATCTTGAGTGAAGGGGTTGCGAGTAACACAGTCCAAGATAGCATAAGGTGTCCCGCCACGGGCGTAGCGTCGAGTGACATCGGCAACTTGCCCATGCCAAGAAACTAATTTAGATTATGCAAACTGACGTCGATGCCCCCAGTCATCAGGACCTACATTAGCAAACGGTCGAGTGCCTAGCAAAATATCTTGCTCGATCCTGACTTGAGGTGCCTCAACGGGCACAAAACCAAGAAACGGTAATAATTCAAGAAATCAGAGTAGCGATACTTATCAGGGGAGTGGAATGTCTAGCAGAGGCAGAGGAATAGCTGGGAGATGGAATCCCAATAACAGACCAAAATGCCAACCAAATGCCAACAAGTACTATTTCAGATTTGATAATAACTTCAACGTGAATCAGCAAAAAAACATCAACAAAAATAGCCAACCAAATGCCAACCTGATCAATGGCCTAAATGATACTAAAATTTCTCAGGTCAACACCTGAGGCATCCCAAAACTAGAAGATATTCTTCAAGATCACGCTTGGTATCCACATTCATGAGCCACACATCATGTCACAAGCAACTTAAACAATATTAATTTGGGAAATATAGAGTACAAAGGTACACAATTCTTACTTATGGGTAATAGCAATTATGTTTTTATTACACACTAGTAATGCATGTATAAAAGGTGCAAATCAGCTATACATTTTTTTAGATAAGACGGATATGCAGCATGACGCTGCACAACCGATCAAATACCATATCAGAAATAAATATATATCCGATCAACAAGCTTGATCGGTAGCCAAAATAATAAGTTAGGGATTAAGGTGCAAATCAGCTATACTTAAATAATCTTTTAAGAGCACCTCTCATCAGAAAAAATCTCATAAGTGTGTCATAATGTGCTAGAGACAATAATGTGTTTTTCAAATTATACCCTAAGCAATGTCTGGTTAAAGTCATTCTATTTAAGGAAACTTTAGGGTAGAGAATAAGAAGGATTATACAAATTTGACATTGGGAACTCAAGAAAATAAAGATTAAAAGAAAATTGTTGTAATGCTTGTGAATTAAACACAAGTAAAGAATGTATGACCATTGACATGTGGCATTGTAAACTTGGACGTCCAAGAATGAAAGTTGTAAGACAAGTTCTAGATAATAATAATATTGTGACTACTATTTGTGATCTTATATGTGCTCATATTGCCAAACGAGAAAAAGCCACAAATTACCTTTTAATGATTCTCATACTAAAAATTGAAACAAGCAAAAAACAACTATATTGTGTGACAATTTAAGTGTCCTTGCATTAATAGCCAACCCAACACTACATTCCAGAACAATGCATATGGAATTGGACAAACATTTCGTTAAAGAGCTAGTATTGAAAGGAAAACTGCTAGTAAATCACGTACCTTCCACCTTACCAGATCCCTAACATATTAGTAAAGCCACTGTCAAAGCAAAGGTTCGAGATGCTCAAGGATAGGCTGTGCATTACTGATTTCTTCAAATCTCAGCTGTCCTTAAGACCAAATTAACTCTCATATGCTCTTAAAGGCACTTTAGAAGCTCAAAATCAACAGGTTCTCAACAACTGTCACATATCTATCATTAAAAATGATACATCTACCGCAAAGAGAGAGGAGAGATTCTTATCACAAACAAAAAGCATATGAGAAGACTTTCAAAGAATCGAAGACTTTTATTTTAGAAATTGGATTGATCGCCATGACGACAACCATTTTTAAGTTTTGTCTCGCAAACCATAGACTAACATTTGGATTTGAGGGGGTGATAAATGAATGAGCTGCCATTACCTCTCTTCTTATGTTACAGATCCCTAACATATTAATAAAGCCACTATCAAAGCAAAGGTTCGAGATGCTCAAGGATAGGCTGTGCGTTACTGATTTCTTCAAATCTCAGCTGTCCTTAAGACCAAATCAACTCTCATATGCTCTTACAGGCACTTTAGAAGCTCAAAATCAATAGATTCTCAAAAACTGTCATAGATCTATCATTATAAATGATACATCTGCCGCAAAGAGAGAGGAGAGATGCTTCTCACAAACAAAAAACATATGACAAGACTTTCAAAGAATCGAAGACTTTTATTTTAGAAATTGGCTTATTCGCCATAATGACAACCATTTTTAAGTTTTGTCTCGCAAACCCTAAACCTAACATTTAGATTTGAGGGGGTGATGAAAGAGTGAGCTGTCGCTACCTCTCTTCTTCTGTTAACTACCTGTTAACATCTTAGACCTTGGGCGTTTATAATTGCTATTTCAACCCATGTGCAAATATCTATTTATACTGCTACCGTATTACATGTTGTACAATTTAGCTTTTATCAAAGAATAATACAAAAAGTTCTTATCCATCTCCACTACCATTATTTCAATAGATTATGTCGTCCTTTTAGGGAACCCGGAAGACTCTATGACTTCAAGGACCGATAAGGCTTCTTTTCAGAGAATTCGCATAGAATATGTACGGAAATGTATGGCTCCCATCTTGTATTGATAAAGCTCATTTACCTCTAGAAGGGTAAATTGCTTGTAACGATTATATGTTCTAAGGAGGATACGTCCTACCTTTTAACTCATTCACCCGCAAGACATCGCATCATATGAAACTGGCTCCAACCCAGTTGCATACGAATGAGTATGCATTTATACATGGCACATGCATGATATTCGTCGAGTTTTCCAATAGTGAATCTACCTTAGAGGGCATCAAGTTCATTTAAAACTTCAAGAGACGTAAGGGGAGTTGTTCTGGAGTCGTAAAACTCTCCCTAGTGCTCCTAAGTTGGTCCACGATCACTACATAAGTGACTGCTCTTAGCATATGTGCATGGTAAGATCTTAGCACGTCATTCTAGGTTTCAAACTTACGCCACTGCTACCATGGCGCAAAGTCTTTAACTGCTGGGCTACTGCTGTCGACAATGTAAGGGGAGTTTCTCGTACATTCTTCTAGATTCAGTAAGACATCGTCAAGTTGTAATTGGTGCATGGAAAAGATTGAATGATTTCAAGAAAGCTTGGGTTTATGTGTGTTTTCCACCTAATTTGGCATAATGATATCTAGAAAGAGATGAGTGTCACTTCAAATTCAATCATGGGAGCCCTAGTTCAAGTCTTACCTTGAAATAATCAATCCTTCGATTCCTACAGGTATCTATCTCTAATCTATGACACTATGACAACAGTTATTATTTAGAATGGGTTTTAGAACATAAAATTGTATTATTGGAGTATAATGATATCAGATTCCTAATTACCGATAAGTTTTTATTCGGGATTAGGCCTTCTAAAATAGGATCATAGCATTGTGTTTCCCGATGCTGACTTGGAAATGATAAGAGGAAGAGCGATGAGAAAGTTGCGACATTCACCCTATTGGGGCTGCAGCCCCCCGTCAAGGAGGGAAGGGACTCAGGCTGACATCGAGGAAGTAGAAATCTTAGCAAGCAACGATATGGTTAGCCATAACAGTGTAGAATCTAGTCATGAACTAGAAGTTAGATAATAATAAGAAAATTAGTCATTGACTCCAAAAGTGCAGTTTGTTGTTAAGCATAAGAAGCCGCTGCCTACGAAACAACCTACTTCTACTCCCTTAAAACCGAAGATTACTCTTTATTCTAAAAATATATTCAAGTGTCTTAGAGAGATCCCAATTGACATAGGATCTTATTATTTGAAACGTCTATATCAACGGGTTCTGTCCAAGCTTCAAATATGATACAGCCTCTAATAGCGTAGGGGAAAATACTCTAGTCGACAAGTGTAATGACCCGAAAATCCGGTCCAATTTGAGCTGACCAAAAACACAAGTCCAACCCCAAATTAAACTGAAAATACCGGTCATTAATGAAAGAAATTAGAGGGTGAGGAAAGACAAGATAGAAATTTAGAATAGAAGAAGAATAAGAACACAACATCAGAGTAACACGAACCTCACAGCGGAACGAAACAACATATAATAGATAACATATCATTGAAATCAAACCATTATATGAATACAATAACATTATCAGAGTACATCACTTACAACACAACGGAAATAACCTATAGCTATAATAATCTTGAAGCCTCCTGCTCCAAGCTCTTCCAGTATATCTGTAAATCCCGACTACTTGAATGCCCGTACAAATTTAGGCACCCAAAAGTTTAGGGAAAACAAAACAAAATAACTCCGGGTAAGTCATGGGACTGGTGTGAGTAATACGGTTTAAAACAATTCAAGCAGGTAAATGATATCTCATAAGACCACGCCGTATAACGGAACGGGTTTTTCCCTTATGAGAATCCAAAATATCTTTATATCAAAAACCTTTTGATATTATAATAATGTATATCAACCACAACTATAATAATCATCTAGCAGAAACGCTTTCATCTCACGTTCTACATATATAGTATAACATCAAAACCGCAAGCACGTATTGGGTAATGGATTTTCAACTATGACAAGGTATGGAACCACCTTTCACTAGTGTACCTCTAGAGAAGAATACATTGGGTTCAACAATAACATCTTGCAACCCGACCACACATGACCGACCACTCATTTCGCTTGAGTGTATCGAATGTAGATCACCAACGATTGGGATCAGCAACCGTTTCCCGAATGGGACAGCATCAACAATAGATTTTTAGAAGTAAATGAAGCTCTAGATCAGGTGATTATACACCCTACTTCGGTGCGACCGACTTAGCCATGCTGCCTGCCCGATTTCTGTCATTTATCGGATGATGAGGCCAGTAGCTATGCTTTATCATCACACCAGATTCACTTTGAATGCCACATAATCAAATCCATCAAATCACCGATTGACGTCTACAATAATACATTATGTGTTAGCCAAAAGAAGTTTCCTTCTCCGCTTCCACTCTTGGTATGGTCGGAGAAATCAATATACGTGATCATCTGGAAATACTCTGTCAGACATCCCTCCATACAAGTCATCCAGGAACAGGATGAACCGAAGGCACTATTCTGTAAACAGGATAGCCCTTGCATAACTCCGTCTTCAATTTCCTTTGGCATATAAGATTCGCAACGCTTATGCCAATACAGAGTGGTTCTTTGGATAATAATCTAACCGGTCTCTCAATATTAACAACGTTTAAATGGTCAAAAATTTGATAGTCTGTGATTTAACTATCGAAGAAAAACAGGTGTGCAAACAACGATATTATTTCCAAAGGGAAATTTATATCGATCAAACATCATTCAACATTTATATCTTTATTTCATTAATTTACTTATCTCCTGTTTCCCTATATTCAATATTTCTTATTTTCTAAATTTGGAAAATATATGTTATTAACAATGGAAAACATTTCCATTTCTTGTTTTCTTTATTAGAAAACATTTCTGGTTTCTTTTATGGAAAACATTTCCAAAGCTTCTTCATTGGACTTAGACAGATGTTTAAACAAACCACCGCGATGCCAACTCAAACCATTTCCTTTAATTACCAAATTCACTTAACCATTCTTTACCATCGAACCTTAACCATTCCTTAGTTAAAATGAAGTCAATCAAGTTGGGGTAATACTACCTCTCAGACCTTAACTGAATAACGTTTCTAACCTTGAAATAGACAAAGTTCACCCTTCTAATTCTTTAACAAACTTCCTTACGTAACTCTCTTTCAAATCTTTTCTATTCGATAATTCTTTCCTTCGATAAGGTATATTCGATAACTCTATTCAATTTATTCTATTCACTTAACTCTTTTGATTTAACTTTAACTCTATTCACTTAACTCCTATCGAATAAACTATATTCGATAACTCTTTTAATTCTATTTGAATAAACTATATATTTGATTAACTCCTTTTACTCTATTCGAATAAACTATATTCGATTAACTCTTTTATTCTATTTGAATAAACTATATATTCGATTAACTCCTTTATTCTATTCGAATAAACTATATTTTCGATTAACTCCTTTATTCTATTTGAATAAACTATATATTCGATAAACTCCTTTATTCTATTTGAATAAACTATATATTCGATTAACTCCTTTACTCTATTCGAATAAACTATATTCGATTAACTCCTTTATTATATTTGAATAAACTATATATTCGATTAACTCCTTTATTCTATTCGAATAAACTATATTCGATTAACTCTTTTGCTTTAACTCTAATCGATTAAACTAAGATCGATTAACTCCTTTTAACTCGATTAAACTAGCATCGATTAACTCCTTTTAACTCGATTAAACTATTCATTTATAAAGATTTACTTTTAGTAACGGTTCTTCACTTTACAAATGATTTCCCTTTTTTAATTCTATTTGTAAATGGCTTTACAAATCTCCCCTATTCAGTCTCATTTGTAAATGATTTACAAACATTTCTCTTTCTGATTGATTAGAAAATGGTTTACAAACCTTCCTCGTTCTAATCTATTTTCTAATGGTTTTACACTATTTCCTTTTCAATCCTATTTGTAAATGGTTTACAAATATTTCCTTATATATCTTTATTTATTCTACTCTAGTTATTTACTTTTTTCTATTCTATTCGTTTTATCAACATTTTCCCTTTTATTAAACTCTATTCGTTTTATAAACATTCCCCTTTTATTTACTTTCGAAATATTTCCTTTTATAAAATCTATTGATTTTATAAAATCCCTTTATTTCAATATACATTGAAATAATTCTTTTTATATCCCAGGGTCTTTTATGATATTTAAAATATCGAATAACAAGGATCAATATCATTCCAACACACATAATCCATCACAGATTATATAACACATCATATATCACAATATATGAGAAACAGTAAAATAAATGTTGAGGAATCGAGTCAGATTCCTCCAACCTGTTTCCCTGCATCCACAGATGTTACACAATAAAATCAACATCACTTTCAGTTCCATATGACATATTCTGTTAAACAGAATCAATATAGAAATTCAACTAACTGACTAGCAGTTCAATCAAACAGTTAATACACAATCAATCAATATTTAACAGTTCTAAAAATACTACATGAAATTATAAACTGTTCAGCGTTAATGAGATTTACTCACATTGGACTATCATCGTTAATTAACGATAATTGTCATCGATTCAGATTGGACAATTTATTTCGCTATAAATTGTAACGGGCTCAAATGGACTTCCAGTCAGCTTCATTGTAGAGCCCCCGTCCAGACGATCCTGTCGGATCTTGTTTCGCTGAATTTTGATACCGTATGGATAAGTTATGGGATTTACAAATTGCATCCATTATTTAAATTTAAAACTAAACACTATTATAATTAAACTTGGGCTTAACCTTTTATATTGAGCCCGACTTCAACTTCAACAGCCCACCAACCCGTTGTAGCGCATCCTTTCTTCCCCGAATTTCATCCCGTTTCCAGTATTCGATTCAAACACCATTTCCTTCATTTCGATCTTCAGCCACTCCTCCTCTTTACCATTTAAAACCAAAAAGAAAATTCCAACATCTTCTCCTTCTCGCGAGCTATCTCCTCATACTGAAAAGGTCCACCTTGCACCCACCATGATAATCGCGACTACAGGATCTCTCGTGCTCTATCAGACACCAATCGACGGTGATGACCACCGAACAACCCCACATTTTGCACACGGGTGCCAAATCCACCCCTAAATTCGAATATGATTTCAAAACTTCAATTCGATGCACAAAAATCTCAATTCAATCAACCCTAGCTTCTACAGTACTTACGGCTTCACCCCCAAACGAAAATCGAGCGTGATGAAAACTGTGCGGAAATGAAGAGGACGATCCCATAAACACACACAAACTACTCTCGAGATTTATGGATTTTGTTTGGAATTTCTATGGATTTTCAAAGATTCATTTTTACTGTATATTTTTCTCCTGAGGCTACGGCGCATGTTTTGACTAGAGAAGGAATTAGGTCTTAAGAATGGAAGTTGATGTCTATTTATAGGAAATAGATTTTAGATATTTTAGCTTAGATATTTTCAGATATTTTTCTTTTATTATTTTATATCCGTTTTAGCCTTCTAAAAATCCGTATGATCACACACGATGTTCAAAAATCACGGAAATGGTCATGTAGCTACAGATCGACATTACGGTCCCAACGAAACTGGTTTCGTCGAATTCCGACTCCGTTTGCTCACACAGTGTATTTTGAACCGTCAAAATACTGACTGTTTTTCAGTCTAAAAATCCGTACGGCCACACAGTGACTCTAAAAATCACGGAATTTGGAATCTAGCAATAATTTGATGTTGCGGATCCAACAAAATTAGTTTCGTCGAATTTCGACTTCGTTTGCAAAAGTGGCTATTTTTAAAGCTCTGAATGACCCATTTAAATATATAAATATATTAAATATTTATAAATAAATATTATCGTATATATTCGCTGAGGAATATCATACAGCTCCAGCATAATTATATATTCGCTATTCCGAGTTCAGATTGAATCGATATTCAATTTTATATTGAAAAATCCTTTTATAACGTATATAAAGCGTTACGAATTATAAAGGAATTTCACAGTGACTTTTCTGAAATTTGATTTGGATGTAAATCAAAATCTACACGATGAAATCCCGATTTTTCTCTTCCATTAGAAAGATATACTCCACCAGCTCCACATGTTTCTTGTTTCATAGAAATCCGGCTTAAAACGAATCATGTACATTCAGTTGAAGTTCAAATCGCCAAATAGCGAACTACAGCTCCATTTCAAGCTCGATTATAATTATATTATAATTTATTCGTTCAACCATCGTTAATTAAATATATTCGTTATTCTAATTCAAATTCTAAACTGAATTAAATGTCATACATGATCCAGTTCACACCATATCGCCATTTCAGCCAATTCTGATTATTTCAAAATTAAATATATTATTTAATTTATTATTTTAATTAAATATTCATCATTATTAAATTCCACGACCATTAAATCCTCTATATCACTATTTATATAATTAAATAAATTAATTAAAACACCTCTGCCAATGCGGGTCATTACAATCTTTCCCACTTAAAGCAATTTCGTCCTCGAAATTGCTAAAAGGTAGAGGACGACCCTATCGACTGGTTAGAACATATTTGTTCACTTCCTAATTTCAGTTTCAACTGAACCAATTTAATTTCAATTGAATTATTAATTAATTCTTATCAACGAAAATTTTCAAAAATCCTGAAAATTTTCTAATGCCTTAACTTTTCGAAAAATTTCGCCAGCACCTCCTTTGTACTGGTCAATACGTCAAACTCCAACTCGCCTCTCTGGGCCATCTCCATCCCAAAAGAAAATCAAACAGCTAAGCGGCTTGCCAATTCGGCTCATAAATCTTATATCCAATAGAAATATAAACTTGTACCTTTTGTCGGCATATCATTATATCCTTTCCACCTGTTATCAATTCAGCGGATACAAGGTCATCCCAATCAAATTCCAATCTGCTTTTATCCACAACACAACCATTCGCTTATATCCGAGCCAAATATCATTTCAACTCGAGTTTCTTCTCGATTCCAAACTCTTAACTTGATTATCACATTACACTTCAAATTTGAATCTCACTATCCAATTTGTCTTGATATCATTCTAATTCAATCTCAGTTACCACTTTACTGGCTTTAATTCAATTTTGCTTTCACAAATTTCTGTTAAATTTGTTTTTAATTCAAACAGTTTCCCTGGGAGTTTTTAAACAAATTACTCTTTTCAAAAATTAAATTTTCCTTTTGAACACGTCACTGAGACCTTAATTAATATTCCATTAGTTAAATCACTTCTCTATTTCTTTATCAATATTTGTTAACCAAATATTTTCAATAACCATATTGGCCTTTTATTTTATTTGGAAAACATTTCCGAATATCGCCTTCCTCTATTTTCTAAACTTTAGAAAATATATGCTATTTATAATTGGAAAATATTCCAATTACTTATCTCTTTTCCGATCTCGTTTATTTCTATACTTAGGAAATATTCTTTATTATATTTCCAAGCTTACATTATTTGGGTTAAAACGGATGTTGTGTAAAACATCCTTACGACAACCCAAATACTATATTCAACTAACTGTTATTCAACATTGATCTTCGAGCCTGAAATCTTACTATTTATTTGTTAATAATGAAATCAATCAAGTTGGGGTATAACTACCTCTCAGACCTTGACTGAATAACATTTATAACGTCAAAACAGATATGACTACTTACTCGAATAATAAATACCCTACAACTACTTATTCACTTTTAAACACGTATACACTTCCTCTTTCTATTCTTACTAGATTTTATTCTTAGTCTTCCTTTTTGATTTTACTATTCTATTTCTAAGTTCATTTCCTTATCGACTTCTATATATATATATCGATATGTTGATTTCTAACTATCAAATTATCTTAAAAATATTCTAACTCCTTAAATTCTCGGAAAAAATCGCCATAACCTCGTTTGTACCAGGAGCATCGGGATATTTCAAATAGCCTCCCATGGACCTCACCAATCCAAAAGAAAAAGAAAAAGCCAAGCGACTAGCTGATACAGCGCATAAAATCTCATATGTGAATCTAATACATATCTTTTCATCGAGCATTCTATTTATATACCTTCATACCTTATCCATACCTATCTCATGTATATTTATACATGCCCAATCTATTTTAACTATACCTGATCGTTTTAACTCAATTCGTTAATTAATTTGTTAAATAACTCTTTAGTCTATTTCACTTTTATATTTGAACATGACACGTTCAAATATATTTTAACTTGCTTATTAACTAATTTGAATCCAAATTTCAAATTTTAGTTCTATATTTGATTTCGAATATCCATTTACAAATCCAATTCACCTTTCAAAGTTCAACTTCAAATTCAAAACTCGATTAACTAGTTCCTCTTCGACTTAGTTAATTCTATTCAATTTCTTTTCAAATTTTATATCACTTCTATTATTCAAATCTATATATCAAATTCTATTCAAATTCGATTCAAATTCTATATATTCAAATTCTATAGTATAAATTCCATTTGAATTCTATATTCAAATTCTATATCTTCAAATCCTATAATTGAATTCCTTTTGAATTTTATATTCAAATTCCATTTGAATTTCTATATTCAAATTCCATTTGAATTTCTATATTCAAATTCCATTTCACTTTCAATATTCAAATCCTATATTTGAATTCCTTTATATTTTCTATATTCAAATTCCATTTGAATTTCTATATTCAAATTCCATTTGAATTTCTATATTTAAATTCTATATCACTTCCATTGAATTTCATATATTCAAACTCCCTTTGAATTTCTATATTCAATTTCTATTTCAAAATTTCTTTATTTATTCTTTATTATAAATCCCATTTTGAAATTCAACACAACTTGTCTTTCCCAAAACAATTTCAAAATAGTATCTCTGGTAGTAATTCGTCACTTACAACTCGAAAATGAATACTGATGATGCAGCTGTCATCATCGGAATCTATTTTCCAGCGATCGAAGTGAGTTCAATACTATAAAACCATTTCTAAACATTTCCACTTTGAAATTCATTTCAAAATATAATTCACACTGCTTGTAAAACAATTTAAAATCTCCCAGGATCTTAAATTTTCCTTATTTTTAATACAAATCCATTTACAAACACTTATCCAATTCTCCAGAGTTTTAACTCAATTTCTGGTTTAAATTTCAGATTTAAATCATCTGATTTCACGTATTTCACTTATATGAATTCTGATTGATTATTTACATAACCATTTAATTTATAATCTTACTCGATTATAATAACAACCAATATATCCATTATACTATAATTTTGATATATATATATAATATATATATATATATATATATATATCTTCTCTATATCAAGATATACCTTGGGTAAACTTATTTTAATTTACCCTCTTTTCAAAACATATCGTGTTGACCCATCGTATTTGAGTGTTTATAAACTCCTACCGATACAGTGGTTCAAACTGATCGACCAAAACTCATAAACGACTCAACCAATAAATCTCCACAATATAAAACAATTTTATATATCAATAAAAAATACGTTCACTCGTATACATACACTCAACTCAATCTACGGTATTACTAACCCCATCTCTACTGAGTCACGCCATAGAGCCAAGGTAATTCACTTAACCTTAAGCTCTGATACAACCTGTAATGACCCGAAAATCCGGTCCAATTTGAGCTGACCAAAAACACAAGTCCAACCCCAAATTAAACTGAAAATACCGGTCATTAATGAAAGAAATTAGAGGGTGAGGAAAGAAAAGATAGAAACTTAGAATTGAAGAAGATGAAGAACACAACATCAGAGTAACACGAACCTCACAACGGAACGAAACAACATATAATAGATAACATATCATTGAAATCAAATCATTATATGAATACAATAACATTATCAAAGTACAACACTTACAACACAGCGGAAATAACCTATAGCTATAATAATCTTGAAGCCTCCTGCTCCAAGCTCTTCCAGTATATCTGTAAATCCCGACTACTTGACTGCCCGTACAAATTTAGGCACCTAAGAGTTTAGGGAAAACAAAACAAAATAACTCCGGGTCAGTCATGGGACTGGTGTGAGTAAAACGGTTTAAAACAATTCAAGCAGGTAAATGATATCTCATAATACCACGCCATATAACGGAACGGGTTTTTCCCTTATGAGAATTCAAAATATCTTTATATCAAAAACCTTTTGATATTATAATAATGTCTATCAACCACAACTATAATAATCATCTAGCAGAAACGCTTTCATCTCACGTTCTACATATATAGTATAACATCAAAACCACAAGCACGTATTGGGTAATGGATTTTCAACTATGACAAGGTATGGAAACACCTTTCGCTAGTGAACCTCTAGAGAGGAATACACTGGGTTCAACAAGAACATCTTGCAACCCGGCCATACATGACCGACCACTCATTTCGCTTGAGTGTATCGAATGTATATCACCAACGGTTGGGATCAGCAACCATTTCCCGAATGGGACAGCATCAACAATAGATTTTTAGAAGTAAATAAAACTCTAGATCAGGTGATTATACACCCTACTTTGGTGCGACCGACATAGCCATGCTGCCTGCCCGATTTATGTCATTTACCGGATGATGAGGCTAGAAGCTACGCTTTATCATCACACCAGATTCACTTTGAATGCCACATCATTAAATCCATCAAATCATCGATTGACGTCTACAACAATACATTATGTGTTAGCCAAAAGAAGTTTCCTTCTCCGCTTCCACTCTTGGTATGGTCGGAGAAATCAATATACGTGATCGTTTGGAAATACTCTGTCAGACATCCCTCCATACAGGTCATCCAGGAACAGGATGAACCGAAGGCACTATTTTGTAAACAGGATAGCCCTTGTATAAATCCGTCTTCAATTTCCTTTGGTATATATGATTCGCAATGCTTATGCCAATACAGAGTGGTTCTTTGGATAATAATCCAACCGGTCTCTCAATATTAAGAACGTTAAAATGGTCAAAACTTTGATAGTCTGTGATTTAACTATCGAAGAAAAATAGGTGTGCAAACAACGATATTATTTCCAAAGGGAAATTTATATCGATCAAACATCATTCAACATTTATATCTTTATTTCATTAATTTACTTATCTCCTGTTTCCCTATATTCAATATTTCTTATTTTCTAAATTTGGAAAATATACGTTATTAACAATGGAAAACATTTCCATTTCTTGTTTTCTTTATTAGAAAACATTTCTGGTTTCTTTTATGGAAAACATTTCCAAAGCTTCTTCATTGGACTTAGACAGATGTTTAAACAAACCACCGCGATGCCAACTCAAACCATTTCCTTTAATTACCAAATTCACTTAACCATTCTTTACCATCGAACCTTAACCATTCCTTAGTTAAAATGAAGTCAATCAAGTTGGGGTAATACTACCTCTCAGACCTTAACTGAACAACGTTTCTAACCTTAAAATAGACAAAGTTCACCCTTCTAATTCTTTAACAAACTTCCTTAAGTAACTCTCTTTCAAATCTTTTCTATTCGATAATTCTTTCCTTCGATAAGGTATATTCGATAACTCTACTCAATTTATTCTATTCACTTAACTCTTTTGATTTAACTTTAACTCTATTCACTTAACTCCTATCGAATAAACTATATTCGATATCTCTTTTAATTCTATTTGAATAAACTATATATTTGATTAACTCCTTTTACTCTATTCGAATAAACTATATTCGATTAACTCTTTTATTCTATTTGAATAAACTATATATTCGATTAACTCCTTTATTCTATTCGAATAAACTATATATTCGATTAACTCCTTTATTCTATTTGAATAAACTATATATTCGATTAACTCCTTTATTCTATTTGAATAAACTATATATACGATTAACTCCTTTATTCTATTCGAATAAACTATATTCGATTAACTCCTTTATTATATTTGAATAAACTATATATTCGATTAACTCCTTTTACTATCTATTCGAATAAACTATATTCGATTAACTCTTTTGCTTTAACTCTATTCGATTAAACTAACATCGATTAACTCCTTTTAACTCGATTAAACTAACATCGATTTACTCCTTTTAACTCGATTAAACTAACATCGGTTAACTCCTTTTAACTCGATTAAACTATTCATTTAAAAAGATTTACTTTTAGTAACGGTTCTTCACTTTACAAATGATTTCCCTTTTTTAATTCTATTCCTAAATGGTTTTACAAATATCCCCTATTCAATCTCATTTGTAAATGATTTACAAACATTTCTCTTTTTGATTGATTTGTAAATGGTTTACAAACCTTCCTCGTTCTAATCTATTTTCTAATGGTTTTACACTATTTCCTTTTCAATCCTATTTGTAAATGGTTTACAAATATTTCCTTATATATCTTTATTTATTCTACTCTAGTTATTTACTTTTTTCTATTCTATTCGTTTTATCAACATTTTCCCTTTTATTAAACTCTATTCGTTTTATAAACATTCCCCTTTTATTTACTTTCGAAATATTTCCTTTTATAAAATCTATTGATTTTATAAAATCCCTTTATTTCAATATACATTGAAATAATTCTTTTTATATCCCAGGGTCTTTTATGATATTTAAAATATCGAATAACAAGGATCAATATCATTCCAACACACATAATCCATCACAGATTATATAACACATCATATATCACAATATATGAGAAACAGTAAAATAAATGTTGAGGAATCGAGTCAGATTCCTCCAACCTGTTTCCCTGCATCCACAGATGTTACACAATAAAATCAACATCACTTTCAGTTCCATATGACATATTCTGTTAAACAGAATCAATATAGAAATTCAACTAACTGACTAGCAGTTCAATCAAACAGTTAATACACAATCAATCAATATTTAACAGTTCTAAAAATACTACATGAAATTATAAACTGTTCAGCGTTAATGAGATTTACTCACATTGGACTATCATCGTTAATTAACGATAATTGTCATCGATTCAGATTGGACAATTTATTTCGCTATAAATTGTAACGGGCTCAAATGGACTTCCAGTAAGCTTCATTGTGGAGCCCCCATCCAAACGATATTGTCGGATCTTGTTTCGTTGAATTTCGATACCGTATGGATAAGTTATGGGATTTACAAATTGCATCCATTATTTAAATTTAAAAATAACACTATTATAATTAAACTTGGGCTTAACCTTTTATATTGAACCCGACTTCAACTTCAACAACCCACCAACCCGTTGCAGCGCATCCTTTCTTCCTCGAATTTCATCCCGTTTCCAGTATTCGGTTCAAACACCATTTCCTTCATTTTGATATTCAACTGCTCCTCCTCTTTACCATTTAAAACCAAAAAGAAAATGCCAACATCTTCTCCTTCTCGCGAGCTATCTCCTCATACTGAAAAGGTCCACCTCGCACCCACCATGATAATCGCGACTACAGGATCTCTCGTGCTCTATCAGACACCAATCGACGGTGATGACCACCGAACGACCCCACATTTTGCACATGGGTGCCAAATCCACCCCTAAATTCGAATATGATTTCAAAACTTCAGTCCGATGCACAAAAATCTCAATTCGATCAACCCTAGCTTCTACAGTACTTACGGCTTCACCCCCAAATGCAAATCAAGCGTGATGAAAACTGTGCGGAAATGAACAGGACGATCCCATAAACACACACAAACTACTCTAGAGATTTATGGATTTTGTTTGGAATTTCTATGGATTTTCAAAGATCCATTTTTACTGTATATTTTTCTCCTGAGGCTGCGGCGCATGTTTTGACTAGAGAAGGAATTAGGTCTTAAGAATGGAAGTTGATGTCTATTTATAGGAAATAGATTTTAGATATTTTAGCTTAGATATTTTCAGATATTTTTCTTTTATTATTTTATATTCGTTTTAGCCTTCTAAAAATCCGTATGATCACACACGATGTTCAAAAATCACGGAAATGGTCATGTAGCTACAGATCGACATTACGGTCCCAACGAAACTGGTTTCGTTGAATTCCGACTCCGTTTGCTCACACAGTGTATTTTGAACCGTCAAAATACTGACTGTTTTTCAGTCTAAAAATCCGTACGGCCACACAGTGACTCTAAAAATCACGGAACTTGGAATCTAGCAATAATTTGATGTTGCGGATCCAACAAAATTAGTTTCGTCGAATTCCAACTTCGTTTGCAAAAGTGGCTATTTTTAAAGCTCTGAATGACCCATTTAAATATATAAATATATTTAAATATGATTAAATTAAATATTTATAAATAAATATTATCGTATATATTCGTTGAGGAATATCATACAGCTCCAGCACAATTATATATTCGCTATTCCGAGTTCAGATTGAATCGATATTCAATTTTATATTGAAAAATCCTTTTATAACGTATATAAAGCGTTACGAATTAAAAAGGATTTTCACAGCGACTTTTCTGAAATTTGATTTGGACGTAAATCAAAATCTACACGACGAAATCCCGATTTTTCTCTTCCACTAGAAAGATATACTCCACCAGCTCCACACGTTTCTTGTTTCATAGAAATCCGGCTTAAAACGAATCCTGTACATTCAGTTGAAGTTCAAATCGCCAAATAGTGAACTACAGTGCCATTTCAAGCTCGATTATAATTATATTATAATTTATACGTTCAACCATCGTTAATTAAATATATTCGTTATTTTAATTCAAATTCTAAACTGAATTAAATATCATAGATGATCCAGTTCACACCATATCGTCATTTCAGCCAATTCTGATTATTTCAGAATTAAATATATTATTTAATTTATTATTTTAATTAAATATTCATCATTATTAAATTCCACGACCATTAAATCCTCTATATCACTATTTATATAATTAAATAAATTAATTAAAATACCTCTGCCAATGTGGGTCATTACAACAAGGCTCCGACACATGATCTATTGGGGGAACACTAGGAAAATCGCACTCGCATACACTCACTGCTGCATACTGGCTTCAAATTGTACTCCTTAGATTAATGCATCGCTTTTATTCTTAAAGGTACAATGCGTCGTTTTTAATATAATCTAATGTGCAAGTCCTCTTCTTTCCAATCTTTTCTCGATGATCGAGATTATGATTTTGGCTGTCAATCAATAGATAAATACGAAAAAAGAGATAGTTCAGACAAGGACTACTTAGGATAGAGAAAATCCCATGTACCCAAAGTCTCTTATCCTCATGTACCCAACCAATCTGGATATCCTAATTTCAACTTTTTGCAATTAAGTCATCTTTCTCTCTGGTTGTTAAGGGATTAATTGTAAAAAAAATTAAAAATCAAGACTTGTGATTGGTTGGATATAAGAAGATAGAGAATTTTAGGTACAGGGGATTTAATTCCATGGCAAGGATAAATATTAGTCAAAAACTCAACGGCCTTGCCATAAAGATGTTGTTCCCCATGCTAGTGTTTATAAACACAACAATTGGACCATCACACTATTACGATTTTGTGACGACCCCAAATCCCGTTCTGATGGAGACAAGGGTAATCTTTGGAATATAACATAGAAACAGATAATAGCAGAACAGAATTAAATAAATACACCGGATAATGAACAATAGAATATACCGGATAAAAGTAATCATCAGAGTTACACAGTAAACAGGATCTTACTTAGTACAAATACAGTTCAACTATACATAAATGTCTACAGCGGAAATAAACAAAATATGTACAATAGGAGCTGAACAGCATAAAAAGAGATAAATAATAGAATCTATCTTCAGCTCCAGCTATCCAGAAAGAACCAGCTAAACCTGAATACAAGGCTGCCCGTGTAGAAAAAGGGGCACCCGAGTTTGAAAGTGAAACAAACTACGAGTCGGTCATGGGACTGGTATGAGAAATCTATTCAACACATATATAATATGGCCAATCACAGGACCACGCCACTTTCATGGAACGGGTTTACTCCATCGGATTGCCAGTGCTTTAAAACAAATCATTCTTTTAACCATCGCTATGCTTTTTATAAAAATGAAGCCATTATAAGACTCAGTTCCCATCACACAATGCAACGCAAACCGGAGGATAGAGTTTTTACCTTATAACGGCCAAAATATGCTTGATACGAATAAAAAAAAGGCATTTGATATTATTGCTAGTGTTTATATGTTTTGAAAACAATTTCAAATCATAACTATCAATCATAGACGACATGAGCGTCCCATGCCACTATGTCGCCAAATATATATATATACAATCGAAACCGCACAGTCACGTATTTGGAAATTGGATTTCCGTCATGAACCAAGGCAAAAGATAGTCCTTACCGAATTCGAGACTGCCTAGCCCGAGTCTCAGGATCAGAACGCATCGACCCTTGGATCGTCAGGGCCGGTCCACACGGAGTGGATTAAAATGCCTGAACACTACGTTTCCCCGCCCTTTGGGGCGTAAGCGAACCAACGAATGGCTCCATCGGACCCGGATCGTCCGATCTAACCGAGGCGCCTCACAACAGCAACAACCACATAGGTGAAAAGTATATAAATGCCAGGGCTGGTAGGTCACTGACACCACCCTAGCTAGGAAGAAATGCATGCCCTCCCTGAGGTCCTTCTCCCGTTTTTGGTTCATACCGGGGTGTGAAGCTCGCGATTTCACGTTATACACAAAGCTACGCCTCACTGGCGGCGCTTTGATCATCATTACAAGACTTTGCTTTTCAACAGAAGCCCTGTTCATTTGCCACTTAGGCATGCCACACTAGCAATTCATGCCATGCGACTGATGTCCATCGATATACAACCTCTGAGCTCGTGCGTTTCAGAGAAGGGCGTTAAGCAAAAGAATAAATTCTCCGCCGCCAAACAGATGTATATTTAATAGAGATCAATCAACACAGAATAAAATCCAATGTCAGACACACCGTCCATTTACAAGTCCGTTCTGGGTCTGAACGAAACCGGAGGCACTAAATACCTCGCAAACCCTTCGATCACCACGTACGTCTGGACGATCACCACTCATTATCCATATTTCGGATGCCTCCCAATCAGGACCTCGGTTACCATCCAAACGAGGTGAAGATTTCCGGTCTTAGACCATCGTCTTCATCTTCGACTTTCAATCGTCGGTCAATTATTTGAAATGAGAATTAACTCGGCCTTTTCAAATAATTCACGTATATTTAGAGTTTCAAATCAATTTATTTCAATGGTTAAATCATTCGACAACACCAATTTTGTTCTTTAATGTAATTTTCACACCAAACACATTCAACCATCAAATACCACATAAATCGAGCAAATTCAGTTTATTTCCATTCCATATCGTTTATGATATTTTATAACGTTTTATCGCTATTTTTATTGATTTTAAAATAGCCAATTTATTCAAAACGACGCTTCGGGCCATAACGCGGCCGTGGCACTGTTTTTCTTCAGATTTGATTTACACATATATGAAAATCTAACCGTTGGATCTTCACAAAATTTATATCATTAGAAAGGTCTTTTCAAAACGAATCCAACGGTTCCAGTTTCGGGAAAATCCGACGGTCTGATCCCCCGGTACAATCGTTTGAAGTTTCGTTTTCAAAATACGAACTGCAGCGTCGTTATTCGATTAAATAAAATTATATTTATATATATATATAAAAATATAATCGTTTATGGCGCTATTTTTCTTCAGATTTGAATTAAACATTCCAGACAATCCAACCGTTGGATTTTTACAAGGTTGGTGCCGTTGGAAAGATATTTCCAAGGCGAACCCGACAGTTGCGGTTTCGGGAAAATCCAATGGTCGGATTTCCCGCACTAGTTGTTTGAAATCACGGTTTCAAAAAACGAACTGCACGGCCATGTTTCGTTTTAATTTTATTTATATTTATATATTTATATAAATATAGTTCATTCAACAATTTCAATATCGTTTTCACTTCAAATATTTCACTAACGCCTTTAAATTTCGGAAAATTTCGCCATAACCTCCTTTGTACGGGAGGGGCTGGGAAAATTCCCAAATAGCCACACGGGCGTCTCATGTCAAAAAGAAAAAAGAAAAAGCCAAGCGGCTAGCCAACAGGCTCATAAAATCATCACCCAAACAAAACAGTAAATGTGTACCTATTTGTCGGGCACAAAATTTTATTCCTCTTCTCTAGTCCCTTTGCTATAACCTGTTCAATAAATATGCATGTACATATATACAGTTCTTATCATTTATCATTTTCCATTCAACTTCATATTTGATTCCATTTGGTTTAAAAATACCATTCATTCTAATGTTGCATGCATAGGTAAAAATCACATCATTAGCTAATTAATGAATATTTCAACTCATGCGTATTTATTTGAACGAGTTGCTATTTTTAACACTTCACATTTCAACAATTCATGTATATAATAAAAATGTGATTTTTATTGTTAAACAATTTATTTCAAAACACTATTATTTTACATAGTTTATATAGGTGATAAAAATAGGTTTTTTATTGTAAAACAATTTATTTTAAAACGAGATTATTTTACATAGTCCATATAGTTGATAAAAGGTGATTTTTATTATGAAACAATTTATTTCAAAATATGAATACCGTTCAACACATGAATTTCAATTCAACGAATGAATATCGGTTCAACACATGAAGGTTTTCTGTAGTTTCTATATATAGATAAAAATGTGATTTTTATATTTAAAACACGAATACCATTCAACACATGAATTTCTAATCAACGAATGAATATCGATTCAACACATGAAGGTTTTTTATTCAATGAATAAATATGGTTTCAGCAAATGAAAATGATTCAAACACATGAATATTATTCAAAATTTCGGCAGCATAACGGCAGGGTAGTTAAAACCGGGACCGTCCCTAGTACGGCTCCTCGCTCTACCTTAAAACCTCGCGGTTTTTGACAACGGAATCATGCATCTAGTTCGCACGCAGGCGGCATGTATATATTTATTTCATTTCCACAAACTAATCCCATGTGGTTTCAACCAAATATTTCTCAACCACAAACGGGTATTTTTCAACCACAATCAATCAATATCAACCACAAACAATCCCAAACAACCATTCGCTATCAATCAATTTTCACACCAATCACAATCAATAAATATCGTCCATGGTTTGTGGACGAGGGGCGTATATATATATATAAAGCAATTCACTTCTATTTCAACACATATATAATTTTTACAATGCATATATAACTTATACATCGAACGTACAACTTATACAACGCTTATACAAGAGGTGTACAACGCTTATATAACTCATACATCGACTATATAATTTATACATCGTCGTTTTCCATATCGTTTATAAATTAGAAATCTCACATTGGGTTCCACTCCACCAAAAATAGCAGAAGGCTCAGAAAAATATGCGGTCTTTTCTAAAATGTAGAAGACGTCCACACGGTCACGATGTTTCCTGTTTCATCGAATTTCGTTAACACAGCAAAAAGATATGATTTTTCAAAGTTTGCAACGGTTTAAAGGTGTTAAAACTGTTGAAAATATATATAAGCCGTACCTCAGCTGAAAGGTTCAAAACTAGGTTTGCGATTTTCGATCAAACCGTGAATCGATAGGAGGATCGGCCGATGCAGCGATGAAGAGGGAGGAGACGCGCGTCTACGCGCGGTGGTGGGGGTCCACTCGGCGGCGCCAGGCGACGACGGCGGCGGTTTGAAGTCGCCGACTTCAGAGCGTCGATTCTCCCTCCACAGGCCACGAAAAATTCCAAACTTTATATGGATTTGAAGATCTCGAGAAGATCTTCAAAAAGTTCAACTGTGGCACGAGCTAATTCGGCGTGGATTGATCAGAAAATGAGGGGGAAGGTTTTGAGTGGTTTCCGTCATTCGTCGGGGAGAGAGAAAAGAGGGATTTTCTAAAAAAAATTTAAAAATTCTGATAGGTCGGTGGGTCTTTAAAGGGGTTTTCTGACACGACCACCAATTGAAACCCAACGACTGTCGTCCCTAGCGTTTTACCCCCATTCCGAACACAACGGGATATGTTTCGAAGGCCCATTCAAATGTTTCAGTCAGTTTTCCATCAAATTTAAAATATATAACATTCAATATTCGATTTGAACGTACATTTCAATTTGCCAGGGCCACCCACTGATTCGAAAAATTCCAGAAAAATAAATCTAGCTATGTTTTGACGATACAGTCCCAACAGAACTAGTTTCGTCGAATTTTGAGACTGTTTGCATAAAGGCCCATTTTTGGTCGATCCAATTTAACTCTAATTGACCAAAACACATTTTCCTTTGCCACGCTCACATACTAGCTTCAAAAATTATGAAATTTGAAACCTAGCAATAACTTCACATCCCGGATCCAACAAAAGTCGTTTCGTCGAATTCCGAGGTCGTATGCAAAATGGCCAATTTCCCGGGCTATATAAATTCCATAGCGACCTTTCTGAAATTTCATTTGGCCATAACTTTTGCTTTCCGTTATGAAAATTCAATTTTTCAGATTCGTTAGAAAGGTATTCCCTAACAGATTTAGATATTTTTGGTTTCACTAAAATCCGTTTTGTTTTGCACCCGGTACAGTCCGACAAAGTTTGAATTCAATTTTTGAAACTGCATCGCCTTTTCAGGCCTTGTTTATAATTATAATTAATTATATTCGCTTTCAATTGTCGATTCAAACTCACTTTCCATTGCCATTATTTAAAATATTTATTTTAAAAATTTAAAATCCATTATTTTAGCCAATTTAAAAATTTTAAATTGGTTCAGATTTTCTGGGTCGTTACAGATTTCAATATGCTTTAATAACAACCAATCATGAACATTACAAAAAAAATGATTATTTGAAACTTCATAATATGGTCTTTAAACAAAAGAATTTGTATCTAGTTTAATTCTGACACTAATTTAAGATAAATAACAATGTCTCTAAAAAAAGGTGTCTAAATAAATTGAGACAACATGTATAGGTCTCTAGACCAGCAGAGACTTCCACCTTCCATCTCAAGAATGTCTCAAACTTAAAACATACTAAAGACAACTTACTTGTCTCTAATATGATAACAGAGACTCAGTATAATGCCTCAAATTTATCTTTTAAATAACTATTACCATTAAGCAAATATGTAATCCAATCATAAATGTTCCAGTTCTTTACGGATAATGAAATGGTAAATAATATCAAACCCATGGTGTAAATATTTATAATAATGTTTCAACAAATTTAGACAATAACATAAATAATCAATTCACTGACTGCAAAAATAGAATGCATATTATCCAAAAATGTCGCAATATTCAAAATACATAACATCACACAAACTTTCCAGTTTTCATGTCTACATTTTATCCTGAAGCTAGCACAAATTAACTTAAAATAGAATCTAAAAGCAACACTAGATAGAAAGATTGAAAGGTAAGTCATACTGCAAGGTTCTCTCTATCAACGTGGCATAACTGAAATTGTTGATGTCTTGAGATGATAGCCTATATCAGATTCGCATGCAGCTCCTGTGCATCTTTATCCTGAGAAATATGGTTCCCAAGTTAGTATAATGCTTGAAAAGGTTCCAGATTTCTTTTAAAGAGACTAAAATAGATGGCTTGATGTTTGTGAGATGACTACGAACTTGTATAAATAGTTCATTACATGATTATGACGTTAACTTTGAGCTGCAAATGCTAGACGCGACGATTGTAAAATTGACTAACGAGCTTATTGCGTTGTATGTTCTAGTTTTGCATAAAGGACTATAGGTTCAGTATGTTTTGATCTTTTTATTACTTGGCATTCTTTCGATTCATTTCCTAATCAAAATTCAATTTCCGTACAATATAGAGTGAGATTACGTAATAATTGGAAAACTGACAAATTTGCTATTTGACGTATTATAACATGACTCAAGTGTTTAACTTGCCATATTAACAAGGCATTCCCATTCCTATGGAAGAAAATATAATTTTTAAATGAGTTTATGAACAAATAAAATTGATATTACATCAGAACTAATTGCGAAATGCTTTTTTAAAGAAAACGCACGTATATGAAAACTTTCTGTCTAAAAGGATTGCAATCTCTAGTTAAACTGGAATGTTTGTATAATTTGAATACTCTAGGTAAACTGGATTGCTTGTATTATTTGAATACTTTTTTTTTTCAAATTCCCTACCATTTGATTCAATAACATGAAATAATAATTCATGCTTCCTAAAGAGATGTCACAAATAGTTCAGTAAACTTTAACAAAATAATGGCCTGACTCAACTTAAATAAAAACAGCAACCATGTTATGTGCATATAACATAATTGAAACAAGTTCAGATCTACATGCAACAGATCCAATAAGTGTGCTTGTCATTATCCATCCGGCTAGTAACTTTGATATCCAATTGTTTAGGTGTTTCACCACTGTTGTTGTCTTCTGCCGCACGGGAATTGAAAGCACGAAAGAAAGCTTCCATTATTGATTCTTGAGGTAAAGCACAATCTTAAAGGCTAGCATCATCTATTTTCAGAGGTTCACTTGATAGACAATTTACTTCAATTTTATCAGAATCTACATGTTTCTCTTTCTTCTCCATTTACTTTACTCTTCCTTCTGTATTTTTCTGTACTAAAGAATCCAGGATTCAAAGGCAGATTTCACTTCGTTTCCTTTTCTTCCCCTTCTTCTAAATTTATTTGAATACTTGTAATTGTTTGAAAATAGGATGGAAAAAAAGGAAATTTAATAAAACAAAGGGTAAATGTAGGATTACATGCTATTCAAAGTCTCATGGATGAAGATAAGAGTAAATCAATCAATAATAAAAGCAGTGTGCATTCTGTTCTCAGTTCGCACTAATGCACTAAAACAAACTAGGAGTAAAATAATGATGGAAAGAGAATACCACACAGTAAAATTCATTTTCAATCATATCTCACATCCGAATACAAAAATGAATACTTAAAAAATTATAGCGGCCCAAATTTTTAACCATTTTATTTAATATTTTAAAATGGTTTTAAATATTATTTTGAATTTAGTTGTATGAATTTAATAAATTTGAATATTTTATTAATATAAATAATAATTTAAATTTCCGTAATGGTCGGAATTTGTTGGATTTGCAATATAATGTGAACTGGCAATTTGAAAGGATTTAATATTGTTTGGTTTTGAATTATACTAACGATTTCGTATATTTAACGACGTTTGAACGTATCGTTTATAATTTAATTATAAAACGAGCTGCAGCGGCGCGATAGTTCGTAATATTATGCTTTGAACTTTAATTGGACGTACAAAATCCAATATAAGTCAGATTTCTTTGAAATAAGAAACGTCTGAATCTACTGGATAATATTTTTCCAATGGAAGAGAAAATTGATTTTTCATATTGTAGATTTTGTTTTATGTCCATATCAAATTTTGAAATAGTCACTATGAAAGTCGTTTTAAAAAATTAAAATGATTTATTATATAAATAAAAGGGGTTTTAAATTTATCGAATGCCGATTTGGCGTAGATTTCAACTCGAGATAATTTATTATGGAACTATATGGAATTCTGGTCAAGCATGGCTGATGATAATATTTATTATTTTTATATTGAGGTATTTTTAAATTATTTTATTTTAATTTAATTTGGATCATTGAAAAGAGACTTTATTCAAACGAGCTCCGTTTTCAACAAAACAAATTTTACTAACACCGTAATGGCTTATTATTGCTAGATTTCAAGTTTTGCATCAATTGGAGTTATTTTGTGAGCTAGAAAAATTAAATGTAAATAAATCGACCGTTTAAGCTTAAACAAGCGCCATTTGAGCAAACAGACTCGGTTTTTGACGAAACAAGTTTCATTAGGATCGTGACATCGAACTAAACCATGACGTTCATTTTCATCGCAAATAGGTTCGTGTTTGACCACAAAAACGAATAAACACAATCAGAATTGGCGATAGACACAAATAAAAATCTTTAGTCACTTCATAAAAAAATCGTTGGTCATTCTCAAATAAATATCCTCGGCCATTTCAAATTAATATCCCTATACAATTCACGTTACCTCAACCGCCCTGTGTCCTTTTTCTCACTTAAGAATTCGATCATTTTCATTATAAAATTCCACCCACTCTCGTTTGCTTGGATCCACTAAATACCACAAATCAATCGTGTTTTTTTTTTATGAAAACTTTGAATGATTTATAAAATAAAATCCAACTTTGATCCTCTTTTCTATTCTAATCCAACCAATAGCTAATGGATCTTTCTCCTGTTAGAACGTCAGCCGTGATGGAAAAGAAAAATATGGATAGCAAATTCTTCAGCAAATCCGGGCACTTTCGTTCTTTAGTGGAGAAAACAACAATGGGTCAGTGACATTAGGAGGAAGGCGCGGTGGTTATTTACTTAATGGGAGTGGAGGCCATTTGTCTAAATCGGGAAATGACGTGGTTGTCACGGTGGAAAAACGTAGGCGAGTTGGAGCTCGGCGCTAGCGAAGATGGCATCACTCGAAGTGGCGACTGGATGAGCAGGCCAGGACAAGCAGCATGGTAATGGAGAAGCACCAGAGCTGGTCTCGGCATGGACGTTGAAGTCAGGGCGAGGAAGCGCCCTTTCTGCTGCGTTTTAGTGGAACCAGATAACAAAAATATCACATGGTAACAATGGGTTAGTTTTTCCAAGAGGTTGAGTTGCTCGCTTGTTTATATACAATAGAGAAGAACATAATGTGGTGAGAAGAAACTCGTGGTTTGGGGTTGTTCTGCGCATGCATGGACATCGCAGGAGGGGGACCAGAGGTTGTAAGGACTATGACATGATTGTGGAGCGCCGGAGTTGAAAGGACGATCTCAGGTGATGGGTGAAAGTGGGATAGTGGAAGTTTTCATGCGGCTGATGTATATTTTGGGGCTGCGGGTATGGGGAAAAAACGAGTGGAAGAAGAATAATAGGGAGAAGAGGAAGTAGAAGAGAATGGGCTAGGTTTTAAAGTTTGGATCTGGGCATGGGCCATAAGAAAATATAGAGAAAAAAGGTTTAAAAAGCAATATCGGCAGTTTTAGCTCCAGGAAACCAAAAATTGGGGAAGGAAGTATGCCGTAGCTTTTGGGTTTAAACAGTGGACTCGGGCCGAAGTAAATAGAAGGGTAAGCCCAAATTAACAATTAAATTTAAGTTTAAATTTATATTAAATGACTTATAAACATATATAACTCATATTTCATGCGTACGATTTCAGAATTCAATGAAACTGAAAGCGTTAGAACCATATCGACGAACGCTACAAGCTAGAGCTGGAGTGGTCCGAGTTGGAAGAAATGAGTTTTTTTAATTATATTAAACACTAGATTAATTTAGATAAAAACAATCGTTTTGACGTAGAATTAAACTAAAGTGAGTTAACTCTCACGCATTTCTGGAATGCTATGATGTGGATAAACACATATAATTAAATTTAATTGTTGATAATTGGTTGATTGGATGCCTGTTGTTGATTGAATGGTTGATGTTAATTATATTATCACCATTTAATTTATTGAATTAAAATTATATGTTGTTGCAGGGAAGAAGAGATTGGAGGGATTCAATCGGATTTTTTAAATAATTGTTTGATATTTATTTTTCATGTTGTTTATATATGAATTGTTTACCCCAAATGACATTATATCCTGATTGGATGTTGATGACTGAATGGATGTTGATCGTTGAATTTAAATTCATAGATTGTTGGATTTTAATCAATAAACAATATTGATTAAGTGATTGGCAGTGAATGGCCTAAAATCTATCATTTTAGGATATCGTTTTTCCATTAGGTGAATTGACGAAGATTTAAGTTATAAAATTTATTTTTTATAATTATTTAAAATAGAAATTTTCTAAATATTTCTATATTTATAATATTTTTTTACAAAAGAAATTATTAAACAATTTATATAACGAATTCTTATGTTGTTAATAAGTTTTATGAACAGAACATAGAGAATTTACCTACCGGTTAGAAAATGGATTATTGTGTTAAAATCTGAATTGAGTTATTAAAATAGATTAGCATACATAAGGATTTGGAAATAAGTCCAGATAAAATTATAAAGGAATTTTAACCCAAAATGATTATTTTGAATATAAACGTTCACTTAAAAATTGAATTAAGTGAAACACTGAAAGAGAAATAAAGGTTTTAAAATATAAAGAAAACGGGTATTAAATGGTTCTATAAATAAGATCCATGTTTATAAACAAGGGTTTATAAAAGAGGTTAGAATAAATGTGATGATTTAAATTAAGAGTTTGAATCGAGTTAAATAAAAAGATTTAGATCGAAAGAAGAGTTTTAAAGATCCAAGGGTAAGGATGTTTAATGAATTGGTAAAAAGAATTTGATAAATGAACTTTTGGTCAAAATTCCAAGTGAAATGAATAATATGAAGAAGACTTCTAAAATTATATAGATATTCTCGAAATAATGGAAATAAGGAAGACGCTTTTTGTAACTAATCTTATACCATTGGTTAAATAAAATATAATGGTACTTCAAAAAGATAAAGGAAACGGAAAGTGAGATTTTGAAGGTATATAGATAATTTCAACATAAGGAGATATGAAAAAAGGTTTTAAAGATAAAACGATATTTCTGAGATGATGGAATAAAAGAGGTTTTAATGTATGATTTAAAGGCCTGAGCTACTGAAGTACTAATCTGTATTGTTGAATTTGATAGTTAAATAACTGATTATAAAATGAATATATTCTTGGACCTTATTGACGTGTTGTATCGAAGAGACCTGGATGAGAACTAGACCCAAAACCACTTCGAATCAACGTTGCATACGAAACTAATATGCAGAATTGTGTATAAAAATGGAGCAATTGAAGAATGTAAATCTTCATGAGTAGAAGAACTATTGTTTAATTTCTCCACCTGATCCCTAGATATATATATATATATATATATATTTGACAATGATTCTATTTTGAGTGAAATCTATGGATTGCAAGGACTTCTCACTACTGATCCTTTGGGTGATTCCAAGGATGTGGTAGGAGGGTGCCTTCGGTTCATCTTGTTCGTAGATGATTTGTATGGACGAATGTCTGACAAAGTATGCCTAACAGATCATATTAGACGATATGTTCTGGGTATTACGTCTGGTGCCGGAGAAATTTGTTTCTCTTAGCTTTTATACCCGTAATATTTTTGGGAAGATCAACTAGTGATTTGATAGATTTGATGATGTGGCATTCAAAGTGAATGGTGGTCAGATGTTCTAAGAAAGTAAACGTAGCCTCAAGCCTCACAACCGAGAAATGTCAAAAATCAGGAAGGTAGCACGGCTAGTTGGATCACACCCAAGCAGGGTGTATTTGTCACCGATTTAGAGAAAATTCATTTTTCTTCTTCTTTCGATTCTGAATCTTATGGGTTACGGTTGGACGACCGACAACTGTAGATGACAATATATTCGATACACTCAAGCTAAATAAGTGGTCAATCATGTGTGGCCGGGTTGCAAGATGTTCTTGTTGAACCCCAGTGTATCACCTTCTACGGTACACTGATTGGAAGGTGGTCCCATAGCTTGTCATAGTTGGAATCCAATCTCCAATAAGCACCCTGTGGTTTTTTATTTTATAATGAATATGTAGAGCGTGAGATGCAAGCATTCTGCTAGATAGCTATTTATTTGTGATTTGATAGACACTATTATAATATCACTGGATTTTGATATATCAAAAATGTTTAGGGTTATAGTTAGGTAAAAACAGTCCATGTTTATGTGTGGACTTGTCTTACTATTATCCTTTTCTTTTAAAGGATTTTTCTAAGTTAAGCAAGTTGTTTTTTATGAATTTATCACTGAAAGTATTCCAGACTGATCCGGGTGAATTTTACTTTGCTTCAGATGTGCTCGGGTCAGACCGAATATATTTCAGGTTAGGTTTTTCGCTTGGATCCCAGGAGCTGGAAGCAGGAGGCTTCACCTTTAGTTATATAAAGTTTATTTCCACTGTGACTGATGTATGTTGTACTCTGATAAATGGTATGTTAACATGTATATTGTTTCTTTAAAGTTATATTAAAGTATTATATTTTACTCGTTCCGCTGTGAGATTCTGATGTATTCTTCTTTTTCTTATATTCTAACATTTCTTTCTTTCTACTTCACATACTCTAATTTCTTTCTATTAAAGATTCATAATTTCTTGCAATTTAGGTTGTACGTGGGTTTTAATTCGTCAGCTCAAAGGGTACGAATTTACGGGCCTTTACAAAAATATTGTTAAGTTCTGGTATAGTGGCATTGACAAACATAAATATGAACTATTATGGATAAAACAAAATGTATACATGCAATGTCTCATAGTAGATATAAATATTAAACTACTCAGGTTATTTGATTGATTTCTGATTCTAACTACAGATTCAGTATCTCGTAGTATATTCTCTACAGGATGATCTTAAAAGTCTAGTTCTTTTATTAGGTTGATTAAGTTTTTTATTTACTTCATTTAAATCATTATCATTTTCTGATTCAAATCTTTATAATTTTCATCAAAAGATACATTTAGAGTCTCTTCAATAATATTGGTTTTTAAATTGAAAAAAACTCTATATGCTTTACTTCTATTTGAATATCCCATAAAAGTTCCTTTACCGGATTTGGATCAAATTTATCTAGATTTTTTTTAGTGTTTAAAATAAAACATTTAATCCTAAAAATTCTAAATAAGATACCTTTGGTTTCTTATTATAAAGAAGTTCATATGGAGTTTTTTTAGTTAATGGTCTAACTAAAATTCTATTCAGAATATAATAAATTATTAAAACTACTTCAACCAAATTTTTTTATGGTAAACTACTATTAGAAAGCATAGTTCTCGCACACTCTTGGATCATCCTATTTTCACGTTCAACCACTCCATTTTATTGAGGAATTCTTGAAAAGAAAATTACGAGTGTTTCCCATTTTATTACAAAATTTCTCAATTCATTTTCAAATTCTCCACCATGATCAATACATATAGTTTTAATTTTCAAAGATAAGAGATTTTGAATTATCTTAGCAAAAGTTTTAAATAATTAAAAAGCATAACTTTTATGTTTAAGAGACGATCTCCAAGTAAATCTAGAGAAATCTCGATAATTACAACATATTCACTATGGTTTATTGATTGTGTCTAAGATGGACCAAATAAATCCAATTGAAGTAATTCTAATGGATTTGAAGCAGTTATCTCATCTTTTGGCTTGATTGAACTTTTTCTAATTTTCTTAATTGACAGGCGTCACACAAATTAATTAATTTGAAATTCATTTTGGGTAAACTTCTAACTAAGTCTAATTTAGAAATTCTAAATAAGTGTTATGAAATTCAAATGACCAAATCTCTTATGCTAGATCCAAGGGTCACTTGTATTGTCCAAAAGACATAAAATTTCATTTGAAATTTTCGTACTTAACATGTAAATATATTTCTTTCTAATTCCTTCGAAAATTATGTTTGAATTAATATCTTTGATAAAGCACTTATCTTTTTCAAATTTGATTTTATATCCTTTATCACTTAGTTGACTTACACTTAGTATATTATGTTTTTTAAAGTCTTAACTAACAAAACATCAAAAATAGTGGGAGTTTCAGAATTACCAACATTACTGATGCCAATCACATATCCTTTCGAGTTATCACCAAAATTGTCCATTCCACTATCTTCATAGAATATATTTTCAATAAGTCAGAATTTCCCGTCATATGCCTCGAACAACCACTATCCATTATCCATTTATTTTTCTTGATTTGCACTACTTGACCATCAAGTTTTGAATCATCAATAGCTATGTAACACATCTATTTCTGTATAATGCACTGATTTAGTAGATAACTTAAAAATTAAATGCATACTCATAAAACAGTGATGTAATGCATACTTTTGAACTAGTGTTATAAAAATCTTCAAAAATTGACATTTAAACTTTTCAAATATTTATACTGTGAAAACTTTGAAAACCATGCTCTAGAACCAATTATTGGGGATGCAGAATAAGGATCTTAAGGCAAACTAAACACTAGAGGGGGTGAATAGTGTTTTATGGATTTAATAAATTTCTTGTAATCTTTTTGAACTAACAGAATGTCATGCAGATCACAGATATCTACAATCACAGATTCAAACATAGATGTATAAAATAAAAATAAAAAGTAATAAAAGGAAAGTACACACCGGGAATTTATATTGGTTCTGAGTTACTGTACATCCAGTCCCACATAACTCTAGGTTGTGCATATTTCTTTCCCGTATAATTCCAAATTACAATCCTCGATTTCAATGCCCACGAGGTCCAACACCGCCTGCTTCCGAGCACAGGGTACTCTCTTGGTTTCTAGGGCTACAAGATCACCTAATTGATTTTCGGGATACAGTCTCTCCCAATCGTTTACAGGCTATGCGAAAAAACTTCCTCAATATAGTTTTTGGAGTTTTGACTCGATAGGACTTTATCTTGCGATCTTTGATTACAAACAATCTATAACTCTTGAGTAGCACTTGAATTTCAGAGAGAGTTTGATGGAGAATTGAAAAGGAAGAAGATTGATATAACTTCTTTTGAAATTCTGTAGAGTATAAGTACAAATATAGAGAAAATAAGAAGATTGATGGCAGGAGAAGAAAGGAAGAAGAAAGAGATGAAAAGTAATTAAGAAATTCAAATTCTGAAGCCTTTATACAGTTTTCTAGTGGCCACATCCTTTTAGAAAGGATTTGAATTCAAAAGACAGTACTTTTCAAAATTCAAATTTCAAACAAACGATACATATGTCGACATACATAAATGTATATGTCGACATATCCTAGTGTATTTTCAAAAATAACTTTTTAAATCAAAGTAAACAATGTTTAAATAAATTCTGGTGATTTCTAAGTTAAAACAAAATATATTCCTTTATATTAAACAGAGTATTTCAGATATATATATATATATATATATATATATTTAAAACATATATTTAAGGATTAAAAATCTAAATATAAAGGGATATAAAAATATTTATATATACATAATTATGAATATGATTAAAACTTAATATAAATACTAAAATTGAAAACATAAGTAATTATAATAAAATTAATATTAAATTTATAAGTAAAAAACCATTGAAAACATATTAAGTATAAATTTAGGAATAAGAGTTAAAATGTATTTTAGGAGTTAAAATAAATCTAAGAATAGAAAGATTAAAATAAGGAAGTAATTTTGAAATCATTTTCAAAATAGATTTAAAATAAGAAAGTAATCTTTGAAAACATTTGAAAATAATTAAAGAAGTTTGAAAACAGAAATCAGTGCTAACTAGAGTTTTAATAAGATATCTAGATACTATTACTCTATATTTCTTGAACTCTTGAAATCTTGATACTCATGAGTCTTGTGTCTTGAACTTTTCTACTTTGAAATCTTGATTCTCTGTACTATACAGTCTTCAATAATAGATTTTTGCATAGATTTCCTGTACATGCATATATGTTCTAGATAACAGTGTTAGTATATATTTTAAAACAATAATAATTGAAACAAGGTTGTTGTCATCAAAACTATCATTACCAACATCTCAATCCCTAACAATTTTATACATGATGTGGTCGACGTTATTCTGGTTTTTATTTGATGGTACATCTAGTTTCAATTATTATATTTTATCCCGTCTGCAGTAAGATTCGAATTTCGTTTTTAGTTGGCTCTATTTATTTATTCCATATAGAAACTAAGGACTCGTTCATAATGGCTCAAAGTTCTGAGCGGGACTTTTCTTGGTTGGGATTTAGGCCCATTCTGGGAGGGTTGTTACAATCAGGGTTAAAGGAAAATTAGATAGACCATAATTTCACAATCGCAACAAATAATATATAATATATAATAAGTCTTTGCAAATCGAAAGATCTTTTATTTAATATACATATACAACATTAGAGTAAACAACTAATAGTAACCTAGAAAGTTATAACAGCCTGTCCAAAGTACTTATATAATATAAGAACACAAAGCATATAATATATGGAAATATGTACCAGACTCCAACTCCACACTTAAGCTCTAAGTATCTAAACTAACCTGTCAATTATGCTAGGTCTGACCTGAGACGACCCAAACTTCCCCGTAAATGAAAGCCCGGATGGAATTGAGAACACGACAAATCGGAACAAAAACATAAGAACATTTCATTACTTATTACAACAATTTACATCAAATTACAAGAATATATAGAGTATGAACAAGTAATATACATTTGATAAATATCAGAGATTTGCAATTTACAACGCAGCAGAAAATAATACAAAACACAACTGAAAGAGATACATGGATACAGAGCTTTTCGAATATCACTCCAGCTGTAAACCAGGATCATGTGAATATAAATTTGCAAAACCAAAACTACTAGCTTCCCGTGTGGAAAATAGGGGCACCCAGAGTTTAGGTTAAAACAATAAACTCTATGTGAGTCATGTGACTGGTGTGAGAACTATAACAGTTATTAAATCTTTACTTTAAAAATAAAGTAAATCCAGGGACCACACTGTATGACACGGAATGGGTTTCCTTCCAAGAATACCAGTGCATATAACAAAACAACGCAATGTTTTTTGGAAAAATGAAGCTATTATAGGACCCAGGTCCGATCACACAATGCAACACAAGCCGGAGGATAGGGTTTTACCTTATAATAGCCAAACATGCTTGGTATGTTTAAAACAAATCATTTTGATACTATTATAGTGTAAAGTATATGAAAACAAGTTCAAATATAAATGTATCAATCATAGACGACATAATGCCCCATCCCACTATGTCGCCATACTAGGCTCTACAAATAAAACTGAATGTAATGTATTGGAAGTTGGATTTCCATCTGCGAACCAAGGCAAGGGATAGTCCTTCCCGCTTCGAGACAATCTAGCCTACTATGTCCCAGGATTAGAGCTTGAGTGACCCTTGGATCGTCAGGGCCGGTCCACACAGAGTGGATTAAAATGCCTAAACAATACGTTTCCTCGTCCTATGGGGCAAAATGGTCAGTATTTCGACCATATCATCCATCGGTCCCGCAGTGACCGATGTAACCAAGGCGCCTCGCTATCCATCATCCACATAAGTAAAATGTTCGGGCTTGCAAAACGCAGACACCACTCCTAGCTAGAAGGAAACACATACCCTCCCTGAAGTCCTCTCCCATTTCTGGTTCACACCGGGGTGTGAGGCTCACGAATTAACGCTATGCACAAAGCTATGCTATATTAAAGCCGTGCTTTGATCATCAACCACAAGACTCTTCTTTTCAATAGAAGCCTTGATCATTTGCATCTCAGCATGCCACACAGGTAATTCTCGCTATGCAACCGATGTCTATCAATCACACAGAATGAAATCCGATGTCAGACACACATCCATTTACAAGTTTGTTTTGGGTCTGAATGAAACCGGAGGCACCTTATTCCTTGTCCCATATGTCCAATACAGGAGAGAGGTCCTTGCATATCCGGTCAATCTCCAAGTACGTCTGGACGATCACCACTTATTACCTCGTTTTGAGTGTACAGCCCAATCAAGACATCAGTAATCATCCAAACGATGTGAAGACCTCCGGTCTTCAACCACCATCTTCATCGTCAATTCAGTTATTCAGAATGGGATAAACCCGGTCTTTCCGAATAACTCGCGTATATTATAAACATGTGCTACAAAAACACAACATATGCCTCATTCCATTTCTGGATATTCCTTTATTTAAATATTCATATCCTTTGGGAAAAGTTCCCATTAATTTTAACAAAGATAAATTCTTTAAATTTATTCTTTAATCTTCCTTTGGATATCAATTCAAACCAAATTATGGTTTATCCAAACTTGTCGGGATTAACGCACCTTAACGAAATAATCATTTGTTATATTTCTCAATTCCAACCTATTCATCGCATGAAGCAAAACTGGTAATACTTCATATCTAAAACCACTGTGTTATCGGTAAAGTTAATTACCATTTCACGTTCAAATCTAATTAAAGATTTAACTATCGCTTGGAGCAAAACTGGTGATACTCCATTCTCGATTCTTGAATTTGATAATTTTAGTTATAAGATTCACACTTTAATCTAATTAAAGATTCATTAAAACTCTAGTTCAGTTTTAATCTCCTAAAAATCATTACTTAATGATTTTCTTCAATGTTAAGAAATTAATCTTATCTTTAACTGGGTTAAAGAACTAATGTCATTTAAAACATAGTTCACGATAAACCTAAAATCCCATTCCATAAATTATGGAATCTTCATGGAAAACAAATCAATATATATAATCGATATAAACTTCCATATCCAACTGATAATATAAATGGAATAACGGCAAAGCCTTTTAAATTCCATATATATTGGTTGTCTTCCTCCACAGAATTCACTTCGATTATTACCAAATCGAATTCCATTCCATTCCATTTTATTCTATTAAATTGGAAAACGTTACTTTGGAAAATTCCATTAAATCTTAGTTAAAAGATTTATAAATTCCAATTCACATTTCAGTGTAAATCGGTTAAAGAACGAATGTCGTTAAAAACACAGTTCACAATAAATCAAATTCACATTCCATTTTATTCCAATTATTAAATATAATTGGAAAGCCTAAAAATCTTAATTAAAAGATTTATTCTTTTCAAATGGGGTTTAAGAATAGTATTAATGAAGACACCATCCATGACAAACCCAAAATTCAATTCTTTATTCAATTCCAATTAAATATTAATTAATTAGAAAATTTCACTAAATCTTAATTAAAATATTTATTCTTTTCTCAACTGGATTTAAGAACAGTGTTATTTAAGACACCGTTCACGACAAATCCTAAATCCAATTTGATATTAAATACAAGGCTCTGAATAGAAAATATATCGGCTTATATTCAATATCAAATTCTGCAACCAACAAATATCGTATTGGAAGTAACGATATATATGTATCTTCCAAATTCCTCCACAATATCCGTATAATCACGAAATCCAATATCGAAATATTCTGAAGATAATTTTGATTCAAATCCATTTCAATTCATATATTGGAAATTTTGGTTATTTTTAAAACCATTTCAAATCCAATTTATTTATTTAAAAATATTGGATTATAATTTTAGTTCATAACTTGTTCATTTCGATAAAAATATATTTTTATCTTTCCAAATATGGAATTTTTCATCCCAATTCTTTCCAATTCATTTATTATGACTTTACACAAATTATTAGTATTTTTAATAATTTTATCAAGGCCCGTATAGTCGATTTCCATAAACGGTCATCGAACTGCACTTACAATGACCTTTTCCAAATTTGATTTGGACATAATTCCAAATCCAACCATTAGATTTCAAAATCCTTATATTTGTCAGAAAGCTTTTTTCGATTTGAACCCAATGGTTCTGGTTTTAAGAGAATTTGATGGTCGGATCTCCCGTAATATCAATTCGAAGTCAATGGTCGAAATTCATGAACGGTCGCAGCGCGGCACATTCTATTCAGGCCATTTAATATATATAATATAGATTATGTACCGTCGATTTCCATTTAAAACGTATTACATAAATCATTTTAAATTCGTTTTAAAAACGATTTCAACTTCATATTCAATTTTGAATCAAAATTGAATATTCCATATCATTAATATATAAATGATAATATTTTTAAAACATCAGATTTTGAAATCATTTCCTTTTCGATATTCATTATAAAAATGAATAAAATCGATATAAATATCGTTCACGTCAAAATGGCGTTAATCTAATCAACACGGCTTTATGTATTTAAATATTTTAGTGTCCATCCCAAATCGGACATAAAAATCATATTTTGATTCTTTTTTGAATATTATTTTAAAATATTCATCATTTTATTTTAAAATATTCGTTATTTTAAAATATTCCTTATTTCTGAATTGGAATCAGACCCAATCAATTACCATACAATGTTAACTATATGGATTCCACGCAACCCATCTATATAATAGCAATGACAGAAAATCAACCATCATCCAAAGTGCACTACACAACTACATAAGCAATCAATATAAATAATTAACGCTTACAACAGTCTGCTAATCAATCGATTGACATACAACTAAGCAATTGGGATTAGTGTACGTCAAATATCATCCCAATACCCGTGTGGGGTTTCAATCAACAAACACTAAATATTATTTGTGCAGTTGGGCGATGTGTAAAACATATCATCCCAATCAATATTAGTTAAATGGGTGTACATAAACAAATCCTCTGATTTGTAAATGATTTTTTATCTAATTCCTATACACGTTAAAAATTATATTTTTAACGATAAATTATTTTATTTCAGTATATGAATATATCATATTCCATTCCATTCCACATCACAATCACAATCAATTTTCACAACACAATCAAACAAGTCGTCCATGGTCTGTGGACGACTGGGAGCAGTTCATATTTGCAGTTATAAAATAAATAACTGTACAAGAATTTATAGTGAGGAGTTCTCACCTCTGGTTTCCACTCCTCCATTCTTTATTTCTAAACGGTTTGGATTTGGATTTGTTTCCAGTCAGTTCCATCGCGATCTGTTTTACACGATTTTTATATTAAAAATCATATTTTTCTTCAAACGCTGCATAGATAAAAATCACATTTTTATAATGTAATTTATATAATAAAAATCATATATTTTTTTTACAACGATATTCATATAAATAAAATCATATTTTATATCGCTATATATATTATAAAAATCCAATTTTTACATCGCTACTTCATATATAAAAATCTAATTTTTATGTGGCTACTTCATATATAAAAATCTAATTTTTATAGCGTTACTTCTTATATAAAAATCTAACTTTTATATCTCTACCTCAAACAATAAAAACCATATTTTCATTTCTCTTTCTAGATAATAAAATCGTATTTTTATATCATTCTTTACATTATAAAAATCAAATTTTTACAATTCAGTGTTACATACAAAAATAAATTCTTTATCCTTATGCTATACATAAAAAAGTCACATTTTTATGACAACGTATATGTATAAAAATCGCATTTCTATGACGCTACTCATATAATAAAAATCATATTTTTACCTCATTATACATATAATGAAAATCATATTTTTAAAGTGAAGTTATTTAAATAAAAATCATATTTTATTTCAAAACCGTATGTGGAAAAATCATATTTTTATCACTTCTTCTTATAGATAAAAATCTAATTTTTTGCATATTAAAAATCAGACCTTTCGTATATAAAAAAATCAAATCTTTCTTATATTAAAAATCTAAGCTTCTTATTATTAAAAATCAAATCGTTTTATGATTAAAAATCAAACCTTTTTATAGTTAAAAATCAGACCTTTTATGATTTAAAAATCGTATCTTTTTGTTATAAAAAATCTAAACTTTATGTGCTAAAAATCGTATTTTTATATACAATAAAAATCCCATTTTCATATCACTATTTTATAAACTGATTTTTTTAATTTATAAAACTGATTTCGTAGGAAATAAATAAACAAATAAATTTGAAATTAAACTTACAGTTTTCTTTTCCAGGGGGGGGGGGGTGGATGTGACGGCCCGCCCCGCACCAGCCTGCATTTCCTCCGAAAGTGCGCTGTACACATGCCCAGCTAGCACAGAACGGTCGTCAGAAGAAAAGAAAGAAGGGAATTGACTAACAAGAGGAACCTGTAGAATGTCTCACAGCGCATGGGATAAAATATAATAATAACATACTTCACATTAAACAGGTGAGATAATGCATAAGCTGATAACTAAATCAACATCGATCATCAGAGCAGCGGAAATCCAAATACAGCTTATTACAATTTTCCAAATTTACTGTCTCTAAACAAAAGAAAGCTAAAGTAGAAGATGCACCACCAATGCCCAAGCAGTGATCTTCAACAACACAGAGAGAATATTATGTATATGTATTACGTGGAAGCCTCCTGCTCGTCTCCGGATCATTTACCCGTGCATCACCAGCTAACCTGTCTCTAGTCTGCTCGTGTGAGCACCCAGAGTAATAAGAGGAGACATAAAACTCTGGGTCAGACATAAAGCCTGGTATGAGCGATAAGCATCTAAACAGAATAATAACAGATATACTAAACCATACCTGAACCTGGACCTGCAACCAAAGAGTTAGTACCACATACCGTACAATGCTCTAAGGTGCCATAATAAATAGTGTAAGGATACGGGGGTGGGGTGTGCATGTCACAATGATAGCAAACAAATCATCCATAGCAACCATCCTCACATCTCTCACTCAGTGCGTAAAGCATACGATATCTACCACTTTGGAACACTAGACAAACTGAGGCAACGACGAATCCCGACTTGTAGAAACCCTGCTATGACCAAGCTAAACATATGGAGTCATGACCAAACATTTCAATGACCCACTTCATTGGTTGTAGCCCTTGGTTTTACCGATGCCATAATGGCCCTGAATCCGCCTTCGTACCTCCTACCATAGTGGTCCAAAGCTATAGACGTCGATAACTCCTTGGCACGCGTCACGCAGCAGAGCCCAACTATGAAGCGAACTCGTTGATTCCCATCTGAATCTTAAGTTCTAACTTCTCATTTGGACTACCTTTGCATCTCGGGTTTGGTCGAATTGGAGTGGGTCTTCAGAAGAGTTGTCGCGCATTAACAGTCCTAGAATTCGGTTCGGTTCGGTAGTCATCACCTTCATCGGTTCGGGTCGGGAGTCATCACCTTCATCGGTTCGGGTCGATCCTCCTTCCTTGTCATCTTTCCATTCGGTTCGGGTCGGGTACTCCACTTCGGGTCGGGTCGGTGTCCTCCTCCGGGTCGGGTCGGGTGTCCTTCCTTCCAGTGCTCCGATCCGCTCCCTCATTTCTTCACATATTCCGATCCGATCCCTCCTTGCCATCTGATCTGCGTGGCCTTCCCTCTTGCTAGTTCTCCCAAATGTTTACTTCCAATCCGATCCCCTTGTCCACTCCAACTCTAAGTAAACGGCCTTCCTTCTCGCCAAGCCTCCTCCAGTGACAAGTTCCAATTCAGTTCGAATTTCCTTGGTCAGTTCACAAGTCCGATCCGTCCCCTTACTCCGATCCGAACCGGTTCGGAACCCGCACACTTCTGCAACTTTCCAGCGAACTTTCTACGCCATTCGACGGCATTTTCGACCAATCTAACTATTTTAATCAATCATAAAACATACCATAGAGTCATAGCAACATGTAAGAACAACCACAAACACCAAACAACAATTCAAATGAACCAAAATGGATCAAAAGTGGCTAAAACCTCTCATTTTCCTATAATCCCTCTTAAACATGTTTAAGAACATACTTAGTAAAACTTAATCAAATCGTCTAAATTTTCTGACAGAGGCATGAAATATTATTTAAGAATTTCTAAACATTTTTCCAGAATTTATTAGTGTATAAATTCGCTAATCTTCACTAATTACCCTTAATTAACTGTAATTAGTGTCGAAACGATGCTATCACTCACCTTGGCCACAAAATAAAACACCAAATCTGAAATATCCTCTGTTTGGGTCGAATTCTTATGTATAGCAGCAGCTCCAACCTTGCTTTGTTGCTATTGGGCCTTGTTTTGATGTAGTTTAGGCTTAATCTTCACTAAAAATGTGTTTGGGGTGGTTTTAGAGGATGGAAGCCATTACTAAGGTCTCAAGAAGGTTTGTGGCGGCTCAAAACTGAAATGAAAGTGATAACCTAACCCTAATCAGTCCTCCTATACCTCTAAACCCGAAATTCTCCCCTAGGCCTAGCTGCTAATCACCCGGTTAAGCCCAATTAAGCTGTTTTTCACCATCTGAAACTTGTTTCAGCCATATCTCCCAAACGGTGAGTCCGTTTGACTAATGTGACCACTCTACGGAAAGAGAAACCATCATCCGGAGCCAATGGAAGTGGTTTCAAGTCAAAATTCCTTTCCAGTCAAAAGTTATGGTCAAAACAGTTCCAACTAGGGGGAAAATGGTCATTTAAAAATCGGGAAAAATCATGAACATGGGAAATGACCCCAATAGTCGTCCCCCAAAGTTACATGACCATACGACTTCGTATGTGAAAGAAATAAATATTCTACGATCTTATGATGCGTAGAATGCGGGTCGTTACACTCTCCCCCCCTTAAGAAATTTCGTCCCCGAAATTCCTTAACCCAAGACATACAAAGGATCCCGCATGCCTAACAACCACATACAACTATCAATCATGCAAAACAAGCAAACAAGCCTATCCTAGCATGCGGAAAAACTAAATCGAAGTCAAAATCTTACCAGGCAAAGAGTTGTGGGTGTGACTTCCTAATGTTCTCCTCTGTCTCCCAAGTACAATCATTCTCGTCCTCGCTCCACTGTACCTTGACTAGCTTCACCGCCTTCCTTCGAAGTTGCTTCATGTCGTGCGCGACAATACGGGCCGGCTTGCGGTTCCCAACCTCCTCGGGTTCTACTTCGAAGTCCTCTAACCGATCAGGTGAAATAGTCATATCTGAGTCGTGAACGAACTTCCTTAGTTGGGAAACATGAAATACGTTGTGAACTCCCGCCATCTTCTCCGGTAAGTTAATTCTATATGCCAAATTCCCGACTGGTTCAAGAACAGGGAATGGACCAACAAATCTTGGTGCTAACTTGCCTCTACTGCCAAATCGTATTACGCTCTTCAACGGAGAAATCTTGACAAAAACCAAGTCACCAATGGAGAATTTTAGGTCTCTTCTTCTCTTATCAGCATAACTCTTCTGCCTATCTTGGGCAGCTTTCATTCGTTGTTGAATGATCTTGATCTTATCTGAGGTTTCCCTCACCACATCTGGTCCAAGCATAAACTTCTCGCCAGTCTCTATCCAACATGATGGTGAGTTGCACGGTCTTCCGTACAAAGCTTCAAACGGAGCCATCCCGATACTGGATTGGTAGCTATTATTGTATGCAAACTCTACTAGATGCAAATGGTCATCCCATGATCCACCAAAATCCAATATACATGCTCTCAAGAGGTCTTCCAAAATACGGTTCACCCTCTCCGTCTAACCGTCGGTCTGAGGATGATATGCGGTACTGAGATGTAACTCTGACCCTAGAGCCTCTTGTAAGCTCTTCCAAAACCCACTAGTGAACAACGGGTCTCGGTCGCTCACAATGCTTTTAGGTACTCCATGAAATCTCACTACCCACTTCATATACAATTCTGCTAACTTAGCTGTCGTTCTGGTCGATTTGACTGGTATAAACCTTGCACTTTTAGTCAGTCGATCTACAATTACCCAAATGCTGTCATATCCCGATCTAGTCCTTGGTAAACCATCGATGAAATCCGTCGAGACTTGCTCCCATTTCCATTCGGGAATTTCTAAGGGTTGTAACAACCCACTAGGCTTCTTTTGCTCTGCTTTAACTAGCTGGCAATTCATGCATTTGGATATAAACTTCCCAACGTCTCGTTTCATCCCTTCCCAGTAGTAGGTCTGCTTCATATCTCGATACATCTTATTACCACCGGGGTGTATAGTCAGCTTTGAGTGATGACATTCTCTAAGCACTTCATCCCTCAATCCATTGACATTGGGTACAACAAGCTTTCCATTCTTTCTAAGCCATCTATCTCGATCAAGCCCATACTTGTTCATCTCCTCATCGATACCCATCTCTAACTTGGAGATGATTTCCAATAGGTTAGGATCGTCCCTCTGACTAGAGCCGATCCGCTCAATCAAAGTGGGTCTGATCGTCAAACTTGCTAACATTTCTGGATCCAATTCGCACTTTGGTCTGAAATCAAACCCCGCGATAAACTCCAGTTGCTTCCATTCAAGGAACATAGCCCCTAAGCTGGCATGTCTTCTACTTAATGCATCAGCCACCGCATTGCCCTTTCCCGGTGTGTATGCGATGTCAAAATCATAGGAAGCTAAGAACTCTAACCATCTCTACTGACGGAGATTTAAATCCTTCTGGGAGAATAGGTACTTCAGCGACTTATGATCTGTAAACAGCTCAAATCTTTCTCCCAAGAGATAGTGTCTCCACATCTTTAACGCGAACACGATTGCTGCCAATTCTAAATCATGGGTAGGGTATTTTCTCTCGTGCGGTTTCAATTGCCGACTTGCGTAAGCTACAACTCTACCGCCTTGCATCAATACAGCACCCAGTCCGGTACCACAGGCATCCGTGTATACCGTCATCTCTTCATCCCCCTTAGGAATGACTAACACTGGTGCGCTTGTCAACTTGTCCTTTAGACTTCTGAATGCATTCTCGCACCTTTCATCCCAGACAAAAGCTTGATTCTTCTTTGTCAACTGAGTCAACGGTGCTGCTATCTTGGAGAAGCCTTGGATAAACTTACGATAATATCCCGCTAATCCCAAGAAACTTCTTACATCTGTTGCGTTCTTGGGCGTAGGCCAATCCTGTACCGTAGCCACCTTTGCCGGGTCCACGGCAATACCATTCTCTGATACAACATGGCCCAAGAACCTCACTTCCCTCTTCCAGAAGTGACACTTAGAAAACTTTGCTTTCAATTGGTGTTTTCTCAACACCTCCATCACTACTCTTAAATGTTCCATGTGTTCTTCCTCTGTCCTCGAATAGACCAAAATATCATCAACGAATACAAGGACAAACTTATTCAACTGATCTCTGAATACCCTATTCATAAGATACACAAAATATGCTGGGGCATTGGTCAGCCCGAATGGCATGACCAACCACTCATAAAATCCAGACGGCATTCGAAATGCCGTTTTAGCTATACTTTCAGCTTCCACTCTAAGCTGATGAAAACCTGTCGCGAGATTCAACTGAGAAAATACTCTCGCGCCACTCAACTGATCGAATAAATCATCTATCCGCGGTAGAGGATACTTGTTCTTCCTCGTCACTTTATTCAACTCGCGGTAGTCTACACACAAACGAAGGGAACCATCCGCCTTGGTAGCAAACACAACTGGTGCTCCCCATTCAGAAACACTCCTTCTGATAAATCCCTTCTTCAAAAGGTCGCTGACTTGCACCTCGAGCTCTCGCTGCTCTCTTGGTGCCATACGACGAAGTGGCATCACTATAGGCCTGGCATCCTTTACCAAATCAATACGAAACTCAATCTCTCGGTGTGGTGGAAGTCCGGTCACTTCTTCGAAAACATCCGGATACTGGCCAACCACGGGCAAACTTGACAACTCACTATGCGGAATGTCGAGGGAGTTTAGAAAACTAGCCAATACCCCCTTACTGGGTAGACCACCAAACACTATCCTCCGCCCATCATCCGCTCTAGCTGTCACCAACAAGCCCTCACAGTCTACCACCACCCCGTATCTTTGGAGCCAATCTACTCCCAAAATAATGCCAAACCCAGTAAAGCCCAAAACAAAGCAATCACAAACAAACATGCATCCATGACTCGATAAGATCACATTATGACAAATCATACTAAGGCTAGTTGAACCACCAATCGGGTTTGTCACTACTAAAGGTCTATCGACAATCTCGGGCTCCAATCCAAGCCTATCTACCAGGTCACTAGATATGAAAGAACTGGAAGCTCCGGTATCAAACAAAACTCTAACAGGAACATCATAAACAGAAAGCATACCTTGAATGACGACATTCTTTCCTTTCTCCGCCGCTGTTGGGGCATTCGACGAAGAAGGAACAGCATTAAGAGCGTAGGCTTTCACCATTTGCTTTTCTTTAGGGGGTTGCGGACACTTGTCCTTGTGATGTCCCATTTGGCCACAGTTGAAGCAATTCCTATCCGCTGGCTTGGCCCGACAATTACTAGCATAATGGCCCTTCTTACCACAGCTGAAGCACTCCACATCTTGCTTATTCTTTTTCTTCTGGCCATCCTTAGCTTGGTTCTGCTTCCTCTTATTCTGGAAACCACCCTTGCCTCCACCACTTGCTTGTGGTTTTGGCTCTTCTGCAGATGCAACCTCAGTCTTCGACTTAGGGTAGAGACTTTCTGATCTTAATGCTTTCCCCACAATCGACTCAAACGTCTCATCGATGTGGTTAATAAGCTTTTCCCCTAAGTACTGATCCAAACCAGTTATGAATTTCTCATTCTTCTTCTCGGCAGTATCAATAAGAGATAACCCATACTTCGACAAAGTGTCGAATTCAGCAATGTACTCCGAGACAGCTCTGCCATTCTGCTTGAGCTCCAAGAATTTCTTAAACAGCACTGACTTCTGAGCAGCCGGAATGAACTTCTCGCTAAAGCGAGCCTTAAACTGCTCCCAAGTAATCTGATCTTCGGGAGTAGCTGCCTTTATAGCATTCCACCAATTCATTGCCCGCCCTTGCTGCTGACGGGACGCTAGCTTTCTCTTCATTGCATCTCGATACCCAAATCCTCGAAGATACGTTCGCAACTATCCAACCAATCCTGAACATCCGTGGCCGACTCCGTTCCGTGGAACGGCTTCCCACCAAGACTAGTATAATCCTTATTCAGCTTGGCGAAGTCGACTCTTGGCGCCTGCACTATTGGACCACCACCATTTCCACCATTGGGAGCTGCCCTCTGTACATCTCTAAGCATCTCTCTCATGAGGTCAGTAAACATCGTCCTCATGTCAGCAGCATTCCCATTATTGGCTCCCCTACCAGCACCTCTAGTATATCGGCTCATCGTCAATCTGAAAAAGGAAACGATTAACGACTCCATAGTGGTACTAGTGCAGTACGACTTCATCCTTATAATAGTAATAGTATATATAGCTTTTAAAAACCAAGGTAATCAAAAATACGCTCTCTCGTATACGTATATTATCTCTCCCTGATAACTTCCCTAGGTTAACTACGCAATCTAGAGCTCTGATACCAAGTGTGATGGCCCGCCCCGCACCAGCCTGCATTTCCTCCGAAAGTGCGCTGTACACATGCCCAGCTAGCATAGAACGGTCGTCAGAAGAAAAGAAAGAAGGGAATTGACTAACAAGAGGAACCTGTAGAATGTCTCACATCGCATGGGATAAAATATAATAATAACATACTTGACATTAAACAGGTGAGACAGTGCATAAACTGATAACTAAATCAACATCGATCATCAGAGCAGCGGAAATCCAAATACAGCTTATTACAATTTTCCAAATTTACTGTCTCTAAACAAAAGAAAGCTAAAGTAGAAGATGCACCACCAATGCCCAAGCAGTGATCTTCAACAACACAGGGAGAATATTATGTATATGTATTACGTGGAAGCCTCCTGCTCGTGTCCGGATCATCTACCCGTGCATCACCAGCTAACCTGTCTCTAGTCTGCTCGTGTGAGCACCCAGAGTAATAAGAGGAGACATAAAACTCTGGGTCAGACATAAAGCCTGGTATGAGCGATAAGCATCTAAACAGAATAATAACAGGTATACTAAACCATACCTGAACCTGGACCTGCAACCAAAGAGTTAGTACCACATACCGTACAATGCTCTAAGGTGCCATAATAAATAGTGTAAGGATACGGGGGTGGGGTATGCATGTCACAATGATAGCAAACAAATCATCCATAGCAACCATCCTCACATCTCTCACTCAGTGCGTAAAGCATACGATATCTACCACTTTGGAACACTAGACAAACTGAGGCAACGACGAATCCCGACTTGTAGAAACCCTGCTATGACCAAGCTAAACATATGGAGTCATGACCAAACATTTCAATGACCCACTTCATTGGTTGTAGCCCTTGGTTCTACCGATGCCATAATGGCCCTGAATCTGCCTTCGTACCTCCTACCATAGTGGTCCAAAGCTATAGACGTCGATAACTCCTTGGCACGCGTCCCGCAGCAAAGCCCAACCATGAAGCGAACTCGTTGATTCCCATCTAAATCTTAAGTTCTAACTTCTCATTTGGACTACCTTTGCATCTCGGGTTTGGTCGAATTGGAGTGGGTCTTCAGAAGAGTTGTCGCGCATTAACAGTCCTAGAATTCGGTTCGGTTCGGTAGTCATCACCTTCATCGGTTCGGGTCGGGAGTCATCACCTTCATCGGTTCGGGTCGATCCTCCTTCCTTGTCATCTTTCCATTCGGTTCGGGTCGGGTACTCCACTTCGGGTCGGGTCGGTGTCCTCCTCCGGGTCGGGTCGGGTGTCCTTCCTTCCAGTGCTCCGATCCACTCCCTCATTTCTTCACGTATTCCGATCCGATCCCTCCTTGCCATCTGATCCGCGTGGCCTTCCCTCTTGCTAGTTCTCCCAAATGTTTACTTCCAATCCGATCCCCTTGTCCACTCCAACTCTAAGTAAACGGCCTTCCTTCTCGCCAAGCCTCCTCCAGTGACAAGTTCCAATTCAGTTCGAATTTCCTTGGTCAGTTCACAAGTCCGATCCGACCCCTTACTCCGATCCGAACCGGTTCGGAACCTGCACACTTCTGCAACTTTCCAGCGAACTTTCTACGCCATTCGACGGCATTTTCGACCAATCTAACTATTCTAATCAATCATAAAACATACCATAGAGTCATAGCAACATGTAAGAACAACCACAAACACCAAACAACAATTCAAATGAACCAAAATGGATCAAAAGTGGCTAAAACCTCTCATTTTCCTATAATCCCTCTTAAACATGTTTAAGCACATACTTAGTAAAACTTAATCAAATCGTCTAAGTTTTCTGACAGAGGCATGAAATATTATTTAAGAATTTCTAAACATTTTTCCAGAATTTATTAGTGTATAAATTCGCTAATCTTCACTAATTACCCTTAATTAACTGTAATTAGTGTCGAAACGATGCTATCACTCACCTTGGCCACAAAATAAAACACTAAATCTGAAATATCCTCTGTTTGGGTCGAATTCTTATGTATAGCAGCAGCTCCAACCTTGCTTTGTTGCTATTTGGCCTTGTTTTGATGTAGTTTAGGCTTAATCTTCACTAAAAATGTGTTTGGGGTGGTTTTAGAGGATGGAAGCCATTACTAAGGTCTCAAGAAGGTTTGTGGCCGCTCAAAACTGAAATGAAAGTGATAACCTAACCCTAATCAGTCCTCCTATACCTCTAAACCCGAAATTCTCCCCTGGGCCTAGCTGCTAATCACCCGGTTAAGCCCAATTAAGCTGTTTTTCACCATCTGAAACTTGTTTCAGCCATATCTCCCAAACGGTGAGTCCGTTTGACTAATGTGACCACTCTACGGAAAGAGAAACCATCATCCGGAACCAATGGAAGTGGTTTCAGGTCAAAATTCCTTTCCAGTCAAAAGTTATGGTCAAAACAGTGCCAACTAGGGGGAAAATGGTCATTTAAAAATCGGGAAAAATCATGAACATGGGAAATGACCCCAATAGTCGTCCCCCAAAGTTACATGACCATACGACTTCGTATGTGAAAGAAATAAATATTCTACGATCTTATGATGCGTAGAATGCGGGTCGTTACAGTGGAGCTCGCGCCCGCTGGAGGTGGAGGGGGGTGGCTGGGCATCGACTGATTGCTAGTGGAGGCGCGGCTTCAGGTGGCAGGTCCGGGAGCTCTGGCAGCCGACGGTCTTCAAGTGAAAAGGGAGGTTTTGGGGCGCGGTTTCTCCAATTGGGTAGGGAGAGGAGATTAGAGGAGGAGGAGAAGGTGAGGGAGGGGGCGGCGTCGCTGGTGAGGCGCGGAGGCGGGTCCGGTGGCGGAGCGACGCGGAGGACGCACGATTTTCCCTTTCTTTTTCTTTTTTTTTCTTTTTTTATTTCGTATGCGTCGACTGGTATGAAGAGAGAGAGGGGGTGAATATAAATAAATAAATATATATATATCATTTAATTCTTTAATTAATTCCAAAAGTTAACCCTTTTCATTTGAACTCCAAATCGAACCCAACGACTATCGCCCCTAGCTGATTACCCCCATTCCGAACACAATGGGATATGTTTCGCAAGCCAGTTCGGCTATTTCAATCAGTTTCTATCAAATTTAAAGTATTATCAGTATATATTTAATTTTAATGCACATTTTAATTTACCGTGGCCACATACAGACTCCAAAAATTCCAGAAAAATAAATCTGGCTATGTTTTGACGATACGGTCCTAACAAAACTAACTTCATCGAATTTGGATACCATTTGAAAAACAATTATTTTCCAGTTGATTAAATTCAAATTGAAATTACCAAATGCATTTAAATCCACCAAGCTCACATATTGATTCCAAAAATTATGAAAATTGGAATCTAGCAATAATTTGACATTACGTATCCAACAAAAGTGGTCTCATCGAAAAAGGAGGTCGTTTGCAAAATCGCCATTTTTAAGGGCTATATTTCCATAGCGACTATTCTGAATCTTCAACTGGATATAACTTTTTATTCCCGCTATGAAATTTCAAATTTTCAGATTCGTTGGAAAGATATTTTCGAACAGATTCAAATATTTCTAGTTTCACTAAAATCCGATTTATTTTGAATCCTGTACATTCATTTGAAATTTGAAATCGAATTTTCAAACTACCGCTCCATTTTCAATTCCTTTTATAGTTAAAATAAATATTTATATTCTAACTTCGATTTAAATAAATTTATATGTTCTAATTCTATTCAAAATAAATTTCTTGTCGTTATTATTTAAAATAAATCATTTTAAATATTCAAAATTCATTAAAATTGCCAAAATAAAATTTTCTAATTGGTTCTGATTTCTGGGTTGTTACAATCTCCCCAACTTAAAATCTTTTCGTCCTCGAGAAGGAATGGTGCTGAAAGTTGTTTAACTAATCAACTCAACTTTCATTTTGGCGTTCATTCTTTAACTTTTCAGTTTCTAAGAATTTTTTAATTCTTCAAAAATTTGGCTAACACCCTAAATTTTCGAAAAATTTCGCCATAACCTCCTTTGTACGGGGAGACATTTAAAACCGCAACTAGCCTTATAGGGCCCTCATCCACCCAAAAGAAAAAGAAAATGCCAAGCGGCCAGCCTTAGGCTCATAAACCTTAAAAAAATTGCTATGTGGCCAACCTTAGGATCATAAACCTTTAAAAGAAAAAGAAAACTGCCAAGTGGCCAGCCTTAGGCTCATAAACCTTTAAAAGAAAAAAGAAAACTAGTAAACACGTACCTATTTGTCGAGCATACAATTTTATTCCTCTTCTCAGTTTCCCTGTTATGACCTATTCATTATATACATGTATAGATGTAAGCAGTTCCAATCAATTTTTAATTTGGCTAAATTTTCCTTTCATTCACATGTTGGTTTAATAAATAATCAAACAACACAATCAGCAATCAATTAGTTGGTTAATGTTTCAAACACATAACTTTAATACATAGTCAAAAATCATATTTTTGATGCCAATTCACAACAATAGACCCTATCTAGTTTTGGTTCTCACACCAGTCAATTGGAAATATATAGATATCCCACTTCTGAAACTCGAACATAAATACTGATGATGTCCGGACATCACTAGAATTATCCTCGAGCAACTAGAGTGTGACTCTATATCTATCCAGTATATTAAAACTTGGAATATACGTTCATGACGCGTATATGCAAAATCTTCATATACTTCATTGTCCAAATTCAATACAAAATAAATATTCAAATACGTATAATAAGATTTGTATTTTCAAAACAAAGTTTGTTTTCATTTTTATTTTAAAAATAACACTCTTCAGACTCATTCCAGGATACTACTGATTCTATCTCTAACTAGTCATTCTCATTGGATATTACTAATCCAATCTCTGATGAATTCTTTCGTTTGGTTCTAATGTGTCTTGTTCTCGAGCTCTGTAAACCAGAGCTCTGATACCAAAATGAGATGACACAAACTTCCCTATAAAGGAAAGCCCGGATGAAATTGAGAACACGGCAAATCGAAACACAAACATAAGAACATTTCATTGCTTATTACAACAATTTACATCAGAGTACAAGAATATACAGAGCATGAACAAATAATATACACTTGATAAATATCAGAGATTTACAATTTACAATGCAGCGGAAAATAATAAAAAACACAACTGAAAGAGATACATGGATACAGAGCTTTCTAAATATCATTCCAGCTGTATACCAGGATCCTATGAACACAAATCTGCAAAACCAAAACTACTAGTTGCCCATGTGCAAAATAGGGGCACCCAGAGTTTAGGTTAAAACAATAAACTCCAGGTCAGTCATGTGACTGGTGTGAGAACTAAAACAGTTATTTAAAAATTTACTTTAAATCAAATACATCAAGGGACCACGCCGTATAACACGGAACTGGTTTCTTCCCAAGAATATCAGTGCATGTAACAAAACAACGCAATGCTTTTTGAAAAAAAACTATCATAAGACCAAGGTCCCATCACACAATGCAACGCAAGCTGGAGGATAGGGTTTTACCTTATAATAGCCAAACATGCTTGGTATGTTTAAAACAAATCATTTTGATACTATTATAGTGTAAAGTGTATGAAAACAACTTCAAATATAAATGTATCAATCATAGATAGCATAGTGCTCCATCCCACTATGTCTCCATACTAGGCTCTACAAATAAAACCGAATGTCACATATTGGAAGTTGGATTTCCATCTGTGAACCAAGGCAAGGGATCTTCCTTCTTACTTTGACACAGTCTAGCCTATAATGTCCCAGGATCAGAGATCGAGTTACCCTTGGATCATTAGGGCCGGTCCACATGGAGTGGATTAAAATGCCTGAACAATACGTTTCCCGCCCTATGGGGCGAAATGGTCAGTATGTCGACCACATCATCCATTGGTCCCGCAGTGACCGATATAACCGAGGCCCCTCGCTATCCATTATCCATATAAGTAAAATGTCTGGGCTTGCAAAACCCAGACACCACTACTAGCTAGAAGGAAACACATGCCCTCCCTGAAGTCCTCTCCCATTTCTGGTCCACACCGAGGTGTGAGGCCCGTGAATTAACATTATACACAATGCTATGTTATATTAAAGCCGTGCTTTGATCATCAACCATAAGACTCTGCTTTTCAACAGAAGCCTTGATCATTTGCATCTCAACATGCCACACAGGCAATTCATGCTATGCAACCGATGTCTATCAATCATACAGAATGAAATCCGATGTCAGACACACACATCCATTTACAAGTTCTTTCTGGGTCTGAACGACACCAGAGGCACCTTATTCCTCGTCCCATATGTCCAATACAGGAGAGAGGTCCTCGCATATCCGGTCTACCTCCAAGTACGTCTGGACGATCACCACTTATTACCTCGTCATGGGTGTACAGCCCAATCAACACATCAATAATCATCCAAACGATGTGAAGACCTCCGGTCTTCAACCACCGTCTTCATCGTCAACTCATCGCCGATTCAGTTACTCAAAATGGGATAAACCGCGTCTTTCCAAATATCTTGCATTATTATAAACAAGTGCTCAACATACGCCTCATTCCAATTCTGAATATTCCTTTATTTAAATATTTGTATCCTTTGGGAAAGGTTCACATTAATTTTATCAAAGATAAATTCTTTAATCTTCCTTTGGATATCAATTCAAACCAAATTATGGTTTATCCAAACTAGTCGGGAATAACGCACCTTACCGAAGTAATGATTTGTTATATTTCCCAATCCCAACCTATTCATTCCATGAAGAAAAACTGGTAATACTTCATATATAATACCACGGTGTTATCGATAAAGTTAATTACCATTTCACATTCAAATCTAATTAAAGATTTAACTATTGCTTAGAGAAAAACTGGTGATACTCCATTCTCGATCGTTTCATGAATTTGATAATTTTAGTTATCGGATTCACATTTCAATCTAATTAAAGATTCATTAAAATTCTAATTCAGTTTTAATCTCCAAAAAATCATTACTTAATGATTTTGTTCAAAGTTAAGTAATTAATCTTATCTTTAACTGGGTTAAAGAACAAATGTCATTTAAAACAAAGTTCACGATAAACCCAAAATCCCATTCCATAAATTATGGAATCTTCACGGAAAACAAATCAATATATAATTGATATAAACTTCCATATCCAACCGATAATATAAATGGAATAACGGCAAAGCCTTTTAAATTCCATATATATTGGCAGCCTTATTCCATAGAAATTCACTTCGATTATTACCAAATCGAATTCCATTCCATTCCATTTTATTTTATTAAATTGGAAAACTTTACTTTGGAAAATTTCCATTAAATCTTAGTTAAAAGATTTATAAATTCCAAATCCTATTTCACTGTAAATCGGTTAAAGAACGAATGTCGTTAAAAACACAGTTCACGATAAACCCAATCCACATTCCATTTTATTCGAATTTTTAAATATAATTGGAATGTGAAACATTTTTAATTAAAAGACAAATTCTTTTCAAACAGGGTTTAAGAACAGTGTTAATGAAGACACCGTCCACGACAAACCCAAAATCCAATTCTCTTATTCGATTCCAATTAAATACTAATTAATTACGAAATTTCACTAAATCTTAATTAAAAGATTTATTATTTTCTCAACTGGGTTTAAGAACAATGTTATTTAAGACACCGTTCACGACAAACCCCAAATCCAATTTGATATTAAATACAAGGCTCTGAATAGAAAATATATCGGCTTATATTCAATATCAAAATTTGCAACCAATAAGATTTAACTTCGAGCTTATCCACTAAATTTTATAATCAAAGGGGTACATACCTAAAAACATCACAAAAATGGCGTCCTTTAAAACTTTAATGGAGAATTCAGAACTCACTTTTTCTTCCCTGGCGTCGTTGTTTTCAAAACCAAATTCCAATTCTAATGCTAAAATCAATAATGATGCTAACAACAAAGATCCCTCTTGTACGTATTGGGAGGTTCTCCTTCGGCCAGCTGTAAAGCACAATTTTTATAATAATAAATTGAGATCCACGAATCCCCAAGAGTTGCCTCCATATAATAATCAATATGGCACGAATCTCCAGAACGTTAAATCGAGAAACAGATGCTTTCGTTGTGGATCCAACGATCATTGGGCTCACAACTGTAGAAATTCTATTGTCTATTTCAAATGCAATAAAACATGGCACAAAGAATTTCGCTGTAAATCCTCTCTTAATCTTCCTTAAAAAAGGGCGGAAAAGAAAATTTCTTCTCTGATTTCTGCTCACAATTTCCCCAATATTTTCAACTGGGCATGCTCTATGGTGGTAATTTCGATCGAACGCGGTTCCTTCTCCATATCGAGGATGGAGTATTTGCTCAAAGACAATTTTGGCAAACGTTCACCAATTTGGAACTGGAATGTGAAGAGATTGGGTAATATCTTCATTGTTAAATTTCCTCCCAATTTGCTGACAGAAAACTTTTACTATGCGCTCATTCATACAGAAGGTACTCTGATTTTGAAGCGTTGGACCCCTATGGTTGGTGGTGTTTCCAAGAAGAAGGAGATCGTATGGGTTACTTTATCAAATGTGCCTCTAGTGTGTAGGTATCTTAATGTGCTAAAGATTGCCTTGGCCGAGATTGGGCAAGTTGAGAAGATGTAGTATAAGGCGTTGCATGTCCCATATTTCACGTTCCTAAGAGCCGAGATATTGATGGAATAAGGGGCGACCCTTCCAACGTCAGTTATGGTACCCGTGGAGGGTTGCATGCATGAAGTGTTGATTTCTAAATGTGATGAGCGGGACTCTCCGTCAAACACTGATGTTCTGGGTTTCAAAAAACGAGTTTTTGCTAAAGGAAGTGATGACAGATTGAAAGTTTTAAGTGGCAATGAAGGTCAGGCTGGGGCTAGCGAGGTAGATGTAGAAGTCAATGATGGGCGCGCTGGCAATCCGATTGTAATTTCTTCTGATGTGGGCAATGTGGCTGTTGATAATGTAGGAAATCAGGTGTTTACCTATGATGATGGTTGTTGATAATGTATCTTGTTCTTGAGCTCTGTAAACCAAAGCTCTGATACCAAATGTGGCGAACAGAACTTCCCCGTAAAGGAAAGAACGAATTGCTTTGAGAACAAGACGAATCAGGACACAAATAGAAGAACATTTCATTGCTTATTACAACAATTTCATCAGAATTCAAGTATATACAGAGTATGAATAAATATTACACATTCGATCAATATCGGAGAATTAAATTTACAATGTAGTGGAAAATAATACAAAACACAACTAAAAGGAATATACAGATACAGAGCTTTCCGAATATCATTCCAGCTGTAAACCAGGATCCTATGAATTTAAATCTGCAAAACCAAAACTACTAGCTGCCCGTGTGGAAAATAGGGGCACCTAGAGTTTAGGTTAAAACAATAAACTCCAGGTTAGTCATGTGACTGGTGTGAGAACTAAAACAGTTATTTAAAACTTTACTTTAAATCAGATATATCAAGGGACCACGCCGTATAACACGGAATGGGTTTCCTCCTAAGAATACCAATGCATATAACAAAACAGCGCAATTCTTTTTGGAAAAATGAGGCTATTATAAGACTCAGGTCCCATCACACAATGCAATGCAAGCCGGAGGATAGGGTTTTCCCTTATAATATCCAAACATGTTTGGTACGTTAAAACAAATCATTTTATACTATTATAAGTGCATAGTGTATAAAACGACTTCAGATATAAATGTATCAATCCTAGACGGCATGGGTACCATATTATTGTCGCCAATACTAGGCTATACAATTAAAACCACAAATGTCACGTATTGGAAGTTGGATTTCCGTCTGTGAACCAAGGAAAGGGATCGTCCTTACCGCTTTGAGACAATCTAGCCCATGTCTCAGGAAAGCGCGCAGACAAGCCTTGGATCGTCAGGGCCGGTCCACTCGATGTGGATTAAAGTTCCTGAACACTATGTTTTCCCTCCCTATGGGGCGTAAACTGGTCATATCTGACCAAACTATCGACCTCGGAATGACCGATATATCCCAGGCGCCTAGCAATCCATCATCCACATAATTAAAATGTCAGGGCTAGTAAAACGCTAATACCACTCCTAGCTAGAAGGAAACACATGTCCTCCCTGAAGTCCTCTCCCGTTTCTGGTCCACACCGGGATGTGAGGCTCGCGAATTAACGCTATACAATGCTACGCTATATTAAAGCCGTGCTTTGATCATTAACAACAAGACTCTGCTTTTCAACAGAAGCCTTGATCATTTGCATCTCAGCATGCCACATAGGCAATCCACGCAATGCAACCGATGTCTATCAATTAGACAGAGTGAAATCCGATGTCAGACACACATCCATTTACAAGTTCATTCTGGGTTTGAACGAAACCGGAGGCACCTTATTCCTCCCCATATGTCCAATACAGGGGAGAGGTCCTCGCATATCTGGTCGATCTCCAAGTACGTCTGGACGATCACCACTTATTACCTTGTCTTAGGTGTACAGTCCAATCAAGACATCAATAATCATCCAAACGATGTGAAGACCTTCGGTCTTCAACCACCGTCTTCATCCTCGACATATCGTTGAATCAGTTATTCAAAATGGGATAAACCCGGTCTTTTTGAATAACTCGCGTATATAGTAAACAAGTTCTATAAAAGCACAACATACGCCTCATCCCAATCCAGAATATTCCTTTATTCAAATATTCTTATACTTTGGGAAAGGTTCCCATTAATTTTACCAAAGATAAATTCTTTAAATTTATTCTTTAATCTTACTTTGGATATCATTTCAATCTAATTAAAGATGCATTAAAACTCCACTTGGTTTTAAACTTCCCAAAAATCAATATTAACGATTGTTTAACTTGGGAAATCATATCCTGCGTTTAACTGGGTTAAAGAACCAATGTCATTTAAAACAAGGTTCACGATAAACCCAAATTCACATTCCATTCCATCAGCCTTTAATCGTAAATTAGCAAGTGAACAATTCCCTAAGTATTAACCCCGAAGTCCGAAACCAACATCAGATCAATACCCAGAAAACCATTCAACTTAACTAATCTCCAGTTAGTTTCTGATTTTCTTAATTCCATTGGGTCTAAGAATAGTATTATTAAAGATACCATTCACGACAACCCAAAATTTTATTCCTGTCTTTAACTGGGTTAAATAACCAATGTCCTTTAAAACACGGTTCACGATAAACCCAAAATCACATTCCGTTACATTAGCCTCTAACCATAAATTAGCAAGTGAACAATTCCCTAAGTATTAACCCCGAAGGCCGAAACCAACATCATATCAATACCCAGGAAACCATTTAACTTAACTAATCTCTAGTTAGTTTCTGATTTTCTTAACTCCATTGGGTCTAAGAACAGTATTATTAAAGATACCATTCACGACAACCCAAAATCTTATTCCATTGTTAATCGGGTTAAAGAATAAGTGTTATTTAAAACACTGTTCACGATAAACCCAAAGACCAATTTCAATTCAATCCCAATTAAATATTAATTAATTGGTATACTTCATTAAATCTAAATAAAAAGATTTAATCTTTTCTCAACTGGGTTCGAAAAAGTGTTAGTGAAGACACCATTCACGACAAACCCAAAATCACATTTGATATTAAATACAAGGCTCTGAATAGAAAATATATCGTCTTATATTCAATATCAAATTCTGGAATCAAAAATACCGTATTGGAATAACGATATATATATATTCCAAATTCCTCCACAACATCCGTATAATCATGGAATCTGTAACAACCCATCATTCTGACTGCCCCAAATTAGTGGTTGAGTCAACTCGAAGCGTTCAAAACGATGGATTGTTATTGGCTTAAAGGGTTTAAAAATGGAATATAACACAGAATCAAAGTACACAATATTTATGATGAAATATATTTTATTCCAATATCAGAGTTTACAAAACATTTTTTTCCATAGCGGAATGATAAAATACATTCATATGTTTTAAAATAAAATTTACATTTCAATCGAGCCTTGCACGCTAACCAACTTGCCCAAGGGTCACTTCACATCATAAAAAAAAGACTAAAGGAACGATTTATAATCCAAATTTTACTAAACATGTACCTAAGACTCTGCTAAATATCAACCAGAATGCTTTGTACTCCTCTACATCAAAACAATCTGTGTTCTTTGTGAATCCCTACTACATCGATCTGCTAGCCTCCCCAAATCTTCAACTCCATTTATAAAATAATGCAGATGATTAAATATGTTAAATGAAGCTTTGGACATTTAAAATGACACATGAACATGACTGCACCATTCTGGAACTTTTAGCATCGTGAAATAAATATGCCATGAATATTAACACCCAATACTAGATGGAATATGATACGTAAGCTTACTCACGTATGTCAATAAAAATACTATTAGTTTACTATGTTAACACACATGGTATGAGTAAAGACAAGAATGGCTTGACTATAACATGCTACTGGAAGGTCCAAACGTATCCTTCTGATGTTGTAGTATAAAGTATATTAAAAAGCAACGTATAGTTTGTTAACCATGTGAATATCAATCTATAATTACACATTCTGATTTTTCAAAACTATCATGTATAGCAATATACCTAAAGAGACATATTAACATCCTAAAACATACGAATGGCATAAGTTTTTCCATAAACAGGGTTGCGGACATAGAGTTATTTCTAATTTTGAACACATATAGTACAATATAAAGCTTGTTAGTATCTAGTTAAAATATGCATTACATACATCCATGCCAACTATAATTAATTAAGGCTACTAAGTAAGTCCATAAATGCTCTCATTTGTGCTCCACGTCATCCTAATACGCATGTACTACTTCATGCAAAGGGGACAATAGGCTGACAGAAACCAAAACTTAAGATGAAGAAATTGTCAACAGCTTCACACCTTGTTGCGGCTATAATGCAGAGCCAAAATACAATAATTCCCCAAATTCAACGAGCAAATTTTAACAGATGCACATATATACGGAGCAGGGTAAGAATAAAAGCAGTGCTTCAGGTTTACAACCATCCTCATAGTGCTTAAATTAAAATAGCACTAGCTGATGGCGTTGTTCTGGGCCAACATATTTATACATATAGTTGAGAAAAAAACCATTCACAAATGTATGTAACCGGTTTCGGGTTAAACAAATCCAATAAATTTTTCTATTTATAAAATTAACAAATATGGACTAACATTATTGTATACATTGTGAAGGTGTGTTCATTCTATATTCAAATCGTTATTATACAACATGTTTTGTGATTTCGAGGTACTGCACTTCAAAGATGCTGAAGTAAAAACAAATTATAGTCAAAACTACATGAGTCAGAATCAAATTCTATGTTCAATACACACATCATTCCCCATCGATTTAAACAGAAGCAATTAGAATAGAGTAATGATGGAATTTAACTCACTAAACTACCTGCAAGTCAAATGCTGGAAAGTAGTAGAGAATTTAATGTATAGCTAGATTCATAGTATTCGTTAATAAAGCAAATCCTTATAAAAAAAAAACCCAAGAAGAAAAAGAAACATGTCTCATAATGCTTAACTAACTGTTACCACACTATTTATTTGTACTGTACCTTTATGCATTTAAACAGTAAGGTGATACCTGTAAAAGCACAAAAATGGTGACATCAACATCTTTATAATTGTCCAGATCCAATAAATACTTCTAAATCATAGTATTTCATTTCAGTCAAGTATATAACGTAAATTGGACTGATAAACGCAATAAAATGAATACATAATAGTAGGAGAAAATCTTGACAGGAAAATGTAAGTTGGATGACTCACCTTTGGTGAAGAAAGCAAGGAGTGGCCGACGACTGAGGACCGACACATGAGACGATGTTGCAATGAGGACATCGCAGGCAGAGCTTCCCTGCCATAGACAGCGACGACTGGGCTTCGAGGAAGGAGCAACGGCAGCTCCAGGCAAGTTCACGTGCTATCGTTGGTTCGAGCCTATCACCAGTGGTGGTGGTGGCGGCCATCAGTTACAGCGAGCAAAGGTGGTAGAAGGCCGTGGTCTTAGTGGCGGCAAGCGAAGCTACGGTTCATTCTTGGATGGCAGATGACAGAGGGCGTAGAGGCTGAAGGGGTTTTGGAGGATTGACAATCAGCTTCGGCCATTGATTTCATAAATTTTAGGGAGGATGAAATTTTTGATTTGGGGATTTCCATTTTTTACCCTTCCAAGAAAAGAAGACCTCCCAAAAATATAAGGAGCAGTGGAAATTTCTAGATAATGGACACGCGTTATCCTTCTTCCATTCAAATTGAACAAGCGTAAAAATATCTCAACCCCCAATACTAAGTGGCAACCACCAAACATACTAGTGTATTCAAGAGACTTCCAATTTAGCACTTAAATGGATTAGAAATTAAATTCAAATCTAAAATGCTACAAGATGAATATATCTCATGTTAAAAATCAAAATTTATAACTTCCTTCACGAACTATATTTCAAATTAAATACATCAGATTATATTTCTCAAAATCACTTTATATTTTCAAATTTATAAGTTCTCAATAATATATCTAAACCATTTTTTAATTAGTTTAAAATATTGATACTGTAAAAATTTAACAAAACAAATTTTGAATTAAAATTTAAATTCACTTTTACAAAAATGATTCAGAATATAACCGAAAATAGGCTAAATTTCAAAGCCATCATCAAATATAAAGTATTTTCAAAACTAAATTTTACAATTAAATTAAAAGATCATATTTTCAAGTTGAATTCTACAAATGGTTCCAAATAACTCAATGGCGCAAGTATCGTTTATCTGCCAAACTTCGATAAATGTTCACATTGCTTTCAATACTGACCCGTGTGCGAAGCACAAGTTCCAAACTAGTATTTGTTAATAACCGTTAATTTTTGGCAAAATGTTTACAGTGAGGTTACAAAATCATTTTCATTCTAAAAGTAAATACTACATTCGAAAATGGATCGATGTCCCAACATTTAATTTCAATAATTAAAACTTAATTTAATTTATTTTTAAACACCAAAATTTTCTGAGCTATTACAACCCCCTTCCAAAAATTCGGGTTGTTACAAAATCTAATATCGAAATATTCCGAAGATAATTTCGATTCAAATCCATTCTAATTCATATATTGGAAATTATGATTATTTTTAAAACTATTTCAAATCAAATTTATTTATTTAAAAATATTGGATTATAATTCTAGTTCAAAACTAGTTCATTTCGACAAAAATATATTTTTATGTTTTCAAACATAGAATTTTTCATCCCAATTCTTTCCAAATCACTTCTTACGATATTACACAAATTATTAATATTTTAATAATTATATCAAGGCCCGTACAGTCGATTTCCATAAATGGCCATCGAACTGCACTTACAACGACCTTTTCCAAATTTGATTTGGACGTAATTCCAAATCCAACCGTTGGATTTCAAATATCTAATATTCCTTGGAAAGCCCTTTTCGATACGAACCCAACGGTTCCAGTTTTAGGAGAATCCGACGGTCGGATCTCCCGTAATGTCCATTCGAAGTCAATGGTCGAAATTTGCGAACTGCCGCAGCGCGGCGCGTTCTATTCAGGCCATTAATATAATATATATTTCGTCGATTTCCATTTAAAACGTATTTTATAAATCATTTTAAATTCGTTTTCAAAACGATTTCAACTTCATATTCAATTTCTAATCAAAATTGAATATTCCATATCATCGTTATATAAATGATAGTATTTTCAAAACATTAGATTTTGAAATCAATTCCTTTTCAATATTCATTATAAAAATGAATAAAATCGATATAAATATCGTTCACGTCCAAAATGGCATTAATCTAATCAACACGGCTTTATATATTTAAATATATTCGTGTCCATCCCAAATAGGACATCAAAACCAGATTTTGATCTATTACTAAATATTATTTCAAAATATTCATTATTTTAAAATAATCACTATTTTAAAATATTCATTATTTTTGAACTGGAATCAGACACAGTCAATTGCCATATAATTTGATTATACGGATTTCATACAATACATGTATACAACAACAGTGATAAATAACTATCCATCATCCAAAGTGCATTCTACACTGTATAAGCATTAAATATAAATATTTAATGCTTATAACAGTCTAGCAACCAATCGATTGCCATACAACTAACTATTGAGATTAGTGTATGTCCAATATCATCCCAATACCTGTGTGGGGTTTCAATCAACAAATAATGTATTTTATTTGTGTAGTTGGGCGATGTGTAAAATTTATCGTCCCTATTCATATCAGTAAAATGGGTGTTCACAAACAAATCGTCTGATTTGTAAATGAATATGTATTTTATTCATATGCACGTTAAAAATTATATTTTTAACTACAAAATATTTTTAACTATAAAATATTTTATTCCATTCTACATCACATAATCAACTTTCACAACAAAATCAAATAAACAAATAAGTCGTCCATGTTCTGTGGATGATGGGTGTCGGGTGCTGCTAACACTGTCTGCATTCTAGTACGTATTTCAACTAGAAAATAAACTAAAATTGAGAATTTCTCACCTTTGGTTTCCACTCCTTCATTCTCTATTTCTGAATGGTTCAGGTTTGCTCAAAATTCCAATGCGATCTTTTCCCACTGTTCATATAAAAATTGCATTTTTATTATGATGTTTATTTTTTAAAAAACACATTTTTACAATGGCACTTGCTATGCAAAAATCATATATTTTTACAATGCTTCTTTCTATATAAAAATTATATTTTAACAGCGCTTTATATATAATAAAAATTGTATTTTTACCTCACCTTTCAAACAATAAAAATCATATTTTTATTATCTCTATAATATAAAAGTCATATTTTTATTATCTTTATAATATAAAAATTATAAAAATCATATTTTTATTATCTCTATAATATAAAAATCATATTTTTACAATGCTAATTATACATATAAGCTAAAAACCGAATTTAAACAATGTAATTACATTAAAAACTGAATTTAAAATAAAATAAAAAGGGAAAACTCACTGTTTTCATCTTCATAGGGAATGGGGGATGACGGGGCGCGTAGGGGGTCAGAGATGGTCGGAGGTGGGGCTGCACTCGCCAGCGGCGGCCTAGGGTTCGGGTACGATGGCTTTGGGACCGGGTTGGGGAGGGGGGTTTGGTTCGGAGAAGGAAGAGAGGAAGGACGAGAGGAGGGGGAGGTGGTGTGGACGTGGGGCACGGCGGCGTGGGGCCCAGGGTCGGCGACGATGTTAGATCGTGGGGGGCGACGGGTAGTTAGGGTAGGCGCAATTTTTATTTTTTTATTTTGTTCACTGAATGGAAGAGAGAGAGGGTAGAGGAATATATAATTTATTTATTTATCCAAAAAGTTGACTTTTTATTCGAATACCAAATGAGACCCAACGACTGTTGTCCCTAGCCAATTACCCCCATTCCGAACACAATGGGATATGTATCGCAAGTCAGTTCAGTTGTTTCGGTCAGTTTTCATTTAAATTAATATTTAAATCTATATATTCAATTTGAACGCATCTTTCAATTTACTGGGGCCACATACGGACTCAAAAAATTCTAGAAAAATTATTTCTAGCTTCGTATTGACGATACGGTCCTAACAAAACTAATTTCGTCAAATTTGGAGACCGTTTGAAAAATGGTCATTTTCTGGTCGATCCAAATTAACTGAAATTGACAAAACACGTTTTCTTGTGCCACGCTCACATATTGATTCCAAAAATTATGAATTTTGGAATCAGGAAATAATTTGACATTCCGGATCCAGCAAAAATGTTTTCGTTGAAAACGGAGGTCGTTTGCAAAATTGTCATTTCTAAGGGCCAAAATTCCATAGCGACTATTCTGAATTTTCAACTGGACATAACTTTTTATTCCCGCTATGAATTTTCAAATTTTAAAATTCGTTGGAAAGATATTCTCAAATAGATTCAAATATTTTTGGTTTCGCTAAAATCCGATTTATTTTGAATCATGCATTCATTTGAAATTTGAAATCGAATTTTCAGACTACCGCGCCATTTCCAATTCCTTTTATAATTAAAATAAATATTTATATTCTAATGACGATTCCAATAAATATATACGTTCTAATTCCATTCAAAATAAATTACTCATCGTTATTATTTAAAATAATTCATTTTAAATATTCAAAATTCATTAAAATTGCCAAAATAAAAATTTTAAATTGTTTAGATTTTCCGGGTTGTTACAAAACTTCTTATGTTTATTTTGAAACACTACAAGAAAACTGATTTTTTGTTGCAAAAATTAGTGGCGTTTATTCAGAAGTGCAAACAAAGGTGTTTTCATTCACCTTATAGATGCAGCAAAAAATATTTCACTTCCAGCCTTCGTGAAAATAAGTCAGCGTGGTTCAAAATAAACATAACCCGCCTGTTGAATCGAAATACTTCTTATTCTCGATTAAAAAAAAAAACTTCAGTGCAGTTCACTAATTGGGAATTAGGGTTTCTCCCAACCTCCTCTTTCTTTTGACTCCTTTTTCTTCGACCTTTATTTTTTTCCTCTTTGTTTCTTTTCCCTCCTACCCGTGCTTTCCTTATTAGAGCATTCCTGGCAAAGAGCGTTGAAACAAGCGTTGATTCCCCATTAAGAGCGTGAAATCGCCCCCACCCATCCAGCAGCCGGTGAGGGGACGCTCGTTTTTTTTTTTATTAAATTTTTTAACCATAAACGGTTTTCTGAAAACCGTTTATGGGTTAATCGGTTTTCAGAAAACCGTTTAACCAAAAGGGTTTTCAGAAAACCATTTTCAAATTTTTTTTTAAAAAATCTTTTGAAAAATGGTCGAAAGGCCAAAATATAGTTAACGGGTATAAAAATTAAATATAAATTCAGTAAAAATTAAAATATAATATATATATAGGGATGTTTTGAAATATTAGAATAAAATATGTCTAAATAACGTCTGAGCCGAATATTAAAATATAGTTTTAACAAATAACCGTTGCTGAATAGTAAAATACAGTTCAAATTTATAGCCGTTGTAGAATATTATAATGTTGTTTGAATTTATAGCCGTTAACGAGTATATTTTAATACATTATTCTTTATATAGCCGTTGCAACTGCGGATTGAAGAAGCTATAAAACCACTTCTGGTGTGCACATTTAGCTTCACAACACAAAAATGTCTCATAGCCAGAATGGTCTGGATGATAATGTATACGAATCAGATGCGCAAACCGAAGATTCAATATACCATAGCCAGAATGGCCTGGATGATACTGATTCCGATTCCGAGTCCGACGAAGGCGATGATTTGTTGGGGCATACAAAATTTCTTCAGTTTTCTTCGGATAGCTCGACCGATAGCGATACTTTACAGATTATGATGCAAACTGTTGCCATGCGACAATTATGGATTAACCAACATTTCCTAATGGAAGGATCATCTAGGGGTACCCGAGGAGGCAGCGTGTACGGTCGTGTAGACAAACGGAAGATGCGGGATCATAAAGGAGGTACTGCACGATTACTTAAAGATTATTTCAACACCCCATGTACGTATGGTCCTGATGACTTTAGACGCCGTTTTCGTATGAGCAAAAATATGTTTATGCGCATTTTCAATGGAGTTGTTGAACACGATAATTATTTTGTCCAAAAACGTAATAGTGTTGGTACCTTAGGATGCTCGCCGTACCAAAAAATTATAGGCGCATTACGTGTAATAGCTTACGGAATAGCTCCAGATGCGTTTGATGAGGTTGTCCAAATGGGTGAGAGTACTATTACCTAAAGCCTTGAAAGGTTTTGTGTAGCCATAATTGAAACGTATGGTGAGGAGTACCTGTGTGCTCCGGCGCAAAGCGATGTCAACAAATTGAAAAGGTTAGGAGCCAAAAGAGGATTTCCCGGCATGTCAGGCAGTCTAGACTGTATGCATTGGGAATGGAAAAACTGTCCTACAGCATGGCATGGTCAATTTATTTGACATTACCCTAAAGCGACAATGATACTTGAAGTTGTTGCTTCACACGATCTATGGTTTTGGCATGCATTTTTGGGATGTCTTGGCTCAATGAACGATATTAATGTACTTCACCAATCACATTTGTTTAAGAGCCTTGCACATGGAAAAGCACCTGCCTGTGATTTTAATATTGCAGGAAATACGTACGACATGGGGTATTATTTAGCAGATGGCATCTATCCTTCTTGGGGTACGCTTGTCAAAACAATTTCAGCTCCTAAAATAGAGAAAGAAAAATACTTTGCTAAACGGAAAGAGGCAGCAAGAAAAGACGTAGAACATGCATTTGGGGTTCTCCAAGCAAGGTTTGCCATTGTAAAAAACCCTGTTAAATTATTTAAGCCATAGGTTTTGAGCAACATTATGCATGCCTGTATTATAATGCATAACATGATCACTGAAGAAGAAAGAGGAAAATTTCTGTCTTATTTGGGATATGATCCATATAACACTCAAACTGTTGTTGCTGATAGAAATCCAGCGACTCTTGAGGTATTTCTTAGGCGACTGCGTAAAATTAGGTCTAGGGAGCTCCATAGTAAACTGTAGGACGACCTGGTTGAGCATTTATGGCATGCGAAAGGTACTTCTTAGATATAGTCTATGCGGTTGTTGAGCTATTGTAACGTTGTAGTATCCAATTATTGTACTATTTTATGTACTTTAAATATATCGCATTTCTATTTTATAGTGTAACTATTGTAACGTTTGATGAGGACGACCCAAACTGTACGTAACTCCTTAAACGCCTTAACTCTTTATTTTCGCAATTCAAAAGAGGACGACCCAAAATGTTTGTAACTCCTTAACTCCTTAAACGCCTTCACTCTTTATTTTCACAATTCAAAAGAGGACAACCCAAACTGTACGTAACTCCTTAACTCCTTAAACGCCTTCACTCTTTATTTTCACAATTCAAAAGAGGACGACCCAAACTGTACATAACTCCTTAACTCCTTAAATGCCTTAACTCTTTATTTTCGCAATTCAAAAGAGGACGACCCAAACTGTACGTAACTCCTTAAACGCCTTAACTCTTTATTTTCGCAATTCAAGAGAGGACGACCCAAATTGTACGTAACTCCTTAAACGCCTTAACTCTTTATTTTCGCAATTCAAAAGAGCACGACCCAAACTGTACGTAACTCCTTAAACGCCTTTTAATGTTAGTGGTGCACGACTTTTAATGTTCGTGTAGTGTCCATAGACTAGTCATTTCAGTTGAATAACACACATAATATAGTTATGAATTGAAATTGAAGTCTATGGATACATCCTCACTTTCCAACTACATAAACCAAATGATACATATACGACACATAATATATCGATATACTACTCAAACTGTATAATATGATTGTACCATAACCCGTACGCTTCGTGGCCAATGAAGTTTGAACGGTACTTGAAAAGTAAAGTAAAGCAAAGCAAAGTAAAGTAAAGCAAAGTAAAGCATCACACCATTCAAGGGAATCATTAAAGTTGATTTGATTAAACAACTTGACATGGTCAGAGCAATTAAACTTACCCTGTTTTCTACAATTGATTGAAAACACATTGCAGAACATTGAATGGCTTATTGTAATTATCAAGCCAACTTGCATTCTTTGTCTTCATAAATACGGGGGTACGGTAGTTTTCCTCATACTCACAAACAATTCCAAGCAAACAACAATGTCTGATCCCAACAACAACAATTTCTCTGCCTATACCAATGATAACGTTGGTAATTTTACTAATTTATTATCTCAAGCAGAAGGCCCGTCAATGATTCCATCCCTTTTCCTAACTCCAGAACAAAGTCAATTTCTCCACCAAATAAACCTCACTCAGCAGTAGGGTAACATGTATGGCCAACTTCATAATCAAAACGTACACCAAGAGATGGTTGCTCTGACCCCGGTACCTGACAAAGGACAAACCAAGGCTAAACGGTCATATACCAAGCGAAAAACAAAAGAAACTCCCGTTCAAAGTAGCATGGAAAAAACTGTAGCTACTAGTAAATTATGGAGAGAAGCTGACTTTAAAGTGCTAGCTAATGCATGGGTAAGCGCATCTGTCGTTGCTGATGGCCGTTCTGGTGGTAAGTTTTTCTATCAGAGGGTTAATGATTTGTACAATGGAGATCATGAATGCATCACACGAAGATCAATTGAAAGCACGAAGACTGCATGGTATAATTTGAATGCCATGTCTACCAAGTACAAAGGGATAAAATCACTAAGGGGAGATTCACTTAGAAGCGGCCAAACTTTTAGAGATTTGAAAGGCGATTACAATAGCATCTATCGTGACACCTGTAAAACTGAATTCATTGCTCATGAAGCATTGGAAATTCTTTCTTTTTGTCCACGTTGGGCCAATATGTGCGAATCAGATGATGTATATCTTGTAGATACTGAAGAATCTAACTTAAGAAATGTAGCTTCTAGACTTTCGGTGGATTCATCCCCGGGAAATACAGCTGAACGTCCTATAGCTATAGACGATGATGGAAATAACAATACACTTGTGACTCCTAATTCGGGAATGATGTATGGTGGGGTTGAAACAAGGCCAGAAGGAATAAAATCAAGCAAGAGAGCACTACTGAGAAATAAGGAAACAAAAGATTTGGCAACGTCTAGTGCTAAACTAACTTCGTTGTTAAGTGATATATCACTTGCATCCGTCTCCAATGCCGAAGACCGTGAAAAGCGTAAAGAGAAGAAGCTGCAGATCATGGAGATGCAACTGCAGCAAGATGCCGCTAGATCTACCACTGTCATACAAAGAACTGCTTATAAAGAAAAACGTGAAGACGTTTGAAGGAGAAGGAAGAGGAGGAGTATCTATCAAGAGATATATCTCATTTGACTGGACAGGCTCTTCATTATGCTATAGCAAAAAAAGATCGTATATTGAGGGCTCAACAGAAACGATATCAGGAAGAAGAAGGAAGTTCCGAGTTGTAGACTTAGTCTATGTTGCTATTTCGAGCATGTTGTATCCTAGGTTTAGTTTTCTAAGTTGGCTGTAATGCTGTTATTTCTATGTTGCTATTTCTGGCATGTTGTATCCTAGTTTTAGTTTTCTATGTTGGATGTAATGTTGTGTGGGTTATAAAAAAAATTAACTAGTTTTAACTAATTTATATTAAAATCCATGTTTTAAATTAACTTGAAAACTTAAAATTAGATAAATTTACAAATTAATTTAGACATATTAAATTAAAACATCGAAAACTGGATTATCTAAAAAAAAATTATTCGGTTCTCATATAACCGTATAAAACCCAAAGGGTTTAATGAAATCCGAAAAGAAACTAAACGGTTTTCAAAAAAACTGTTTAGAGCTAAAACGGTTTTATGAAAACCGTTTAGGGCTTATTCGGTTTTCGTGAAGCCATTTAGGTCTCGCCGCTCTAATTTCTGAAATGGCGAGCGTCGCCATTTGGAATTGCTCCCCACCCTCCTCGAGCAACTGCTGGACAGCGTCCACACCCATTTCCCCCCATTTCGCCTCCCCCTTACACTGTTGGGAATGCTCTTACTATACATGCGCTTGTTGCTCTACCCAAAACCCTTTTCTTTCAAATCTAATTTTGTTCGCTACAGCTAACCCTAAACCGGCTACAAAGAATGGGGAAGAGTGGCAGAGAAGTGTGGTTGGAAACTCAATTTATGTTGGTTGAAAGCAAGGATGATGCCATTGAAACCATTTATAATGTATTTTTGCCTTTGCTTGAGGGTAAATTTCATGCTGTGCTTCAAGGAAATGAACAAGATGAGATCGAAATTTTCTTTAAAAGTGGTAGGTGCAATTCAGTCTGTTATTATTTGATTGGCGAAAGCTTAAACCTGTCAATAACTGAAAATGTTGATTGTAGATTAAGAAAATGTTATTTTTAAAAAAAAATCGGACTTGCCATATTAGGATTGCACAAGTATAACATTCTTTAATAAGCAAAAGGATATTTATTTTCGTGAGGATTTTGTGTACTCTAGAGGAACATGTAAAGGATGAGAACAGAAATCATTCAAATACATTGCATAACTGCTGGGGTTGAATTCTGGCGGTGTATGGTAATTTGATAACCTCATTTTTGTAATAATTTTGATTGACGCCATGTTGAAAATAAAATAGAAGGAAAATAGAGGAATTTTCTAGCTTAATGGGCAGAATTATTCCTGATACATGCATAACAGTTTTACTACGCATTCTAACATTTACAGTATTTACTGTGCTATTGTAGGGTGTGAAAGTGTGTAGACTAAGCAAGGAAATTATTTAATGTATATGCATGCTAGAACTAATCCTTTTGTTATCATCAATCAAGCAGTAAAGTAAGTTCTATAACCCTCAAAATTGAACTACATTTTGAGCAAATTGTGATTATGCTTTATTCAAATTGCTCCAGCCCTCGAGCATGGATTCATTTGAAGATCTAAGACCATCCAATTACAAATTTATGCCTATTTCCTGACATGGTCCAAATTGATTGGACCTTAATGTTTGAAACTTGCATCGTTTATTTCAACTTGATTGTATTATATTCTATGTTTCTGTTGTTTTTATCTGATTTGTTTAATACTGGGCTGTTGTCTCTCCTCTTGTCTTTACTTGATTACTTAATGTCGGATGGCAGAAATAGTTGTTTATTCTATCTTGATTTTTGCCTTCCAATGTTGTAAAATTTATGTTGCAATTTGTTTAAATGCAGTTTCCTTCTTTTCTTTACTGGTTTGGATGGTGCACGTGGGATGCCTTCTATACTGTTGTTACTGCTGAGGGTGTGCGTGAAGGCATCAAAAGGCAAGTCCAATTTTCTTAAACATTGTATTAGCCTGGGCTCATATGAGCCCATTTTGAAGCCAAATTGTAATTCAGACAACAGCATATCCAAATTTGATTTCACCTTCAATATGATAGCGTAGAACAGTATTCCAATGAGGATATCGTAGAACAGTATTCCAGTGAAGGATAGAAGTCGCTAAGTTTGACTAACAATTTTGCTGTGTAATTACAAAAAAATATATCTTACTACTATCGTCTTAAATTAACGTTACGTTTGGTTCAAAAATACGATTTTCCACTCCGTTTCAGTCCTTTGAATGTTTCGATATTTCAGTTTCGTTTCCCAAATTTTTATGCAGTAGATATAAAAATATATGTTGAAGCTTGGTGAAGTTAATAAGATGTGTTGAATATAGATGAATACCCTTAAGCTTATATTCATTTAAAAAAGATAGGTTCATACTGCTACAAGTCAGAATGTTTGGCACATAAAGTAAGGTTGTTTTCAAAAGCTAGAATACAGTAGTCTGATTGGTTTATATACTTTTGTATGATTCCATGTATAGTGCACAAATTTTATATAGCCATACTTAAATACATAGGGTGTTAGCTGTTGTTTGATGTACAAATTAAAGGGAGTGAGTACTCTGGAAAAACCGAATACTTTATAAGGTGTGGGGGCACATTTATAAAGGGTATGAACTAAGCCAGGAGATTATTGCTTTAGTTATAATTTATAAGCCGTTAGTTTTTCTTGGTGCTGGAAAACACACCAAACTGGTTTACAAAGAAAAGAGAATATACTTTAAAAGACAGATTATTGGCTATTGAAATGAGTAGATAGAGAATAAAATGTTGAGTTGTATATTACTTTTTCCACTACTACTCAGTCTATGGTTTTCTATCTCAAAATGTAAGGAGATCATTACAGGTGAAACCTAATTTTGATAGCAATACCAGTCCCATGAGGTATATGAATGTATAACACAGAAAATTAGTTGTTGTCATAGTACACATTGTAACAGTTAGATCTCTCCGCCTCATATATGAATTTGAGGGTGAAAGATATAATTGTAAAGATCTGTGATACCTATTCCTTGCACATATGAATAATATGATTTCCGGCGTGTTGATGTATGATATAATATTTTTTTGATGCCTTCAGGCACCTTGCCGTGTTTAAGAGTGGTGATGAGAGGAAAGAGGCAACTGAGAACACCTGCTGCTAGGATTAAGAACATCTTTGTTCAAATCTTAGTTTACATTTCCATTGACAGTGAGAGTTCTATACCCATATTCAAGGATCGTCAATGGTGCGCAATTATAGTTGAAATGGTTATAGTTTTGTAACATTGCTGCATGAACACATATTTAGTTTACATAACTCTTTTGTGCATAAATATCCATCTATATTATTCTTGCGTGCTTGCTTAATTCCTTGACATATTAATTACAAAACAAACTTACGGATGATACCTACTGCTAGGATTAAAAACATCTCTGTTCAAATCTTAGTTTACATTTAAATTGATAGTGGAGTTCTATACCCATATTCAAGGATCATAAATGGTGTAATAGAAATTGTTGTTACTATATACCCATAACATCAACTAGGGTGCAAGCTATCACAGACCATTGTCTCATTTTTGTACCTATCATTTTTTATGCATCTGCCCTCATTTTATCTATTTATTTATTTTGTACAATTAATCAAATTCGTGTGTACACTACTGGTTTAGGTGAGTCCATGCATGGAAAGAGCTATTCTAGACCAACTTGTAAGATATTTCAATGTTCGTTTTGCTGGCTATCCTACGGCATTGAGCGAAGATTATAAATTGGTAATAGATTTGAGAATAATCCCCATCTCTTCTTCCCAGTTCAAATCATTTGTATGTTTCTTTGCAAATTCAATCAAGTAAGCTCTTAAGCTAATTTACATTGTTTTACAAAATAGCTGGAGGATGATACATTGGAAAAAGACACTAGTCGCAACACAACTTGCCATGTTGGAAAAGAAAATCTTGTTGGAAAATTTGTGTTGCTCTGATACCACTTTGTTGGAAATTTTAGAGAAGAAAGATGAATTATAAAAAGAGGAAAACTTTAATTACTTTTTATTTCTTTTTTTCTTTCTTTCTTAATTGATACAAATGAGTGATTACATCCTAATTTATATAAGAGAGAATCTCTAGACTTTTCTTCATTTTACATATTTGTTTAGTCTAGATTCTTCTCTAATCTTATTTTGATAACTCTAATATTTATTACCATTTATTTTGTGCTTCCCTAAATACAAGAATAATATTAGTCACATAATCAATGTTTCCTTAAAAACCAAGTTTATTTCCAACATCCCCCGTAAACTTGGTTTCGCAAATTGATGCAAGATTTTGATTCTTTGTATTTTACGTGCTTTGGTAGGACTAAAGAAATTATCCAAATTTCCTTTTTTCGTTTCTTCCACTTTCCCAATATGAAGATTGTAACAACCCGTATTTTTCGATAACGTGTTAAGACGAGAATCAAGGCAGAATTTAATTTTAAATTCTGAATCAAGTAAAACGGGCTATGCCATTGCGTTCTTCTCGGAAAAATACGCGAAATAGAGTCCGAGTTTTCGAAAATCGGAGTCCGTATGACCAAGTTATGGTCCGACAAAGTTTTCAGAAAATTCAAGTTCAAAAGCAAGTTCTAATTTCGAAAATTAGGGCTGGAAGGTTAGGCGGGAAAAATTCCCGCCAGGCACCCCAAGTCGACAGCCCTGTCGACTTGGGAGTCGACATGGCCTCACCCAAGTCGACAGCCCTGTCGACTTGGGGGTCGACTTATGGTGGCCGAGCCATCTTGGCTTGGTGCACCTACACTTGTCTCTGGTCTTGCTCTGGAAGCTTCCAACGTGGTTTGATGGCTCAGATCCATCCTAGGGTTAATCTAAGGGCCTAAAACTACCTTAATCTCTATAAAAACACCCCTAAGCCTACCCTAAACCCTCATTATTCATTCTTGCAACTAAACTATGGCAAAATTTTCACTCTCATGGCCTCCACCCTCATTCTAAAATTCCTAAGTAAATTCCTATGAGAGGTTTCATGATCATGAGAGTGCTAGAGAGTTTCTATGTTAGTATGAGAGCCTCTCAAGTTGATTTCAAGGCTAAAGCTTTGATCTTTGTTCATAAAGATGGGGTTTTGATTGATTTGGAGTGTTCATCTTTGGGGTTTTGGGTGATGGCATGCATAGGCTTCATCACAATCTTTAATCTAATCGATTTGTGCCTTCATAGCAATGTAAGCCCTTTCCCTACTCTTAGATATTAACTATGAAGTTAAATGTTCATGTTGCAAGTTTGGGTTTGATTATTGAGTATGATACATGCTATCATGTCATGCAAGTTTATGAAGTCATTATCTTGATCTTGTGGGCTAAAAGCTACAACCTTTATGTTGAAATATTGCATTATGCAACATGAGAACCCTCATAACCTTTATGTCAACTTGCATATGAAGTCATAACCCTTATATGATGATATATGCGAGTTACTAGTCATCATTCCATGTCTTTTGTCACCATGATTCGCTTATGTGCCAAGTTTGGGTTTATGCATGTTTTTGAGGCTTAAGAATGCAACATGCAAGTTAATGAACACATTTGTGCCTCATTTGCCACCATGATTAACTTGTGGCTTAATATCCACTTTTGTCATGCCTTTGACAAGTTCCTTCTTTGAATCCATTATGCGAGTTTAAAAGCGTTGGGGTCACATTATGGGAAAACATAATGACATGAACATGATTTGGGTAAATGGGTATAAACAAGACAACATGTAACGTTAAATATGACATGTGTTTATACTTGAAAACATGACTTGAAATATAACATGGAAATTGACATGTAAGTATGCTTGAAAACATAAGCTTGGGAATTTACCTATTAAGTTAGGTCTACCCATTGGGAATTTACCTATTAAGTTAGGTCTACCCAATTGCTTGAAAACTTGTAATATGTGTTGGAAAACATAATGGACATGACACTTAGATAATATAAGTGTGGCCAACTCGAGGTTAGGTTGAGTTTGCAACGTAAAACTACCCGGAACCGACCGGCCTAACTAGTAGTTGCAAACAATAGGACCCAATGTGAGAAGTTGGTCATGTTGTGCTTAAACCCGAGGTTAGACCAAGTTGTGGTGTAAAGCTACCCGGAACCGACCGGCTTAACTAGTAACCGCAACAAAGTCTAATGTTAGAGGTTGAGGTGCATTAAGTTATTAATGCCACATGATAGGGTTAAGTTAATTTGATTAATGACGCTTAACCAAATATGACATGGACAAATGGGTTAAGTAAATGGTTTAGGCTAATGATACTTAACAAAACATGACAAGGTTGGGTAGGTTAAGTAATTTGATTTGCCTAATGACACTTAACCATTTTTATACGATTAGTGGACGGGGTTAAGTTAACCAACACTTAACCAATCCAACACGATAATTTGGGGAAGGTTAAGTAAGTTTTCTTAATGACACTTAACCGAAAAATACAGTTAATGGATGAGGTTAAGATTAGACTCAACTAGTCTAAGCATGGAAATCGGATGGGGTTAAGTTAGCCTAGACTTAATTAATCCCACTTGGTAGTTTAATGAAGTTAAGTTAAACACCTAACTAATCTAACATGATGATTTGAGGTGGTTAAGTGACCTATACTTAACCAATCTAACTCGTGAATTTATTGAGGTTAAGTTAACCTATACTTAACCGATCTAACGTGAAAACATGATAAGGCTAAGTCACGAATCGCTTGAATACACTTGACCGATTTGACTAAGTAAATTGACAGGGTCAAGTTAATATATACTTAACCAATCTAGAATGATAATTGGACGAGGTTAAGTCGTGAATTGCTTAATACATACTTAACCAACGTGAGCATGGTTTGTAGGGTTAAGTCTTGAACTTGGATACTTAGCCAATTTTGACATGATTTGAAGACGGATTAAGTCTTGGACTTGGATACTTAGCCAATTTTGACATGATTGGTAGACGGGTTAAGTCATGAACTTAAGTGACACTTAATCCATTATGTAAACCCTAGTTCTGAGGATAGGGGATAACCGTAGTTAACAAGGATAACGGGAATAAGGCTAAGTGGTAAACCTTAGTTAAGGAATAACTAAGTAATGATTCTTAGTCAAGGAAATTTAGACCAGTTCATAGATAGATGAGTAACCTGATACGGTAGGTCATCGTTTAAGTATACGAGTAGGAGCAAGTATCTGATTTAGATAAAGGCTCCAGCGAACTGGGTAACGAAGCAGCGGCTTCGGGGAACGTGAGGATATTCTTGGTATCCCTCTGTGAGCTGCCAGGTGATTATACTAGGCTCATGAGAGGTTAAGGTCTGCGTTAGAAGAGCCAAGAGTATGCCTTGGTTGCTATACGAGCGACCTAAAGACGGGGATGGATAGGGGATAGTCGACGATACACGGTCGTACCCTAGATAGCATTTCGTCAGACTACCTACCATCTTTGGTCAAGCGTGTACGTACGGAAAGGCAGAGAACACCCAATAGACCATAATTGCTATCTAATTATGGTTGCGGTAGGGCTAGATTGCGGGTTGGCTAGTAGTGTGTTCTCATACAGGATTTATCCTGTCTTGTCTTCCACTAGTTGAGGGAGGGGTCGCGTGGGACCATAGCCACGTGTAGAAAAACAGACCTTAGCATCTGCATCGGCAGATAAATCGAAAGCTCCCGACCGAGTCCTGTATTTCTAGATCTGCCCTATGACAGGACTCGGATGGCACGATGTGGTACATGTGCATACAGTCATGGAAAAACGATTCACGATGAATGCGTGGGAAAAAGGGCGCGGTTGACGGTTAGCGTAAATCCTAGTGGCCCTGGGTGGTTGAACCAAAACCGAGATACGAAAACGTGCAATAGGTAAGCATAATCCCTAGTAGCCCTAGGTAGCATAAGTCCTAGTTGTACAAACGATAATTCATGCTGGAAGACCCTAGCTAGGTTTAGGGTAACAGTCCAAACCGATCTTAAGGATCATGGAACTATGTTAAAGTAATATAGAATCTCATGGGGGAAAGCCCGTATGGTCTACGGCAAGGGACTGAACATTTACATGGAAAGGAACATACGAGTTGAGTAACCTATATATGCGGCATATTAGGTTGACATGGACCATTATACGACTTTCGAGTAAGGGTCATTCATGGATAACACATGATACGGTTAGGATACTAGTACGGTAGGTTCAGAGCAGATGTACAGGATAGATACCATGGGGCGTTATACGTGATAGATATCTTGGGGATATTATACTTAACAGGAACTTGACGATGGGATACCTTGACATCGTAATTTATTATGACACTTTAGTTTATCTGAGTTCAGTAGTTCATCATGTTATTTTGATTTAGCTTATCTATCTCGTCATCATGCTTATGTTCATCTCAGTTTCTCATGTCAGTTAACTTTACTAGTTTTTATGCTGATAGTAGATAGGGCTTACTCAGTCTTTTTGACTGACCCGTTTTGTTTTGCCTCTTTTCTTTCGTTTCCCCCCAGGTTACAGGGAGGAAATACTATTGTTTAGTTCGGACTTCTTCTGCTTGAAGGTCATCATGGATAGCTTGGACTTTTCTTGGCTATGGCTACTTTACTGTTTTTACTTGGGGAATAATTTATGAAAAAGTCTTTATGCTTCTTTATTATTGCAAGACAGGTTTTGATGTACTCTGATGAAAAAGGCTTTAGACCTTATTTATTAATGTTATGAAAGTTCGATTTTACTTCCGCTATTTTATATGTTCTGTCTTATGATATTTCTGTGCATGTTTACCAATAATGCCCCTCTAAAGCTAGTGCATTCCTTTGCGAGTGACCGTAGCGGAGGCGGGGTGTTACAAAGATCTTCGATGCAATTTCTTCAATGGTGCTCCATCCTTTTTGTCCTCCTTCGTTAGCACAAAACGTTCCAAAAAGTGTGCGCTCTAGCTTCCATCTTATTCCGGTGTCATAAACCTTGAATGAGTCATATATGGTGTCGTTGAATTCTTTCAAAAAATCACTTCTACAATCTTTGACCAATTCAATTTCTTTATTTGTTTTCCAAATCTCTTCAAAAATTTGTTTGTGCTTCAAATTTTCACCAAGCTCTTCAATTTCTCCTTGTTTCATCTGTTCTTCATTTTCGGTACCTTTTCATTTATACTTTTTGTCATTGGCATCATCTTCATATACTTTATTTCCTTTCATATTCAATTCTTTGGTGCTCTCTTTCTTCACTTCATTTGTTTTGGTATGCTCTTCAACTTGTTTATCTTTGACTTTCTCTTTGATTTCTTCTTCGATTACTAGTGGCTTTTTACTTTTAAATTCTTTAATCACGATTTCAGCACTCTCTTGTCCATCTTTGAAGTCTTCTTCATGGTTTGCTTTCCTATTGATAGCCTTAGTCTTTTCTTCTCTTTTGTTCTCTGCTAGTGCCACATCAATATGGTTAGCGGTATTTTCCACTACAGCTTCTTGCTTTTCTTCAACAATTGCATCTTCTTCTTCTTTGTTCTCTAAAAGTTTTTCTTCATCCAACTTCTCTTCCTCTGTCTCATCCATTGTCTCTTCTTCCATAGGCTCTAGCACAATCTCTTCTTTCTTCTTCTCTTGCTCCTTCTCGTTCACACTTTCGCTATTCTTCTTTTCATCTTTCTCATCAATCAACTTATCTTCATTCATTATCTTTGCATCATCTTTTCCGTACACCTTTTTCAAGAGATTCCATGAATCTTTTGTACACCTTCCTCTAAAAATGAGATCCGAAGCTTTCTCATCGACGTTCTCAGCAATCACAGAAAGAGCACGGTAATCATTCCATTTTAATTTCGCAAAGGCTTTCTTGTCCATTTGCGACATGCTTTCGACGTCTTTACGCCATTCATAGCCATTTTCAACAATTTCCCACATACCTTTGGAGATTAGCTCCTCTCTTTTTTCTATTGCTCCATTCATCAAAATTCTCTTTTGTGGGAACAAACGTCGAAAAAAATAAAAATGTCATAATTTCAGCCAGGCTCTGATACCACTTTGTTGGAAAATTTGTGTTGCTCTGATACCACTTTTTGGAAATTTTAGAGAAGAAAGATGAATTATAAAAAGAGGAAAACTTTAATTACTTTTTATTTCTTTCTTAATTGATACAAATGAGTGATTACATCCTAATTTATATAAGAGAGAATCTCTAGACTTTTCTTCATTTTACATATTTGTTTAGTCTAGATTCTTCTCTAATCTTATTTTGATAACTCTAATATTTATTACTATTTATTTTGTGCTTCCCTAAATACAAGAATAAAATTAGTCACATAATCAATGTTTCCTTAAAAACCAAGTTTATTTCCAACAAATCTTGCATGCATGCATTGAAGCTGCTGTGGGATTCATAACCCAGTTGCCGGATAACTCTGTTTCTCCTTGCCTAGCTCCATATGCTCCTGAATTGAAATAATGGATTTGATCCCTCTTTTGCTCTTGTTGTGCTCAGAGGATAGAAAGTGATTTCTTGAAAACACCGATAAGTTTGAATTAATTCCTTATTCTGTGTCACTGAGACTGATTTCTTTATTATAGTTGATTGTTTCGCTTCCAATTTTGTTATAGTTACTGAGACTGACTTCTATTCATTAAGCACCTTAACGCTTCTCAGATTCTCATTTCAATTCGCATGTTTTCATTTTCATTCAGTTTGACGCTGACACTGTAGTGGTGGGAGAAGAAGGTGAAGGGGATTTCAAGGAAGTTGGAAAGTATGCTTAACACATGAAAGTGAAAGGAGAAGTAGTGAGCGATTTTGTGAAATCAAAATTACTTTCTGAACAGATATGTATGTTTAAAAAATGGCAGGTGCATAAATTTGAATTTATGTAAATATGCAGGTGTGTAAACTTAGACTAATGACAATTGAAGCCGGTGACATTTGTGCTATGTGTGGTATCGACGATACAATGGTATGTTCTATCTTCTAATAAGAAAAACCAAATAAGTGAGTTTTGGCGATGTTTATAAAATAGTTAGCATATGAAACTTGTTGTTGTTATGCAGATCGACGAAATAATCACTGAAGAAATTATTGGGAAACCTTTACCTGCCATCAAAGTGGAAGAACCAACAGTAAAGATGTTATTCTCTATTAACACTTCAACTTTTTTTGGTCGAGAGGTATAAATACATCTCAAGCTGGTCAAGTTGGTCATATGTTTCTAATTTATTTATACAATTAAATCATATGGACCTTCACGCTTCTGTGGCAAAAAATCCCTGTTGTTTTTCAAAAATGATATAGAAAGAAAAGTTCAAAATTAATCTTTTTTTTTGTTAAAATGTACGTCCTAAAGTTGGTATCAGACATTCATTAACGATGTTTGATCACTCTAGTATTTTTTTCAGTACTTGAAAATGTTTAATGTCTGCAGATTTGGTCTATGTGCAGATTTGTGTATCTTTTTGTGAGATCAGGGGGGAGCTGTCTGACTATATGTTGTGCTTTCGCATGTGCAAGCATTGGACGTTCAAAGAGAAAAGTTGAACTATTATGGTGCTAGGTTTCACTTGTGCATACAACATAGAATTTTGGGTAATCAAGTGTTTTGTGAGTACTAGTTAGGTATAACATTTTCTTTGTATTAGATGTGTATATTAGTATATCAATGGTTATTGTATTTGAGTTTGGTCATTTATTCAGAAAACTATTGTATTGAAATGGTTATGCATATTCTATTTGATTATATGGTTAATTTTTTTTTATAATTGTTTGAACATGATGATTATGTGAATGATTATTGATTGATATTGTAGAAACAAAATAGACTATTAATAAGAAATAATTGCATGAAAAAATGCTGCAAATTAATCAATAATTTTTAGTAGCATTTTAAAAACACAACAGAAATACATGTAGTGGCGTTGAGTAAACGCAACCATAAATCAGGGTTAAAACTGGAAATTTTATTCGTAGCATCAGAAAGCTTTTTTATGGCATTTTTAAAGCACTACAGGAATATTTATGGTGGCGTTTGGAAAACGTTACAATAAAAGTATTTACAACGGCGTTTATTAAAAGTGCAACAAATATTTTTTATTTTTAGTGGCATGTTTTCTCGTAACGATTATTGAAATGCCACCAAAAATACTTAGTAGCTTTTTTTTGAGTGCTACAAAAAATCATTTTTTTTGTAGTGAAAATTTCCTTTCAAAACCGCTTAAGAACACGATTAAAAAAAAAAATTAAACAATGTTTTCCAAAATCTTCAGAAATGTATTTTGCGGAAATTTAAGCGATTCAAGTCACATGTTGGCGAAAAAGGAAGTCAGTCACGCCAAAATGCGAAAACTAAAATCACACACAAAAACACCAAAATAAATTTTAGCTTTAACAAGGAACGGTGGTTTATTTATTTATATACCCGCGACGAATGCAACACAAAACTGGTCCTTTGCTAAATTTTATCCAACATAGAATTCTGTTCTTTCCAACCCTAGGACAACTGTTAGTTTAGATAAGAGAAATAAGATTTCATTCAAACAGGTATGCATGAATGACATAAACATTTCCAAACTTAGAAATCTTATTAACATAAGTCGTGCAATTTAAACAACACTAATAGTTACAAGCATGAATCATTACAATCAAGAACCCGATGCTAGAAAGGGATAACAACAAGACAACACCAAAACTCCCAAAACAACGGTTACGAACAACGAGACGCCTCGCTCCGCTACTGGAGCTCATACCAATTTCTATGATCTTTGATTAACCATATTATGGTAGCAAAAATATTCAATTTCGTGTTACCAATGTTGCTGGTATTGTTTGGAGGTACCCACATCACCATCTCTTCTAAGAGAAAATGCATGATGAGAACAGAAACCTACCACAAAACTGCTTCTCATGGAAACCCAACTGATATTTCCTACAAACAACAGTGAATAGGCGAACTTAAATAAAGTAATTCCATGAGATAACACACAAGAACACAAGTTGAATTGAATATGATGCGGCACTAAATGATGGTTACGCCATTGATCAAGCAAAGGATAATATTCCCGCATCATGAGAAAAACCTAGTCATAACTTCCCATTTATAAAATGATGTGTTAAATGGGTCACACGTCTATATGAGCAGTTCGAACATAGATTCCCTAACACAAGAACTGACATCAAGAAAAAGAGAATAGCTGCAAAATCTCCAAAGCCGGTCAAATAAAAGACCATTCAAGTCCGCGTTCTACACGGATTCCTTTAAAACCTCATCGAGGTTCTCCTTAGAAATACTATCCAAAGATAACCTAATCTTCATCTCCGAAATGACGATTTCCTTCAAAAGAACCTACCCGAGTGAAGTATAACAAAGGTGGTTGCATCACAAACACAAATCCTACTCTAAGATGTCGAAGAAATTGGCCATTGCAAGCCCAATTGCGTTGTCAAATTTTCTTAGGCCTAAAGTGGCAAGACCTTTTTGCTTATTCTGATCCAACCAAATGATCTCTACCCAAGGATGAGACTTAAAAGGTGTGAGTAAGATCAAATAGTGCAACTAGGTGTCATAGGCCAAGAAACGTTTGGAGAGAAGAAATTAGATCGTCAAGTACTAGTGAGGCAAGATCTAATGCGCAAACAAGCGCGGAAAAGGAGAAGACAAGGCGATGACAAAAAGGATAGGAACAGTTTGGCTAGACGAGGAAGGAAGGACGAAAGAAAGAAGTTAAGGGGGGTAATTTGGACACAACTTTTATTGTTTAGTCCTAGGTCCAAGTTGTACTAAATCTCATCAACTAATTGACCGTCCTAGTATAACATCAAACGGTCAGCTACCAAATGGGCTTTGGACAGAGGTTGAACCTGGAACTTATTAGGCCGAATTAAAATATTAATCATCCCACGTTATCTTATAAGATTTGAGGTGATCCAAAATAATTATCCTCATCACCGCGATGTTTAAAGACCGTAGTTAAACTTCGAACTAACTCCAAGGATTTACAGTCTCAACAACGATGCTTCGACTGCACAACAAATGAATTCCAATAATTCAGTTAAAAATTTGTAATATAGATTAAAACGGATTTCCCCCTTACCCAGCTAACAACAAACAGACGATTCACGAAATCAAATACCCCAAAATTCAGATGAAGGATACTCCTTAGCATTTTCGAAGATGTAGAATTTTTCCAAAAATATAATTTATTTATAAACTAACGATTTTGTATTTAGGATTAATTGACAAGAATAATCCGAAGTTTAACGTGTCCGCCCATATTAATCCCAAGTTTGCGTTATTCAAGAATAATCCCAAGTTTAGGGGGTGTCTTCCCAAATTGATCCCGATGACTTTTGATGATTTTTTCATGTGTTATTTTGGGATCAATTTGGGAAGACACCCCCAAACATCGTATTAATATGGGAAGATACAAGTAAATGGGATTAATTTGGGAAGACACCCCCTAAACATGGGATTATTCTTGAATAACGCAAACTTAGGATTAATATGGGCGGACACGTTAAAATTCGGATTATTCTTGTCAATTAATCCTTGTATTTATAAATGCCTTTTTATTATTACTAACATTTATATCCTAGTTTATATTTCACACTGGAAAAATCTTTACATGTTCAAAATATTGGAGCTTTAAAATATTAAAGATTAATTATGATAATTCCAATAAATTATCCAATATATAGGAAGAGGGACACTAAAAATTACAAGGAATAGATATTTATTATTTTCATGTTTAGTGGCATATTATTTGTCATTTCCAATTCCATCTTTCTTACCAATCAGACTATATCTATTAAAATCACACAATAGCCCTATAATTTTGAAACACGAATAGATTAAAAGTTTAAAACCATATCTTTATAAAAGTAGGCCTTTATAAAACCATTTTACGAAACCGTATTTCAAAACATTTGAAATCCAGTTTTAATCTTCAAATAGTTTTGAAAATAAATTTCTTCGAATACAAGGCCACGAACTCAATTGATTATCTAAACAAAGGTGGTTTCAGAATTTTAACGAAGTAACAAATGGATACACCTCGTAATTATATTTCTGAAATGAATACGACATATTAACATGGGATTTTTCTTTTCGTTTTGGATCGAGTAATGGTCTTAACTTGAACTACCAACAAAACTAGACCAGGAATTTATGACTATCTTGGTTTAGGGAGCTTTTTGTATTAACATATATTATTCCAATTTCCAAATCTCGAATCAACGAAATCCACCATATGTCTTTCTCATGCCCTTCACAACGAAATCGCCAACGTACTATGGGGTAAGACAGAATTGGATAAAAACCCAAACTCAACATATTTCAACACTTAGTCGTTCAAAGCCCATTTTATATAACTAGGCCCACAACTAATTCATCGTTGAAATAAATTAAAGTCGAGTAAGAAAGATGAAGAAAAACAGAAAAGAAAATCAAATTACGTCTCTCACTATTCCTAATTTTAACTAATTCCTCTAATCGTTTAACCTAGGCTCTAATATCAAATGTAATACCCCACACTTTTTTGTGCTTAAATTTCGACAAAAATTGAAACTCAAACACATCCAAGCATGGAGCGTGTAATCTGGTACTTGTAATAAATGAGCATGAGCATAATTAGAGTACGATAAAGAACCCATAGCGGAAACAAGATAGGATAAACTAGTACTAACTCAATTAACTACCTTTTCATAGCAAATCACGTTGCCAATATCGAGCGTTAGAGAGAACGAGAACTGAAAGCCAAACCTAAACAACTGTGAGAACCCGACCTTCTCCAGGAAATCTTGGAGGATGTAATGAGGAGGGGGTCAGAACAACAAATTCAGGTGACTAAGAAATTTACAACATAAATTATAATACACATATGTATCCCGTTTGGTTCAACCCAAGATGTATGCCTAACCGGGTTAGTGATTCTAGCCCAACCTAGTAAACGTGTACGCACGACTCTACTACACGTCCCAAAGTAGTATTCCCAAATTATAATATCGAGACCAGACATTTACACATATTTTTGTGAAGTCGTTATACCAGAACATAACTAGTTATTTCATCGAGAGTGGGCCCCTAATTAGGGGGTTTCTATCTGTTTATCCTCATTCACTACACTTTATTATTTAACGCCTCACTATCAATGATAGATAGGGTGGATTCTTCCTGATCGCTTAAGACCCTAGGCAGACCTATTGGTCACTTATTAACCCTCAATAATATATTCAACATTAAAATAAACTAGAGGGCACTAGCTACAGGCCCTACTCCGTCATTCACGCATACCCATTCCCTGCATAAGGTAAGAGAAGAAATATCATTTGTTATACCTTCTAGCTGGCCTTATTAAATAAATTCCTTAGTCACTTACTACTTCCCATAGAATAGATGGCCAAATCTGATCCTTTTAATTTCTAGGTTTGGGTAGGTCCACTCACACCTGCCATTTAAGACTCCTATACTGAAAAACCTATTCCCAAGTGGACTCTTTAACCGTAGTCACTTAGCCATTTAGGACCCAGGAAGCGAACTATATGCGAAGGTTATTAGTTCGTTCCTCATTTTCCTTTAACACCTTCCCTTTTTTGGGATAAAGTAGGCCAGTTATTAAGTCATTCCCGTTTTGTTCCTTTATACGGAAATACTATACATACACCATTTATTTGCATCACGAGTTTATATGGTTAATAATATCTTACATTATTAACTTACTAAATCCCACTATATTTTCTATTTCCATTACTATTAATAAGGAAGGTTATATTCCTTCTTCCCTTGGATATTTTTTATTACCTTCCTTAATTTAGACTTAGTTTTTAACTGACAATCATAAATTCCTTTATCACGCCCATTTCTTTTTATTTCCTTTTTATTGCTCTTTATGACTCTAACAATTATATTTTTCCTAAGGCAACTATTTATCAGTCCCAAGTTATCAATTTGTTGTACCCCAACAGATAATTTCTATTCTTATTTATTTTTGTTTATTTGTTGTTATATATATTTATGCACTGGGCCTCCCACATTAAGTTGACTACCTGTGGATGCTGGATTTGCCGATCGGTTCCGGGCAGTCTTCTACCACAAGTGAACTTAACCTCGTGCCATAGTACATTTATATTATGCATTAGACCCGTCACATTAAACTGACTACCTGTGGTGGCTAGATTTGCCGGTTGGTTCCGTGCAAGCTTACACCACAAGTTGAGTTTAACCTTATGTCTAAATGCGGTTTTCTTTTATTCTTACAATCACATAATACACAAATTCTCTTTCCAATTTCACATATTTCATATTTTAGCACTGAGCTAAATATCTGGAACATAACCACAACTAATTTATGTTTAATGGGACTGATTTCCAGATCCACGACGCTACATAACATGTACAATATATTTCGTATTCCATGACATAACTGTAGTAATATGTGGAAAAAAATATGAAAAAATCGTACAATTCATGTTTTACATAATCACAACTTATCATTTACCAATTTTAAGCATATTCAAATCAAATCTGATGGTTATCACAATTTACAATTATTTAAATAACAGATCTGATAGGCATAAAACATAGGTTGGATTCAAACGAAATAGATAAGCCATTTTAATTGTATTAATAAATTTCCCACTCACCTTATAGCTTCCGAATTCTCAGTTTTGAACCCTTTTAGGCTTACAATTCCCAAATTCTTATAAATCTACAATTTATCTAGATTGGGGA